>CM062807.1:69947728-70646138 GCA_031772625.1 Pinus tabuliformis
AAGGGTTATATGAACTTCAAGAAATAATCTAAGCTATAGAGAATGAGCAACACAACAAAGTCTGATTGAAAAATTACCGTCATTCAATCCGTGGAAAGAGCTTTGAAAGAAAATAATACTCAAAAGAACAAAATCCTTACTCATCATCTAAGAAACCTTTTGTAGGTCTAGGAGGTTTTGCAGCCTTGTCATCTATAGGATTCTTACGTGCTTCGTTATCGACTTCTGCTTCTTCTATAAGCTTCTTCAATTTCCAGAGCTCCTTGTAGAAACAACCAAAATTTCAGGGCTTTCGAATCACACAAAAATAAATGCAAAAGCAATTTAATTTGAATGACATGAATAAAAATGAGCCCATCTTGTGAGGAGCCATAAATTATACCTTGGATGGTTGTTGTGGATCAAGAAATACCACACACATTAATTTTTCCACTACCAACGACTCTTTATTGTCGTCAAACTTCAGGTTAAGACAATGGTCATGTAAGTTGAAATTTACAGAGGCAAACCAAGAGTTTGAGAGTGGCATAATCATTTCTAGAAAGTTTACAAACCATATACTTGTGTAAACATCAATATAAATTTAAACCATGTCGCAACTAGAAGAAAGGTTCCTATGGACTAATATTATACACAGGCTCTTGTCATCTGAAGGTATTTTCCATGATAATTGCTTATGCACTGATAACTAGTTTGCATAAAAAGCAAACCCAAAATTAACATAGACGCCGCATACAAAACATACCCAAAATTAACACAAACCCTGTAGCATTATTGCTGAAGATAAATGAAAATAAGAGGGGTTTTCAACATAATACCTCATAATACCTCTAAACGCTTGCTGAAGAGGACCAAACCCTGATAACGCAATCATAAGAGGCCGAGGTTGTTCAACTGAGATAAACAAAAAAATAATGGTAGTTAAACAAATAAGGAACAATAATTAGTAAGACCTTTACCTTGTTGCTGAAACTGCAGGCCATGCTTGTTCATTCAGTTATGAACCTGAGCAAGGCAACAAAGAAGATGAAACATAAGACAATCATTGGTGATGACTGGAAGCCAAGAACAACAATCCTATGTTGGCATTATGATACAGGTGTTGTCCTTGATGGAAACTCACTTAGATGACAGTTCATAGTGCAACAACAAAGGATTATAGATGAGACTCCAAAGAATGAATAAAGAGAGGTATATGTAGGTTCACTTTGTCCAAGGAGCGTATACACATGGGTTAACAGAAGAAAATGAGTGTATAACGTATACACACACTTTCACAGGAGGAAAAGTGCGTACATGTTGGAAAACCAAGTTTTTAGTCCGAGCTATTTGGTCCAAGGTATTTGGTTCGAGGTATTTGGTCTAAGGTATTGACCCTAGGTATTTGGTCCAAGGTATTGGTCCTAAGTAGTTTTGGTCCAAGGTATTGAGAAAGGCCTAGGAGTATATAAGGAGGAGAAGATCATTAGGCAAAAAGTGCAAGTTGAATATCTTATGAAGTATGCAAGTTATGGGCTTATGGTGCTGTGCTTGATTTGAACTAAGGATGAACCTTAGCGGTTGATGAGGGATAAGATCTAATGATGGATCGAGATCTTAAGGCTTGAAATGAATTATCATTATGTGGTTTGACCATGTATAGTCTAGATCTGAATTAATGATGCATGTCTTATTCTATAAATGTTACGATCTGGGTATGACTGATGTCTGGAATAGCTGCAAAGTTATGAATTAATATTTGCAGATATGTACGCTAGTTGGCTTTGATAAAAGCGCGTATACACACTGGTTCAACACATCTAAGTAGCGTATACATTATGAAATATGATATTTGAAGTTACAGTTGGATCTGGCTGTTGTTGCAGAATTCTGGGTTCTGCTATGTGTTCTGGTGACCATGTTTTGATGACAGTATTCTGAATGTTCAGATTGATTGATTGTGATTTCTTTCAGTAACGATGGGCTTTCAGTGATTTATTTGTGGGTGATTCAGAGATTGATGATTGAGTTTCATGCAGATGTATTTGATGATTGTATTTCAGTGGTAATTGAGTTTGAGCTTCAATGTTTTTGATGGGTCCAATATGAAAATTCGATGAAACGTGGCCTTCAGATTGTGGTGTTGTGTTCCAGGAATATCCAGTCTGAAAATTTATGAAACGTGGTCCCTAGAGGAAGAAAGAAGGTAGTAGCCTTCTATAGGTCGACACCTACGCACTAGTAAACATAACGGCTAGTACAAGAGCTAGGGGGTTGTAGCTCCCTTCTAGTAGAAGCGGAGAATGAGAGAAGGTTGTAGCCTTCTGTAGGTGGGTGCCTGCGTACTGGTATGAGTCTGCACCAGTACAAGATTGTAAATAGGTTTTTCTTATATTAAAAGAAGACAACAATAGGTGTTTTTTGTCCCGCATTGGGTTTCCACCTTAAATCTTGGTGTTCATGTGTGTTTCTTATGTGTGATGGTTTGTTCTGATATTACTGCACATGGCTACTGTTTATATGGTTAATGAAGTACTGATGCACTGATTAAATATCAACATATGATGAATTGAATCATAAGTTTGCTGGATATACGTTGGTTGCCTTAAATACAGTTGTGTGTACACACGAGTTACCTTCATTGAAGTAGTGTATATAAATTTGAGTATGAAATAAAAATATTATTGATTTGACTAATACTAATTCACTCCCCCCCCTGCTCTAAGTATTATTTCCAACATCCTATGTATGAGGTAGAAACTCTAGTGAAACATGGGTTTGGCAGAGGGAGTTTTCTCCAGCAGCAAACCCCTTGACCCTAGAAATAATATTTATATTAGTCAGATTGAAATGCAGGGGAAAAACCCTGGAAAATTTTTAAACAACGTTTGAACGAACTTACGCATTGGAAAATTTAGTGCATAGGCAAATAATTGAGGAAGCATCCAGATGGAAAAAAACATGACTTGTCTGCCGAAGAACATTTAAGGTATTTCCAAGTGCAGGGATCGACCCAGGCAAACGCGACAAATGTAACTGGAAGGGAAAAATATTTGAAACTGTAATAATTTGACAGATGTCATCGTGATATAAAATATTCATGTAATTTTAATTGGACAAATGTCACTATCATATGAAAATGGTAGACGAAAAAGTGAGGTGCACTGACTCAAAAGAAAGGCCTATCAGCCTAAGTAGTAGCTAATTTGCAATATTTTATAACACGACCAAAATTTAGTCATATTTATTTGATCATTAATTGGTTTCAAATGATGACTAAAATTTTCATATATATAACTATTAGTAGCTAGTTTACAATATCTTATAATGTGACCAACATTTTGGTCATATTTCTTTGGTCATTAATTGGTTTTCTCGGGTGATCATATTATTTGGTCATTAGTTGCTAAAATTAATGAGTAAATCAATGACTAAATATACTGCTAGAGAATAAAATTGAGACAACCAATTAATGACTAAGCTAAAAACGACTAAAAGTTGGTCGCGTTATAAGATATTGTAAATTAGCTACTATTGGTCACCAACTGAAAAATGGTCATTTATATGCAATTTTTAGTCTTTTTTTAGTAACTACCTAGCCATTTTGTACTAGTGAAGTAATTCTATCTCTAATTAAAATAATTTAAAGTTTGATGATGTTGTTGGTGTTATCCTTATCGAGAAAATGTGACTGAAAAGCACAAGTGAGACATGAGGTAATGCTTTGCATATAGAAAATAGGGGGAGACAAAGGGAGAGAGGAAAGAGCCCAAGCATTCATTGAAATTATAAGAAGGGTGAACCCAAATACAAAGGTAGGATGGAATGTTGTATTGTGGTAAGAAAGGACAAAAGGAGAAATATTATTGGTTTTTAAAAGAAAAGAAGGAATGGGAGATGAGCAATAGGAGAATAATAAGGAAGCAAATGTAGTAGATGATGGGTTACAAGATGCTTTAATCCTTTCATTAGATAACATTTTTTATTCTTGGGTGATATACTCAGGGGTTTCATTTCGTGACACACTCCATAGGAAATATTTTTTAATATTATGTTCAAGGTGATTTTGGACACGTTTATTTGGATGATAATGAACCATATAAAATTGTGGAAAAGGGTAAGGTATGTATAAAAAATGGAAACCATTGGTTGTTGAAAGAGGTCAGACACATTCCTAATCTAAGAATAAATATAATTTCAATAGGGTAGCTGGGAAGTGAAGTTTGTGTAGTTACATTTACAGGAAATTGATGTAAGGTCAGTATAGGATCTATTATAATAAGAAAATGGTAGAAGACATGTATATTGTATTTTTGTACTGGTAATTCTAACCTTTATATTGATTCAACTTCTATAGGAGCAAATACTACATTGCATAATCATAGGCTCAGGAAAATGAGTGAGAAGTGGATACATAATGTCCACTCAAGGATATTACTGATATATTTGGAAAATGTTGATTTAGAGTTTTGTGAAAATTGTGTTTATGAAAAATGGAAAAGAGTTACATCTCTCAAATTTGGGAAGGAAAAGAAGAGTGCAAAATTAGAGCTTGTGCATACAAATGTATGGGGACTGACTCAACTATCATCAACTATGAAAACTTTGGTTTATTGCGTTAGAAACAAATATGGTTTCTTTGATACTTTTAAGAAATGGAAAGCTTTGGTTTAGAATGAGGCAGGAAATAAGTTGAAGTGTCTTAGCTCAGATAATGGATCCGAATATTGCAGCAAAGATCTTGATATTTATTATTCATACAATGGGATTCATAGAGAGAAGAAGCTCTAGGAACTCTTCAAGAAAATTGTGCGTTAGAAAGGATGAATAGGGAAATCATGGAGTGTACAAGGCATATCAAATTGCATGTAGGATTTCCCTTATAGTTTTGGCCATATGTTGTTGATACAATTGTTTACTTAATAAATAAAGGGCCTTCAAATTCCTTGGATGGTGGAATTTTAGATGAGGCATGGATAGGTAAAAGGGTAAATTACTAATTTTTGAAGCCTTTTTGTTGTGAAGCATTTGTCCATATTAATAGAGAAAATCACTTATGTATGATCTCAATTAATTAAGGTAGGTATTACAAACTCATGTACTGGTGTGCCTGTGTTATTTTAAGCAACAGATCGATAAGATTGCAAAATACACAGGCATTGGAAAACAGTAAGAGAAACACAGCAAGAAAATGCAAAAACATAACAAATTAATAAGGAGTTCACCCAATCCTCCTAGGCTACATCTCCTGGTCTATCTTTTTGTGGTGGCTGTTTTTTTTGTGTCTTTAAGTAGAGTTTTTACAACGAGGAGCTCGATTTGAGTCTCCTGTAACAGATGACGCTTAGTAGGGTGGCACTTGGATTCCCCAAGCCACTAGAGTACACAAACTCCCCCTTACCAAGTCTCGACCTCAACTGGTCTTAATGCGATGAGTCCAATTTGGTACTTCGTTCCCGACAGATATCCTCACAGGGATTGCTTGAACCTCTCAAGCCTCCTTTATTATGTCTGCTCGATGCTGCCTTAGCTCTGTAGGTCAGCTCGACTTCTCTGTTCTCTGCTTTTTGATTCACTCTCTATTCTGCCTCCTCTGTCTCCCTCTGTCTCTTCTATCAGATCGTGGTTTAAAGCCAATCCGTCCCTTGACTATTCACTTCCTCTTGCGTCCCTTTGGATCGCCTGCCTTTGTCCGCTGGAATTCCCTGCTTCTGTGTCATCGCCACTGTGTAATGCTTCATAGGAGGTGGCCACTTGTCTCCTTACGAACTGAGTGCCATCTCTTCCTCAAACGGTTGTTATTTCAGTTATGCCGCGAAATGATTCATCCGCTAGCTCATTGGTCATGTCGGACCCCAAATTTCATACACCTCAGCCTATTCTTCCGTCAAATCTGGTCTCCCATCGGGTGCAATCTCCGCCGTTTGATTTAGGGCCTCCAGATCCTATGGTCATCGATTTTATCACGCAGTTGACTTGCTTGACCGTTAGCCCCCGATGAGAGTGGTTTTCTTTCTCATCCACCGGACACACGTCATTCAATGTATGACATCGCTTGGTCCTTTGACAAACCCGCTTACCGCCCGAAATGCCTCCGATATTCCGCCGGTTTTTGAACGTAGGACCTGCCTGTCGACTTTAGCACTTTTCCAACGGTTTTACCTGTTTTTCACATGATCGGGTGCTGGGGCTTTTCCTTCTCTGAGGTTTTTATCCTGCGATGCGCGATTAGCACTAATCGTGCATCAGAAACGGCCTCTGTTTTCTGATCTGGACTCCCTACTTGCTAGTTTGCGCCATTGCACGGTCTCCATGGGCCAACGGTCAGCGCGCTTTGACCGAGGGTCCTCGTTGTTCCGTGCTGGCTGCAACTACCACTATCCAGAAGTCCTTCCTGATAGCTCGTTATTCACAAGATTTTGAAGTCTGACATAATTTGAAACAGTCATAAAACTCTGATAATTTTCAAGGATCCAATTTGGATCACGGCCTTCCTACTGAAAAAGCTTTTGGACCACCAAAAGTTGGTTTTCAAGCATTGACTAAGTGAGGGTACAATTGTCTCACTTGTCCAATCTCTATCCATTTCGCACTGCTTGGCTTTAAACCCCTGAGCCCAATTATGAGGTACTCAACATCTCCCCTGAGCATTGTTCTCACCTTCCTGTCTAGAACTATGTCTTCCTGCAATTCATTAAGATATTTAGGTAGCAGGTCATCAATAGAAGGCAATTGACTTTGCTCTTCGGGATCCTTAATTAGTGAAGGTTCAAACAGTCTCAAGCTATCTGCATTTACGACTGAGTAGATGTGCATGTAAGCTGGTAGATCAAGGCGAAAATCATTCTCACCAATTTTCTCAAGTATTTTGAAATGTCCATACCTGATAGGCTTTAGCTTTTTACCTTCACCTTGCATCCTGTCCTTGCTGATATACATCCAGACTTGATCACCAACTTGGAAACTATGCTCAATCTGATGCTTGTCATGCCTTGCCTTATATTTGGCCTGGCTCTTTTCCAGCTATTCCTGTACTGCCTGGTGAATCTCTTGGATTTGTTCAATGAACCTAGTTGCCCTGTCCACATCGCTGTGTCCCTCAACTATTGTGTCCTTACCAAAGACAAAATCCAAGGGTTACCTGGGTGTAAAACCAAAACAGGTCTCAAAAAGAGATCTCTGTGTGGAAGAATGTTTGGCTCGGTTGTAAGCATGCTGCACATAACACAAATGTTCATCCCAAAGCTTAGGATGTTTGCTGCAATATCCCTTGAGTAACTGGATCACTGTCTTGTTGACTACTTCTGTCTGGCCATTGGTTTGTGGATGGAAAGCTGTGCTTTTCTTCAGTTTGGTGTCCATCAGTTCCCACAGACTTGACCAAAACTTTCCCACAAAGCGGGTGTCTCGATCATATATAATGGTAGTAGGTAATCCAAAATGAACCCATACATGTTGAAAGAACAATTTTGTAGTTTGTTCGCTGTAATATGTTTACTACAAGGTATCAAAATACACATTTTGCTGAACCTATCCACAACAACATACAGATAATCATGACCTTTCCTAGATTTGGGCAGTCCTCCGAAAAAGTCCATGGAAATACTTTCCCAAGGATGAGAAGGAACTGGTAATGGAGTGTACAAGCCTAGTTTTCTATTGTTGGGCTTGCTTTTAGCACACATAATACACCCTTTTACATATCTAGAAACTGTCTCATTCATTCTTGGCCAATAACAAAACCTTTGCCGCTGTGCAACTGTTTTACTTACCCCAAAGTGACCTGATATTAGAGAAGCATGTGCTTTTCAAATTATATTTACTCTTTCAGTTTGTGGAATGCATAGCTTCCCACAATGATATAAGAATATGATAATCCAATTCTTCTAGATAATCCATTTCTTGTTGCATACTTTAAAGTCTATATATACATATTAATAGTTTATGTATGATTCATGTAGTGTATGTCTCATGTAACATAGAATTATGCTTAAGTATTGTAGATTATTTATAATGGGTCTAGATAACATATCTGCAACTTTATCATGTATGCCCTTTTTATATCTGATGACTAAATGAAACTGTTGTAGAAAACCCATCCACCTATAGTGTCTTGATTGCTGCAACTTAGTTTGGGAGTGTAGATATTGAAGTGGTTGATGATCAGTATGTATTACTGTCTCTTTTCCCATTAAGTAATGTTTCCACTTTTTCACACTTTGTACTAATGCATACAATTCTTTATCATATGTAGGATAGTTAACTACTGCAGAATTAAATGTCTCAGAATGATAACATATGGGTTTACCGTGCTGTATCAACACTACTCCCATGGCATAGTCACTGGCATCTGTTTGGATCTCAAAGGGTCTTTGAAGATCAGGCAGTGCTAGTACTGGTGTTGTACTAATCTTTTCTTTCAAGGTGTCGAAGGCTTTCTGCTATTTGCCTCCCCACTGAAACACCTTGTTCAATCCTGTTAAAGCATGTAAGGGAGCTGCAATTAAGGAAAAGTTAGAAATGAACTTTTTCCAATATTGTGTTGCTCCTAAGAAGCTCCTAACTTCTGTAGCAGATTTGGGTATAGGCCAGTTTACAATGACTCCCACCTTAGAGGGATCTATCTTCAATTCACCACCCCCTACTATATGTCCCAAATAATTCAAAGAGGTTTTTCCAAATTCACATTTTGAGAGTTTAACATAAAGTTTTTCTCTTTTCAAAACATCTATTCTGCTTAACATGCTTTAAATGTTCTTCCCATGTTTTGCTAAATATCAGAATGTCATCCAGATATACAATAACAAAATCATCAAGAAAAGGTCTGAGTACATCATTCATTATTCTCATGAAAGTAGCAGGAGCATTAGTTAAGCCAAAAGGCATAACTAGCCACTCATACAATCCCTGCTTTGTTTTGAAAGCAGTCTTCCATGCATCTTGTTCTGCAACTCTGACTTGATGATATCCACTATGCAAGTCTAACTTGGAAAAATAAACAACTTCTTTCAATTGATCTAATAGATCATCTATGCGAGGAAGGGGATAACGATTTTTGATTGTTATCTTCTTCAGTGCTCGGTAATCAATGCACATTCTCCACAAGCCATCTTTCTTTCTTACCAAAATGATTGGAGATCCACATGGTGATGTGCTAGGTCTGATGAACCCCTTCTCGAGCAAATATTGCACCTGCTTCTTGATTTTTGCATTCTCTAAAGCGGACAACCTGTACATTCCAATGTTAGGCAATGGAGCATCTTGCTGCAAATTAATTTCATGCACTATTTCCTTTTTGGGTGGCAAAGCTTTAGGTTCTTGAAACAAGATATCATACTCTGAAACAACTTTTTCTAAATCAGCTTGCTATTTAGCATCATAGCCCTCAAATACATTGGTTTTATCAGGTTTCTTTTCCTTTACAGCCATCAGTAAAAATTGTTTGAATGAATTTATCATTCGTTTCATCTACCCTGAGTTTATGAGAGTGTAATTATTCTTGAGCTTATGAGCTCTTACAAAGTATTCGATTCCATCTTTAACGAGTAGATACTTGTTCTCAGCTCTATAGAAAATAGCTTTTCTATCATACAAGTAAGGAATTCCTCAAACAATTCCACATATATCCAAAGGAATTATGTCTAACTCAACCTCATCTACAAATGCTGACCCAAAAGAAAACTTGAGTTTGCATTGTCTAGTCACTTGTAGTTGTGCTTTATCATTTAACCATCTTAATGGGTATGGTTTCTTGTGAAGTGTTGTCAGTAATCCCAACTTCTTTACAATTGCTTCAAAAATTAAATTTATTTGTGAGCCACTATCAAACAAAGTATCAATCTTTTGATGTTTGGAAATAACTTGAATATGGAAAAGCTCATGTCTTTTTCTCTCATTTTATTCATCAATAGTAGATTGTGTAGAATTACTAGTAGATGCTTCAGAATTCTTACCTTTTATACTTGTGGCTGCAATGGTTGTTTCATCTCCTGAGTCCGATCCCAAATCTTTCTGAATAGTTGCAAAAATCTTCTTCTTCTTCTTGCCCTCAAACTTCTTAGGTCTCAGCTTCAGATGCAGAATCCAACAGCGCTCATCATCATGCCCATCCTTCTTACAATGAGTGCATGAAGACTTGCTTTTCTGTGCAGTATTGGCCTTCCTTGCTTTCCATTTCTGTTTTCTTTTCCCCTTATTCTTGCTTGAAGTGGGTTGGGATGATCCCCCAACTTCCGGGTTTCCATTCTTTCCTCTAGCTTCTAGATGCGTAGCTTGAACAGATACCTCATCTATACTGGTGGGATTAAACATGAGGATAGTGTGCCTCATGTAGCTGTGTAGACCATCGATGTACTTCAACAGAGTCTCAGGTGAGTCTAATGAGATTCCTAGAATCAATGCTCTCTTCCTAAATTCTTGGGTGTAACCTTGTACACTTTGCCCTTTCAATTGTTGAAGAGTTTGCCAGCTCATCATGGCTTGTTGCATGTATGCCAGTGGATAGAATTGCTTTTTGATTGCAGAAACAAATTCACTCCAGACAGAAAGAGTCTTACCATGTCTCTTCTTGTAAGCTTGGGTCCTGCCTTCCCACCAAACCAAGGCAGTAGCTCTGAGGCGTAGGCTGGCCAACTGAATCTTGCTCTTGTCTGAATCAATACTCTGCACTTTGCAATAAAGATCAATTTGTCTGATCCAATTGTCCAACTTTTCTGCATTCAACTCTCCATCATATATTGGTAAATCAAATTTAACATCTAGTTTAATCAAATATGTCTTCTTTTTATGTTCAAGGCTATTAGGAGGTGTGAGAAAGCTTTCTTCTTTCCCTTTTCCTTTTGGGTGGTCATGGAGGAGAGACTCTTCTTCTCCTTTATCTTGTTTGGAGCCTGATGCATCTTCATCTTTATGTTTTCTAAAGTCCTTATACATTTCCTCTAACATGGACCTTATGGCCAAGAAACTATCTATAAATTGAGGGTTTGGCCCCACAAAACCTTCCTCTGACATTGTCTTATGAGGATAGACTCTTCAATCTCAGGATTAGTTTCGACCAACTATCCTTCTACTAATTTGAGCTTTGATCTAGTTAGAATTCAACAGCTAAATCTAGCACAAGCTTGTCTGACCCTAACAACCTATAGCTCTAATACCACTTGATATGAAAATCACTTATGTATGATCTCAGTTAATTAATGTAGGTATTACAGACTCATGTACTAGTGTGCCTATGTTATTTTAAGCAACGGATCGATAAGATTGTGAAATACACAGGCATTGGAAAACAGTAGGAGAAACACAGCAAGAAAATTCAAAAACACAAAAAATTAATAAGGAGTTCACCCAATCCTCCTGGGCTACGTCTCCTGGTCCAGCTTTCAGTGGTGGCCGTTTTTTTTATTGTGTCTTTAACCAGAGTTTTTACAATGAGGAGCTCGATTTGAGTCTCCTGTAACAAATGACGCTTAGTAGGGTGGCACTTGGATTCCCCAAGCCACTAGAGTACATAGACCCCCCCTTACCAAATCTCGACCTCAACTGGTCTTAATGGGATGAGTCCAATCTGGTACTCAGTTCCCGATAGTTATCCTCACAGGGATTGCTTGAACCTCTCAAGCCTCCTTGATTCTGTCTGCTCGATGTTGCCTTAGCTCTGTAGGTCAACTCGACTTCTCTGTTCTCTGCTTTTTGCTTCACTCTCTATTTTGCCTCCTCTGTCTCCCTCTATCTCTTTTGTCTATTCGTGGCTTAAAGTCAATCTGTCCCTTGACTGTTCGCTTCCCTTCTGTCCCTTGGGATCGCTTGCCTTTGTCTGCTAGAATTCCCTGCTTCTGTGTCATCGCCACTGTGTAACGTTTCATAGGAGGTGGCCACTTGTCTCCTTACAAACTGAGTGCCAGCTCTTCCTCAAACGGTCGTTATTTCGGTTATGCCGAGAAATGATTCGTCCACCAGCTCATCGGTCATGTTGAACCCCAAATTTCATATGCCTCAGCCTATTCTTCTGTCAAATCCGGTTTCCCATCGAGTGCAATCTCCATCGTTTGATCTGGGGCCTCCAGATCCTACGGTCATCACTTTTATCGCGCGATTGACTTGCTCGACCGTTAGCCTGTGATGAGAGCGGTTTTCTCTCTCATCCACCGAAAATGCGTAATTCGATGTATGGCATCACTTGGTCCTCTGATAAACCCGCTTACTGCCAGAAATGCCTCCGGTATTCCGCCGGTTTTGGAGCGCGGGACCCGCCTGTCTACTTTAGCGCTTTTCCCACGGTTTTACCTATTTTTCACATGACCGGGTGCCGGGGCTTTTCCTTCTCTGAGGTTTTTATCCTGGATGCATGATTGCGCTAATCGCACATAAGAAAAGACCTCTGTTTTCTGATCTGGACTCCCTACTTGCTAGTTTGTGCCACTGCACGGTCTCCATGGGCCAACGGTTAGTGTGCTTTGACCGAGGGTCCTCGTTGTTCCGTGCTGGCTGCAACTGCCACTGTCCAGAGGTCCTTCCTGATAGCTCGTTATTCACAAGATTTTGAAGTCTGACATAATTTGAAACAGTCATAGAACTCTGATAATTTTCAAGGATCCAATTCGGATCACCCATGCTTGGTTGGCTTTTGCATTCATTAATAAGAGTTCCTTCTCCTTGGTATTTCAAGTGTAAATGTACTAGTTTATATGTGGATTTCATGGGTGTTGTATCCTTTTTATTTCTATTAGTTATATGTTGGTTATGAGTATGTTTTATAACAATGCTGATGTTTGGCTCTCATCATGTTTTGATTTGTAAATGAATGACAAATGAATATATGACCTAATAGATGATAATGCAGCTAATGTGATAAGGCATCAATTCTTCTTAGATATTCTTAGATAAGTATGAGACCCCTATGCTCAGATATGTTGTTATGACCCGTAGACGGCATATTTGTGACATGTTTGACGAAATCCCTGTCATGGATAGTAGGGGTCAGATCAAGCCTTTGTCCAAGTATTTGCATTAGTATTATTGTTACAATGCTATTTTTATTTTTTATTTTTGGGAGTTTCATGAAGTTCTGGGCAATGGCTTGAGACCTAGCACTGAAAAAGTGGCACAAAATCTAGGGTTGCTAGCTCAAAACTAACCGAAAAATTCCCCAATCGCTGGCATGCCCTTGTTGTGGGAGTGACTAGAGGGTCCCAGTCGCATGCGTTCCCATGTCATGGGAGAGAATGAGGCTCTAGGTTAGTAAAATTTCAAGTTACCTTAGGGGTTGGTCACCTAGAAGGGTTAGTTGGCTCCTAAAGGTTCTGTCACATGTGTAAAAGACCAAATTGGTTGTATTTTGTTTGTTCCAATTCCTTAACTGTACATGGGGAGTTGAATCAGATCATAATATCCTCTCGTCACATGTTTACCCTAGTGGACCGATTAACTTGGGTAAATGTGGGAGGAGGGTGTTAGAGAGAAGTATCAGATCATGGTTCAACACTTGGACTGGATGGGTGGAATGTGGATTGTCATGCATGCATGTAAGTTGTATATGTGCTTGTTAGGTATGTAGGTCATTGTTATAGTTGTGTTGTCATGTAAAATTTGATGATGTTGTTGTTGGGATGTGTTTTTCATGAATGCATGTCATTTGTATATGCATTTGTTATGCATGTCAATGTCTATATGTTGTTATGCATGCATTTTCATGGTTACGGTTATGCATATATAGTAGGTGAGGCTATGTTGGGAACTGTTGTTCTCAATGTTGTGCATGCTATGAACGGATAAAGGGAGTTCTCTTAACCTTGACCTTATGCTATTTGGTAATTATGTTGTGATCGTGATTATGTTGATGTTTATATATGTATACATGTATGCATGTATGTCATTGTCTGATAGGGTCGTCAGAAATCATGATTGTTTAATGCTAATGTTTATATGTATAAATGTATATATGTACGTCATTGCTTGACAGGATCATGATTGTTTTATGCTAATGTTTATATATATGTATGTATCTATGTATCTGTGTGACTATTTGACAGGGTTGTAAGGGATCATTCTTGTGGAGGAATGATCACTTATGCAAGTAAATGACATGAAGAGGTTCTTGGACTTATGAGGAATCAAGTGCGAAGAGTAGCGTCAACAAATTTATGAGGTCAATATCATGTGGATATGAATTGATATTATGTGTTTATACTATGTCTATGTTTATGTTATGGACATGCTATAATATGTGTTTATACTATGTCTATGTTTATACTACTTCTTTAAATGTACATAGGGAGTTGAATTAGATCATAGTAGCCTCTCGTCACATGTTTACCCCAACAGACTGGTTAACTTGGGTAAATGTGGGAGGAGGTTGTTACAAAATAAAGAATTGTACTTTTTCTAGATATGGAGCTAATGTTTTTGGCTATCACTTATGGGATTACAAAAATAAAAAAATCATCAAGAGTAAAGATGTGCCATTCAATGAGAAGGCCATGTACAAAAATCAATTGCAGAGAAAGAAATACGAAAAGAAAAGCATAGAATATGCAGTGCTTGATGAAATTAGAGAAAAAGAAATTCCAAAAGTGCCAAAAAATAAAAATGTGCAACCATAACAATAATAGTAGGTACCTTAGACTCCTATATGCGTTGTTATAAGATCAACTAAGTTAATTAGACCCCCTAAGTGATACACTCCTTCATTCTATTATGTATTTTTGATTGATTCTTATGAAAAAGAGATATATGAAGAATCAATGCCATTACAAACCAAAAGGAAATGGGAGCAAGGAATGATAGAAGAGATGGACTCTTTGGTACATAACCATACTTGGGATTTGGTCTTGTTGCATACAGGGAAATTAACGTTGTAGATAAATGGGTTTACAAATTAAAGGAAGAAAATGGAGGCAAAAATGTTACAAAGTGATCTATAAATTGTTGTGGATATTCCACTGGATAGTTCGTCACAATAGATATGATAAAATTATATTTAAAATTTAAAATTCTACATTATCACAGTTTTATTATATTTTTGGATCTCTAAAGTTATTGTTAATAGTGCATGCATATGAATTAAAATTATGTAGAAAATAGAGAACAAAAAAAAAATCTCACACACACATTTGACACAAGATATGCTTTGGGAAACCTTTTTCGGGAGAAAAACCCAGCTGGAAGATGAGGCTGCTCAACTCTCTTTCTCTAAATGGAAATATGGTTGTGTTGTAGTTGTTACAACAACCCCAAAATTTAGCCCTTTTCAAAATTTTGAGACATCGTATAATTGAAACTTCTTTCAACTTGTTTTTGTGGTCTCTTAGGGTTTCATGCTCTCTTTTCCTTTATGGTTTCCTTGAGACTTAGAAAATACTACCCTAGAAAAGAGTTATGCAGAACAATAGAGAATGCACAAAGAATTTTAAGTGGGAGAGCATGTATATAATCAAGGAAGAGCTCACTAAAAGTGGGGTCTTGTGCTAAGTTGACATCCATATTTTTTGGACCATTTTTTGCAAAGAGTGGGGTCAGTGGCTTATGATTAGCCTTACCACCTGTGAAAAACCATGTTTTTTTCCACATTTATTTTCTTAAGTATGTACATGAATCTAATCATATTGTTGATTGGTCTGTGATATAGGTGGAACCTGAGGGAGAGTTCCAATTAGAACCATTGTGCATCTTGTATCAAAGGAAAATTGTGCTCCAGAATTGAGTAATAGAGTAGGTCAAGGTGCAATGGAAGCACTTTGGACTTGATGAAGCCACCTAGGAGATGGTAGAACAAATAAGGTTACTATACCAATTTTGTTTAATTATTAAGTGGATGTAGGAGCTATGATTATAAAGATCAATTTCATCTTTTTCTTTCAAGTTACAAAAGCATTGAAGATGGTGTTCCTTTAACGAGGTGTGGTTTGTAACGGTTTCACCTTGCTACCCCCTATTTTTTTATATGTGGTGATAATTGTAAAGGACAACATGGAAACCATGACTGAATAAGACAAATATTATAAAACATCTAAGTATTAAACAATTTTTCTTGATAAAACAAAATATGAAATGTTGGCCTGAAGAGAGGGACACACTGATCCAAGTATGAGGGAGTGTTATAGAGCCACCACCTAACACATGGAAAATAGGTGATTGAGTAAATGTAAATTCCCAGATTTTCTCAATTCCATGACATTAAGGAAAGCTAAGTAGGTAATATCTCAAAATATGAGGGGATGCAAGGAAAATGAAGAGCAGGAAGGAAAATTGAGCATGAAGAGGAGGAGAGAGACACAATTAGGGAATAAAAGAGACATTAAGTAGGAGAGCACGATAGTAGTATTGGACGTGAAATTAATCTTTGTGCTATGGAATTTGGGGTGTTTCCCCTATATTGATGTGTTGGCCCATTGGACTATGGTTTCTAGCCTTGTCTTTCCAATGGGAGGCTCAGTGGAGGATTGAACTAAGAGTGCTTGCTGAGTAAGTTGATAAACCATTCAGTGCTTGTTGGAAAAAATGATAAACCACTTATGGCTTTTTGAATGGGCTAATAAACCACTTAGGTGCTTTTTGTAAGGCTAATAACCACTAGGAAGGGTAGTAGAACCACTGTGGTGCTTGGCATGAGGAAGGCTGATAAACCACCTAGACAATGTAATATGGGATCTTGCAATTCCTTCCTTGAAAATACAACTGATAAACCACCTAGATTTTAGGTTTAGACTCCTAGAACTAAGAAATACCTCAACTATGACTTTGATGAATTCCATAAGTAAGCATCCCCTTAGATTTTGGATTTGACTAAGGGGTGGTTAGCTACAAGAAAGATTGTGGTGTAACTAGCATATAGTTAGGTGGAGAGTTGTGTTAATTTTTTTTAACTATGGCCGGTCTTCATAATGTATATTTTCATCATTATGTAAGCATGTTCTTCATGCTCAAATGAAATTATATTATTTTTATTTTTCGAAACAAAATAGGAAAGACATGTTCTTCATGACCTTTGCAAAAGACAAATTTTGAATTTTGAATTTGTAATTTTCCCTCCATAAGAAACCAAATCAACTCCTCTAAATGTTCAAGTCGGATTATACTCTTGTGGCGCCCATTCAAGCTCATGATGAGTATATATTGAAGTCACTCATCCTCCTCTCCATCATCATTCAATCTAAGTATCAAACATAGAATATTCTAGTCATAGAAAGCTAGACAAGGAGTAGAACGAAGAACAAGGAGTAGATAAAAGGGCAAGTCAAATCTCTTGGAAAGGGTTGAATTTGTTTGTAGTATATCTTTGTGAAAGGAGTTTGAATATCTTTGGAACAAGGAGATCGAATATCTATGGAACAAGGAGGTCGAATCTCTGTGACAATCTCAGTGCAAGGTTGAATTTGTTAGAAAATGTAACTATGTTCGGTCTTCAATACTGTACTTGAGTCATTATGTAATGTACTTGTCAAAATAATAAAGAAAATTATTATTATTATTATTATTATTATTGTGACTTATTAAAGCGTGGGTTTCATGCTTGGGTCACCATGTTTTAGGTCAAAGTCCCCATTGAGGACTTCTACGGTTTATTATGAGTCTATAGAGTTATTGTACATTTAAAGAGACCCTTCTTGGGGTTTTGAATAATGTTAAAAGGTTAAGTGCTGAGTCAAATATGAATGATGTAACCTCCACACCATGTCAGTGTAAGAGAAGGTCAAGTTGGCCTAAGGACCCTATTCGACCCCACATGGAGCCTATAAAAGGAAGGGCATCAAATTCATTTGGAGCATCACTCTCTCATCAAGTTTGAATTCTCTTGTAGCTGGAATAAGTGTGAAAATCTCTTGTTGTTGGGCAGAAGTACGAAGTTCTCTTGTAGCTGGAAAAAGGTGTGAAGTCTATTGCCAGGAAGTCGAACTGAATGCGAGTTTGGGGAAATCTAAGGAGACAAGGAAAATCAAAATTTTGGTGTTTCTCTCTCTCTGTTTCGTGTCCTTGATTGGGAGATCGAAGTCTTCCAAGTTTCACTATTGCCAAAATTTGCCAGTTTCTGTAAGTTGTTGCACCGTCGATGTTTTTGGGATGAGGTCGAAATTCTGGGTGGCTGACTTGGTGTGGAGGGAAGGTGTGGTATTGGTCTAGGGTGAAGAGTCTCAAATAATACTATTAAAAGGAAGAATTATCTTGAATGGGTTTTCCCCTCGAGGGGGGTTTTTCCCTGGCATGTGCCTACATTTGGTGTCTATTGTTTTATGTGCTATCGCTTTTGGTAATTGCTTCATGAACTAAAGAAAGAAGATATAAAGAATCGTAATAATAAGAAACATCACAAGTAATTATCAATATCAAGAAAATATTTACTGCATTTCTGATTTTCTAACATAATATTATGTGGTCTAATTTTGTGGTAAAGAGCTAAATTTATGTGATTGATCTCTATGGAAGAGGGTCAAAGTTTGGTGATACTTATCTCTGCAAAGGGGAAGTATTATTTGTGTTATCTATGTGGTTGCAGTGCGATTGAGGAGGGATGACTTGGACACTTGGTGGATTCTCTTGTTGTTATATTGAGGAGGTATGACTTGTTTTCTTAGTGAGAGATTGAGTTTGTCATCCATGCTAGTCAGTTGTCTATCATCTTGACATTTATGTCTCTCTTTTTGGGTTAATTCTATAAAGGAAGCGTTGTTGGGTTTTTACCTCTAGTGGGTTTTCCCAGGGTAAATTTTGTTTTGTTCTTTTCCATTGTGATCTATTCTTTCCTTGTATTATTAATAGTTGAATTTTTGAAGTATAATTTCTTGATGAAGAAGTTGTAAATGAAAAAAGAAGACACATCATCATCAAAATTAATTATGAATGTTCAGAAATAAGTACTGGTCTACATTGTACTTTAAAAATAAACATGGTATCAAAGATTTGGTGAAGAAATAAAGTTGAAGATCACACCTTGTTGAACCTATTTCTATGTAAAGGAAGAAATCCCTTATCTTTGTGTCCAATATTTTTGAGAAAATGGTTCCCTCTTGCAAGGAAGGAAACAAACTTGAAGGACCATCAAAATTCAAAAGCATGGAAGAAGAGGATTGATCTTGTCCTAGAAGAACATGAAGTTTTTCAATATGTGCAAGGTAAAGTACCTCAACCAGATGATAATGATGTTGCATGGAAAGTGAAGTTTAGGAAGGGTGAGGTCAAGGCTCAAAGAATTCTATTTGAATCCCTTAAGGACTATTTAATCCCATTTTTTCATAATTGAATACGTTAAAAGAAGTCTATGACACTGTTATTAATTTGCACTCAATAAACAACATTGGCCAAAAGGTTTCTTTAAGGAATCAACTCTGTGATATTAAGATGTCAAAGTATGAACTTGTGGCCTCTGAATTCATGAAGATAACTCATATAAGAGAATAGCTCCAAAGCATTGGTGAATTAGTTTTTGAGTTTGAATTTATAATTACAACGATTAATGGACTACCATATTTATGGGATGCATTTTCAACTGGTATATGTGCTTGAAAGGATACTCTAAGCTTTGAAGAATTATGGACATCTTTCACTTAAGATGTATCTAGGCTTATAGCTAAAGGAAAGATTTGAAATCATGATGAAAATAATCTCAAGATTTTTCTGCAAAATCAAGAAGAAACGATGGAAAGAAGAAGTTTGGCTTGTAAAATAAAGGTGCACGTAAAAGACCCAATTCAAAAGGAAAGACAAACTTATCAAAATTCCAAAAAATGTTTTTTACAAATTTGGACATTATAAAAATAATTGTCTTGAAGCATCAAACGATAAGAAGAGGAAGAGAAATGATGATGATGAGCATCCTCATCAGAACAAATCCAAGAATGATACTTCAAAAGATTTAGTAGTTGGTGACAAGGATTTATTTTACTAGAATTACTACAAGTAGGCTAGGAGCAAGACGAAGTTGAAGAGGTCCCTCACATAAAATGAGATGTCATATCAATTCTTTCTTAGAACTATTTAGTAAACCCTAGAAAATCTAGAATTCTTGATAATAAAGCTCTAAAGTTTGAGGATAAAACCCTAGTATTAGACCTAGTTCAATATTTACGCTAAAAGACGTATGTTGAAAATAGCAATAAGAAATGCTAAAAATAGCGTTCAGAATATTCCAATTTTAATTTGTCCTTGAATTAAAATTGATAACTAAAATTCGAATTTAGTCTCACCAGCTATTTGAAAAATAATTAATTAATTCACCTTGAGTTAATTAGTTGGAGAAATTCAAGCTAGAAGTCTTTGTGAAGTCATGCAATAATTATCCCTTAAATTAAGGAAGTTATCCCTTAATTAAGGAGATGAGGATGAGTTGTAATTAGTTAGCTCAGTTAACTGAGTTATGTCCAATTAAATTAGTTCCAAACAGTTTGAGGAACTAATTGTGAGTTTAGTCAGTTGATGCATGCATGCATGAAACTAGTGTACTCCAGATAACTGAAGATTCTCTCATAAATAACTCATGCACGTCAATTCAGACAAAGAGCCAGGTGAGATTAAAGACAGGGACATTGTACTATTAGTTGGAGGAATTTTCCTATAAAGGAAACTCATCCATGCAGAAGGAAGAAGGTTCCTTAAGGATTGCACAATTTTACAGGGTGTGAGATCTGTGTGAGTAATCAATGTTACACTTGGTAACAGTAGGATCACCCAGGAGAAACAACGCAAGGAAATAGTAGGCTTGGAGGGAAGAGGAGAAGGCTTGTGAGAAGCTTTGTTTGCCTGTGAGCATCCAGGAGGATTGTACTGAGAGCTGGCTAGCTGTGAGAGCTAAAGCTTTGTGTAATCTTGATGTATTTCCACCTTGTATGATAATACAGATAGTGGGGTTTTTAGCTGAGGTTTTCCCCTAAGTATTTTCTGTGTTTCATGTGTATTGATTCTTCTTCTTATGGTTATATTTGTTCAGCTCTGATTTAGCTTGATCTTTAAGCTTCCGCAAGTTTGATAGTAGAAGTAGATTATAGTATTTTGCTTTGGTATATTGCATTATTGAGTTAATCTACAGTCATATTTTCTACATAGATCTCAGAGGTAGATTTGTAGAAAATTTGCAGGAAATTCTACATGGTATCAGAGCCAAGTTTATCGGAGAAAATTTTATTAGAGCAGTGAACAATATACGAAGAAGAGAATTTGAAGTAAAAAAAAATAAAAAAAAAACAAATAAATAAATAAATAAAATTGGCCGCGAGTTTGCAGAGCATATCTGATTTTTTTTGTGCAAAATTTTTAGAAACAAATAGTAGATCTGGATTCCTTGTGAAAAAACACCCAAATTCAAAAAAACAATCGGTTGAATCAGAGTTTGAATGAGGGAGGTATCACTGATTTAAAATCAACTCTTTCCAGAAAATTTCGTGACAGCGGGAAAGATGAAACATATTGGTGTGCTAACCAAGAAATTGTATGCACTTGAGGTACAAGATGCATGCAAAGCCTTGAGGAGCAAGGCAAAGGTTAGATACTTGGTGGTTGAGAGGGAGAGTAAATTACCGCTCAACATGTAGCCCCAGAAGAAGTCTCAGACAATTGTGGAGGAGCCATAATTGGAGAAGCTGAGAGGAGACCGAGTGGAGGCATCCACTCATGCAGAGACCTCTAATAGAGGGAAATTTCGAGCCAAGTGGGCAGAGGGAGCACATACATCCATACCTCTAGGTGTGAGGTGGGGCGATGTGAAGTGATAGCCCCAAGAAGGCTGAAATTGGGCAAGGTCCATTAAGAGGTTTTATCTCATGGATTGTACCTTGCTACGAGAGCCCAAAGTACATAGTAGCGGGAAGAATCAGTGGGATTGATGCATTCAGAGATCAAAGTGACAGAGGCTAGAGTAGTCAAATACTAAAGAGCCAGAGAAGGATTGCAACAGTGCAGAAAGGTTGAGTCAGTAGAAGCGCAGAGTTTTTAGTTAACAGAGGCAATAGCAGTCAGAGACTTTGATGACAGATGCATCATACTGATTCAGGTTGGATATTTTCTTTTGTTTCTAAGTTTCTGGAGCAACAACACTAGAGAGAAGTGTTGCATGCAGAACATTCCAAAGGTTCAGGATCGAGATCGAGTTGAATTCCTTTCTTGTTGAGAGGGGGTGTTGAAAATAGCAACAAGGAATGCTAAAAATAGAAATGCTAAAAATAGCATTCTGAATATTCCAATTTTAATTTGTCTTTGAATTAAAATTCCAATTTAGTCTCACCAGTTGTTTGAAAAATAATTAATTAATTCATCTTGAGTTAATTAGTCGGAGAAATTCAAGCTAGAAGTCTTTGTGAAGTCATGTAACAATTATCCCTTAAATTAAGGAAGTTATCCCTTAATTAAGGAGATAAGGATGAGTTGTATTTGAGTTGTAATTAGTTAGCTTAGTTAACTAAGTCATGTCCAGTTAAATTAGTTCCAAACAGTTTGAGGAACTAATTGTGAGTTCAGTCAGTTAATGCATGCATGCATGAAACTAGTGTACTCCAGATAACTAAATATTCTCTCATAAATACCTCATGCATGTCAGTTCAGACAAAGAGCCAGTTGAGATTAAAGATAGGTACATTGTACTATCAGTTGGAGGAATTTTCCTATAAAGGAAACTCATCCATGCAGAAGGAAGAAGGTTCCTTGAGGATTGTGTAGTTTTACAGGGTGTGAGATCTGTGTGAGTGATCAGTGTTACACTTGGTAACAGTAGGATCACCTAGGAGAAACAACGCAAGGAAATAGGAGGCTTGGAGGGAAGAGGAGAAGGCTTGTGAGAAGCTTTGTTTGCCTGTGAGCATCCGGGAGGATTGTACTGAGAGTTGGCTAGCTGTGAGAGCTAAAGATTTGTGTAATCTTGATGTATTTCCGCCTTGTATGATAATACAGATAGTGGGGTTTTCAACTGAGGCTTTCCCCTGAGCATTTTCTGTGTTTCATATGTATTGATTCTTCTTCTTATGGTTATAATTTTTCAGCTCTGATTCAACTTGATCTTTAAGCTTCCACAAGTTTGGTAGTAGAAGTAGATTATAGTATTTTGCTTTGGTATATTGCATTATCGAGTTAATCTAAAATCATATTTTCTACATAGATCTCAGAGGTAGATTTGTAGAGAATTTGTAGGAAATTCTACAAAGTAACCCTAGCTCATGAAAGGAAAGAATGATTTCATAAGAACCTAGTTGCAAGAAGGAGTTGGAATTTTTCTTTTTTTCTCAAAATATAAGTATTTTATATCTTTCTTCCTTGATTTTTAATATTATTGTATTTATATTCTTTTGTTTTTGTATTATTTATGTGGTTATAACTGTTCTTCCATGGACTCCTACTGAGGATTGCATTTACATGGTAGAAGTTTTCAGGTCTTTGACAAGATTGGAAGAAGTGGAATAATGAAGGAAAGCAAGAAGGATTTTCAGAATTTCTACTTGAAGGATATTGTACTAGATGAGACCAAAGTTCAGAGGGAGCAGGCAATTTAAAGTATGCCTTGATTGTGCCTAAGAAAAGTCAAGATCTAGCATGCATGGAAGTGATATTTGAGAAGGTTCTCCCAAAAAGAGGGAGAGGATCATGACAAGACATTTTCCTTAGTTGTAAGAGCTACCTTAGGTTTTTGAAGAACATGAAAATAAGTCTCATTATTGAAGAAGACTTTATAATTTGGGTTTGGATCAGAAATGATCCTATATATTTTGCATTTGGCGAAAGAAAAAGGACTCATGTAGTTGTGAAGAAGATATTTCTTCAAGAGGGAGCAATTAGCAAGCCTTGTTTTGACCTCACAAGGAGTGGATCTCAGATTTGATTCCAGATTCCTAGACAGTGAACTATTAGTGTGAGAAGGAGCACCCAATTAGGGTATCCTAAAATCATATGTGATGATGGATCATGTGAAGCTACAAAGAGTTCATCAAGATATTGCTTCCACTTGGGATCCATTATAATTTCTTGGATGAGCATGAATTTGCATGGTAGAGGCCGAGTATATTGCAGGTGAATTGACAAGTTGAGAAGAAATATATCTTTAGAGGCTACTTACAGGTTTTAATAAAGTGCTGGTGATGACCATGATGACACACGTGGTGCAAAAGGGATTAGTGAAGCTCAAGCATATATCTACTGATGAGAAGATATCCGATATGATGACAAAGCCTTTTTATAGAGGGAACTTTGTGTACTTCTAGGACAAGCTTGGACTCATGGATAATACCTCTCGTATTAAGAGGGAGAGATGACAAGACATCATTGTCAATGGACATTCTCTCTGTGTCTTCAAGACCTTGGTTGGAGAATGGTTCAATATTCTCCCTCTGTCATTATGACCTTGGTTGGATCAGTTCTCCCTGTGTCATTATGACCTTGGTTGGAGAATGGTTTGGAAGATTAGATAACGCTATGGACTAACATTCTTCTTGTGTCATTAACTTTGACTTGATTAAGGAAGTTATCTTTGTGTTAAGTACATAGGCCTAATTAGGAAGAACGGTCTGGTGGATTGAAATTCTTCCTATGTCATGCATGTTGACTTGATTAGGGAGGTTATCCCCATGTAAAGTACATAGGATTGATTACGAAGAATGGTATGGTGGGCAAAAATTTTCTTATGTCATTGTATAGTGACCTGATTAGGGTTTTAGGCCTTGTGTCACCTTAACCTATATAGGAAAATGGCCTGGAAGAGGATAATCATTCTCTCTATGTCATTGTATAATGAATTGATTAGGTATGTTATCCCTATGTCAATTTAACCTAGATTAGGGAGAATGGTCTGAAAGGTTGTGGCCTCACAACATCGTGCTCAGATTTCTTTCTAGAGTGAGCTTGTTTATCATTGATGAGGCCTCAAGTGTTTCACCTAGACTATGTTTATATTTGTTTGATGTTGGTGATTATAATATTGATTATGATGCTTCTCTTAATATTGATCATTCCTTATAGAAACCATCAACTTGAGAACATTTGGACAATCATTATGAATACCTCCCTAGTTAAGAGGTAGTGTTGAATATTTGAAACTGTGGTTGGTCTTCATAATGTATATTTTCATCATTATGTAAGAATTTTCTTCATCCTCAAATGCAATTATATTATTTGTGTTTGTCAAAGAAAATATGAAAGGCATGTTCTTGATGACCTTTGCAAAAGGTGATTTTCCCTCTACAAGGAACCAAGTTGATGAAGCCTCTTATGGCATCCATTCAACCACATGATGACTATATATTGAAGTCACTTTTCATCCTCTTCATCATCATTCGATTTGAGTATCAAGCATAGTATCTTCTGGCCATACAAAGAAAGATAAGGAGTAGAACGAAGATCAAGGAGCACATAAAAGAGCAAGTCGAATCTCTTGGAAAGGGCCAAATTTATTTGTGGTATATATCTATGCAAGGAGGTCGAATCTTTTGGAACAAGGATATTGAATATCTATGGAACAATGAGGTTAATATCTATGGATCAAGGAGGTTGAATATCTGTGGAATAAGGAGATTTAATCTCTGTGATCAACTCTATGCAAGTGGGAAAAAGATTTTGTGCTCTAATTCTATGGAAAAGGGTCAAAGTTTTTTGATTCATCTCTATGGAAGAAGGTCAAATTTTTGTGATACGTCTTTGTGAAAAATCGAAGCATTCTCTATGTTATCTCTGTGGTTGCAGTCAGATTGAGGATGGTTGACTTGGACACTAGGTGGATGCTATTACCATCAGATTGATGAGGGTTGACTTGGTTTCTTGATCTTGTCATCCATGCTAGTCAATTATCTGTCATATTGAATTAGATGTCTCTCTTATTGGATTAATTCTATAAAGGAATGATTGTTGGGTTTTTACCCCTAGTAGGTTTTCTTATGGTAAACTTTGTCTTGTTCTTGTGCATTGTGATCTCATCTTTACTTCTATTGTTAATAGTTATATTTTTCAGAAGTATAATTACTCGATGAAGAAGTTGTAAATTAAAAAAGAAAACACATAATCATTATAAGTAATTATCATTTTTCAGAAATACGTACTAGTCTACATTGTACTTGAAAAATCAACAAGTCAAACTCCCTCCTTGAGTTTCCAACCATATTTAATGACAGATAAGTGTAAATTTCTTGTGTATATTGTCTTATGGAATGTGTTGATTCTTGTTACATGTGAATGATGTAATACTTTATGTGTTGATAAAATTAAATGATGCATGAGCAGTGAGGCTCACTATTATGCTCATGATTGGAATAATATTTTGTGTATTCATGAATTCTGATGTCTATTTGGACCTTGTTGTTGGTGGTTATATTCATGGTGAATGCAAAACTATGTGTTTTTGAACACCCCAATATACTATAAAAGTTTTTGAATGGATAAATATATGAATAAAACCTATACCTGCACCACGTACTCTTTCTAAATCAACCATTCGTAGTTTCAGGCCTTTGGTTCCATAATTTTCTAATATTCTGGTGGCCAAGGTTTCCCCTTTGTAGCAACAATTACAGGGATGAGAGCTCGAGGCTTTAAGGACTGTTGGGACCAACGGGTGAAATTTCTCAAACCATATGTATGTGGGTGGGTCCAAACTTGAAGGAAGTGATGGTGGAACCCTGACTCGATGGAACTATGTGTCACTAGCAAATATTGGCCATTGGTTGTAATCCTATGTGCACAAATACTTCGGGCCAATGCATAAAGGGGGCAGAGAGTGGGATCAAGCAAAACTCAGAGTACTAGAATTGTGCTATTACGTCACTACTCACCACCCATCACCCCCACTTTATTTGATGCCAAACATTGTGCATAGTGGTAAGCTCAATGCCATGAAATGGATTAGGCATGGATCCATTGCAAAACCTCTATATCACTCACCACCTATTGCCAAATCTTAGAGCTTACTCATGAAGGGAAGAAGTAAGATCTAGCTGCATGATATGGAACCTTACCACTACTCACCACCCAACCTTGAAGCTTAGGCACTGAGGATGGTACTACATTCAGGCGGCATTACGTGGGTTTGTGGAACCCCACTAGAATCAAGAGTCAAAATGAATCTTATATAATGGGAAAATCCCACAAAACATGATGGGAAAGGCCAGGTGGGCCCATGCCCTGCCTTGAGTTGACATGGCAAAGCCACGGGGGGGCTAATAGACACCATGTGGAGGCCTCACATATACGTAATGAGGATGTGGAATCGGGTTATGCTAGTGAGGCAACACTACATGGACTAATTGTAGATGCCTCACAACGATACACAAATGATGTATGTGCCACATGGAAACCTATTGTTGATGTGACCTTATTTGATTGGTTAACCTTTAAAGGAGCATAACTTCCAATTTGGGAGTTGGATTGAGATAAAATTCATATCGATGGAAACATCTCAATGAGCTAAACATGATGGTGGTGTTTTTTTTGAGATTTGAAGAAGTTGTAAGGGGAGGGATTTTGCTACCCCCTCTTCATAATAGACCTTGGAGATTCGGTCAATTTAATAAGTAACACCTCTCACATCCCCGATATACTATCAAGGGGGTTGGAGGGAGTGTTACACAAAGTGTCTAGACACACACACACACACACACACACGTCTTACCTTATAAATATTAAAAAAATGGTAATTAAAGTAGAACATATTAAATAACAGTGTGGGGCCTTACATGAGGCCCATGTGACTCTTAAGTTTTCATTGTTGCAAATAAAAAGTAATAATTACAGGGAATTAAACCTTCCCTTTCCCCATTCTCCTTCCTTGTCCTAATTTCTCCATGGATTTTCCTCTTCCTTTGCACAAGTGAGGATTTGATTGCATAGGTATTAAGGAGGTCGAATTGCTAAATGAGGGATGATGACATGACCATGGAAGAGCAAGGTCTTCTCACCCTAAGTCCTTCCTTGCATTTCCCTTTCTTATATTTTTTATTCTTTTTGGTTTGCTAACCCTCCCTCTTATTTACTTAAAGGTTTTGTTTCCTATGCCCATGTTTGCAAGCTATAGACACCCTTGGAGGTCAAGCCTCTTGACCATCTTTCATTGTTTGCATTTAGCCTAGACAGGCGTTTGAAGGGCACAACTTAGTTCCAAAAAGGCACAAACTTCTTCTATTTGATAAAAGATTCCATGGGCTATGGCCCACGAATCCATGGTTGGTCACCCAAGGGGCATAACCATGACCACCATTGCCCATATCCCTAAGGTTCCATTGTGTCATGCACACCTCCTTCTCCAAACAACTATACTCTCTAACCAACGGACTCACTTGTGTGGGCTCAATTTTGACCATGTCTTAGTATTAAGTGGTTTGCATCCCACACCACCCGTCATCTTGCTTCAACCATTGCATAATGCATGGTGTAACCTTGATCTTGGCTCTGTCATGGTCTTAACTTTAAGGTTTTGATTTTTTTGGCACAGGTTCTTTGTTTCATGGAGGGATATGGTTACAGCCCTATCCCTTTCTTTACTAATGGAATATCAATGGGCGTGCCCTATCGTTACCTAGCCATCCCTTAAGGCATGTAGCCATGGCCATCATGGATGTTAATGACCTTGGGATTAGTTGCTCCACTTTGGTTTAGTTTTGGTGTGGGATTTGATTTTCAACTTGTGGTTGAATAATCATTATGCTGTGGTAGTAAGGTATAGTTGGTGTTAGTGGGCTCTTGTGCAGGATTAGAAAAAAAACATTTTTCTATCATGGTTTTAAATAGAATAATTGATGGGAATCTAAATTAGACACAAGTTAAGGCCCATATAACCATTATTAGGAACATAAAGGCTATATTAAATCTCTCCTTATACACTTAATAATATTTTTTTAGCTTTAATATGTTCTTAGGAAGGTTTAGAAATAATTGCATATTATGTGCATAATATTATTTATTTTTCCAGAATATTGAGAGAATATTGAGTAAATTCTCAATGAGATAATATAAGAACTTTATCCCTACTACATGATGGACCAATATTGGATAATAAATGAACAATATATTATCAAATTATTGAACAAATTATGTAGCTCCACTTATTGAGAATATCTAAGAATGTGTTCCCTGTCATTAACTGAAGATTCCTATTGTTGGGAGCTAGATCCACTTTTTGAGGGATTTTGGAGGGGAAAGTTGCCTTCTCTCAAATATGTTGCTTCCCCATCAATTTGTATAAGTACCAATTCGAATTTTCCTCTAGGGGCATGCATTTTTTAGTCTTCTTGTGAAGAAAACTTGTTATTTAGCAGTTCTACTTTCATTTCCAAGAGGGATGTACTTAGATTAACTCTAATAATGAAGTTTGATGCCATTTTTACCTTCTAAAGCTTTGTTTCCTTCATATGACTCTGAGTATCCTTGGTCTTGGCCATCCCAAGAGCCTCAGAGCCGTGTTGTACAATTTCTTTATTTCCTTTGAATGTTTTTTTCACCTGCATCTCTTATTTTTGCATTTCTTATTCATGTTTCTTTTGTTGTATGTCATATTGGTTAAATGATTGAAGTAAGTTGTTTTGCAGGTTATTCATAGAGTCACAAGCATGATTCATCCTTAGAAAATCTTTGAAAAGTCATATTCATCATTGAATTACTTGGATTCGTTTACTAGTCACAATTTTGGGATTTCTGGAAGTCTCTTGTAGCAAAATAGTAGTAATTTTTTGCTAAATTCTAGCACATTTTAACAAAGGCCTTTCGAGTTGTTTACACTTGGATATATTCCTAAAAAAATTCATGTTAATAACAAACCATAGCATTTTCACTTGATCAGGTTAGGCATTTGGTAGGTTAATTAGCTCACTGATTCTTGAATTTCTAGTTTTTGGAGTAGTAATCTTCTACTATTTTTTATCACATGTTAAAAAGGGTATTTTTGAGTGATTCCATTTGGATTGGAGTCTTAAAAAATCCTACTTAATAACAAAATTTACCCCATATCATTTGCATTCGATTTCCGGATATATTGGAGGATAGACTAGCTAGTAGACTAGGTATTTTAGTTTTTGCAAGTATAAAAATCATAATATTTTTGTGGTGTGCAGGTACTACTGTTGATTTTCAGGGTTAGAATTTTCATCCTACATTCATCCTACCATCATCAACCTCTTTCTCCTTTCTAAACAACGCCCTCAAAACTCTATCATCGAAAGTACATTTATGGGATTTGTTTTTTTTGGAAAATGGGCCTTTGAGAGGTGCTAAGCTTGGAAAAAACCTCATACAACCTTCATATACCTTCATCTACTCTTTACCACCTTTATATCACCTTTTCCACCCTCAAAATGCTCACGGATCCAATCCTGTAGCAAAACAGGGCAATCCTGTAGCTTCCTGTAGCAATCTTGTAACAAACTATAGCATATTGTAGCATCATGTAAACTTGGTCAGATTTGCTCATAAAGCTTGATTTTCACCTCTTATTCTTGAATAATGTCCCCTAGGCTTTGAAACCATGATTGGGGAATACTAAAGACCACTTAGGACTTTCCTTTTTACCCCTGCAACACATCTCAACAATTTGGATTAATGGACAAATTTATGAATTGGATAACATAGTAATGATTTTCTTGATTACCACATGAAGTATCTAATGAACTATGTCAATGGATCTAAACTCTTTGGAATGCAGTGATTGATTACATTCTCTTTCCTTAATGCAAGTTAGATTAGTTTGATTTCTTTATTCTTAAGCTAGGGTTTTTACTTCAAGCACTATAGTATTTCCATTCCATAGACTGGGTTTCCTTTCAATGCAGCATTTACCTTTTGCAAGTAGATTGATGTTTACATTTTTGCAAGTAGTATAGCCTTTACATTTCTGCCATTAGGATTAGCATTTACATTTGAGCAAGCAACATTTCCATTCCTTGCAAACGGAGTAACATTTCCATTTCTGCAATTACTTTAGGCTTTGATTTCATGAAATTCACTTCATTGCATCATACCAATGAAAGAAGGACACATTGCATGATATATATATATATATATATATATATATATAGTGTCGACACTTCTTAAGTTTGTACGAACCCTCTGTTGATAATTTAAGTTGGTAGCGTTGGGAGTTGCAACATTCTTGTTGCAATATTGAGGCTCATCAATAACAACAAGAAATGAGAGCATAAAACCTAAATGGAAACAATGTTGATGTTTTATTATAAGTCTCTAGAATTGAAAAGAACAAGAAAAGAAAAGGGTGTTGCATAAACCAGAATTTGCAAACACAACAAAGTTACAATACCAATATGTCCAAGAAATCAAGCTTTTATATTAAATAAGTATCACATATGGAGGAAAATGTATGAATAAAGGGTTGCTACATCCTCCTCCGTGGGAGAGTTCTTGATATCCCTTTCCTAGAGGCTGTAATGACTTTCCTTCTTCCTGCAACATGCTTAAGAGAAGAATGGTATGATAGATGTCTAGTGGAGAACTCAAATTGCAAAAGATCAAAATGTCAACAACGAAATGGCAATGGTAAAAATGATTGGAGAAAACCTCTTTATTTATAATAAAATGGTGGATAAGAATTGATATGGTCAAATAATAAAATATTTGTTGGGCCAAATCAAGATCTGACCACTTTCGGTATTTTATTATTATTTGTGAGAGGAAAAGACAAAATAAATGGCCAATAACCTTTATTTAGATAACTAAATAAAAAAATAATGATTAATTGTGTTAATTGATAAAAGTGGGTAGAATAAATAAGAAATAATTAATAATCAAACGAGTTTCTTAAATTAATTCTAGGTGAAATGGTCAAATATGTTAGAAACAATTATTAAATAATGATTTAATAAATTATTCCTATGATAATGTTTAAAGAATTAAGAAATATTTTTTTTTTTAATGTGGTTCATGGACCCCCAAGATCAGTGATTACTACATCCACAAAATATTTGTACCAGGGAGATCCACTAAAAGGGATCACTTCCTACTAACTCAACCATGGAGCCTGACCCGAGAGTGACGAGAGTATTGAATCCATGACCTTTCAATAAAAAATGTGCTTTAATGATGGGGAATTCACCAATTGACCTAACTCTCAAAAGTAGGATTAAGGAATAATAAATAAATAAATGATTTATTTAATTATTCTTATGGAAATAGAAAATATGAGTGATTATTTTTTAATTATTTTCATTTTAATGGGTAAAAATATGAGTAACATAAAATTAAAGAATTTGTGGGTTATTCTCATGTAGGTAAATTAATTAAATAGAAATAACTTAGGAGATATAATTCCTTGAGTTATTTCATAAGGTGAAAGTGGTTTTTAATGTGTAAAACCCATACTACATGGTGTATTTAAATCAACCTTGGGTGATAACAGTTGATTTGGTTCATAACTCCACGGTCAAACACGAAATGGTGTGGCCATCGTTGGTCCCAACCTTCCACAACTTGCTTCATATTTCTTTTTCTTTGTTTTATTTCTTTTGATCATTTTTTTGTTGTTATATATATATATATATATATATATATATATATACTCTCCAACTCGTAATTTTTTCCCTTTCCTTTAGGTTTTACAAGTGAATAATCTCTTCCTCCATGGGCATTTTAGGTTCTTTAATTATACATTGCTACTTCTCGAATTTCTAGGTAGATCTCGTAAGGTTATGTACATGTTCTTTTATTTCAGTTGTGGAATTTTTTGCCATGCAATATGGAATTATGTTTCAATGCTATATTTGTATAAATTTTCTTTCAATTTAGGAAACTTGACCTGTTTAACTTTATAATAAATTGTTGGCATTATGGCTAAAGTGTTGTCCTTGATGGCAACCCATTCAGGTGATAGATCACAATACTTCAAGTCAGCAGCAGAGATTGATGATCAGCTATCAAATATTGAAGAAAATAAGGGGTACGCAGGTACACCTTACATAAGGTGCGTACACGCAGGTCGGAGTTACATAGAGTGCGTACATACCCGCAGGTCAGCCGTTCAGGAGATGCGTACCCCCAGTGCACACATTTCAAGGCAAAGAAATTCACATGTGGGGTTTTCTTATGTTTTACTCTTGGTATTTAGCCGACGGTATTGGGTTATTATGGTGTCGGCTCGTGGTATTGATCCATGTTTTAAGGAAGAGCTTTCCTATATAAAGCAAAGGAGATCATTTGGCTTAGGCATGTTTTGGGTTGAATAACTTATGAGGGCTAGATCTGGTCTAGATCTAAATAAGGCGAATCTACTGATGGACCGAGATCTCTTCGGCGCATGTTCAGATCTGTAGATCTGACTGTCTGGGTTATTTCTGAAATCTTGAAATCATCTATGCCCGAAGGTACGCAGGTACAGTGAAAGAAAAGTGCGTACATACGCAGGAACGAAGTGTTTCAGGTGCGTCGGTACGCAGGCACAGAAGGGTTTCAGGTGCGCCGGTACGCAGGCACAGAAGGGTTTCAAGCGCGCCGGTACACAGGCACAGAAGGGTTTCAGGTGCGCCGGTACGCAGGCACAGAAGGGTTGCAGGTGCGCCGGTACGCAGGCAGAGAAGGGTTGCAGGTGCGGAGGTCCGCAGGCAGTTCAATGGACTCAGAGCGAGGTACGCAGGCTAGCAGTTGAGCAGGGTGCGTACATAAGCAGGCTAGCAGTTGAGCAGGGTGCGTACTGTAAGCAGGCAAGCAGTTGAGTAGGGTGAGTACTGTAAGCAGGCCAGCAGTTGAGCAGGGTGCTTACATAAGCAGGCTAGCAGTTGAGCAGGGTGCTTACTTCTCTTCAAATCTTTGTTTATCATTGTTGTGTTCTGGGTTTGGTCCTATTATTGTTGATCTGGTTACTACAGTTGATTGGGTGATTCTCTTATACTTGATGATCATTTGATGCTTATGGATCCAGTTTGAAAATTTATGAAAAGTGGTCCTTGTAAGAAAAGAAGTAGGGGGTTGTAGCTCCCTTCCAGGAGAGACTGGAAAACGAGAGAGAGTTGTAGCTCTCTGCAGGTTGCAGCCTGCGTACTGGTAAAGGACTGCACCAGTACAAAACCATTGTAAAAGGAGTTTCTAATTTGAAAGAAGATAGAGACATATTGCAGCAGGTGGTTTTCACCCACATTGGGTTTCCACCTTACATCTTGTGTTCTTTGGTGTGACTATCTGTTTTCTTTATTCATGCTCATTATTTTATGGTACTGACATGCAAAAATAATTCAAAGAACAAATAAGGAAGATTTATTAAAAGAATTAGATAATACTGATTCACCCCCCCTCTCAGTATTATTTCCAACAATTGGTATCAGAGCAGGTCCTTCAGAGAAGCTTGATCGCTTGAAGTAGATCGTTCATCATGAGCAACTACGAGAGAGAAGCATCAATCAGGCCACCGGTTTTTGATGGGACAAACTTCAATTATTGGAAGGTAAGAGTTACTGCCTATCTTCAATCTCTTGGTACAGAAGTTTGGGACATTGTAGAGACAGGCTACGCTTTTCCTTCAGCTACTCCTACAGATACAGCCGAGAAAAAGAAGTATGAAACAAATGCGAAAGCAGTCAGTACTCTATTAGGATGTATATCTCAATCAGAATTCATGAAGGTAATGCACTATAAATCCGCAAAAGAGATATGGGACAAAATTGTCACGAGCTATGAAGGAGATGAACAGGTAAAACGTGCTAAACTTCAAACTCTCAGAATTCAGTATGAGACTCTCAAAATGTATAATGATGAAAGTGTGGCTAACTATTTTCTTCGGGTAGATGAGGTTGTTAATTGTATGAAAAATTTGGGTGAAGAAATAAAAGAGGCTATTGTGGTTGAAAAGGTTCTAAGATCATTGTCCCCCAAGTTTGAATCTAAAGTATCTGCAATAGAGGAAAAAGAAAATCTACGGATTCTTACTATGTCTCAGCTACATGGAATTCTAACTGCTTATGAAATGAGAAAGGGAGGTCCATCAGACAGAAGAGAAGCTGCTTTCAAGGCATCAGGCAAAGGAGATTATTATGAAGCAAGCCACGTCCCAGAAGAAGAGGAAGAAGAATCAAATTTTGTCAGAAATCTTCAAAGGGGTTCTGGAAGGTTCAGAGGTAAGTTACCTTTTAAATGCTTTGCTTGTGGAAGAGTAGGTCATTATGCTGCAAAATGTCCTTATAAGGATAAAGGAAAGGAACCTGCTAGATGGAACAAGAAACAGAACGCAAATAAGAAAAGCTACTACACTCATGAAGATAGTGATGGTCTATCAAACAGTGATGAAGATGAACAAGGTAATGAATATAAGTTGTTAATGGCATTTGAAGATGATGATTATATGGATGCTATAGATGTGGATAATCTTTATGATGAAATTACTAGACTCAAGAGATGTATAGAAGAAAAGAACATGATCATTGATACTCTACAATTTCAAATTGATGAAAAGGAAAAACATCTTGAAAAATTAGAAGGTGAAATTGTTGGTCTTAGAAAAGAGATTGAGAAAACAAAAGCTATTAATCTCAAGCTTGTCAAAGGATCTGAAACTTTGGATGAGATTATCAATGTGCAGCGGTCTCCACTAAACAAGACAGGTCTGGGCTATAATGGAGAAACTTCTCAAGCATCCACCTCAAAAAGTTATCTTGATGCAGCAAGAAGAAATGAGCAAAAGCACAATGAAGATCATCAGGTAAAGCAGGGACGAATTACAAACAGAAACTATCAGGGGCAATCCATCTTAAGGGTGAACAAAAGCTACAACCAGCCACAGGTAAAATCTTCTCAATTTGGTTCAAGAATAGATGACAATAGAAATTACAATCAATTGGCTGGTAGATTCGATAACCGCAGAAGTTTCTTCAATGGACAATGCTTTTCTTGCCATAACTTTGGTCACAAAGCAGCTCAATGTGTTGCATATAAAACGATCATGACTAGGGAAGCTCAAAAACAAAGAAGTATGACCGGGATTACAAAAAGGACCTATAACAACTTTTCGGTTCTTGAAAATGAAGTTGAATGTTCTATTTGCAATAACTTTGGTCATGAAGACTCTGAATGCAGGAGCAGGTTTCAGCAGAAAAAGGAACAAGCCTCAAGCACCAAAACATGGAGAATAAAGGAACCACAAACAGAAAGATGTGGGATAGCATTTTATGCAGAGGGACAGGAAAATCTATGGTACATTGACAGTGGATGTTCGAAGCATATGACAGGTGATAAAGAAAAACTTGAGTCATTTTCTGCTCTAGAAAAAGGAAAGAAAGTCTCTTTTGGAAATGATACTCCTGCGACTACAAAAGGAAAAGGCATTGCTCAGTTAAAAGAAAAGGTCAAGGCTGGAAATGTTTTGTATGTTGATGGATTGAAGCATAATCTTCTAAGTGTCAGCCAGATGTGTGATCAAAGAACCGAGGTTATATTCAGATCAAATGGATGTCTTGTTCGTGATCTTGATACAGGTAAAACAGTGATCAAAGGCAAAAGAACTCCAAATAATCTGTACATATTTGAAGAAGGACAACAACAATGTTATTTGAGCAAGGATGATGAGCACTGGTTATGGCATCGGAGGTTGGGACATCTAAGCTTTTCTCAAATAAGGAAAGCATGCAAATATCAGGCAGTTCGTGATCTTCCAGATATCAAAATTCCTGACAACACCATATGCAAATCATGTCAGTTTGGAAAACAAACCAGAACTAACTTTCCAGAGAAAGAAGGATCAGCTAGCATGCCTCTTGAGCTAGTACATACAGATACATGCGGTCCTTTCAGGAAAAGAACACCTCGAGGAGAAGAATACTTGATATTATTCATTGACGATTTCTCCAGGTTTGTCTGGTTAGGACTTATGAAGCACAAAGATGAAGCATTCGAAAAATTCAAATCCTTCAAAGCCTTGGTTGAAAATGAATCAGGTCACAAAATTAAATGCCTTAGATCTGACAGAGGTGGGGAATTTACTTCAAATGAATTTTTCGATTTCTGTGAAGAACATGGGATAAGAAGAGAATTATCTACAGCAAGAACTCCTCAGCAAAATGGAGTTGTGGAAAGAATGAACAGAACAGTCCAACAAATGGCTCGTGCTATGCTTGATGAGTCAGGAACTCCCGCAACTTTCTGGGGTGAAGCTGCACATGCTGCGGTTGTTATTCTCAACAAAACAAATGTCCGAGTGAACAGCACTCAAACTCCTCATGAGCTCTGGAGTGGTAGGACTCCTTCAGTAAAACACTTCAAAATCTTTGGGAGCAAATGCTATATCAAGAATACTGATGAGCAGCTTGGCAAACTTGAACCTAGAGCAGATGAAGGCATTCTTCTTGGTTACTCTCCACATAGCAAAACATACAAATGCTACAATAAAAGACTTGGCAGAATTGTTGACAGCATTGATGTAGTGGTTGATGAGAAGGGATACATTCCTAGGCAAGTACATCATGAAGACATCGAAGAAGATGAAGGCTACCCCCAACGACAGAATGATGAAGAAGAAGAACCTCAAGAAGAACCAGAAGAGCAAACAAGAATAGAAGAAAAGACTCCATCCAGATATGTCCAGAAGAATCATCCAGAATCTCAGATTATGGGGCAGAAAGAAGCAGGTGTACAAACAAGAAGAACAGTTGCAGAAGCTTCAAGCTATTTGGCATTACTCTCCTCTACTGAACCACAAAATGTGAAAGAGGCATGCAAAGATGAATGTTGGGTGAAGGCAATGGATGAAGAACTTGAGCAGATCGAAAAGAACAACACTTGGGAGCTGGTTCCTAGACCAAAGGATAAGAATGTTATCGGAACAAAATGGGTCTTCAAAAATAAATTGAATGAAAATGGGGAAGTAATTAGAAACAAAGCCAGACTTGTTTGTAAAGGGTATGCGCAGCAAGAAGGAATAGACTTTGAAGAAACCTTTGCTCCTGTTGCAAGACTTGAGGCCATCCGAATGTTCCTTGCTCTCTCAAGTTTTCAAAACTTCAAAGTATTTCAAATGGACGTGAAATCAGCCTTTCTGAATGGAGACTTGGAAGAAGAAGTATACATTGAACAACCAGATGGGTTCATTCTTGGAAATGATCCAAATCTTGTATGCAGATTGAAAAAGGCTCTCTATGGTCTCAAACAAGCTCCAAGGGCTTGGTACTACCGTTTGGACAAATATCTTCATCAACAAGGCTTTTCAAAAGGATCAGCAGATAGCAATCTTTATATAAAAGTTGAAAATGACAAATTGCTAATACTTGTTGTGTATGTAGATGACATTATTTTTGGCAGCAATGAAGAAGCTATGAGTCAAAGCTTTGCCTTGGTCATGCAGAAAGAATTTGAAATGTCTTTGCTAGGAGAACTGACATACTTCCTTGGTTTGCAAATCCAACAAAAAGAAGGAGGAATCTTTTTATCTCAAACCAAGTATCTCAAACAGATTTTGAAGAAATATGGCATGGAAGATGCAAAACCAGTATGTACACCCATGGTCACAGGATGTAGCCTCAGTGCAAATGATGAATCTGCAGCAGTACATCAACCAACCTACAAATCTATGATTGGAAGTTTACTTTATTTGACAGGTACCCGACCGGACATCATGCATGCAGTTGGAATAGTTGGGAGATTTCAGGCAAATCCGAAGGAGACTCATCTTCAGGCAGTGAAGAGAATTTTCAAATATCTTCAAGGGACTCAAAATTATGGCTTAGGGTATCCTAGAGATACAGATCTTACACTTCATGCTTATACAGATGCAGATTGGGCCGGAAGCGTGGATGACAGGAAAAGCACAAGTGGTGGTGCGTTCTTTATGGGTTCCAGACTGGTATCTTGGTTCAACAAGAAACAGAGTTCGATTGCCTTGTCTACAGCTGAAGCGGAATATGTTGCTGCTGCATCTTGTTGCACCCAACTCCTTTGGATGATGCAGACTTTGCAGGATTTTCAAATCACTTGTACACCACCTATCCCCATCTTATGTGATAACACAAGTGCAATCAGCATCTCAAAGAATCCTGTTATGCATTCAAAAACCAAGCACATACCAATCAAGTATCATTTTCTCCGGGAACAAGTGCTTGAACAAAAGGTCAAGTTGGAGTATGTTCCTTCTAAGGAACAAGTTGCTGATATTCTCACTAAACCATTGCCCAGGGACACTTTTGAATACCTCAGGAAAAAGCTGGGGGTTGTTGATGCATCATCTTATTGCTGAACCTTTTCTGATTGATGGTACAGGTTCAGGGGGAGCATATAATGCATTGTTGGCATTATGAAGGATGTGCAGAAGGAGATCTTGGAAGTAGCTGCAATATGTCTCTATCTCTTTCATGGTGGATTATGGTTCTTCGTTGCAGATCTGGTTCATATTCAGGGGGAGCATGTTCTTAGGGGGAGCATAACCCTTTGCCCTTGATGTCAAAGGGGGAGAATGAAGCTGAAGTTTTGAGGTTGCTATCAAGTCCAAAGGGGGAGATTGTTGGCATTATGGCTAAAGTGTTGTCCTTGATGGCAACCCATTCAGGTGATAGATCACAGTACTTCAAGTCAGCAGCAGAGATTGATGATCAGCTATCAAATATTGAAGAAAATAAGGGGTACGCAGGTACACCTTACATAAGGTGCGTACACGCAGGTCGGAGTTACATAGAGTGCGTACATACCCACAGGTCAGCCGTTCAGGAGGTGTGTACCCCCAGTGCACACATTTCAAGGCAAAGAAATTCACATGTGGGGTTTTCTTATGTTTTAATCTTGGTATTTAGCCGACGGTATTGGGTTATTATGGTGTCGGCTCGTGGTATTGATCCATGTTTTAAGGAAGAGCTTTCCTATATAAAGCAAAGGAGATCATTTGGCTTAGGCATGTTTTGGGTTGAATATCTTATGAGGGCTAGATCTGGTCTAGATCTAAATAAGGCGAATCTACTGATGGACCGAGATCTCTTCGGCGCATGTTCAGATCTGTAGATCTGACTGTCTGGGTTATTTCTGAAATCTTGAAATCATCTATGCCTGAAGGTACACAGGTACAGTGAAAGAAAAGTGCGTACATACGCAGGAACGAAGCGTTTCAGGTGCGTCGGTACGCAGGCACAGAAGGGTTTCAGGTGCGCCGGTACGTAGGCACAGAAGGGTTTCAGGCGCGCCAGTACGCAGGCACAAAAGGGTTTCAGGTGCGCCGGTACGCAGGCACAGAAGGGTTGCAGGTGCGCCGGTACGCAGGTAGAGAAGGGTTGCAGGTGCGGAGGTCCGCAGGCAGTTCAATGGACTCAGAGCGAGGTACGCAGGCTAGCAGTTGAGCAGGGTGCGTACATAAGCAGGCTAGCAGTTGAGCAGGGTGCGTACTGTAAGCAGGCAAGCAGTTGAGCAGGGTGAGTACTGTAAGCAGGCCAGCAGTTGAGCAGGGTGCTTACATAAGCAGGCTAGCAGTTGAGCAGGGTGCTTACTTCTCTTAAAATCTTTGTTTATCATTGTTGTGTTCTGGGTTTGGTCCTATTATTGTTGATCTGGTTACTACAGTTGATTGGGTGATTCTCTTATACTTGATGATCATTTGATGCTTATGGATCCAGTTTGAAAATTTATGAAAAGTGGTCCTTGTAAGAAAAGAAGTAGGGGGTTGTAGCTCCCTTCCAGGAGAGACTGGAAAACGAGAGAGAGTTGTAGCTCTCTGCAGGTTGCAGCCTGCGTACTGGTAAAGGACTGCACCAGTACAAAACCATTGTAAAAGGAGTTTCTAATTTGAAAGAAGATAGAGACATATTGCAGCAGGTGGTTTTCACCCACATTGGGTTTCCACCTTACATCTTGTGTTCTTTGGTGTGACTATCTGTTTTCTTTATTCATGCTCATTATTTTATGGTACTAACATGCAAAAATAATTCAAAGAACAAATAAGGAAGATTTATTAAAAGAATTAGATAATACTGATTCACCCCCCCTCTCAGTATTATTTCCAACATAAATATATTTTATTTCCAATCAATTTCTGTTCAATTTAAATTTTTATTTCAAACCCTTTCATTTAGGTAGGAAATTAAGAATTTTATGTGGATATTTATAACAATTATAAAGTATGAATTTGACCTTTAAACCTCCCATTTTCAAACTAGGACTCTAAGATCAGGTGTAACATTTCGTATAAATATAATAATAGTACTAATTGGGATAATCCAACAAATAAACTAATTATTGTGCATTAATTCAAAATTTTAATGAAATTTTCATGGTTTTCATGTCTGTACTCTTAGTTAGCTTTTAACCATAAATTTCAATCCAAATTTCCTTTATAGCAATTTAGTTGAATAATAAATTCAACAATTTATTCAAATGTGAATAATGTAATCCCAGGAAAAATTAGTAAAATACCTCTAGTATTATCCATTCTAATAGTGTAATCTTGTAGTAGTCCAACTCCTCAGTAACTTGTTGAATTTGATCAATTGAACTAGGATTATAATTTCCTCATAACCAAGTAACAACTTATGCAATTGTGTAACTTTAGGAAACCTGTAATATTCCAACTAGAAATATCCTGAAATGATCAATGAGTTTTCGAAGTTTTCCTTCACGGAGGGGTTTTATCAACAGGTTGTCTGCATGCTATTGTGGATGCGTTATTTAGTTTGTTTTCCTTGAAAATTCATGCACAATGATGTGTTTACGCCACCAGACCTCAAATCATCAATTTCTAACAACGTATAACATTCAGAAAATGACATGTACAACTGACATTAATTGTATTACTACAAACGGGAGGCTACCTTCTCATAAGGATAAATCTGATAATTAAGGATCACATCATAATAGGATTACTCAATGTTGGTATGACAATACTTGGAATTAATTTGCCAACATATTCATATACAACATATACACAAAGAGAAGAACCTGGAACATCCTTCAATGAGCGGCTGGAAGAGAAGACTCTTTTAGGACAGAGTAGGTGGTGTATTTCTTTCAGTCAGATAAGTTTATTTGTCCTTATCTTCAGCGAATGCACAACAAATAGAATGGGTGATTGCCCAATGTGTAATAACTCGCAAATTTGGTTTCCTTCAGTGTGTATTTTCAGCCGACAAGCCCAGAATTCGACCAAGAAGTGGTGAATACTAGTCTACAACCCAAAGGGAGACTACCAATTTGACCTCTTAAGGGATAAACTGCTACAGGCAGAGGAAAACACAACCTCAGGGAAATAACTTCAAATCTGGAATACTAATGTAACAGTGACCACTTCAGTTTTGAATTTGGTCCTTCCATGACTGAGTTTGGAACATAATTCTTATGTACACGTACTGCTCAGCCTCCTGGGGTACGATGCCTGAAATCTCACCAAATTCGTCCTCTCATTCTAGTCAATTCAACCCATCCTTGTAAACAAGGATCAAATCACCTTTGGATTAGAAATTTATGAAGGAATGATGACTAATTCAACCTTCCCTTGAGCGTTAAACTCAGTCCTTAATGTTGATCAATGAACCCTGCTTATGTTATTCTGAGTTTATACAACTTTTGTTGCATGCAAACTCAAATCTAAAGTGACGGGCTTGGATATTGATTAAGTAATTTTGGCCTTGGTATAAACAAAATTTCTATTCCCTTTCCAGGTCAACAATTTGGCCTTTGTTACCATAATTCGGTCCTCATAATATTTAACTCGGCCTTCCTATCGAAGAGAAAGAGGATTGGCCTTGAAGAATTCGACTTCCCCACTTGAGATTGGAAACTCGACCCTACTGGAGATTTGTCAAACCCTGCAAGCAAACACAGTATTGGAGCCTCCGGCAAGTAATAAATTCAAATGCTTGAAAATTCTCCGCAATATGCCCAATTGGAAGATCTAAAATTATCTTCCCCAAGAGCTAACTAGGGTGGCAATTTGCCAAACCCTGCAAGCAAACCCAATATTGGAGTCTCCTGCAAGTGATAAATTCAAATGCTTGAAAATTCTCCGGAATATGCCTAATTGGAAGATCTAAAATTATCTTCCCCACGAGCTAACTAGCTAACTAGGGTGACACTCGAAGTCCACTGAAGAAAGCTTCGAGTTTCGCTTGAAACTCGAAGAAACTTGCTTGAGCTTTTTCTCAAATGTCAAATAGAAATGATAAGATAGAATGCCTTTATAATTGAGTTACTCCTCCTTTTATAATTCTTCAGGGAGTCTCCGTTTAGCTGCTAGATCCTCCATTTTTCCTTATTATTTTATTGGTATGGGCCATTTTCCACTTTTTGCTGCGAGTTGAATATAATAGTAATTTTCCGCCATTACAATAAAATAATAATTTCCTTCCGTTCTCTAACGAAATATTACTTTGAAGCCACTCTCCATAAAATAATAATTTACCTCCCTTCTCTAATAAAATATTATTTTACCGCCATTCTCCATTAAAATAATAATTTCCACCTTTCTCCCACAAAAAACAATATTTTCTCATTTTTATTTAATATCTCCAAAATTGGCAAAACTCTAGTGAATTTTGCACTCACAAAAATTGGGAACATGTCAATCCTCCCTGCCAAAAATTGCTTGTCCTCAAACAATGCCTAAACAAGTGCCCCCACTATTTGTTGGCTCAAATGGTCACTGCAAACAATATCAGGGTCCCAATGTTCCACTGGGTCATCCTTGTCTCATGTACTATCTTGTCATAAAGGAATCCCTCTATACCAGGATGCTAAACCATCTTGATCAACGTGAGGTACCCCTTGCTCCACCCATTGTCCAACCAAGTATAAACCCCAGAAGCCCTCCACATACTGTCCTTGATTAGAGCATCACAATCATATAAAATCCGGAGCAATGCATCGTGAAGTAGCCTCATTGAGTAGTCAATCCCATGTACTCCAAGAGTGGACTCTTGAAGATACAATCCAACCCATGTGTAGATGAATCCTCGCCCACATGAGCTCTCTCAGATCTCCTCCTTTTGTTCATCCTCCATGCTGGTGAAGTCCCCCATGCCAAAAAAAAATGACTAAAACCCAATGGAAGAGTTGAATGATAACCCCTTGTAGAAACCAACTCATCCCTGAGGGTAGTTGAACTGCCAAGTCCTGTGATGCGCGATCCCCATGCCAGTGGCAGAAGGGTGCCACCATGCTGGCACTGCACCACTTTGACTATAACGGTCTTCCCATCGTGTGCTCGTTGTCTCCTCCTCTCCTAGAACTTGATAGAAAAATATTTATAAAGTCCCAACACATTTGGCCCAAGCATCTCCATGAAGTCGAGGCCTACCCATCCAACACTGACCCTGATACGTAGCAGCAATAAGGAAAGCGAGGTTTGCCATGTGACAAAGGCCTCAACGTTCCCCTGCGTGTCAAACCAAGTGTGAGTTGGGTCATCCTTTGTCTTGATCCCACTCATCACGCAACAAAGTGTGCAGTGAACCAACCAAATCCCTAGATCCCACAGCCATAATGACTATGGCATAGTCCTGATAACTGTTGGAACTAACTTGTACCACATCTCAAGTCCCTGCGTGAAATACATATATGGACTCCATACATCAAGAACCAATCTGGTGTGTGTGAAACTGCCCTGCGTTAGCCATACCATGTAGTGGGATCTGCCATCCTTCCTTCTGAAAGCACTCCTCGATACTTCCTAGAGTCTAAACATCCTCCTACAAGTAAGGTACACCAACCATTGTAGATGCTCCTGAGACTTCTGAGAACGTCTTGCCAAAAGGGGATCACGCATCTTCCTAAGTGCGGTCTCAAGGGTGGTGCAAGTGCTACCTCTATAGAAGATTGGAATACCCCCAAGTGTGCATCCACCAACTCGCGCCCTGACCATATGCCATAGTTGGAAATCCTCTCTCTCGATGCACCATGTCCTGCCCAACTGTCTCATATGAACCTCCTGAGCCCTGTTGCTCATGATGAGGGCATAAAGAGACAATATCCAAATCCCCTATGTTAGTGTGAAATGCTGGAGAGTGGTAAATGGAAGCTCGCGGTTGGCCTTGTGATCAACTCGCTCTCCATATCTGGGTGTGCCAAACCCAATGGTGTTTCTGATGCCCTTGTCAGGAGATCTCTTTGGTGGCAACACTCCAACTACCTACTGTGCATCATCATTCTTTGCTGCACACAAATACATACCCTTGTACTCCTCTGCATAGCACTGAACTCTGTGGCACAACTCCACGCACCATTGGATACCAATGCTCAATGTCGTGCGACCATGTACCATAGGGCATCCCATATGTGCCCATGCATCCACCACTCTGCCAGTACACCCACCACGATGTGATTTACACCTCCTCATATTCCCAAGTAGACCCGAGTGGCCCAACTCCTCATATGCAACCGGAAATAACACTACCATGCCAAACCTCAGTAGCTCAGTGTCCAATACATCAATGAGAGAGCATTGTCTCCATATGATGCCTTATCCAATGGCTTGTCGATGATACCTCCTCCTACAAACTCTTGCCAGAGTAGGCTAATCACCCTGTGACCCCATGCACAATCAATATGCCAAGACAACTCATGAAATCTATCTGCTCCCCTGTCAAACCATCTTGTCACTAGTGTTGATGGAGATCTGAATGTGTATAGTAACTTGGTCACGGATCCATCGCTTCGTTAATACCACCACTAACCAAACCCATGCTATGGCGAGGAACCCCATCTAGATCCCAACAATAGTTTGGCCCTCAAGCTCTTCTGGTAACCCATGGCCCCTGCTGATCCAGACACCCAGACCGCTCTACTAGGTACCAACTCAATACCGCTCGTCATCCTATCCCAAAGGAGGGATCGAATGCACAATCTCTTGTGGAAGGGACAAGCCCTCCAGGTTGATGCGGTGTCATACGCAGCTCATGTTGCTCAGTGCTGCTGACTTGGTCATCCCCTATGGTCTGTCTAAATAACTTCACCTCTTTCAATCCAATGCGTACGGGTGGGCTAATAATGTTGTAGGCCCCTTCAGCGTGTCTCTAAAGAAAATTGAGTTCAAATCCCAATTTGTGCTCTCTACGCTGCCCTTCATCAATGGCTAGCCCAAAATATGGTTTGCATATCCTCCTCCATCATGGTCTCCACACGAGCCTCCAACTACTCCTCCCTAGACAACCCATCATGCAAAACATCCTCACCATACTCGATGTCAGGAATCATCTCCATATAGTGGGTTTTTCCCTGATCAAAATTTGTAACTGTGTTGTTTGGTAACTGAATAAAAGGCCTGTGATTAAAGTCATTGGTAAGTGGTGACTTATTTTCTAGGCCATCTCTGCCAATGTCTATACAAAGGTTTTGGACTTCCCCTTCAACTGCAAGAGGTGCATAATGAGTCAATAATCCTTTCATATAAATTTCCTTTGGAATCTCTTCTAGTTTCTCCTTTGGGTCTCGGGCTTCAAACCTGCAATCATTTTTTTTCCTTACTACCCGTGATGATACCCATGCTTCCATAAGTTTTGTCACCTTTAGGAAAGCGTCACTGTATTCACCGAATTTATGAGCAACTTTTTCTTGATTGGAAAACATCCTAGAATTCGCTCCTCTTTCTTGATACTGCTTGGTTTGAGACCCGCAGCTGGCCAAGACCATTGGCTCAGATACCACTGTAATATTCCCAACTAGAAATATCTTGAAATGTACGATGAATTTTATGAGTTTAGTGAGTTCCTTCAGTGAGGGGTTTTGTCAACAGGTTGTGTGCATGCTACTGTGGGTGTATTATTTAGTTTCTTTTCCTTAAACGTTCATGCACAGTGATGTGTTTATGCAATCATACCTCAAATCATCAGTTTCTAATAGCATACAACATTTAGAAAATGACATGTACAACTGACATTAATTGCATTACTACAAAATGGAGGTTATCTTCTCATAAGGATAAATCGGATAATGAAGGATTACATCATAATAGGATTACTCAAAATGCTGGTACGAGACAATGACAATAAATTCTGGAAATGAACAGACTTGGAATCAGTTTGCCAACATATTCATATACAACATATACACACAGAGGAACCTAGAACATCCTTCAATGAGGGTTTGGAATAGATTTTTTCAGGACAGAGTAGTTGGTGTATTTCTTTCATTCAGATCAGTTCACTTATCCTTATCTTCAGCTAATGCACAACAAGTAGAATGGGTGACTGCCCAAAGTGTAACAACTCACAAATTTGGCCTCCTTCAGCATGCATTTTCAGCCGACAAGCCCAGAATTCGGCCAACAAGTGGTGAATACTAGTCTGCAACCCAAAGGGAGACTACCGATTTGATCTCTTAAGGTATACGCTACTACAGGCATAGGAAAACACGGCCTCAGGGGAATAACTTCAAATCTGGAATACTAATGTAACAGTGACCACTTAAATTCTAAGTTCGGTCCTTCCATGACTGAGTTTGGAACCATAATTCTTATGCACATGTACTACACAGCCTCCTGGGGTATGATGCCTGGAATCTCACCAAATTCGTCGTCTCCTTCTGGTCAATTCAACCCATCCTTGTAGATGGGTTGAATTCTGATCAAATAATCCTTGGCTTGGGAATTTATGAAGGAAAGATGACTAATTCAGCCCTCCCTTGAGTGTTAAAGTCAGTCCTTAATGTTGATCAATAAACCCTGCTTATGGTATTCTGGGTTAATACAATTATTGTTGCATGCAGACTCAAATCTGAAATGACGGGCTTGGAGATTGACTGAGCAATTATGGCGACGGTATAAACAAAATTTTGGTTCCCTTTCTAGATCAACAATTCGGTCTTTGTTACCATAATTCGGTCCTCATAAGATTTAACTCGGCCCTCATATCGAAGAGATGGAAGATTGGCCTTGAAGAATTCGACTTCCCAACTTGAGATTGGAAACTCGGCCTACTGGAGATTTATCAAACCCTGCACGCAAACGCAATATTGGAGCCTCTTGCAAGTAATAAATTCAAATGCTTGAAACTCCTCCGCAATATTCGCAATTGGAGGATTTGAAATGATATTCCCTGAGATCTAGCTAGGGTGCACTCAAGCGAAGAAAGCTTTGAGTTTTAGGGTGCACTCAAGCGAAGAAAGCTTTGAGTTTTGCTTGAAACTCTTAAAAATTAGTTTAAGCTTCTTCTCAATGTCAAATAGAAATGATAAGATAAAATATCTTTACAATTCAGGGGTTTCTCTTTTTTAATATTTCAGGGAGGTTTTTTAGCTTTCAGATCTTCTTTTTTTATATTTCAGGGAGGTTTTTTAGCTTTCAGATCTTCATTTTTTCTTTATTATTTTCTTGATAGGGGTCATTTTCCACATTTTGTGGCTATTTGAATATAATAATAATTTGCCACCATTCCAATAAAATAATAATTTCTTTCCATTCTCCAATAAAATATTACTTTGTTGCCACTCCCCATTGAAATAATAATTTACCTTCCTTCTCTAATAAAATATTATTTTGCCATCATTCTTCATTAAAATAATTATTTCCACCTTTCTCCCACAAAAATAATATTTTCTCCTTTTTATTTAATATCTCCAAAATTGGAAAAAGTCCTTAGCAAATTTTGCACTCACAAAAATTGGGAACATGACAAAACCTATGTTTCTGTATTCAGAATTTTGTGATCCATAATGAATTAAGCAAAGCCTTAATAATTATTTCCAACTTTCTCCCACAAAAATAATATTTTCTCCTTTTTATTTAACATCTCCAAAATTGGAAAAAGTCCTTAGCAAATTTTGCACTTACAAAAATTGGGAACATGACAAAACCTATGTTTCTATATTCAGTCTTTTGTGATCCATAATTTGCCTCCATTCCAATAAAATAATAATTTCTTTCCATTCTCCAATAAAATATACTTTGTTGCCACTCCCCATTAAAATAATAATTTACCTTCCTTCTCTAATAAAATATTATTTTATCATCATTCTCCATTAAAATAATTATTTCCACCTTTCTCTCACAAAAATAATATTTTCTTCTTTTTATTTAATATCTCAAAAATTGGAAAAAATCCTTAGCAAATTTTGCACTCACAAAAATTGGGCACATGACAAAACCTAAGTTTCTGTATTCAAACTTTTGTGATCCATAATGAATTAAGCAAAGCCTTTCGGTAGAAATCACATAAGAGAAATTTTTGGCTGACACGTTTCGAATCAACAAGTGGGGTTCACCATCAGGACCATATGAAGAGGCAGATTCTTGTTGTTAGATATGAAGAGGCAGATTCTTGTGTCTCTAACAAGCATGACAACAACAATAGGTACTAGAAGAAAATTTGTAGAATCCACTAGGAATATCTCCAAAATTAATGTTCTCTCATCTTTTTCCCCTATTCATTTCCTCTTATTAATTCTCTCCAATAATCACCCACTCCTTACTCTTTTCCCAAAGCTCATCTTTATGCATTTCCCCCCATCACCTGACTAGCCTCTTGAGAAGAATCCTACAAAGTTCAAAATATTGTAAAATGTTCCCTTATATGCCCAACAATAATAATCTCGTCATAAAATTTAACAATTAAATTCAATTTTGGGTAGGTTATAAAATCCCACCTCTTCCTGCAGGAAATTCTATTCTATTAGAATTATCGGAAATAAAAAGTAATTAATCCAAATGAAAGTTAAATTACAAGCATACGGTTTTACCTTTTACAACACCATTCATGTATCAATCATTAATAATATTATTTTAATAGCTTTTATATTTTAAAATGATACTACTCTATAAATGCAAATTATGTATGTGTTCTTGATGCATACACAATTTATGGATGTACCAATGATAACAATCATCACCTCTAATGCATAATTTATGTATGTTGTTGTCCAAATATCCAATATAATGATCATTTAACACAACATTCAACAATCTTACTAAATCAGAATAAACCAATATGACTTGAACATTATACCAAGTAATCATAAATGAATTAAGCAAAAATTTAAGATATAAAAGGCACTAAGTTGACATTTAAAACTCCCATTGATATACAACAACTTTGAATCACCCTTCCTCCATAATCTACTTCCATCTTCCACATCTTATTGTTGGAGCTTCAACTATGTTGACTTAACCTCATATACAACTTATAAGTGGAAGTACTAACTATATCGACCAAGTTTTCCTAGCAAACAACGAATAGCGGTCATCACACACCTAAAACATGGCTTAACATAGCCCTTCCATTACCATGGGTTTTGGAAAATAAATAGTGGCTAAAAATTCCACTCCTCATAATAGAACTAAGGTTAATACCCTATTAGGACTATATTTAACTTCTATTTGGTTATTAGACTCATGTCATAGAATGACCAATTTGGAAACCGTGATTCTTGTATGACCACATATCATAGCAATATATTAAGCAAATATTTAAATAAAAAACCAATGTTTCATAACATAATATCTCTCTTTTGATGTCCACAACATGTGCATAATTTTAGTATAACAATTATGTGGCTATCACCTAGTCCATTTAACATATAAATTAGTTTTCCAAAACAAAAGATTATACATAACCATATAACTAGGTATATATGATTTCCATGTTACACAATGACTAACAATGTAAACAAGTTAGTTCCTTTATTATGTACATGGTATTTGTTGATTCCTTCCAACTTATAATCACACTGTCACTCTATTTACAACAATCTTTCATTTAAATTTGCATAAATCACACAACATTCATCATTAATACCGTAAACAATAAACTTATACATAAATTCCCACATATATGTAGGTCTATATGTTAATATAATATAGTTTTTAGCTTAATAAATTGTAGAGAAACACAAAATAAGTTATAATGTAGTCTAGTTGCTAAAATCAAAATGAAATGCTATATTTAGCAAATAACTAAAAATTAGCAATTATCTTGATACATAGAAATTACTTTTGTTTTAATAATCTAATTACAAGCACATTTAAAAATTCTAAATAAAAGCATGATAGAAAGAGCTCTAAGTCTAGATACATAAGAGAAAGCTCTAAGTTCAAAATAACAATTTACAACATTTAAAAAAGTAGCAATTAAGAAAATAACTGATTTCATAATTAATGTAGTAAAATTAGTTTAATCACTAGCTTGATTTAAGATTCTTGCTAAAAGAACATTTCAACTTCTAAATTGAAAAGATTAATATAGATTACTCGAATTTAGGATTCAAACATGTCAACTTGCAAGATTTGAAAGTGAGTGGAGACGATCACAAGAATTCACCTAATCACCTAAGCTAAACTCAATTGACTAACTAGATCAATATTTATAGTTAGTTTTACAAAATTAGTAAATATTTGATTAACAATTATTTTCAAAGTTAAATATTTATTTTGTTTTCTAGATTCTAATTACAAACATTTAACATCATAGTCACAAACATGGTTGATGTAATGTCCCCAATTTCAATTTTTCCATCTGAGGAGGTCAACAAAGATAGGTGGTGTTAAGCATAACACAATTTTGAAATTCAAGCATTGGAGACGATTTTGATATGGGAGACATGAGCACTTAGGGGAATAGGAGAAATTTCAGCCTTGGTGGAATGTGGGGACCACGAAAAAGAGGCAATTCGACCCTTGGGGATAATTCACACTTATGAAGGAAGAGAGAGAAATAGTTAGTGGAAAATGGGGTCGACCAAGAGAGAGAGGACCAACCTCTATAAATAAGACAAGAATGACTCCATTTGGTATCTTTTGACAATCTAACTTTTGAACACAAGTTTGCTTGAGCTGTTTAGCCAAGTAAACAAATGTTGTTTAGCACAAGGAATTCCCAAGCGAGAATTCCACCTCTACCTTCAGTGAACTTCGAGTGTCACCCTAGGAGAGAATTTCAGAGCTTATTGGAGAGGAGATTGCTGGAATTTGTGGGTCATTTCCAACCATAATTCACCCAGTACGAACTTCCAAGAGGACATAGTGGCATAAATCGATTTTCTTGGTTGAGTGGCCTTCAAGGTAAAGTTCAGCTGGAGAATTTAGGGGCAATTTTGCTGATATTGAACCAGATTTTGTGGAGAGTTTCGGGGCGGGAGATTGTTGCTTCAGTGAGAACCAAATTCAATATTCCTAGGGCCTGCACAGTCTTTTGTTGGGCAGAATTTTGTGGAGTTTTTGCTAGCTTAGTTGTGCCAGGTTATGGAAGGAGTTTCCCTCTTACCCTATGGGAGTAATTTGCAAAAATTTCTACAACCATTTGGGGGAGGAAACATGGAAAAATTTGCAGCAGTAGCCTGAGGGGAACATAGAACTAGTATAGGAGTGTGTAACACCATATTTGGGTAATTTTGGGAGGTCAGAATTAGCCCAAAACATTTCTCGATTTTATTAGACTAGCATCAAGGAGTCTGCTCCTAATTTTGCAAAATTTCTGGAGGATTTTTGGTGCCCCAATTAGCGGAATTATTTGGTAACCAGTTGGGAGGAGTGAGCTTAAATTTTGCGTCCCATGTGGTTGGTAAAATTTGGTCAAACCCTTTCTTGGTTTTTCTGGGTTTGTTGTGGAGAGCTCTAGATTAATTTGACGTAATTTTCTAAGCACTTTTGGGGGCTCAAACAGGGGTTTATTCCATCCAGCAGTTGTAGAATTTCCAGGGCCAACGAAACACATTGAGGAGAATCCTTTCCTTGCATCCGAGAAACATCTTTTCTCACCTAGGATTGCCTAGCTTGATTTGGAAATCTTAGGTGCACACATTCCATGCATTGTACTCTCCTGTTGATAATAAGATGACTAGGTTTGGCGTAGTTCTGGTGCTAATTATGTGTGTTTAATTGGTGTCTGAATATTTATGTGTTGTATGTGCATTTTGCTTTGTTTATCATTGTTATTTCATTTCTGGAACATTACAGTGGTACCAAAGCATGATTTTGGCTAGTTATGGGGAGCTAGCAAGATCATAAAGGTGTGGGGCATGCATGGATAGTGACTGGTGGAGTCATGGAAAAACCTGTGATGTGAGAGAGTATGCAAGAGATTCAGGACGAGATCCGTAGGAACGATGAGATGTTGGCCCAGTTGAGGAAAGTGATGGAATAGTACACTAGGGGTGTGTATGCCATAGGGGTGAAGTCATTTACACTATGTGGGGAAGTTGACAAAGTCAAGGCACCAGACCTCCTCAAAAGGAGTGGAAAAAATAGGGACAGTTAGAGGGTGAGACCAGGAGGCATTTTTGTTGGTGGAGACCTATCTTTAGATATCATGAGCTTGAGGAGAGGGTTGAGTAGGAGGCTGAGGGCACACAGGATTGTGAGGAGAACTTAGATATACCCAATGTGATGTAGGAGTCACTCTTGTTAGAGACCCCCTTGATAGATTCAATTGAGACAGTGGTAGGGAGAGTAGAGCACACACCCATGGGGCCATCCATTGACGAGGTTCCAATAGGCACAGAGTTATCAAAATTCGTGACAAACTTTCCAGATGGTAGCCACCTACAATATATGGGTGAGGATGCTATGTCGGACGATTTATTTGTGGAGGTGCAATTAGTGGCTCATATTGAGCCCATGGTGTAGGAGGATGAGCAACCACCTTTGGAGTAAACCATTGATGAGGGGCATGTGGATGGTTCAATAGCCATCATATCTATAGTAATTTTAGACTACAACCCAATCATGCATGCATAGATGAGACTTGCAACACGATTAAGTCACCTCTGCCCATTAGAGAGAGAGAGGCAAAGTTGTTTATACCGGTCTTATGCGTTGACCAGGACAGTGAGACAAGGCAATATGAGTTGCGCAGGGTGGAGTTGTTATGTATACTAGTGTTCTTGCAGTCGATCCCTAACACTAGGTTAAATGGCGAGAGTTATTGAGTTGGTACTCGATGGAGCAGGTTAGGTGTCAGGATGTATCCATGGCCATACTTCGTTAGGGGTCGTGGGTTATTAGAGGAGCTCGAGAGCCATACTATTTTTGGGATCTAGGTGGGATTCCCTATCACATCATGGAGTCAGTCGACGATGGTAGTAGATGTGTGTTGGATCCAGGGATTGAGTGCACACACACTCCCATATTTCCATCAATGTTTCGATCAACACTAGTGGCTAGTTGGATCGATCAAGGAGTAGGTAAACTTCATGAGTTGTCATGGCATGTGGAACAGGCATGGAGTCATAGGATGATCAACATACTCTTGCAGGGACTGATCGAAGGAGGTGGCATCAAAAGGCCACTAGACAGAACATTGTACGAGGATGAGAATTTTCCATGGATATGTGGGGTGCAAAAGACACCAAGTAGCGACACCTTAGTGACATCGCCATTGGCACGTGGGGAGGTTTTCCTGTTAGATATATTTGAGAGGATCGGGAGGGTAGGTCCACTCATCCAAGGACATGGATGTGTAGAGATGGCGATCCTGACAAGATGCAGGTTGTTGCACATTGACTCACTCCTCGACCATGGCATTTTGTGGTGTATTCAGATATTTGTGGTGTATTCATATATGCAACGCTGAGTGCCTCTTGAGCATATCCATAGGGACTTGCACGCAGTCATAGAGGAGCTGGTTGTTGTCCCTTGATGCCCTCATCATGAGCATTAGGGCACAAGAGACTCACCTGAGGCCGTTGGATTTGACCCAGAGTATCATGGACAGGAGAGGACTTTTCCCATTGGTGAGGATAGACTATGCACGTGTTGGCACATGGAGGCACAAGGATGACATGGTCTATTACAAAGATAGCATATGCTTTTCCCCCAAGTCCCAACTTGAGGGTATGATTATGGGGGATCTATATGACACACCTTCGGCCAAGCACTCTGAAGCATGCATTGGGTTTCAATTGCATGGAGAGTATTTCACCCCTATATATTCTTTGATGGCTTGGGGCACTGTGCTAGTATGGAAATATGATTAACATGTGTCATTCTTGGCGATCATTGGCACTACTTAGTGGCAGGCAGCAAGAATTGGGAGCGATTGGTTACATTTCTTGATTTACACATTAAATTCACCCCGTAACATCATAATATTATTCAGATTTACATCATTATTCAACAACACATGAAACTATGTAGAAAGAACAATATTATCGTCATCAATGAAATGAAACATAAAGGAAGAACAGAAGAGAAGCATTCACACATAGAGACACCAGGATTGGTCAGAGACTATGGTAAAACCCACTATGGGGAAAACCATTTCAAATTATTCTTCTTATTAGATTTACATTGAATGGTTTCGCAAAAAAGAGTACAATGATCCATATATTCGTCCATACAACTATCCAGAAAAAATAAACTAAACAATATCCATGAGATGGACCCAACAATGTTCATATTCAAAACACTGATTCAAAAGCCTATAATGAATTGTCACTCTCTACGGACAAATTCTAAACACTGCGGTCAATGAGCGAAAACTTTGGACAACTGAAATTTCAACCTTTGTGTCCAGTCACATTGGGGAGGAGTCATGCATGCAACTGATAGATTCCAGTCACTCCCTTGAGTCACGTGGATGAGTTAGCCAACAAGTGACTCCAGTCGAAATCTCTCTATGTCATGCCTGCGACTAAGGCCCAAAACCCTAAAACAGAAATGTGAGTTTCGGGCCCTACAATTTCTCCTTCGTGTGAACCCATTCTCTAGATGTGCCTCAGACCTGTATGAGACAAAACCAAGAAAGAGAATAGAAGAATGTCTCATGATGATATCCGAATGACTTTGAGGTCACTTGTATTTATAACCTTCCAAGGGTGTCCAATTTTCTTTAGGGCCGACTTGATCAGGTATGCACATGTGGGATCATAATTCAAAAATATAATTTCCTTTATCCAAATTAGATGATATTTAGGTTGATTTTGGTCCTCTCGAAAAGAGGAATTCAATGCAATAATTATCTCCATCAAATGAGATGTCCAAAGTGGAATTTGGCCCTAGTTTCCAATTTTAACACTCCCTCTCAACTAGGGAGAATTCCACTTTCATCATGTCATGTGTATCCTGTCATTAATTCATATTCAATCCCAAGAATCTCATCATCACATATCGTCATTGTTCATCTCGATTCATCTCTTGCTTCGTCCTGCTTATCTCTTTATTTTCCCTGCTCATATGTTGAACATTCTCGAATATAAAAGAAGAATAATTTGACATCAAATGGGAGCCTGAAACCTCATGGGGGATCTAAACATCTACAACCCCATATCAAGCTATAGGTGATATAGGGGAGCACATCTCAACCCATCCTATATCCTATCGATCTTCCTAGAAATGACCCTCAAGGGTCATGTGGTAGAACACTTGCATCATAATTTGATATTGGGCTAGATACTCGACTTACCAAAAGGTGAGGATCACATGTCCCAAACCTCCTCAACCCATTGGCCAAATGGGGAGGGACAATCCCAACAAGCCCATCTTGTGGGTATGATGCCAAGTGGGGTATAATCTACAAAGGCAAGATAGCAGAGCACCATCTCCAACCCTATGGCTAACAGATAGGGGTGATACCCTATTTTCTAGAGATTCCTCAACCCCAAGAGCCCTCCTTCTCAATTCCACACCCCAGGGGCTCAAACAGGGGGGAAAGTTGGCTCAGTGTCCTCGATCAATGATTCTCTCTATAGATCATAAATATATCATTGTGCTCATATCTCGAAATCATCATGTCTCAATAGTAGCAGTCTCATGTTCATACATGTCATCAAATCAAATTTCATATCAGAGAAAAAATATATATTTCACAAAAAGGATATCATATTCATCCTCCCTCTCATGGAGGCAGCAACCACAAGCGTAAGCTTGTCTTGTACCGCAACACTGTCTTAATATATGAAGGTATCTCAGTCTCAACAATATACAAGATTCTCTGCCAATAAAATCCTACTCATTATTATTGTAATGTATTCCTATCTTATCTAGAACCTGCTCAATCAACTCTCTAAAGAGATTCTTCACAGTACTCAACCTCGATCATGCTTTAGGATAATAACCTCTCATCCAAAACATCATGGTAGATCTCATATTAAGGAAACACCTAAGTGTGCTTATCTCATCAACAAATATCCCAAACAACATCGGTACATCCATGCAGTCACATATCAAAGGAAGAATGTCCTTGACAAAAAATAGATCATCCCATGCAAATATCGTGAAGGGTGTTCAGTTGCAACTCAATCTGTATGAAGCATTTCAATCATGAAATCACTCAAGTTCTATGCACAACATACATACGGACGTGTGTTGGAACATCAATGCTTCAATCAACTATCAGTTACCAAGATAGGTTCAACAATATATTTTCATAACTTCTTGAAATTTGATCGGAGTTTCCAAGGATTTACATTTGCACTTGCTTCACTATATATATTTTCTTTTTCCAACTTCAGGGTGTGATACATATGCCATGATACTTCATTTTGAACTTCAGAGGCCATCTCACTCTTACTTTGGTCATTAGAGGCTCATTTCTTGTCAAGAATAGACCATTAGTATATAAACCAAAATCAAAGCCATACCTTGGACCATTCTTGAAGTAGAGGTTTGGGTCGATACATCATCCTGGCTTCACTAGATAACTGTCAATGCAAACATATCAGGCTCAGGGAGCTTCTTCATACAATGCTTTATGAAAACATAACACTTTATCAAACCAATATGCTCAACATTGCATAAATTAATATTGTGCGATCAAATCAATTAATTCATCTTATCAAAGTTTAGAGCTAGATCATAACTGATATCAAAATCATCAAAAATATTGTATCATGAAATTCTTTAGACCAGGTGAAAGGTAGAGATTTCATCCAAGTATCAAGTTATGACTTCATCAAAAAATTGTCAAGCACTATCAAACCAAACTTCATCAAGTCATCCTCATGATCATAATATAAATAATTTCTGTCACTAGATGAAAACACGAACACCAAGGATAAGTCATGCAGGTTCGATGCATTTATTGTGAGATTACTTCATACTGAATTACAATTGTTTATAATTCAAACAATGTGTCAAAGCTAATAATGTCAACACAGAATACCAATATAAGTCACTAAGAGTCACTATACCCATATATCATTATTATCAAGCAAATCATCAGTCATCAAATCAAATCATTAGTCATCAATTCAAATCCCAAATTTGCTATAACATTGAGATTTACAACCCAAAACATATCTTAACATCAAGTTAAAGTTCTAAATCATTATCAAACATCATGTCAAAACTTCAAACACTGCTTATCTATATCAATCAACCAAATCTAGTTAAACCCTTGCAACTGTTATCAAATACTGTCATACATAGGCCTCAATGGTTAAATCATAATGGCAAATTGATATGCATATCACGTTCACCTGTGAACACAAGTTTAGTCAACATATTCACATTATAGTAAGTCAAAAATTCAAACTTCCCTGATTATAGAACTTTATTTTGTATGCTTCATGTCTATAGGATTGACATCCTTCGGGTGAACTTCCGATTTCATGCAAAAAACTTCACTTTTTTGTCCTACAAGCATAACCACAACCATAGGCCTTCTTCCGCGCAGTTGAGGCTTAGAGTAAGGAAAACTCTTTTTTCTTAGACCAGAACTTTGTTGCATACCAACAATATCAGATATTTATCATTCATGTCTATAAATCATACTTCAACAGTAAATAATCTTCTATACATATAATGTAAATGATAATAGGAGTTTGGATCTTATGGATAGTTTATCCCTCTTAATGAGCATCCCCTTCAGCGAATATTATTCAAGTCATCAACCTGTTTATAATATTGTCATGCATTAATGGGTCTATTAGATTATAAAGTTAGATTATATCACATATTTATCATGGTCATATCATGTTAGCATCAACTACTTCACCATTAAATCATAACATCAATTTTTCATCAAGGGTTAGTGTCAAATAGCTAATCACGATCACAACATTACTTCTTTGTCACATAACTCAATCCATCAAGTTAGGGCATTCAATTTTACCATATGCCATAATTATTAAGCACGTTAAAACATAAGAATGGTTAATAAAATATCCTAAGTATCAATCTTTATACTTCTATCATCATGGCTACCATGATTTCACAAACATTATCAATAGTATCAAGTTACCATCTATTAGAACCAAGGTTCTAGCCTTCTTTATGGGATCAATATTAAGTAGCTTCATAAAATCAAGAAGTTCATCATGTGTAAAAGATAAGATATTTGTTCACTACCAAGTGCATCATTTCATCATAGGTATCATGAATTAAACTTCCATATGGATGATCCATATACCCATCATGTTATAAGGCTTATCTTGCCATCAATATTGCAACTAAAACATAACTTTGAAACAACACCATACATACCTTGTAGTGTTTAGATACTTGTGCACCCTCTTATTTTACATAAGTAGTTGTAGCACTTTGTCACCTTTTCATCAAGTGCCTCTTTACCTTTTCCAATGCTTGTTATTCTCTTCCTGCACTGGCCACCTTTCCTGCATCTCAGATGATCCTTAGGAAGGATCCACTTATCATATCTCATCAAGAAGTTATAGGTATCCAAATACTCACATATACATGCAAGAAGTATAAGTAATAATCAAAAAAATAATCAGATGTATAAGTCTAAACAAAAGTAAATACATAAAGGAGCATCATAAATACTTATCTTCAATAAGAGGTGATCATCTCCCTCTTGAACTAGCCTTCAAGAGCCATCACTATCCATAATCCACTTTCTATCTTCAATATATATTCATCAACTTCATCGAAAACTAATCCTAATATAAACTATCCCATCTAGGGTTTCATCAAATCTATCACAAGTGCTTAGGCATCTTCATATTGACCATGCTAGGTGTTGTATCTTTGTAGACAGATCTAGGTTGGGGAACTGTGCCAAAGCATCTAAGGGTTTAATTGAATTGGATGACCAATGTATTAAACCTTTAAGACCTGTAAAATCTAAATATTCATGAGAAGCTCAAAGGGTTGATTTTCATTCATAAGAGGATAAATCTTTAAGTTGAGTTTGAAATTAGAAATTAAGAAAATATGTGATAATCAAACATCCATATTGAATATTTAACTAATCAAATATAGTTGATGGGTACAAAAAAATTATACAACTAAAAAATATATGTTCAAGAGATGATAGAGGAAACAATCAAAAGATATAGAGGAACTAACTTAAACAAACTATTTAGTTAATTAATCTCTTTAATCATTATAACTTTGCAGTGGGTTGTCAGGGAGATTGATAGTTAATCTAGCCTTACCCTAACTCCTATGTTACCTTGAACATATGCATCATTAAAGTATGGAAAGCATAAATGAATAAATAGGAAAAACTCACATGGATAAAAAAGTTGTTAAGAATGAAGCCATAATCCTTCAATTATCTTTAGAAATATTTCAGAGAATTACAATGGTGTCACTGGATCACCACAAGGGTTCAACCCTTCCTTCTTTGAATTACAAAATACTTATAGAGTGTAATTCAAAAATATTTAGATCTAAAATAAAATTTATTACAAAATGGAATATTATCCAAAACTAATTTGGATATTACCAAAATAGAACATAAAAATAACTATTATGAATTGAATTTCGAGGGTATCGTTTGATGACTGTTGCTGGAAACTGAATTTTTTGCTTTCTGCCCCTGCTATCTTGCTTTCTGATCCTTCTTTCTTTACAACTAGTTTCCGAATTTGTGCATTTTATTTACTCGATGAGTTCAAGTAATTTATCCCATTGTTTATCATATGGGATAGATTTTTTTTTTTTACTTTTGTATATGCCTCATCGACTTCTGTGTATTTCTCAAAGGTTGGCCTAGTAATAAAAAATGTTGAATTTCATGTTGAATAAACAAATCACATTCAAGGCCTTCAAGGAATGTTTTACCATTGATTATCCCGTTGACTTTGGAAAACTTGGTTCTATCTGCTGCTATCTTGAGCAATCTGTGTTGGTAATTTTCTAGTGGAATCAAATGGCCACTAGAATCTCATAGAGATGGAAATCCTTTCTGGCGCAAAACATTAAATTTTTTGTGAAATTTTTTAACCCGTGCTTCTAAGTTTTGACATTTGTTTTCTAAATGTAACATTAAGTTTCTTTTTGTCAAATCCCTTCTTACCTCTAGGATTGTATCAGTCATGCATTCAATTCCAAATTCCTCCAGTTCTTATTTTGTTTTAAAATTCATCACTTTGATTATTTTGGTAGCTTCCTTTGCCTTGTGATCTAAATCTTATTTAATCTATGTAATGGTTGTCTTTGACCTCTGCACTAACTCCTTTTGTTCAAAAATGATTTCATTAGATGTCCAAAGTTCAGTCATGGTTGAATTCATATCAATCCATATCTTTTCTTTTTCTTCAAATAATGTTTGTGCAATCAATGATTCATTCTCATATTTCTCCAGTTTCTTAATTAATCTGAAGTTTTTCTGTACTTCGTCCAGATATGCATTATCAACTTTTATCTTATTATCTTGGGTCTTCTCCAATTGAACTCTGAGTTTTTCAATCTCCATATCCTTTAATAATAGGTCTCCCATAGCTTTAGATAGTTGTTTTGTTTGATTATGACTAGTAGACTCAGTTTTGTTGTAGATTTCCCTACTCCAGTGTTGATTTGCATTTCTCTTTCCTTGAGCAATTTCTCCATCTCTGCCTCCATTTTCTGAATTTGTATATTTTTCTCCATAGTCATTTGAATAATCTTTTCTTTTTCCTTCTCTAGCTGACCTACTTCTTGTGCTCGAGTATGTTCAGTAGTTGGTAATCTCAGCTATTTCCTTAGTGCCTGTATATCTCCATTTCTGCTTTTAATTATTTCCTCAACTGCCTTTACATCTTTAGGATTTAATCCTAACTTTAAAACTAGATCCTTCAACCCCTTAATTTTTGTATCCTTTTCTAGAAAAGACATATTTTCAAGCTTCAATTGAGAATGAATGTGATTCAAAGATGCTTGTAGCTTAGAAGTTGCCATGACAGAACTTGTCAAGGATGTGTATATCATTTATCATGCTTGCTTGTGAAGATCAATTTGATCAATAGGATATATCTATTTGGTATCAAATTAGAACACAAAGTTTTTGTAATCCTTAGAGATCTTAGGCATAGGGACTTTTGGTTCCAAAAATGCTAATTGGAACTGCCCTCTTTCACTATTTAAGGCAGAAAGTAATCTAGTCCGAGTTGTGGAAGACTGTTTTCAGAACTCTGCATATGTAGAAGCTTTTAGTGCCTCATTTTTCTTCTTCATATATAAGAATCTTGCAAATATACTTTGCTGCCTTGAAGAAGAAGGAGAAGAACGAGAATCTAGTGTGGTTTCTTCAATATGATGTAATGAGAATGCAGATTCTCCTGAAAGTATGACTGTAGTAGGTTCTTCAGAAGTTTGAACTTCTGAGGATTCTTCTTCAACATTTTTGGTTTCTCTCCTCTTGAATACTTTGAATGTTTCCTTTTGTAAGTCTGATCATGCAAGAGATAGACTCTATCTCTCGATATTTTCAATTCTTTTTCTGGCATACTTGGAGTTTCCAGTGTTGTTTGAATCAAAACCAGCTCCTTAACTTCTTGTAGTGTGTTCTCTTCCCATTATTCTTTGTTGGAATATTGCTTAATCTCAGGTTTTCCAATGTGCACATATGGTGCAAAATTCTGACCAACTCTCATCTATGATATTAGTCCTAATGGATCATATGACCAACTGAAACTCAATCTAAACTTCATCTGACTCAATAAATCATTGACTTCTTTTTCTGCAACTTTAGTGCTGATTATGAATGGGCCAAATTGTGCTTTTAGTTTCTGGAAACAAAATGAACATCATCCATGTTCATCATTTGCATGATATATTCAAGTGCAAAAATCCTCATGGGTAGGAACACTGGTAATTTTGTAAGGTGGAAGCTCGCAGCCATAGATCCTGATCTCTGTGAAATTTTGCTAGAAATACCAATCTCCAAATTTACATTTCTCACTCAAATGAAAAATCCTTTTGATTTCTGTTGAAAATCTGGGAATGCATCACTATTTAACAAACATATTTCCATATACAAAAATTGATTGACAAAATCACTGAAAGAAAATTCTTCAGAAGTTTTCCTCATTAATGAGGTCCAATGAATAACTGAATGTGGTTTTCCTTCAACATCCAATTTCTGTAAAGGAAACTTGAACCTTTCTGACTGATGATATAAGTCTAAGTAAATCAAAACTGACTGTTGTTTGAATGAACCTTCACCACTGAACTTTAAAAACTGATTGTGAATTTCATTGGATAGAAACTGACTGTAATTTAACAAGATTGAAGGGTTTTTTTTTGGAAGAAAAGAATGATAAAAACCCCAAAATAACTTCATCTACCCATTGATCATTGGGATATCCTAAAAAACAAGATACTAAGGAAATATCCCACCTAGAAATCTCAGGGAACATTGAGAGGGATAAGGTGGGTTTGTTCTGGGTAATTCTAAGATTTTTGGTAAATATCCATTAGAGCATCTGTGGAAAAAGGGTGAAGAGAGTCTTGAGAGTTTAACTGGAGGGCTTGGCAGATTGTCTAAGAGGTTATGTAGAAAAAAGTTTCATTATTCTGAGAGACTACAACTCTCTCACTGGGAAGATATTGAGCTCCACACCAAGTGACAAATTCGGGAAAGTGATATGTTTGAGGGAAACAAAATTGGGGTAATAAGAATTCCCAGAAGCAAAATTCGTCACTGACATCTTCATATTTATGAAAATCCCAATTGTGAAGTTTGTACAAGTCGAATTCACAATTGGTCTCCACAATTTTGAAATGGGTGTCAATCAGGCCCAGTTCATCTAAAAATATTACAGGTGGTAACATAGGATTGTCTACATATATCTTATATTTTCCTTTGTTGCTAGCCATTGGGTAAAAAATATAATTGTTGAGGACAATTGGATAATTACTCGAAAATAGTGATGATCGAAAGCTGGTAATCACTGGAATTCACTTGTAGTGTGGTGCTAGAAGTTCTAGTTGTAGGTAGAAATGGCGAAAGAATGTCTTTTGGAGAGGATAATAGATTTTATTTAGGTGTTTGTAACGATTTTTAGTTATGCTGACCATTATTGGCGTGGAGGTATTAATGCTCTTAAACGTTAGCGGGAGAATTAAATGGATTAACGGTCACCTGCTAGATTTAGTGGAAGAAATGGTGATGACAAACCATAGCGAGAACTTGGAGGTAGGCGGAAATGGCGGGATAATTAGCGCAAAGGAATGAGTGGGAGAAGTGGCAAATAGAATGAGTGGTTTGTGGGGGGTGTGGGAGTAGCAGTGGTTTATGGCTTTGAGCAGAGGGGTATAACAATTCTTAAGAGTGTGCCACGTATCAAAGGCGAAGTCGGGTGAAACCGCTTTGCGGACCCCCCTCCCCCCCCCACTAACTTTTGGGAATGGGGGCGGGGGGTCTCGGAATGCATTAGAGGTCGTTGATCTTGGTGCATCCAATCGTGTCCATAAAAAACTACACGAAATTTAATTGATTGGCGGGTGGTCAATTCATTTTATTATAATTTATTTGAAAACTAAATATAATAAAAAATAAACATTCTCGTTGATTATAGGGGCATAATATATATATATATATATATATATATATATATATATATATATATTATTCTTTTCTCCCTTTTTATTTTTTATCTCTCTCTTTTCCTTTTTTCGTTTTTATTTTTCTACCTCTTTATCTTATTTTTATTTATTTATTTATGCCTTTTTCTCTATTCTTTTTTTAAATGAAGGAAAAGTACAAATTATTACAAGTGTAAAAGTAAGTTACAACATCGACTCCATCTAGGGACTGCTTCCCCTACGGGATGCAAAGAACTTTCGAATCCATGTGCCTTCTCCCCAGGCTATGGAGTCTTTGCTGTGAAAATCACACTTGCTCTGGAATTAAAAAAAACAGGAAGTTTACAACGATGATGATTAAAAAAACTCAATATTGAATATAATGCTTGAGATATTTCCCATTGACTGGCAATGAGAAATACATTCCTTCCAGATTGCCTACGATGAATGTATTATTGCCTTTGACTTCTGCAACACTGAAAGGTCCCAACCATAAGTTATCGAAATTTCCATGTTTGCCTCTTTCTTCTCTTCTTGCATCCCATCTAAGAACTAAATATCCTTGTCTAAAATATCTTTCCCTGGCTTTTGTGTCAAACAAACTCTTCATCTTGTCTTGATATTGTCAAAGTTTATGTTGAACTTCATCTCTTTCCTGATTTAGCTCAATGATTTGATTGATCCTTCTTGAAAAATCATTTTCTTCTTCATATGACTCCTGCAAAAACTTCATGACTGGAAATACTAACTATGTAGGGAAGTTTTCTTCTATTCCATAAACAAGTTGAAAATGAGATTTACCAGTAGATCTTTTAGGTGAAACCTTGTTTTCCCATACTGCATATTTGAGATGACTATCCCATCTCTTTTTATGATCTACTAACACTTTCTTAATGACTTTAATCAGACTTTTATTTGATGATTCTGCTAGCCCATTACCCCGTGGATAATAAGGTGTAGAATGATGTAAAGTAATATGATATTTTTGATAGAATTCTATCATTTTTATGCTACTGAAAGCTTGAGCATTATCTGTAACTATTTGTCTAGGACAACCAAATCTAGAAAAAATGTTTTCTTCAATGAATTTTATCACCACTATGTCAGTTGCATTCTTAACAGAAATTGTTTCTACCCGCTTTGTGAAATAATTAGTGGCTGTTTAGTATCCATCTATGTTGATTTCTAGAAACTGGAACTATTTCACCAATGAAATCCAATCCCCACTACATGAAAGGGGCTTCCACTGAAATTGGGACAAGGGGAAGTGTTGATAACCTATGCTTCCCCACAAATATCTGACAAGGGATACAACTCTTGACCTTTGCTCCAACCTGTGCAAACAATTTTGGCCAATAGAAACCCACCCTCAATATTTTATATGTAGTTTCCTTCTAAGCATAATGTCCTCCAGAAATTCCTTCATGAAAATGCTCAATTACGCCATCTATTTCACTCTCAGTCAAATAGATTAAGAGGGTATTTAAGGGATCTTTCCAATACAAATTTGAATTTACTATACAATACTTTATGGCCTTGAGTATGAGGGATCTACATTGATTCTTTGTGAAGTCAAGAGGGTATTCAAAATCATGTAGAAAATGCACATTGTCTTTGTAACAATTTGATAGTAAAAATTTTTCATCAATGTGTAAAGGAAGAGGGATAGAAACTACACTGGAAGAAGGTTCTTGTGGATTCTTCTCATGTGAAATTTGAGAAGGTTCTTGTGGATTCTTCTCACCTGAAATTTTCATAATAGTATTAATACGAAGTATTTTGCAGTTTGATTCTGCCAACAACTTAGCTAAACCCTGTCCTTTCACCAACTTTGTAGGTCTAATGTCTAAATCAAACTCAAGTATCATAGTAATCCATCTCCCCCTCTTTCCATTTATATCAGTCTGAGTCAACACTGTCTTTACTGCATTGTTAGTGACATAAGAAATTATAGGAGAATGTAAAACAAAAATCCTAAATGTTTTCAAAGCTTGCACCAAGGTATAAGCTTGTTTTTCTATAATGTCATATCTTAGTTCAACATATCTCATAACCTTACTAAAGAAGGCAATAGGCTGCTCATGTTGATCATCATTTCTCTGCAATAAAACAATTGCTATAGTAGTATCTGAGGCAAAGGAGAATTTTTTTTTTTTTTTTTGTATAATCTAGGTTGGTTAGCACTGGAGCTTCTAAAATTTCCTTGTTGATCAGTGAGAAAGAGTATATAGCTTAGACAATCCATTTAACTTCATTATCTTCCTTGAGAATATCAATAATATATTTAACAATTTCAGCGTAATTAGGTATGAACCTCCTTAAAAAATTTGTCTTCCCTAAGAATGACTGAATCTCTTTTCTATTTCTAGGAAAAATGATTACTTGAATTGATGAAACTCTCTTAGGATCAATTATGACTCCTTCTTTTGAAATCATGGTGTCCCAACAATCTTCCTTCCCTCATTGCAAAAAGTGACTTCTTAGGATTGAGAAAAATAAAAAAAATTCTGCATCTTTCAAAAACTTTTCTCTAGTGTTTAATGTGTTTGGAATCAAAATTAGAAAACACTGTCAAATCATCAAGGTAAATGACTATGAATTTATTTACCTTACCAAGAAATTTTAGATCCATGACCCTTTGAAATGTTTCTCGAGCATTGATTAAACTAAATGGCATCTTGGCATCCATGAAAGTGCCCCAGGGAGTTGTGAATGCAATCTTTTCTCTGTCTTCTTGACTAACCAAAATCTTCTTGTATCCAGAAAAACCATCTAACATTGAAATCCTATCAAAACTTGATACTCTTTGAGGAAATTGATCCATTTTGGTAACAAATAATTATCTTCGAGTGATAATTTGTTCAAGTTCCTAAAATTGACACACAATCTTATTTCTCCATTTTCTTCCTAACAAGTACTAGGTTAGTTATCCATTCAAAATATCTTAAGGGAACAATTACTTTAGCATCCAACAATTTTCTTACTTATTTCTCAATAATAGGAAGTAAGACTGGGTTAATTCTTCTTAATTTTTGCTGAAATGGCTTTGATTCTCGTTTAAAAGGAATTTTGCGCTCAATAATAGATGTGTCATAGGTTTTCAATTCTTCATATGACCATGCAGAAACATCTCCGTATTGCTTAAAAAAACTGACATATTTTTTTCGTCCCGAGGCAAAGAGGCTGAGACTTTGACATTTCTGATTTCTTTTGTGGTACCAATGTTATAGTCCTATACATCTTCCTATTGTGAACTTAGCAATGAAGTTTTTGATACATCAATCTGATCAATTTTTTTTCAAGGGGAACTAATCCCTTTGGAATATAATTATTTGATAACTGAATGATATTGTAATCAACAATTTTTTGTTTTAAGTTCAAATCTAAGTAATCATAATTTGATTTCGTTTCATCACTGTTTTCTTCTTCAACATGTAAACCAGAAAAATTATCAATTGCCTGTAATAAATTCTTCAACTTCTCATCATATTCAAAAACTTGTTAGCATCTTAAATTATCTAGGATGGAAGGTTTGTACTTTACGTTAATATGGTAATGTAATTCCAAAGGATCAGGTCTTTTAAAAGAACTTGCAGAAACTACCAAAGAATTTGCATGAATGTTAACTTCTCTCGAAATTGATGAGATATTGAAGGCCTGAAAATAGTTGCCACACAACCCCATACTTCATTCCTATAAGCTCTGAGTCTAAGTAGGATGTTTAGTTTGGCAAAGATTCCTGATCTATTTAAAATTAATTTTGAATCCCCATATACTGCCAGGTTTTGTACTTTCAAACTTTTAGCTAATTCCAATCCTAAAATTAAGGCTTCATATTCTACCACATTATTTGTGACTTTGAAATCTCATTTGAAGGAATGGGTTATGTTTTTCTTATCAAGAGAAATGAGTACAATTCCTGTGCCAACTTCATCCTTAGAAAATGCCCTATCAAAATACATTTTCCAAATGTTACTATTTGAAAACTTAGCTATATTGATAGTATCTTCAATTCTGGTTTGAGGATTAAAGAGGTCACTTGCAGCCAAAGTGAAGCATCCAAAATCTTGATCAATAACATAAATTGGATGATTTATTGCTTGATCAACTTTACAAACAATATTACTGAATCTTACTTCTTTGTATAGTCTTAAATGTTCACCTCCATAAACTAGGATTGTAGCATAGGACATGTCCATCTACAAGCTTCCTCCAAGCTTACCACAACAAGATCTTGACAACAACATGCCAAATTTTGGTAGAATGCATGTAACAACTATATCCAATACTATACTTTTCACAGGGATTTGAGCAAGTGTAATTTCTAAATCTTTAATTAATCCCAAGAAAGGAAATTTCTTTGAATCAAAAGTATATAGATCATGATATGGTTTGGTGATTTGCAACTGAAAATGGTCCATGATAACTTTAGGCATCATAGTATAGGAGGCACCAGAATCTAAAATGTAGGTACAAAAGGAAATCATGAACTTTCAATGCAACATAGAAATGTGGCATACTTTCATTAATCATATTTGAACTAAACAACTGAAGGTTTCTAATCCTGTAGGCTAATGACATCCCCTTCAGCATCTACACTTGAATATTGTATCCATTTGGGGACTTGTTGTTTATAAATTGGATTTCTGGAAAGTTTAGATAAGGGAAAAGGAATTTTAACCCTTTCTAATTCTTTTTCAACATTGAAAACAATTGGAACATGTTTTTCAATAGTGGACATTTCTTGTAACTGATTTGGTGGTTGGATAGATGGCATTTCAACAACTTTTACTTGAGGTTCATCAAAGGTAACATTTTTTACAGGTCTACCAGGGCCTTGTATAGGTATTATGTCATATCTTCTATTCAGTTCAACAATGAGAAACTTAAATAAATCTTGATATTTGGAAACTTGGGATGACTCTTGATTTTGAGCAATAGGTTGGTCCTGACTGATTGGGACAATAGCATTTTGAGAGGATGGATCTTCAAAATAATTAATATCATTTGTAACAATATGAACAACTTCTTTAGGGTCTTGATCGTCAATCATTAAAGGAGGTTGAATTTGTTGATCAATATTTGGTCTTTGCAAAATCTGAGGTTGGAAAGGTCTTCTATATTGGACTAGAGGTCTATTTGCAACCTGTTGGGTTACTCTAGGCTAAGTTTCCATTATTGAAATTCTATTAGAAATATTTCTTAACAAAGAAGTTATTTCATCATTTTTATGTTCTTCATCTTTATTCTTTGATGATGAAGTACTTTCCTCTCTGGATTTTATTTTCTTTTTAGCCTTTTCTGTCTTTGCATTCAATTTACTAGATGATGACCCGTTTGCTTCCACTTCAATTGCATTAGTCTACATGTCTGCTAAGGTTTCAAATTTTCTCTCTCTAAGCATTACAACAAAATCATCATCAAATGCTTTAGAAAGTCTGACTTGAGCTATAGTGACTGGGGATTTACAATATGGTGGCATCTTGTTATAAATATTATTGAATCTCTTGATAAAGTCTGCAACAGGTTCACCAGGGTTTCTTCTCAAATATTCAAATTCTGTTAAATAGTAAACATGATCTTTTTTAATTCCTCATTGATTCTTGAAGATGTTGGTTAATTAAACCCATGAGTTTATAGAATTTTCTTGTAGTTATCTAAACCATATCCTAACATTTCCCTCTAATGATTGAACAAAATGTCTTTTGTAAACATCCTCATGTTCAATGTTCATATTATTTGCAAAGTCTATAAATGCATCCAAGTGGTCATCTGCAGATGACCTAGTTTCTACATTGAATACAGGAAAATGTTTCAAACACCCCTCATGAAAATAATGAAGTTGGGTTGCTGGTGGAAGCACTAATGCTGCATATTGAATTGTTATAATTGGCCTAAATCCAACCATTTGGTGCTATAATGTAATTGTCTATTTTGGGGAGACAACTTTGGTTGAAGACAGTTGTGATGGAGGTTTAGGTTTCTTATAAAACTGAGGATGGAGAACTAATTTATGAACTTCAGGTATGGTTTTCTCTTGATATTCAAATGCTAGAGGATTGGTATAAATGCTAATTTCCTCTTCAAACTTGGCAGAATTTAAAGGATGAGTATGTACAAGAGAGGAAATGAAATCAGTTGGTTTCAATTCTAGTGTTTGAAGCTTAGGATCTACTTTAGCATCAGATGGTTCTGAATGGGAAGCAAGAAACTCAAAGGTCTCAAGCTGATGAACTAGAAATGTTGATTGAAGATCTACTCCTTTAGAAAGGAGTTCTAAAACATTAGGTGATAGATCTGATAATTCAGTAGGTATTGGAATTGTTTGAAAAGGCTTAGTTTGTGAGGGTATTTTGGGTGGAATATAAGCAAAAACATAAGTGGATGCTTTTAATCTACTTCTGATAGATGCAATTCTCACAATTCTCTCTCGATCTGATAAAGGAGAGAATAGCTTTGGATTTGAATGAGATCTGGTATGCCTGCGTGAAGCTGGATTTAACCATTGGATTCGCTAGGTGAAAGATTTTATCCTAGTGACCTCTTATTCACCATTAAGAGGCAATTTTGATTGTTGCCCCAGGGAAAAATTTCAAACTTCCTTTCCCGACAACGATGCCAATCTGATGGTGTATCTTTGTAGACAGTTCTTGGCTGGGAAACTGTGCCAAAGCATCTAAATAAGGGTTTATTTGAATTGGGCGATCAATGTATTAAGCCTTTAACACTTGTAAAATCTAAATATTTATGAGAAGCTCAAAGGGTTGATTTTCATTCATAATAGGATAAATCTTTAAGTTGAGTTTGAAAGTAGAAATTAAGAAAATATGTGATAATCAAACATCCATATTTAATATTTAACTAATCAAATACAGTTGATACGTGCAGAAATATTCTACAGCGAAACAATATATGTTCAAGAGATGACATAAGGCAATAAATTCAAAGATATTAAGGAACTAATTTAAACATACTGTTTAGTTAATTAATCTCTTTAATGATTATAACTTTGTAGTGGGCTGTTAGGGAGATTGATACTCAATCTATCCTTACCCTAACTCATATGTTACCTTGAACATATGCAAAATTAAATTATGGAAAACATAAATGAATAAACAGGAAAAACTCACATGGACACAAAAGTTGTTAAGAATGAAGCAAAAATCCTTTGATTATCTTCAGAAATATTTCAGAGTATTACAATGGTGTCACTAGATCATCACAAGGGTTCAACCCTTCCTTCTTCGAATTACAAAATACTTATAGATTGTAATTCAAAAATATTTAGATCTAAAATAAAATTTATTACAAAATCGAATATTATCCAAAGCTGATTTGGATATTACCAAAATAGAACATAAAAATAACTATTCTGAACTGATTTGAGTAATCAGCACACAATTCAAGGGTATTGTTTGATGATTGTTGTTGGAAAATGATTTTTTTGCTTTCTGCCCCTGCTATCTTGCTTTCTACTCCTTGTTTCTCTGCAACTGGTTATTGAATTTTTGCATTCTATTTTACTCGATGAATTCAAGTCATTTATCCCATCTTTTATCATCTAGGATAGATTTTTCTTTTTACTTTTCTATATGCCTCATCGACTTCTATTTGTTTCTCAAAGGTTGGCCTAGTTGATCCGCAACTCAAAATTTGCTAAAAATTCAAAGTTGTTGGATTGGTGCGGAACTTGAACGACCATGTAGTTCTCATCGTTCTGAATCCAACACAACTCATTTTGTGTGAAATAGACTCGGTATGCTCCCAGAAACGAGTTCTATTCATTTTCCTAAACTTGTGAATTTTACAAAAAAATGAGCAGCACTGCACAGTTAGTGGTCTATACTGCTGACGTGGTTGGATGAGTAGGCTTCCTACGTGCCAGGGTGATGTGGCAAGGTGCCCATGCATATGATTTGATCTCCAGTGAATTGTGTGTTGACACATGGAATGTGCCTACTTGGCACATTGTGATTGGTTGGTAGGTGGTCAATCACATGCTGCCACATGGCACGGCCAGGGCCACCATGTGGCAGCCTGAGGGTCACCAAAAATTGGGTTAAGGTCTAGGAAGCAGCGGCAGGGGTCGAACCTGTGACCTCCAAACTCCAAGAGCCAAGAGGCTAACCAACTCACCATACATTGTTACTTGTTATATAATGAATGTTGTATATATTTAAACCTCATGTTGTGCACCATCTGGAAGAGGGGCCAACCCCTCGGTGCATTCACTCAACACAACCGTGGGCGTAAAAGGAGTGGGGGCTCGGCCAGCGGGGGCGGGCCGTTGACCTTAGCCCCGGGCACGTGCCCCCCCTCCACGACCACGTTTTTTAGAGTTAAGGCCTTAGAGGCCGAATTAAGGCGCCCACAAAATGCCCCATATTTTGGGCAAAATGGCACTCCATTAGCACAATTTGGGGCGAATTTGTAGGTTCAGTGTCGGGTTTGGTGGAGTTTGGGTGCAATTAATGCCAAAACTTGGGAAGCCATAACTTAGGCAATTTTGATCCAATTGAGGAGAAGAAAGAGGCTGCTTATGCATTTTTAGGCATCTTGAAGCCAATGAAACAGGTTTCAGAGCCATTAGAGCACTTCTGAAGAGACTTTTTGCAAGTTTAAGTCTATGGGTGTTAGGATCAACCCGAAGGTTGAATCAATTTTTGAAGGCTTTTGAGAATGGAGAGGACCTTGTAGGGGTTTCACAACCTTCATATGTTTTCTGCAGCAGCTGACCCATCAATGGTGTAGCTCATGTTTCTCTTTTCTCATTGTCTTTGAGGAAAGCTCTCTTTTAATAATTCCAGTGAATTGTTGTACTTATTATGTTCATTTTCAGATGGAGTATGGAGTCTTGATTTGAGATCCCTTTAGCTTTCTAATTGTTTCATGACTAACTGTAGGTTGTCATGTGTTTAGAGTGAGAGTTCTTTGAGAAGAATGTTTCCTTGAAGGGGAAACTAGCCATTCTTTTTGTCAACACACTTATGTACTCTTTATCACTAAAGAATTTTGAGCATAATGAGATTGGGTCAAGCCATTGAAAGATGGAACAAGGAGACGTAGCCCAGGAGGGGTGAACTTCTTTATCAATTGATGAGTGTATTACTGTTATGCTACTGTTTAATGTTTACTTATGTTAATTTTCTCATGAAATTTACATAAAAACACATAAAAAAAACTCATGTAAAACTTGCAATTTACTTCATAATCCTCAAGCACTTAGTTTACTATTCTGAATTGGATTTTAGCATAGAAAACACTAACTTTCCCATTTAGATCACTAGTAATAAACAAATGTTGAATTTCACGTTGAATAGAAATATCATATTCAAATGTTTTCTATTGGATAACAGTCGATCGGTCGCTGTAGAATTCATTGCGGTGATGCTACCCCTGCTAGGGTTTCTTAGTAAATTCGCTGCCTTTCTCCTCTGCGCCCTCGACTCTCCAGTCATTCTTTGCCGCTGTTCCTCTTAACATGGTTCTACCCTCCGGAGGGGTGGGCTTAGCCCCCCCTCCTGCATCAGGCCCTTCCTCTGACTCTCCAGTAAATGTAGATGATCCAGCCGGCTCCGGCTCCACCCCATATGATGCCCTCAATACTGATCACGTCACTAACATCCATGGAGACACTGCTGCAAGACATGCAGCAGCCAAAGACAAAGGTACAGATCAGAACGACTCAACGTCACGGCCAAAAGCGTCTTCTGCAACATGCATTCCCAAGTCTGCAGAGAGGATCAAAATAGACCTTTCCAGTGATCGAATCAACAACCAAATCCAATATATGAGGGATCATGCACTCATAGGCAAGTTCCTCGGATTTTGGCCAACCGAAAAGGCCTTGCATGGATGGATCGCCTCCAAATGGAAGCCTAAAGGACAAGTCACCCTGCAGCTTGGTCCCAAAGGTTTCTTCACTGCTACTTTCAACTGTTTGGAAGAAAAAACTCACATTTTCGAGGGAGGTCCGTACTTCTTCAACTCTGCAGGCCTGTATCTCCGTGAATGGAAAGAAAGGTTTAACCCAGACAAAGAAGATTTCAACTGGGCTCCGGTATGGATACGCATGTACTCTCTTCCCTTGGAATACTGGAACGAGGAGACCTTAAAGGACATTGGCAATAGCCTGGGAGTCTACATCAAAGCTGCTGAGGAAACCAAATCTCAAAGATACACCTCCTATGCCAGGATCTGTGTACACATGCATCTGGCCAAAGAACTCACGGATTCGGTAAGTCTATTTCATGACGATTCTAAATGGGTCCAAACAATAGACTACGAGCATGTTCCTTTTCTTTGCAAAAAGTGCCATGAACATGGCCATCTTTTCAGGGACTGCCCTCTAAATTTTCAGTCAAAAGCTCTTGTAACTGAGATGAGTAAAGATGCTGAGGGATTTACAAAGGTCTCCAGTCACAGAAAGCATGCCAAGAAACCTCCAGTTGCTCCAGAGGATCCCAAGAAACCTGAAACATGGAATAGCTTTGAAATCCTGTCTTCACAAACCATCCTGGAGGATCACACATTCAGCCCACCTTTAGATCCTTCCCCTTCCACTCCTAAGTCTCCCCTAAATCCTTCAGCTACACCCTCAAAGCCCGATCTAAACAGCTCCACTGTCTTAATCTCCTTGGATAGAAAAAAAGCTCCAGATACGACCCTACAATCTTCCACCATGGAGATAGATGCAGCTCTAGCTCTCAGTATTCATCAAAGGTCAGATGAGGAGGAACAGAACAAATCGACACACATGGAGGAGGAACCAGAAAGTGTAGATCTGCGAGGTCTGGACATTCTCAAACTGGAAGTGGTGTGTCGACAGAAAGAATTCGGTGATATACCCCCTCGGGAGATCGAAAGACTTGAAGTAGTTTTAGCCAGAGCACAACAAAAAAAATATCTTGGTATTTAGGCAGGCAGTCCTTGGGATGGTAAAAAAATACTGAAAGACTCGAAGAAACGTGGGCGCAAAACAGATCTGCAAAAGACTATCATGATTGGAGAAATGCTGGTGGACTCTGGTAGATTCCCCAAGCTGACCAAGTTCTTCAAATCTCTACCCCACGGTTCATCATGAAGCTAATCCCATGGAATGTGAGAGGGCTTAACAGCCCTGCAAAACACCAAATTTTAAAAAATATGATCCAGCAAGAAAAGCCTTCATTAGTCTTTCTACAGGAAACCAAAAGCAACAACACTGTTCTGGAGAAAATTCTAAACAAAGCATGAATAGGATGCCAATCAGTCTCTATGGACGCCTCAGGGGCTTCTGGAGGGCTATCAATCATGTGGAACCCTCAAGTTCTCTCCCTTCAAGATTTTCATGCCTCACACTTCTTCATTCAAACTTCATTCCACCTAATCGGGACCAATATCCATGGTCTTCTCACTATGTGTATTTTCCTCAAGATTTACAAAAAAAGTTGGATTTGCTGAATATACTCACAGATCTTAACTCTGGTAGGAGCCATCCCCTTTGGATAAGTAGCGGTGACTTCAATATCATCACAGTGTTGGAGGAAAAATCAGGAGGTCGAGCAAGACTGGAAGGGGATAGCATCGACTTTAAAGACTTTATCCTCAGAAATCAGCTAATGGATCTTCAGACCTCTAATGGTATGTATACATGGACCAATAAAAGAAGGGGACCACAACATAGAGCTTCCAGGTTGGATCAATTCCTTTTGTCGAATAACGCCGTTCACCTGGGCGGAGACTTCCATGCTTCTATCATGCCTCAAGTGGGGTCGGATCACTAGCCCATTATGCTACAATGGTCGCGTCAAGAGTCTAAGTGCAACAGACCCTTCCGCTTCGAATCCTTTTGGTTTACTCACCCTAACTTCAAAGAAGTGGTCATCGCTGCCTGGAAATCCTTCACTCCCCCTGCAGGTGCCAAGATGTTTCAATTTCAACAATAAACAAGTGCTTAAATCTTGGAATTGAACACAATTTGGTAACATATTTGATTAGCGGAAGGTGCTGGAGTAGAAAATGAATACACTGCAACAATGTATCATCTCTGAGGGAAGAACGGAAGTTTATGCGCAGTAGGAGCAGGCCCTCCTAGCCCAGATTGAAACACGAAGGCAACAAGAAGAGACTCTTTGGCGACAAAAATCCAGGATCAGATGGCTTAAATATGGGGAGAAAAACACTAAATTCTTTCACAGGTCAACCATTCAAAGGAGAATGCACAACAACATCGCTTTCATCAACAATAAGCAAGGGGAGCGTCTAGAGGTGCATGAAGACGTAGCACAGGAATTTCAAGATTACTTTCAGGACATTCTCAGGGAACCACCGGGTTGCAGAAATCAAGCTATACAAACTATAACACAACACATTCCTAAAATCATAAATGAGGATCACAACAATAGACTTCTCCAGCCTATTTCTATGCAGGAAGTGGAGGATGCAATGGCCCAACTTAAGGATGGTAAAGCGCCCGGCCCTGACAGATTCACAACCAATTTCTTTCATGCCTTCTGGGAGCACATCAAAAAAGAGGTTTGGGAGCTCGTGGATGAATCACGATCGATGCATTGGGTTCTTCCTTCCTTAAACATGAACTTTATAGCACTCATTCCTAAAGTCAAAGAATCCAATACACCTGATAAATATAGGCTGATTGCGCTATGTAATGTAATCTACAAGCTCATATCTAAAGTCATGGTGAATAGGCTCAAACCTCTTCTCCCTCTCCTCATTTCGCCAGAGTAGACAGGCTATGTAGAAGGGTGCCAGATTCTGGATGGTATCATTCTCTCCCACGAAGTGATCCACTCCCTTTAGATACTGAAAAAACCAGGTATGATTCTCAAACTAGATCTCTCCAAAGCATTCGACAAGCTTAACTGGACATATATTAAACACATCTTACTTGCATTCGGCTTCAATGCTGCCTGGACGCGATAGATAATGAATCTCATTTCCTCCCCCTATTTTTCCATCCTCCTAAATGGTTCTCTTCCCCTCCATTTTATCCTTCTCGGGTATCCGTCAAGGCAATCCTCTTTCCCCATTCCTTTTTGTCCTCATGGCCGAAGGACTAAGTCGCCTTCTTCATTCTTCTTCCAATTCTCACTCTTTAAAGGGCATTTCGCTGCATGGTCAATCCCCCATCACTCACCAGTAGTTTGTCGACGATAATATGCTTTTTGGCCATCCGTCAGTTCAAGAGGCCTCTGCATTCAAACGCCTGCTCAATCTCTTCTCAGAAGCCTCTGGCACCACCATCAATGCCTCCAAATCCCATCTCTTTTTCTTCAATACTCCTATTCTCACTCAGAGAAATATAGCCAGGATTTTGGGCTTTTCGATAGCCAAGCTTCCTTTGAAATATTTGGGAGCTCCCCTGTTTGATTCTGCTATCAAACATGCTTCTTGGAGAACCCTCCTTGATAACTTAGAAACCAGGCTCTCCTCTTGGACTTACCGCTCTCTCAACATTGCAAGCAGGATCATCCTAATCAAATATTTTCTCCAAGCCATGCCTCTGTATTTTTTCTGAATCTTGGCTACCCCGAAATGGGTTCTTAAGAACATACGCAATCTTCAAACGAATTTTCTCTGGGGCTCCTCGGGCCACATTAGAAAATGGGCTCTGGTCAAATGGACGGAGGTTTGTCTTCTGAAATCAGATGGGGGGCTAGGTCTGAGGGATCCCCTTCACAACAACAACATCATGGGTGCGCGCATATGGTGGAATTGGATATCTAAACCGCACACTCCCTGGGGTTGTCTCTGGTAGGCCAAATATGCTCCAGCAAGTCCAAAGGAGGAGCTAATCCAATTCATTTCAACCACCCCTGGCTCGCTGATTTGGAATGTTTCCAAGCAACATAGCGCCTTTATTCAAGTGCATAGCTTCTGGGAAATCCACTCAGGCACCACTGCAAGATTCTGGGAGGATTCCTGGCAAAAATTTCCCAAACTTGCCTCCCTCTTTCACAAACTCATGTGGCAAGCAACCATGCTGCAAAATGAGCAAATCCATGTGTTACACTAAAATTTGTCACCATGACTATCTACAGTCAGTATGGCTCTATCAACTGTCATACTATCCTCCTTGGCAAGTCTCATACCTCTGCTCCTCATGTCAAACTCCAAGAAAGAGAGAAAGTCCTTAAAAAGTCAAATAACTCTGGTTACACAGTTTCTCTTAGCCTTACCTGCGTGTACGCACCTCAAGTTCACATTCCCTGCGTACTTGTACGCTTTGTCTGTAAAAAGGTGGGTGCGTACCCCTGTAAAGGTAAAAAGGTGCGAGTTTTACTTCAAAAAAGTTACTTGTGGTCGATGCTAGAGCATTCTAGAAGTTTGTTTGACGTGTATTGAGCGCCTCCAGATGGTTCATGTATCCCTATGAAAGAGGAACTTATCCCATCAAGAGGGGAGCTATCCCATTCAATACAGGCATTGGGCTTATCCCATTGATGGTGGACCTAATTAACTTCCTCTAAAGCACTATAAATACAGGCATTGGGCCAGAGGGAGGGGAGGTTGAAAGCTAAACATTCCTAAGGGTAGATGCTGCTGGAATTAGGACTCCCTTATAGAGCTTGAGAGGAGAGATTCCCATCCTTTCCTAGCCTTATTTGGAAGTGGGTGAGCTGATCAAAGTAAAGGAGAACTCTTGCTGGACCCTAGGAGGGACCTGCACAACACCAAGGCTTAGGTTGTAATGGTTTCTTTTGTTTCCACTTAATACAATTAAGCTCATTTTTCTCAACAGATTGTTATACATGATTTGTTTCATATACTCCTTGGTCTGTATGATGAATATGTTTTATTTTATGAGTTATTCAAATGCTTTGTAATCTTTTGCTTGTTAGTGAATGCAGGTTTCGAAGAGAAGGAGGAGCTCATTCGGATTGGTGAGGCTGGACTACTACAAAGCGTTGGACTAAAGGTATGTTATAAACATCTGATTACTTGTATTCTAAATGCATATTTAGGGAAAGGTAGTGTTTAATTGTCTTGTTTGTCACTAGAAAGCCTTAGCTTCTAGGGAGGTCGGTTTTGTCCGCAAAATTGACTCTTTCCGCATGACAAAATGGCGACTCCACTGGGGAATCCATGGATTTGATTGATTTCTCTTTTGTTTGATACTTTGATTTGAGAAAAGTCGTTTTCTTTCTGGTTTTTGACTGATTGACTGTGAATTTGGGTGGAATAGCTTAGGGTTAAGTTAGATTTTACTTTTCTTGGTTTTGCTAGAAGTACGCAGCCTCTGAGTTAAGCACAGTGCGTACTTGTACGCACTGTAGCTTTGTACACAGAACGTACACGCACCTGTGCAAACAGGCTGCCTGCGTACCCTGTCAAAAGTTAAGAAAATTTTAATTTTTTCCTTTTTTCCTCTTAGATTTTGTTTTTAATTTGTTTTTGCTGCCCAGATCCACTGGTTACCTGTCAGAAGTCTTCATCTAAGCTTGTTTCATTAGTATCAAGGGTTTTAGTGAAATTCATAGAAGTTCTAGCCTTAGGGTTTGATTTTTGTATTGGTCCTGTAGTGACTTTGGCTTTAGAAGTTGTAAAACCTTGGATCTCCCTGGTCTTTTCAGTCTTCTTAGGAGTCGGACCTTTCATAAAATCCACCTGTGTGAGAAACCCACCTTTGTGTTGTCTCTTTGCGGAATTTCGAGAAAGCTTGCTGGTTAAAGTTGTGAATTTCATTCTTAAGAAAAAGAACAAAAGATTTTGATTTTTGTTTTTGACTGGTTTATGATTCTGCATGAACGAGTCCTTGGTTGAATTGTAACTGAGTAAAACATCCTGGAATTATACTTGGTAGGCTTTTGCCTCATTAGATTTACTTTTAGGTGAATTTCTCTTAGATTTTCTTTTGGGTGAAATTGAGTTGATTTGATTGTCATAGATTTTTAACTTTGATTTCTGTTAAAGTAATTTTACATGCTTTGTTAATATAGGAAAAATACAAAAAATCTCGTTTGAAGAAAAGTTTGTTTTAGTAGCATTTGAAGTCTTTGAAAAGAGAAAGGAATTTTCATGAAATAATTAGTGGTCATGTGTTGTATGCTTTGGGAAAGATAAAGAGTTTGTTTCTTTGATTTTCATTGCCAAGAAAGTTGTCTTTATATCAATTTTGCATTCTCCAACTCTCTTAGCTAGGAAATTCATTGAAAAGGAAAAATAGTATAAATCATCCTAGGTGCATCTTTTTAGTGGATTTGAGTCGAGTCTACACACCATCAGTTTCATCTCCGCTACCTTTTGTCCTAAAGAAAAGCCATAAAAATTAACGCTTAAAGTAAAATTTACTTAGTAACTTTTTATTTACTAGGGCTCTGAAACACCAATATAGATCAGGCTAGTGTCTTGGAGTAGGAGAGTAATTAACTCTCCAAGACAACAAAACCAAACAAGTAGCTCATCTTGCGGTAGGATAAATCCAGCTGTTACATTTATGCTCTGGAAAAGTTCCTCTTAAAGGAGAAGCACGAGACCGTGTCCGAACTAGTGAGGGGATCAATCCTCCTTCATTGGGAAAGATGCCAGATACGCACGTACTACAAACGGTAAACCTCGGATTATTGTCGAGGAGCCTGGGGTCACTTGTCGGTAAACCTTGGATTATTGTCAAGGAGCCGGCAAGGGGATTGAGCTTGTTACTCTGCCCTTGCGTGCTATCGGGTCATAGATTGTTCCCCCAGGTGTATTTGTCGTTGTTGGTGACCTTAGTGACCATTATCTTTAGGGTTCTACCCAAGGTGACGGTGGAGGGAAGATCCCACTATACCTGGAGCAGACGTCGGCTAGACTCACTTGGATTTTCCGGGGGGTTCACTTCACTCGAGACGGTTAAAGTGGAGGAACTTGTGCCGGTCTATTCATTAAGCAGGTTGCCGGGGTAACTGTTCCACCCGCCACTTCTATACTGAATTCGATGATGTTGGGCTTCATCACCAACTAGTGTTTTCGGTCCGGAAGGCTACTGTTTGTGTATGGTTTGACGCCCTAGATTCTTTAGGCGTGTGATTCGAATTTGTTTGGTTCTTTAGAGACTTTAGGCGGTTTGTTTTGAGATGTTACTTTGTTTGCGTGTGCAGTAGTTAAAAGTTTTTAACTGTGGCTGAATTACCGAGACAGTCCCGTAGACTTCGGGGCCAGTCACCTGAGATTGTAACCGTGGCCGATTTGTTGAGGAAGTCCCGTAGACTTCGGGGCCAACCTTCTGAAGACGTTCCGGGTCATTACGAAGGTTTGAAAGTCCTTGTAACTCCTAGTGGCAGTAAAGTAGGTTCACCTGAAGAAGGAGAGTCGTCGTTGGTAGTCCATCCAGATTACCAAGGTCTAGAAACAGGTTATAATCCCGAAGCTATTGCAGTTTCCAAGCTTGCTGGTAGTTTTTCATCTACTAGTGATATAGGCGAAGAACCTGAAATCTCTGAACCTGTTACTCCAACTTCTAGTGCTCCTGATTCACCTAGGGTAGAAAGAGTCATCACCGAAAATGTTCCTTCTGGTTTGATAGCTATTGAAGAACTTGCTCCAGAAGAAGAAATAGGCGTCCCTATCCCTGAAGATCAACTTACTATTGATCTAAGGGAGCGTGAATCCATTTTTTACAGTCCTCCTAGAAGTACTACTTGGTATCTTTCGTTAACTAATTATTTGGACAACTCAGGGTCAAGTTTTTCTCCACCTCGTACTCCTTATCCACCTGGAGGTATTTATACTCCTGTAAATATGTCTGGTCAGTCGCCTATGTTTACTCAATCTCCTGAATCTTTCTTGTACGACGGTCCTTCTGTTCCCTCTGGGTATCAGTCACTTTCTGGTACTTTTGCGGGAGCATCTTCTCAACCCATTGAACATGGGTTATTAACTGGAAACAATGGTAATAAACCGTTGGGTGTAGGAGACATTTACATGATGTCAGGTTCAATTCCCGGTTCTCAACCTCAAGGTGGCCAGTTACCGTCTGGGGAGCAGCCTCAACTAACGCCTGGGGGGCAACCTCAAGGACAGTATGTACCCGTAGTGCAATACATTCCTCAAGGTCAACCCCAGCCTCAATATGTACCCCAAGGTCAACCTCAGTATCAATTTATACCTCAAGGTCAACCCCAGTATCAGTATTTACCTCAAGGGTATCTACCTCAAGGTCAGTACTCGAGTCAAGGTTATCAACCACCCCAAGGTCAATCTTATGTTCAAAGTGCGGGAAATGTACCTTTCAATTATCAATCCTACCCTCAATCCGGTTATGGATCTCAATATCCTCAACCTGTCATGGGTCAATACCCCGGAATGAACATAGTGTGGGATCCATCGCAAGTTCAACAGGTATTGCAGCCAAGTGTACAGTTGTCATCTCAAGCTGGACAATCCTTAGTTTCTGGTTCACCCCAGCAACCCGTCCAGTCTAATGTTCAAACTTCTGTACCTTCGGTAGTTTCTCAGTCTGGGCCTATCGCCCCTAGTACTCCATCTCAAACGACTGCTGCGACTACTGCAACATCTGTTCAATCTACCACACTTACTTCTTGAGTATCGACAGCTCCGGTTTCTACTGTCTCTGCAACTACTCCTCAGACATCTTTACCATTGTCTGGATCCACGATTCAAACTACGGTTCAGATGCCTGTAGGACAACCTGGTTTAAGTACGGTTGTCACTAGTCAACCACAATTCACTTATCAACCGTACCAGGGAGAGTACCAATACGGGCCTGCTGTCCAGCAGCTAGTTTACCAGTATCAACCATATCCTGGGTACACTTATCAACAACCTCAGCAACCCCAGTACGGTCCGGTTAATCCTGGTTTTCCGGGAGGATATAATATCCCGAACGCGATTCCTATTCCAAGTTATCCTGGATATCCTCCTCCTGGGACTGGTCTTGTGACCCAGAGCTTTAGGGATCCTAATCGGCAGTTACCGTTTATCGCAACTTTGGATTTACCAGACTTGTCGTGCCTAACGAACGATCCAATAAATTATCTTCCGTTTTGGCCGCCAATGCCAAATAAGTTGCCCAGTGACATACCCAAGTTCGAAGGTAAGTCTGGAGAGGACCTGTCGAATCATGTGATGACTTACCACCTCTGGTGTGCCTCTAATTCCATCTCGGATGATTCGATCCGCTTACGTCTTTTCCAGCGTACTCTCATTGGTATCGTGGCCAAGTGGTACATTGAGTTACCACGGGCCTCTTTTTATAATTTTAGCCAGTTAGCTACCTCGTTATTAACTCATTTTCAGTTGCCGGTCAGATATGATAATGGCACGGAGTTACTAACTTCATTAAAACAATCGACGTCCACCTATATTTCTGATCATATTCATGAGTGGAGACGTCGAAGGCGATTAGTGAAAGTTTTTATCCCGGACCAAATCTTAGCTGAATGGTTTGTTAAATCATTATTACCGAAGATTACTGAAGACGTAGCTAAGGCCGGAGTAGTTACCGAGGAGCAAGTGATTGCTCAAGCGCAGTACCTTGACTTAGTTTATACTCAGTCAGGTACGTTACACGAAAAGATCCCAGATCTTCCTAAGTCGAATCAAATCGCTGCTGCTCCTTCGGGGTCTCATGCCGCTGATGGCATGATTGGTACGGTAAATACTAAAAGCAAGAATAAATCCTCAAAGAATTCTTCTCCTATTATAACCTTACCAGATTCCCCGACAGGAGAATCTTCTGCTGAAGTTTCCGCTGATATTCACGTTGTCGAGTCATCTACGGCCAAATCAAAATCCGGTGGGAAAAAGAAAGGTAAGAAGAAGAATAAAGCAGACAAAGCTCCAAAGGAAAAAACTGAAAAGTCGGAAACCAATGACGAAAAGCGCAAACCTCGATATCCTTGTCTTGTTTGTGAAGAGGATCATTTTACAAGAGATTGCCCTCATCGGGCCGAGGTTGTGAAAATCGTCAAAGGTTCCCCAACTCCTGCTGTTTTGAAAGATCCATTTCCAAAGCAGGAGAGTAAGATGATAGGTTCTTCCTCGAGTGCCAGTGAAGAACCCATATTAATGATGTCTCATGTAAGGATTGCGACTCGATCGCAAGATTATGGTAGTAAAAGTCCTGTTGATGGCAAAGAAGCATAATCTTCTCATTCTAATCCATCAACCTCAGCTCCTGGTTCCGATCCACTACAGATCGAGAAGCCTAACCCGGACTTAGTAATCAAACCGCCTGCCAAGGGTGTACTTCGAAGGTCTGCTTTCAATCCACATGCGAGAGCAGCCCAGAATTACAACATTGTTGAGGATTTAGCTGTTTCACCCTCAGCAATGTCGACTTTGGAAGTGCTGCAATCATGCCCAGCACAACGCAAATTACTTTTGTCGGCTATAGGATCTGTTGATGTTCAGGACCCGAACCTAATAATCTTTGATCTAGAAAATAGTACACCGCGTTTACCTCATCAAATGGCTTTCCAGATTCCAGTGATAGTCAAAAACAGGCCTATTCATCGGACTGTAATTGATGAGGGAGCTTCCACGTGTATTATGTCGATACAGTGCTGGAGATCGCTTGGTTATCCTTCACTAAATCAATCCCCGACCATTCTTAAGGCCTTCGATGGCCGTGGGTTCCATCCGTTTGGCATTCTATAGGATTTGCCTATAGGGGTTGAAGGAAAAACCGTTAGTCTAGATGTGGAGGTGGTTGATGCCCCTCTAGACTACAACCTTCTTTTGGGTCGAAGTTGGTCTTACGCTATGACAGCGGTCGTCTCATCGGTCTTTAGAGTAATAAAGTTTCCACATAATGGCAAGATCGTAACCATAGACCAGCTGGCTTACTTTTCATCCGACCCAGCCTCTTCAGAGAGTATCCAGCATGTCGGAAAAATGACTATCCCTTATAAGGATGTTGGAGTAGGATTAGTTAAAGATGCCGGTTTACTGGGAACTTTTCCTTTTCCTCCAATCAAAGCCGTATCTTCATTTGCATCTATTCATATGATTACTTCAGACACCATTGTTTATGACGATCCTTGGATCGTTCCTTCTGAATCTGAGATAGATTCATTTGGTGATGCAATGCCTTTGAGTCCATATGAAATTGCCTATGAAGCTGTGCAGTCTTTTACCGACCCAAGTTCAACCAAAATCGACCAAATGAATGTGGTCAGTGAGGAATCACTTTTCACGTCAACCTCGGAATTAATAGCGTTTCCCGAAGTTGTGTCATCTGACGAACAACTTTGCGAAGTCCTGTGCGTAGACGATTTACCATGGGAAGATCTCCATCAGAGATCTTCGTTTTTACCTGAGGATGATCGTTTTGAAAACGATTTCTCATCAATCTTTACAGCTGAATATGTCAAAGAAGCTCAGAGTCCAATGAAACATCCTGATTCAGAGCTGAATTTGGGAAACATTTCTCGCACTATTCCCATTGACATTTCAGTCAAGCCCAGAATTGTTGAGCACATTCATATAGGTGCCTCGTGTTCAGATGACGAAATTCAGACATACAAGGCCCTATTTCAAGAATTCCGCGACGTGTTTGCCTGGTCCTATGAGGAAATGCCAGGAATTGATCCCGCGATTGTTGTCCATGAGATCAAGACTTACCTGGACGCTAAACCCGTCCGGCAATGTTTGCGTCAGATTCACCCATGAAAAGCGGCTGCAATTAAAGCAGAAGTTGAGAAGCTGTTGAAAGCAGGTTTCATTTATCCGATCCCGTTAACGGATTGGGTATCGAATATTGTTCCGGTTAACAAAAAACAGGGAACAATAAGAATATATATCGACTATAGGGATATTAATCGTGCTTGTCCCAAGGACAACTACCCAACACCCTATATCGATCAAATAATTGATGATTGTGCCGGCAGTGAAATATTTTCCTTTATGGATGGTTTTTCCGGTTACAACCAAATCAATATTCTACCTGCCGATCAACCAAAAACGGCTTTCATTTGTCCATGGGGGACATTTTCTTATTGCAAATTACCTTTTGGGCTTAAGAATGCCAGAGCCACTTTTCAAAGGGCGATGTCTTATGCATTTCATGACATCAAAAACATTGTGCAACCGTATCTCGATGATTTGCCCGCTCACTCCTTACATCGAGCTGATCACCATGTCCATTTACGGGCAATCTTCATGAGGTGTAGGCATTATCGTATTCGGCTGAACCCACACAAATGTGTCTTCTGTATAGAAGTGGGATGATTGCTGGGATTTGTAGTTTCAAAAGCTGGCATCCGCGTCGATCCCTCAAAGGTAGAAGCTATCATCAAATTGCCTCCTCCTTCGAGTCTTCGCCAACTCCAAAGTTTGCAAGGGAAAGCAAACTTTTTACGCTGATTCATTCCTAACTACGCCGAGATTACCAAGGGTTTTACCCGGTTGTTGAAACAGAACGCTCAATTCTCTTGGGATGAGATAGCTCAGAAATCTTTTGATGCACTCAAGCACGCGTTAACCCATGCACCGTTGTTGCATCCTCCCAACTACAACCAGGATTACTTTTTGTACCTCGCTGCCGCTCATTCCACCATTGGAATGGTCTTAGTACAGGAAGACGAATTCGGAATGGAACATGTGATATATTACCTTAGTCGGACCTGAAACCCAACTGAGCTCAAATATTCACATGTGGAGAAATTGGCATTGGCAGCCGTTCAGGCTGTCCAACGTTTTCGTCACTACATTCTACTCCGTAAAACTACAGTTATTTTGGATTGCAACCCTATGCTCTACATTTTGACTAAACAATTGCTAGGGGGTAAGTACTCTAAATGGATCATTATCCTGCAAGAGTTCGACTTAGAGTTTGAAAAATCTAAGTCTAAGAAATCTTTAGTTTTTGCTGAGTTAATGTGTGACTTCCCGCGTGCTGACACAGAAACTGTGGCAGAGGAATCCATTGCGGACGAATCTTTGTTTCTTATCAGCACTTTAGATCCGTGGTATGGGGATATAATCGTCTATCTCTAGACCCAATCCTTTCGGCTCGAAGTTTCAAAGTCGAAACGTCGGAAAATTCGATTCCAGTCCCAACAGTACAAAATTATTGGAGATACTCTTTATCGCCATGGGGCGGACTTGGTTTTTCACCATTGCTTAACTCACGAGGAAGCTGAAAGGGTTTTGAATGACTGTCACTCTGGAGCGTGTGGCGGTCATATGTCTGGGTATGCCAAAGCCCAAAAGATATTGCGTGCTGGCTACTTCTGGCCGTCCTTGTTTAAAGACTGTATTATTGCGGTCCGGAAATGCCACAACTGTCAAGTGTTTGATCGCAAGATGCACGCTCCACCTGCTCCTCTCCACCCTATAATTGCCGTTGGTCCTTTTGCCAAATCGGGTGTCGATTTTATTACATGTAACCCTCACTCGGCCGGGGGGCATGCGTATATCATCCTTGCGGTTGACTATTTTACTAAGTGGGCCGAGGCGATGCCTACATTCGAGGCAGACGGCAAGACAGCTGCAATTTTCGTATTCAATCACATTATTGCAAGGTTTGGTGTCCCACAAGCGATAATCACTGACCATGGGCGCCATTTTCGAAACGTTATGATGACAGAACTTACAGGCCAGCTTGGTTTGCGTCACGATAGCTCAACTCCTTATTATCCACAAGCAAACGGTCTGGTTGAGTCCATCAATAAAGTTTTAGTTATCATGATCCGACGAATCATTGGTATTCATCGGTCGAATTGGCACAACATGTTATTTTCCGTGCTTTGGGCGTACCGAACCTCAGTGAAAACATCAACAGGGTTCACTCCTTGTGGTTGACTATTTTACTAAGTGGGCCGAGGCGATGCCTACATTCGAGGCAGACGGCAAGACAGCTGCAATTTTCGTATTCAATCACATTATTGCTAGGTTTGGTGTCCCACAAGCGATAATCACTGACCATGGGCGCCATTTTCGAAACGTTATGATGACAGAACTTACAGGCCAGCTTGGTTTGCGTCACGATAGCTCAACTCCTTATTATCCACAAGCGAACGGTCTGGTTGAGTCCATCAACAAAGTTTTAGTTATCATGATCCGACGAATCATTGGTATTCATCGGTCGAATTGGCACAACATGTTATTTTCCGCGCTTTGGGCGTACCGAACCTCAGTGAAAACATCAACAGGGTTCACTCCTCGCGGTTGACTATTTTACTAAGTGGGCCGAGGCGATGCCTACATTCGAGGCAGACGGCAAGACAGCTGCAATTTTCATATTCAATCACATTATTGCTAGGTTTGGTGTCCCACAAGTGATAATCACTGACCATGGGCGCCATTCTCGAAACGTTATGATGACAGAACTTACACCAGCTTGGTTTGCGTTGCGTAGCTCAATTATTATCCACATTATCCACAACGAACTCTTGAGTCCATCAACAAAGTTTTAGTTATCATGATCCGACGAATCATTGGTATTCATCGGTCGAATTGGCACAACATGTTATTTTCCGCGCTTTGGGCGTACCGAACCTCAGTGAAAACATCAACAGGGTTCACTCCTTGCGGTTGACTATTTTACTAAGTGGGCCGAGGCGATGCCTACATTCGAGGCAGACGGCAAGACAGCTGCAATTTTCATATTCAATCACATTATTGCTAGGTTTGGTGTCCCACAAGCGATAATCACTGACCATGGGCGCCATTTTCGAAACGTTATGATGACAGAACTTACAGGCCAGCTTGGTTTGCGTCACGATAGCTCAACTCCTTATTATCCACAAGCGAACAGTCTGGTTGAGTCCATCAACAAAGTTTTAGTTATCATGATCCGACGAATCATTGGTATTCATCGGTCGAATTGGCACAACATGTTATTTTCCGCGCTTTGGGCGTACCGAACCTCAGTGAAAACATCAACAGGGTTCACTCCTTTCCAACTAGTTTATGGTTTGGAAGCTGTGCTGCCCATTGAATGCGAAATCCCGTCACTTCAAATGGCTGTCGAATTACTTCCAGCTACTTCCGAAGAGGAGAAGCGTTTATTATACTTAGCTCAATTAGATGAGACTCGACGTGATGCTGCATTGGCAATCGAGACTCACGCAAAATGTATGAAAGCTCAGTATGATCGAAATGTGACCCCTCGAAATTTTTCGGAAGGAGACCTAGTGCTATTATATGATCAAGCTAACGATAAATTAGGTGCTGGAAAATTCGTTCCTATGTGGCATGGGCCCTACATTGTCAAGCGAAAGCTAGCAAAAGGGGCCTATGAGCTGGTAGATTTTGACGGGGACTCTTTGGGTAAACCCAGAAATGGACTTTACCTAAAGAGGTATTATGCTTAAATGATGGGTATGGAGATTTTAGGTTAGGTTTTTCTTTCTAGCTGGTGTGTTTGTTAGTTTAGACAGTGTGCTTAGCTTAGAAAGTGTGTTTTTCGTCGTTATTCTACTTATCTTGGTTTTACGCTTGATGTTTGCAGATGTCGATGCCTCTCCAAACATACATTGGATTTGCTGATGGTGCTTGTCGTAGTACACGGAATATCTCTTCCGCAGCTTGGGTTATTTATTCGCCCTCTGACGAGTTAGTTTCTATGCATGGGGTGAGCCTCGGTCAAACAACAAACAACATTGCAGAATACAGTGCAGTGATTGAATTATTGTCCGAATCTATTTCATTTGGGATTCGGAGTTTGATAGTGAGGTTAGATTCTGAACTCGTTGTATTACAGCTTAATAGAGTGTATGCCATTAGAAATCCAGTGTTATTAAGATTATTTTTGAGAGTGCGTCTCTTGGAACGCGAATTTGATTACATTGAATATCAACATATTCCAAGGTCTTTAAATACATTAGCAGATGCAATTGCTTCTCGAATGTTAGACAGACATTTGCGATAATCATACTTGTAAATTTAAAAACATTTAATCACACATGTTTAACAAGATAAGCCGGTAATAATGATATATATAGATAGGAGTGTGTCAAAAAATATATCGTCTTCGATCATAAGTTGAAAAACACCTTATGATCGGCAAAAATGATAAGTACAAAAAACCAAAATGTCACATGTGTCTACAAAAGCGACCATCCAATCACTAGTGATGCTCTCTATACGACACCACTGCACGAGCCACCCTACACAAGAACCTCCTAAAAGGTCCTGGGACTGCGACTACATAGCGCTGAAGCCTGATAGGAATATCGTTTATAGTAGTCTCTGGTATATCTGCCGTAAGACGCTCTAGGTCTTGTTCCAACTCAGCTAAGGTCTCTGCAGCCGCATCCTGTGGGGCCGGTGCCGGCGCAACTGGTTGTCTCCTCTCGAAAGGCCGGAGATTGGCTGGGCGACGTGGGCCTACATCTACATTTTGAAAATTATTACTGTCAGTTTTGAGACGATATAAAAAACAAAAAAAGTAGATAATTTAAAAACTTGTGAAAAATGACGTACCTGTGTCATCCCATTGTTCTCCCGGTGGAAGAACCATGTCCGGATCTCCACGAAAATCAACTCCGGCATAAGGAAAATCCTGTATCGAGAAGATTTGGTCCTCCAACTAGTGAAAATACTCCGGTCTAAATCGGACAACCTCCGTGCCCTCGTCAGGATGGCGGGCCATAACCGCAACCCATCGCGTCAACTTAGGCTCTCGGGGAGGCCCAACCTCAACAGTGAGCTGCTGTGGGATCAGCATTGGAACCCTCTCTAGGGCAAAACTCACAACTAAAGGCCCATAACCAAAAGTCTTCAGCTGTCCGTTTTTGGTCCTAGTCAGTTGGCCCTTTAAGTTGGCCAACACAGCATCGCACCAGTTGAAAATGGTGCCCCGATAGCAATCAATCGCCATCCGCATCTGGGATCCAGTGGCAATGTGCAAAGCGGCAGCCCCACAAAGTTTGGTAACTGTAAAGGCAATTACCATAAGTTCAGGTCGGGATATCTTTTTGATCTCTATCCCCTTCTCCTGGTTTTGATTATTGCACCACTCTAGTCGGAGACTAGCAATGGACTGGCCACCCGGTCTAGTCTCGGACAGAGTCAATTATTCGCCCCTCTTGGGCAAACCAGTGAGAAAGTAAATGTCTGAGGGCTCTTTCTCGAGCTGGTGCCCTCCAATGTAAAAGCACTGATCCTGAACGTTCCACCTTTCAACCAGCCACTCTAGAAAGCGCACCTGGGCCCTCATGCCAGGTATGGCCTAGTATTTGTAAAGGCCGCATGCCTTCAAAGCATCAATGGAAGGTTGGTGATTAATGGTGGCCAAATCAACGTCTTCGTGTTCTCTCTCGCGCCAATCAAGCATGGTGGGCAATCTACACACCATAAAACATCTGTTAGAGTCCATAAAACTAAAAAATTTTAGTTCATTTTGGAGAAATAGGGGTTTGAAAATCCTCTCCGCGGTGTACGCAGCCCGCCTTTAGAGACAGAGCGTGTGTACGCAGGCTCTCTTAAGGCAAGCTGCGTACTCCCGGCATTTTCCCAACTGAGAAAATTTCGGGGTACGCAGGTCACCAGTGGAGCACCTGCGTACCCCGAAAAGTGGACCTTGAAACCCCAAAGCCTCCAAAAAATGAAACTAAGGCTTAAAAGTAAATTCTAAACGGATGGAAATGAAGAGCAGGATGTTGTAGAATACCTGATGAGACGGCGTTCGTTTTCGACAGTCGGATTCTCCGCAATGTCCACGGGAAGTTTCTTGCCAAAATCCCTTTTTCTCTCCTCAATAGTAAAATTGTAAAAATGAAATGGTAAAAGCCCTTTTTATAGGTTTTTTGGGTAAATAAATGCTGAATTTGTTTATTTTTCACCATGAAAAGGTATTTTTCAAAGTATTTTTTATCTATCTTAAATAGGTATGAGTAATGTGTTGGTTTTTGTGCAGGATAAAAGGATTTTCAGAGAAAATTGTCATTTTTTCACAAACAAAAACATCAGAGTCATCTTTTAAGCCCTTTTCTGACTCCTAAAACATGAAAAGATTGCCGAGCATTTCTTTTACACTTGTTAAAACGGAATTAAAAGACGGTCCCCTTATAGCCCTTTTATGACCGTAAAAACAGGAAAAGATTGCCGGATTTTTGTTGTTTCAAATTCAATACTGGAAATAAAACGACGTGTCCTTGATCGCTTTTTACTTTTCAGGTCAAAGACACTAATCATGAAAGTACTCCTTGGTCGCAAGATCAAGCGGTTCTCTCAAGTATTATTTTATACTTTTTCGGGCTTGGGAGACACAAATTTACGAAAAAGTTCAACCTTGGAGTCTTCTTAAGTTTTTCAGACTCTCTAAAATTGAAAAACGCCGAGTTTCTCCTATACTGGACTCGTTAAAATTTCACAGTAAAGGACCTGTTCGATTACAAACAGGAATAGACCACTCCTTCTTAGGGTTCGAATCTAAAACTAAGTTGGACTCATCCGAAGGATGAGCTTATAATCAAGCATATGTTATCCTCCTCAAGCTTGTAAAAAATAAAGAGGTACTTGCCAGAAATGGTGGGGGAAAAGAGAGAAAAATGAGCCTATTTGTTATCCTTTGTCTCAGAAGAAGCCTTATCACCACTCTCGAACACGACACTTTTCATTCACCTGGGTTGGGAAATCCTTTGCCTAACAGTTGATCAAACCACTTTGAAAATCTTCAACCGGTTCCGGGTATTAACTTTGGGTCAATTGTCACCAAACCATCTGTCGTGTCGTTATGTGTTCAAGAGGTCACTGCGAATAAACCATTCATATGCAAAATACCCGTCATCCATCTCGACCATCCCTGAGTCAGTCCTTACAACTACATTTCTTCAACTTGATCTATGATTTCGTGTTGTGGGCTTGCCTGCAATGGGTCGCTTTTTATCGACATCAGCACATTATCTAGAAAGATGACCTAGAAATCGTCAGTACCTTGAAATCTGCATGCATCAATGGCAGGTTTCTCGCCTTTGACGACGGTTTACATCATTGACTTTCGATCGAAGGATTCCGTGAAATGTTCGACATCAACTCATTCATTCACATCTCATGGATTGTACTGGGTACTTTGAGAACCATTGACATCACTGGTGGTCTCTCTCACACTTGTTAACAGTTTACATCATCGATTGGTAATCAAGTGGTTTCTACCATGTTCGACATCAACTCATTTATTCGCATGGATAGAATCGTACCTTTTCGGGAAGTAGAAATGAAGACCCTGGATCTAGTTTCCACCATCCAGGATGCGAGGAGTTTTGTATTCATTGTACAGTATACTAATCATAAATAGATGGCTGCATCCATACTGTGTCTACAAGAGTCTATGATTATGATGTACTGCGAAATCATTCCTGTATCAGAGCAGTAGTTAGTTTGTTAGTTAAAGTTTTCAATCTCAGTATGGGAATGCCTACCTCAGCGATGATATGATCTTATATATGTATTTTGTGTTGAATATTTGCGGGTTCCGACTGGGCTCTCCACAAGATAATCCTTGAAATGATAAAGTACTTCACCCTTCCTAGATGATATGAAACCCTAATCTACTACAGGCTTCGCACTTTAGGGGGCAATCTGTTACACTAAAATTTGTCACCATGACTATCTACAGTCAGTATGGCTCTATCAACTGTCATACTATCCTCCTTGGCAAGTCTCAGACCTCTGCTCCTCATGTCAAACTCCAAGAAAGAGAGAAAGTCCTTAAAAAGTCAAATAACTCTGGTTACGCAGTTTCTCTTAGCCTTACCTGCGTGTACGCACCTCAAGTTCACATTCCCTGCATACTTGTACGCTCTGTCTATAAAAAGGTGGGTGCGTACCCCTGTAAAGGTCAAAAGGCGCGAGTTTTACTTCAAAAAAGTTACTTGTGGTCGATTCTAGAGCATTCTAGAAGTTTGTTTGACGTGTATTGAGCGCCTCCAGATGGTTCATGTATCCCTATGAAAGAGGAGCGTATCCCATCAAGAGGGGAGCTATCCCATTCAATACAGGCATTGGGCTTATCCCATTGATGGTGGACCTGATTAACTTCCTCTAAAGCACTATAAATACAGGCATTGGGCCAGAGGGAGGGGAGGTTGAAAGCTGAACATTCCTAAGGGTAGATGCTGCTGGAATTAGGACTCCCTTATAGAGCTTGAGAGGAGAGATTCCCATCCTTTCCTAGCCTTATTTGGAAGTGGGTGAGCTGATCAAAGTAAAGGAGAACTCTTGCTGGACCCTAGGAGGGACCTGCACAACACCAAGGCTCAGGTTGTAATGGTTTCTTTTGTTTCCACTTAATACAATTAAGCTCATTTTTCTCAACAGATTGTTATACATGATTTGTTTCATATACTCCTTGGTCTGTATGATGAATATGTTTTATTTTATGAGTTATTCAGATGCTTTGTAATCTTTTGCTTGTTAGTGAATGCAGGTTTCGAAGAGAAGGAGGAGCTCATCCGGATTGGCAAGGCTGGACTACTACAAAGCATTGGACTAAAGGTATGTTATAAACATCTGATTACTTGTATTCTAAATGCATATTTAGGGAAAGGTAGTGTTTAATTGTCTTGTTTGTCACTAGAAAGCCTTAGCTTCTAGGGAGGTCGGTTTTGTCCGCAAAATTGACTCTTTCCGCATGACACCATGTCCATCAATTCTAGTAGCAACAATCTCCCCAAGGTTTTCATCTTTGGAGACCGGCAAGCACATGGCAGGTCAACTGGCAGGAGGAAACCTATGATGAGATTGATCAAGATCTCAAACTTAGGAAAATCAAACTTTCTGATCAGAAGGACCAAGTGCGATGGGGATATTCTCCCAAGGGCATGTTTACTACTAAGGAAGCATATCAAATCCTCTATCAACCTAGGCAGATTATAAAGGATCAACTATGGAACCAAGTCTAGCAACCAAACATCTAGCCTAAGGTCTCCACTTTCCTTTGGCTTCTAAGCAAACAAAGGATCCTCACATGGGATAACCTACAAAAGTGAGGATTTATTGGGCCTTCCAGATTTTCCAACTGTAATCTTCATTCAGAGACCATTAAGCATCTCCTGGATACTTTCCCATTAGCTGCTCAAATGTGGGAAAGAACAACACAGTGTAATAGACGAAAAGGTAGAGGAGAGGGAGACATCGTAAATACCATCAGGAACTGGCCTCGGTATCCTTTCCAAAGTCCTCTACTCAACGCCCTCTGGAACCTCCTTCCGGGCTTCGTCTACTGGATCATCTGGAAGGAAAGAAACAACAGGATCTTCAAAAGTCACAGTTCGCCTCTTGATACTCTTTGGCTTCTTCTCAAGCAGAATCTTCAAGAAACTCTAGCTCTTAGACAATGGCAAGATTCAGATATGCCAGTTTTACCCCAGGAATGCCTCATTCTTGCCAACTGGAACCTAGATCTCACCTCTGTAGATCTTAACAAGCCCAGTACTTCAATTCACTTAGAGTCTGCTCAATTCTGGTCTCCTCCTGCCACCCACCCTTACAAGCTGAACTTTGATGGAGCGGCTAAGGGAAATCCTGGGCCGGCTGGATATGGTGGAATCTTCAGAAATGCGGAAGGCTCTGTTCTGCATATTTATCATGGATCATTGGGTAGAGATACCAATAACGCTGCCGAGCTTGAAGGCTTATGGCAAGGTATACGCATAGCAAAAATAGAAAACTTGCTCCCTCTAGAAGTAGAAGGGGATTCACAAATTCTAATAGAGGCTGCTATCCGGATACAATCAGGATCCTCAACAGCAAAGATTGCTTCAAGCTGGAGGCTCCTAAGCAGATTGGAACAAATTGAAGAATGGCTCAAAATTCCATGTAGTATCTCCTTCAAGCACATTCGGCGAACAGCTAATAAAGCAGCAGACAAACTGGCTAATCAAGGGGCCGATCAGCAGCTCCCATTCTTCTCTGGTCCATTGAATAGTTCCAATGATATACAACTCAAACGAGATTGCACTCTCGTGGTGCAACAAGACATATTTCTCCCGGATCCAGGTGTCTGATTGTTGTAAAAGTACGTGGATAGCAGCATGGGTGGGTGCATGGCTCATCTCCACTGCCTCTCGGCCTCTCACGACACTGAGCTTTATTTCCCCTGAGCTCAAATTTAATGCCGCTTTATTGCAGCCTGTCCCTCCTCTTCGGCCTGTTTATTTCCTGATTATGGCGCCCTTAACTCATCTCATTTGCGCTCCTCCTTTGCGCTCCAGTCCCTCCTTTGCAGCTGCAGAGAATCGTTCTCGCACCATCACGGGGGCTTGCTGGGCTCTGGTTCGATGGGTGGATTTCTGGCTAGGGCTTCAGGCTTCTCACCGCCACACCTGCAATTTCGCTAGCTACTTGTCCTCTGCTCTCCCATTCGCCCATCTGGGTGCTGAAGCCAAGCTTGTTCTAATCCTTTTCTGCCTCCATAGTTTAGCAGGCTGCCAGGATCTTCCTGTTCTTCCGGTTATGCCGAAACTTCGCCAGAGGATGAGCTGCAGGAGAGGCAGCTCACGGGGGCAAACGGGCCGCCAGGCCTCCTCCTCCACGACGGATTCCTCGACCTTTTGTTCGGACTTCCGCATGGACTGGTATCCGGATACAAGGAGTGGACGGGGAAGGGGTAGAGGACTGCACAATTTGGCAGCGAGCTCTTTCAATTCTGCGACTAATACTGCTAGGCTTCAGTTCCCCTGCACTCATGGCAATTTCTCCTTCATGGCCTCTGTTACCATAGAGCTTAGCGAGATTAGTGCTGGTCAGGAAGTTGTTTCCCCTGGGGTGACTACGGAAAGGCTGGCGGAAGACAGATATGGCTCCATTCAGATGAACTACGAGCAGAGCAAGGCCTCAGGCTCAGGCAAAGGTATGGTATCCCCGATCATGAATCATCAGGCGGGCCCGAGTGTCCCTATCGGTAGCGGCTCTACAAGCAAAGAGGGCCACCCCTCTGAGGACGAAGAAGATTACAAGTATGGATGCCGCATCATCGAAGAGCAGCCCGATACCTCTCATGACGTTTAAACAGGTTTGTGCTCTATGGTTTTTTGGAATTCAGTATGCTCGAGGACATTCATTAATCACCTTCTTCACAGTCATGATAAGTGCTCCAGCTCTTAACGCCGGTTTCCCCTGCGAGGGGGGCACTCTGCCAGCCTATGGTTTCTGGTCTCGGTTGCAGTCTCAGTTGCTTCAGAAGTTTGTACTCAGATTTTGTTCCAGGCAGAGTTTCTCGGTTCATTTGCCATGGACTAGTCATCCTGTTACGGTTGCTGTATGGCCCTGGTTTAATTTTCAATTCCAAGCACAACAATGGTTTTTTTTTGCTTTTTTGTAATAGTCATGGTCAGTTTACTTGCAGTCCTTCAGTGCAATACTCAGCAGGGTATTTTTTTGAGTTTTTGATTAGCCATGCTTTGTAAACATGCCGCATCTTCAGGCTAGCTTTCACGAGGCCATGGCCTCGGTGTAACAATATTTTGTATCAATATAGAAGTAGACATATTCAGAAGAAAAAAAAAGAAAAAAAAATCATATTCAAGGCCTTCAAGGAATCCTTTGCCACTGATCATCCCTTTGACTTTGGAAAACTTGGTTCTATATGATGCTATCTAGTGCAATCTGCGCTGGTAATTTTCTAGTGGAATCAATTGGCCACTAGAATCTCATAGGGATGTATGTCCTTTTTGGTGCAAAACATTAAACTTTTTGTGAAACTTTTTAACCTGTGCTTCTAAGTTTTGACATTTGTTTTCTCACTGTAACATTAAGTTTCTTTTTGTCAAAATCCTTCTTACTTCAAGGACTGTATTAGTCCTGTCTTCAATTCCAAATTCCTCTAGTTGTTTTTTTCTTTAGAATTCAATAGTTTGATTATTCTGGTAGCTTCCCCTGGCTTGTGATCTAAATCTTCTTTAATCTCTGTAATGGATGTCTTTGACCTCTGCACTAACTCCTCCTGTTAAAAAATGATTTCAATATATGTCCAAAGTCCAGTCATGGTTGAATTTATATCAATCCATATATTTTCTTTTGCTTTAGATAATGCCTGTGCAATCAATGATTCATTCTCATATTTCTCTAGTTGCTTAATTAATCTCAAGTTTTTTTGTACTTCAGCTAGATATGCATTATCAAATTTTATCTTATTATCTTGGGTCTTCTCCAACTTAACTTTGAGGTTTTCAATCTCCATATCCTTTAATGATATGTCTCCCATAGATTTAGATAGTTGTTATAATGGATTCTAATTATTAGACTTTGAATGTGCTGTGGACACTGCTACTATAGATGTCCGTACTCTAGTGTTGATTTGGAGTTCTCTTTCCTTGATCAATTTCTTCATCTCTACCTTCCTTTTCTGAATTTGTATATTTTTCTCCACAATCATCCGAAGCATGTTTTATTTTTCCTTCTCCCGCTGACCTACTTCTTGTGCTTGAGAATGTTTAGTAGTTGGTAATTTCACCTGCTATATCTGCATTTCTGCTTTTAATTATTTCCTCAATTGCCTTTACATCTTTAGGATTCAATCCTAACTTTAAAACTAGATCCTCCAACCCCTTAATTTTGGTATCCCTTGCTAGACAAGACATCTTTTCAAGATTCAATTGAGAATGAATATTATTCATAGATGCTTGTAGCTAAGAAGATGCCATGGAAGAACTTGACAAGGATGTGTATATCATTTATCTTGCTTTCTTGTGAAGATCAATTTGATCATTATGATGTATTTGTTTGGTATCAAATTAGAACACAGAGGTTTTGTAATCCTCAACAATCTTAGGAACAGGGACTTTTGGTTCCAAAAATGCTAATTGGAATTGTCCTCTTTCACTAAGGCAGAAAGTAATATAGTCTGAGTTGTGGAAGACTATTTCCAGAACTCTGCATATGTAGAAGTTTCTAGTGCCTCATTTTTCTTCTTCATCTCTAAGAACCTTGCAAAAATACTCGGTTATATTGAAGAAGAAGGAAAATATAGTGTGGTTTCTTCAATCTGCTATAATGAGAATGAAAATGATCCTAAAAGTATGATTGTAGTAGGTTCTTCAGAAGTTTGAACTTATGGGGATTCTTCTTCAACATTTATGGTTTTCTCTTGTTGAATACTTTGAATGTTTCCTTCTGTAAGTCTGATCCTATTGGAGATAGAATCTCTCCTGATCTTTTCAATTATTTTTCTATCATCCTTGGAGTTTCCAGTGCTGTTTGACTGGAAACTAGCTCCTCAAATTCTTGCAGTGTGCTCTCTTCCCATTCTTCTTTGTTGGCATATTGTTCAATCTCAGGTTTTGCAATGTGCACATATGGTGCAAACTTCTGACCAAATCACATTGATGATATTAGTCCTAATGGATCATATGACCAACTGAAACTCAATCTAAACTTCATCTAACTCAATAAATCATTACTTATTTTTCTGTAGCTCTAGTGTTGACTATGAATGGGCCAACTTGTGCCTTTAGTTTAAATTGATCGTTTTGTTTTTTGGAAACAAAATGAACATCATCCATGTTCATCATCTGAATGATATATTCAAGTGCAAAAATCCTCATGGGTAGGAACACTAGTAATTTGTAAGGTGGAAGCTCGCACCCATAGATCCCGATCTCTGTGAAATTTTGGTATAAATACCAGTCTCCAACTTTAGAATTCTCACTCAAATGAAAAATCCTTTTGATTTCTGTTGAAACTCTGGGAACTGCATCACTATTTAACAAACATATTGCCATATACAAAAATTGACTGAAAAAATCATTGAAAGAAAATTCTTCATAAGTTTTCCTCACTAATGAGGTCCAATGAATCATTGACTATGGTTTTCCTTCAGCATCCAATTTATGTAAAGGAAACTTGAACATTTCTGACTGATGATATAAGAACAAGTAAATCAAAACTAACTAGTACTTGAATGAACCTTCAGCAGTGAACTTTAAAAACTGATCATGAATTGCATCAGACATAAGCTGACTGTAATTGAACAAGATTGAAGGTTTTTTACGAGAAGAAAAGAATGATAAAAACCCCCAAATAATTTCATCTACCCATTTATCATTGGGATCTCCTAGCAGACAAGATACTAAGGAAATAACATGCCTAGACATCTTAGGGAACATTGTAGAGGGATAAGGTGGGTTTGTTCTAGGTAATTATGAGTTTTCTGGTAAAAATGACTCAGATATATGCACTCTTTGTGAAAAAGAAAATTTCTGGTAAATCTCCATTAGAGCATCAGTGTAAAAAGGGTGAAGGGAGTCTTGAGGGTTTAACTGGAAGGCTTGACAGATTGACTCAGAGGTTTTGTAGAAAAGAGCTTCATTATTCTAAGCAATTACAACTCTCTGACTAGGAAGATATCTGGCTCCACATCAAGTGACAAACTCGGGAAAATGATATGTCTGAGGGAAACAAAAGTAGGGTAATAAGGATTCCCAGAAGTAAAATTCGTCATTGGCATCTTCATATTTATGAAAAGCCCAATTGTGAAGTTCGTACAAGTCGAATTCACAATTGGTCTCAACAATTTTGAAATGGGTGTCAATTAGGGGCAATTCATCTAAATTAACTACAAGTGGTAAAAGAGGATTGTATACAGATAGATTAGATTTTCCTTTGTGGCTATCCATTGAGGAAAAATAGAATTTCTAAGGACAATTGGATAATTCCATGGAAATAATGATGATCGAAAGTTGGTAATCATTGGAATTCACTTGCAATGTCATTCTAGAAGTTCTAGTTGCAGGTAGAAATGAAGAAAGAATGTATTTTGGAGAGGATAACAACTTTTATTTAGGTGTTTGTAATGATTTTCAGTTATGATAACTATTATTGGCGTGGAGGTATTAATTCTCTTGAACATTAGCAGGAAAATTAAATGGATTAACAGTCACCTGCTAGATTTAGCAGAAGAAATGGTGATGACCAGCCATAGCGGGAACTTGGTGATAGGCAAAAATGGCAGGAGAATTAGCGAAATGAATGAATTGGAGAAGTGACAGAAGAGTGAGCATTTTGCACTGGGGGGAGGGGATAGCGAAAGGAATGAATTGGAGAAGTGACAGAAAAGTGAGCATTTTGCGCCGGGGGGGGGGGGGGGGGGTAGCGGTGATTTATGATTTTGAGTGGAGGGGTACTGCAATTCTTAAGAGTGTGCCACGTATCAAAGTCGGAGTCGGGTGAAACCGCTTTGTGCACCTCCACCCCCTCCATTAACTTTCAGGAATGCAGGAGGTCTCGTAATGTGTCAGAGGTCGTTGATCTCGACGCATCCAATTGTGTCCATCAAAAGCTACGCGAAATTTAATTGCTTGGCAGGCGATCAAATTAATTTATTACAAATAAAATAATTTATTCGAAAACTAAATATAATAAAAAAGAGCAGCATTTAAACGTGCTCATTGATTATAGGCGCATAACATTTTCTTTTTTAATTCTTTTCTCCATTTTTATTTTTTCTCTTTATTTTTGATTTAAAAAAAAATTATATCACTTTTTCTTATTTTTATTTCTTTATGTTTGTCATTTTCTCTATTTTGTTTTTTTGAAAATAAAGGAAAATTACAAAGTATTACAAGGGTAAAAATAAGTTACAACAATAGGGTTTCTAGCTTTTATATCTCAAATATTTTCTATAAACTAGGGTTGCTTCCAAGCCCTAACCTCATAGTATCCATCAAACCTTAATACACAAATTTCTTAGGGTCCCTTCAAACCCTAGAATTCTTTTACGTCTCCTCCATCCTCTCTTGCTTCCATCAATTGTGTCATCATAGGGGTGATCTCCATGGAATTTTTTTAGCCTAGATCTGAAACCATGTTAATTTTTCTTAAGGCTATATTGTTATTTGCTTTGATAATTGCATTTCTCCATTTACACATTAAATTCACTCCATAACATTATTCAGACTTACATCATTATTCAGCAACATATGCAACTATGTAGAAAGAACAATATCATCATCATCAATGTAGAGGAACATGGATAAATAATAGAAGAAAAACATTCACACATAGAGACACCAAGATTAGTCGAGGACTAGGGAAAAACCCACTATGGGGAAAACCCTTTCAAATTTTTCTTTTGAGTAGATTTTCATTTAATGATTCAACAAAAGAGAGTACAATGAGCCATATCTTCATCCATACAAATATCTAGTAAAAACCAACTAAATAATATCCATGAGATGAATGGAATAATTCTCATACTCAAAACCCTGATTCAGAAGCCTGTAATGAATTGTCACTGTCTGCAGTCAACTGTCGAACACTGTGGTCAATGTGCATAAACTTTGGACAACTGAATTTTCAACCTTTAGGTCCCAGTAACATGGAGGAGTCATGTGTGCGACTTAGAGGTTCTAATCGCTCCCTTTGGTTACACAGATGAGCCGACCAACGAGCGATTGTAGTTGATATCTCTTTGTGTCATGCCTATGACTGAGGCCCAAAACCCTAAAACATAAATGCAAGCTTCAGACCATGCACTTTCTCCTTCATGCCAACCCATTCTCCATGGATGTGCCTCATAACTGTGCGAGTTAAAAGCAAGAAAGAGAATAGAAGAATGTATCACGATGATATCTACATGAGGTTGAGGTCACTTGTAATTATAGCCTTCCAAGGGTGTCCAATTTGCTTTAAGGTCGACCTGATCAAATATGCACATGTGGGCTCATAATTCAAAAATATACTTTCCCTTGTCCAAATTAGATGATCTTTAGGTCGTTTTGGTCCTCTCGAAAAGAGAAATTCAATGCAATCATTATCTCCATCAAATGAGTTGTCCAAAGTGGAATTTGGCCCTAGTTACCAATTTTAACATCAATGGGCCACCAATCTGGCTGTGGGATCTAAGGATCCATTAGGTTAGAGGACTACCTTGTTTTGGGAGGATCACGGGGATGATGAACACATGATTTCATCCTCTTTCGTATGATGGGTGGAGACCATAAGGATGATCACTATGGGTCGAGGAAGGCCTTTCTCACTATTGTTTCAACATGAGACTGGGTGTGGATTGGTAGATGGTGACCTTAGCAGGGTGCCCTCGCGGGATAGACCTACGCGGAGTGAAGTTTCCCCTTATTATATTTGTGGCAGAGGTTCACCAGAGTGAATGACTCCACAAGAGCATGAGAGGGTCGCAGTTATGATCATAGCAATGCAACATCCACTTGGTGGACTCACTCTGAGATTAGTTTGGGACCCAGGATCTACAAGGCTGAGTAGTTGGGTTACAGATTGGGGAGAGTGGGTTCTAACAGGGGGAGGTCACCCAAATCTGCCATTGGGAATTCATTCGATAGTAGAAACTTGATATCCCAGGGACCAGTTGAGATAGGATAACACCTCACTTGGGTGGCTATATGCTCGACAGGAGATGGTCATGTTTGACACATCATGACGAGGGATCTATTTTATGGGACTTGGGTTGTATCTTCAGGAGCTCCATCTTGAGGTACCCAGGATTGATTTTCCAGTGAGACAACCTTCCGAGGAGTTGACAGGGATTTGGAAACATCGAAGGACTATGATTATCAATAGGGGGTGGGAGGACTCTCACAACCCTACACCTTGGGTCTGCGCATGGAGCAAGGGGTGTTTCACATTGAGTAGGATGACTTGGGTCCTTAGTATATGGGGACTCCTTTATGATAGTTTAGCACATGGATCAGGAGTGGCTTAGTGGCATACTTGGGACCACATTATTTCTTGTGGTGATAATTGGGTCAATAGGGAGAGATATCTTGTTCGAGCATTGCTTGAGGACAAACAATTTTTGGTGGGGACGACTGTAATGTCCCCAATTTCGATTTTTCTATCTGAGGTCAGTAGAGATTTTATGGGTGGTGCTAAGCATAGCACAATTTTGAAACTTAGGCATTGGAGGCGATTTTGATATGGGAGGCATGAGGACTCCATAGAATAGGAGAAATTTCAGCCTTGGTGGAATGTGGGGACTACGAAAAAGAGGCAATTCGACCATTGGGGATAATTCACACATTTAAAGGAAGATAGGGAAAGAAAAGGCGTGCAAGACTAGAAAATGGGGTCCACCAAGAGAGAGAGGACCAACTTTTATAGTTAAGGAAAAGAGATCCCCATTTGGTATCTTTTGACAATCTAACTTTTGAACACAAGTTTCCTTGAGTTGTTTAGCCAAGTAAACAAGTGTTGTTTAGCACAAGGAATTTTCAAGGGGCTTTCCTCCTATACCTTCGGTGAACTTCGAGTGTCACCCTGGGAGAGAATTTCAAATCTTATTAGAGAGGAGATTGCTGGAGTTTGTGGGTCATTTCCAGCCACAATTCAACCAATACGAACTTCCAAGATGATGTAGTGGAAGAAATCAATTTCCTTGGTTGAGGGGTCTTCAAGGGAAAATTCATCTAGAGAATTTAGGGGCAAGTCCCTTCATATTAGACCAGATTTTGTGGAGAGTTTCAGGGTAGGAGATTGTTGCTTTGGTGAGAACCAAATTCAACATTCCTAGGGCCTGCACTCCCTTTTGTTGGGAAAAATTTCATGGAGTTCTTGCTAACTTAGTTGTGCAAGGTTGTGGAAGGAGTTTCCCTCTTATCCTTCGAGAGTAATTTGCAGAAAATTCTACATCCATTTGGGGGAGGAAACAGGGCCAGATTTGCAGCAGTAGCTTGAGGGGGATGTAGAACCAGTAGAGAATGACGAATCACCAAACTTGGGTAATGTCGGGAGGTCAGAATTAACCCAAAAAATTTCTAGGTTTTGTTGGAATAGAATTAAGGAGTCTGCTCCTAATTTTGTAGAATTTTTGGAGTTTTGGTGCCCCAAACAACATAATTATTTGACAACGAGTTGGGAGGAGTGAGCTTAAATTTGGTTGAAGGGTGGTCGATAAAATTTGGCCAGACCCTTTCTGGGTTTTTTTGGGTTTATGGTGGAGAGCTCCAGATTAATTTGGCGTAATTTATGAGCACTTTTGCAGGCTCAAACATGGGTTTCTTGTAGCCAACAGTTGTAGAATTTTCAGGGCCAACACAACACATTGAGGAGAAGTATTTCCTTGCATCCTAGTAGCATCTTTTCTGACCTAGGATTGTTTAGATTTCTTTGGCAAGCCCAAGTGCACACATTCCATGTATTATACTCTCTTATTGATAATAAAATGACTCAGTTTGACACAGTTTTGGTGCAAATTATGGGTGTTTAATTGTTGTCTAAATATTTATGTGTTGTATGGGTATTTTGCTTTGTTTATCACTGTTATTGCATTTTCGAAATATTACAGTTAATGCTCTCAACAATCATTTTTATATAAATTCCAATGTATATATCAATGCAAGTAGCGACTGGGAGATAGTAACTCCTATTAATATAATGTTTGACTTTTTTGATGTGAATTATTGAGACAGATAACTACAAATAAATGCTAAGTTCCATTAATATAAGAGTTAGTTAATTGATTGTGATATAAATATACTAGTTGTTCAAACTTTTAACATTTAACTAGATTCCTAAAACAATCAGTTCTAATAACCAACCTAAAAAGATTATGTTAATAATGGGAAAGTACTTAATATTCTACAATTTACATATCATAAAAAAAATAATTTGTTAACATATATAAAATTATGAACTCATGATGTGTAGACCAGTCTGTATGTGTGGGGTTCTGTCTTTATTAGGTTACAGATTCAAAATTCACAGAGAAGAGTTGAGAGTAAAAGCCATCTATGAGGGTTAAAATTGTCTCATGAAACATAAATGTATGATCATCTTTCTATCCAACATTAGAGCTAGTCGCCCAAAAAAAACCATAAAACTTTTAAGTAAACTATTTACAAATCATAAACACATTTATCACCATAAATAAAACTGTAAAACTCATATCATTACCCCATTTCTAAAGACAGTTTGATTAAAAAATGCTCAGTTCTATCCAAATACAATATCTATAGATTAAAAAAAATAAATTATTCACCATAAGCAACACAACACAGTCACAGTGACTTGACATGCATGACAGATAATCGATAACATACAAACGTATGGGCGATTTCATTTATAAGAAAGATAACCAGTAAAATTAAATTGTGCAGAGGCGTTTGGTAAATGTGAGGAAACCGGCCTTGAATTAAATTGGTGATACAATATATCTCTCATCCATTTTCAACTTGGCCTCTTCAAACTGACTAGTCCATTTGGATAACTTCAAGTTTGGTAGTACAAGCACCCTGAACTGGACTATGACTTCCATTACCTACCACGGACTCAACCATGGAATGATTTGGGTTTACCACAGATTGCTTCATCTTCTCATGTGGCACCAAAGCCTGTGCAGTGCTTACATTTCTTTTATATTGTGTACGTCCACAGTTGTCATGGCGTCCATGCTTAATGACATGGACCTCAAATATGTACTGTAGCTCACTTACCAGCTTAAAAACACATTTATCTCCTCTCCTCAGCCCATTGCTAACAACAAAGCCTCTCGACAAAAATGCAGAAGATTTCTTATACGGTTTAAACGTAACCTCCCAACTTTTCTTCCTATACAGAAGTCTTAATTTAAACGAGCCTTTCACCTTTTCTTTCGGCATCCAACGATAAACAAATGCTTTTGGAACAGTCTGCAATGTATCATAAAGAAATTCATTAAATTATTTCAGGAAAAACTACATAATGGACAGGAAAATGCGCGTACATTATATAACAACGACCAAATTGCTTACACGGCATAAAGTTTGAAAGTCACAAAATGGTGGAAAGAAAAACTTTGAAAGTCACAAAAGGTGAAAAGAGGGGAGTGTTGGTCTGAATCAAAATAAAAATAAAAATATGAGATTTTAAATGGATAAACACAATCATATATAGCATAAAGATGTCAATTAGGTGCCATTCAAGTGGTTGAGAGGAAAGGAATGGTTCAGGTTCAAATCCAATTTTATGACATTTTCATCTATTTTTTTATAGGTTTTTTTTGTTAATCATTAATTTGATTTTTTATTTTATTTTAAATACAATAGAGAGATATATTCATGGGGTGTAGACTATTTGGTTTGTGTGGGGTTTAGGTCACAAGTTCAAACCTCATGGAGAGGTGTTGAGGATGGCAGTCACTTTGGGAGAATTAAAACCTTCCCAAGAAACGTCAAGGTTTCACTGAGCCTTGCACAATCCTAGTGATAAGTATCTGACTGTGGGTGATCAATACTTCTTCTATCCAATATAGGGGTTGGCCCCGGCCTACGCTTAGCCTAGACACAAAGAAGAAAGAAAAAAGGAGAGAGAGATAAAAAATAGTAAATAGAAACATTGCGAAAAAATCATTGAAATTTTTATCTTACTCATCATCAACTAAAGGGCAAGAAATTACATGTGAATATATTTTAAGGTAAATGCATGCTCAAAAATAGTAATAGGACCAAGTAAATGCAGCAGAAGCCACATGTTTAGCCCTCCATGTATGTAACTCACCCTTTCATAAAAGTCCTCTAATAGTTTGGCCCTCCATGTACGTAACTCACCCTTCCATAAAAGTCCTCTAATAAAATAATAGATATGTCAAGTTAAAGACGTGAGGGCACTCTCCAATGAAAGACAAATGATGGCAAGTGTAGCTGAAATAACCTTGCAATAAATATGAGAGAATACCTAGGAGAGGTGCACCCTAGAAAAGTGTGCCATGTAGCTACCTCAACAAGCCACAAATGAACTATGTCCTAAGAGAATGTGCCAAGAGTGTTTAGGCCTCAAATAATAAAAGATTACTCCATATACCATGTCATAAAGATGTCTAACCAATCCAAGACAATGTGTCCTACAGAGGTGTGTCAACTTCTCTAAAAAACAATAAAAGCATGCCTTGTAAATGTGGCCAAGAAGGGCGCGCATCACTAGAAATCCTCAACCAAATCCAACTAACACCTTAAAGTGTGAAAATGAATTCAATGAAGTAGGATGCCTAATCGGTAACTTTAATATGGATAAACTAGATTCATTTAACCATTGAATAGTTAAATCAACCTCAACATGTGTGCGCAAAGGTTAACATTGAAATTAAACCATAGTTCATCTTCAAAGAGTCACCAATTGATTAAACCACCTTGAACATGTGTGTCAATAGAGGCTACACTCTAATCAAGTGTTTTACCATGTAAATAAAAGATGTTCTCACCAACAAAATCCATCAATGATACCAACAAAACATAAAACCAAACCTAAGGTGCACCACCATCAAGGGATTATTACATCAAAGGTCATTATCCAACCTTAGTAAAAGGTAACATCACCATAAAATTATATGTAGTATCCCCCTTTCTAACTTAAACTTTGGAAATAATATATCAATGAGGGTATTAACATCATGAAACACATTCCCCCTAGCTAATGTCTAGCAAATGCTACATCATAAATTTAAATTGCCTAGAAAAATCCTACTATAGCAACATCATAAGAAAAGGGACTTAACGAAATGATAAACCCATCCATTTATCAAGTGTGTTTGATTGTAAATCAACAAGGATATTTTACTGGAATAGTTCATTACAACATATCTTATATTATAATAAAATCTTTTATTACGTAGGTTTTTTTATGTAGATCTTAGATTTATTATTGCTAGCTTATTGCTCAAATTTATGAAAATAACTTAAATACAAAAATGAAAGAAAAAGAAAATGAACATGCTATCAACACAAAATATATCCTAGGAAACCCAAAATGGGAGAAAATCAAACTAGAAGGTGAAGCCTATTCTCCGTTTTCTTTTCTTCAATTATGAGAATGTAAATTCAAAGAAAGGGACATTCACTATGGAGTTGTCTTTGATACCATGGCCTAAATAGATGGTACAAAATCTTCTTCCCCCATTGTTATGCTCTTCAATTCCACTCCTAGATGCTCTACTCAACTATGGAATAAGTAAAATGTTAAAATATTGGAATCCCCTCCTACTAGCAACTCAATATTTAATATAGCCTAACAATAATCTAAGGTTAGTGTATTTGCATGCCTCAACCCTCAAATAGTGTTAGGTTTTGGACCTTAGAAAATTTTCTTGAAAGTCCACATGTGGCTAGCCCCACATGTGTGAGTAATGGGGGTTAAACTGGCATCCACTTGGTACCATGGTGGTCAACAAGGTGGGTCAATTTTTGAGAGGCATAAATTCCACATATGAGCTCTAATTGAAATTATTTTTGCATTATTGGAAAGAGATTAGTGTGTACAAAAACGTTGAAGCTATATAACTACTCTCACAATTTTTTGACTCCAAGAGGTGTCATTTGATGCTTCAATGTGGATCTAGAAGGTTCTAAACCCCGAATCTCCAAACTAGGCCTTGCAAGCCATTCTCCCCAAATTTTCCTCCCAAAAACATCTAGATAGATGAAAATTATATAATGATCCATTCTGAATCATACCTCCCCGTTTAGGGAGTTTTTTAGTCCCCAAAAGATTATTAAATGAGGTGATGAAAATTTCCTCTTTATTCTTCTTTGAGTATTTTTTTTTCTTTCCTAGAGGTAGTCCTTTCAACTCAATTTACCAAACATCATGTTTCCCTTGTCTTCTTGTACTAAATTCTTCTGAAAACCTATATCTTTTCCAACTATAACTAAGCTTCTAGTGTTATGTCCTCTATGGTACATAGGAGTCAAGACCTACTCCTGATTTTCTTGATCCAACATGGAATGCTCATAGAGTTTCAAATTTTCAATGAAAGACTCTATTTTTTATCCTCAACCATAAAGATCAACAATACATTGAAATTTGAAAATTTGAATTTGAAGATCAACAATAAACGTGGTGTTGGGATGCTTTAGAGTATATGAGCAGGTTGTAACATGTTGTGTATGTATGACCAAATCAGGATCAAGGAAATGTTTCATGGTACTAGATTGATGAAGAGATTTTTGTAATAAGTAGAGCAGGTTATGAGCAGGTTGCGACAATATTGTGACAATAGCAACATGATCAGTTTTGAAGACATATTTTGAAGAGCATGTGGATCTTATTTGAAATATTATGAAAAGTGTTCCACACTGGTTGAAGAGGGAAGTGGGTGCCTCCACTGAGGTTCGAGCCTCAATCAAGTTGAAACCTACAACATGTCGAAGCTTGCACATTTTCAAGGTTGATTACTCAATTAGGTTGTAGCCTATTGCAAGTAGGTGCTTGCACATTTTTGAGGTCGGTGCTTCAATCAAGCTATAGTTTATTGCAAATAGTTGCTTGCACATCTTTGGGGTGAGGTGCTTTGAGTAGGTTGGTGCCTGCAAATCTATCTAAATTATTTAAGGAAGAAGAATTTGTGTTTTCTCCTGTAGGGGTTTCCACATAAATTCTTATGTCCTCTTGTGTTGGTGTGATGATGGTTTATTGATGCATGGCTTCATTTATTGTTATGATGCAAAATTGTGTTGGTACACTGCTATATCATTATTTATTGATGAATTTTTTTGAAATATAAGTTTTCCATTACACTAATTCACACCCCCCTTCCCCCCGCCTCAATGTGACCTTTGGTCTAACAATAATCCCATGCAATTCATATAATATCGGCTTATCAAGATCCTTAATTTCTTAAATAGCTAAAACTTTCACATCAAATTTTAATGGGGAGACCTTAACACCTTTTGTACAATCATTTATTCTTCAATCTTTTCACCAAGGCCTATGATAGTATTGACAATTTATTCTACAAAAAGGAGACATGTTGCAACATTTTCTTCGCCTTTCACTTTCAAACTCTCAATTTTCCTTCTACGAGTTTGCAACTTTGCCTTCTTAACCTTTTCATTGCCTCCATAGATATTTTGAATTTTGTCATATATTTATTTTTCCGATTCAAAATGAATCACCTCGACAAACTCTGATTTCGGTAGACCACACAAGATAACATTCATGGATTTTGCATTATCTTCACTGACCTTCTTTCTAGCTTGATCCATTGGTGGAGTTGATGGAGCATTATAACTAGTTACAACAAATTGCCAAATGTCAAATCCAAGCGTGATTAAATAAGTAGCATAATTTGTTCCATCAAGCAATGGAGCTTTGTTTGTGGAGAAACCTTTTTGAGTATCCATGTGTTCTTATGAGATCTACCTTTTGGTGGTTAGATTGTTTTCGAAGGAATCTTCTCTAATACCAATTGTTGAGCACATACTTATACTAAGAGAGAGGAAAGGTGAATCAATATAAGACAATTTTTCCTTGTTTAAACATTCATGAACCTTAATAAAACAATCACATATGAGATCGATTAGCTGCAAACAATGATCACAAGATTTGCATGGAAACATATTTTGGAAAAACCCACAAAACTTCTTTTTATAATTCTTTGTAGGTACCAACCTACTGTTACAAAGATTTGTAGGCACCAACTTACTCTTCCAAATATTTGTAAACACCAATCCCCACTACTAAGCACTAACTTAGCAAGAGGCGCCAATCTCTTTGTTTGTGTGGAACTAATCTACATATAGCTTCTTCAAAAATAATAACTTCACTAGAACACCAAATTTGCTTGCTTCTTCTTTATATTTGCTCACCACTTCACCAAATTTGATGTGACATGTGAAAATTATGGTAACCTTGGGCCAAAACTTGCTAATTTTTGCCACCCCCCAAGATAATTTTTTTATAGTGTGCCACTTGTCCAATCCTTTATATCTAATTCTAAAAATTTTACCGACTCACTTTGATATGTATCACATCTTTGAAAATTTCACAATCTAAAGTGTCCCAAAAAAGAATTATAACAAAAATTCCATGATCACTCTTTTGAAATAGCTTTAAGGACCATTCACAAAATCTAACTTCCACAAGGTATATCTCCAAAATTATAGTGAACCAGAATATGAAATTTAACCAGATGTACCTTGAGATGTTTTCTCAATATGCTCAAAATTTCATGGCATGATTCTTCACAAAAAATGAATTATAGTAGAAGTTTCAAGATCACTTGTTTAAAATTAATTTATGGACCATTCACAAACCCTAACTTACATAGGGTATATCTCTGAAATTATAGTAACCAGAATATGAAATTTTATCATATGTACCTTGCAATTCCTTCTCAATTTGCTCCAAATTTCATCCTTTGAAACATCCCGAAAAAAATTACAATCAAAATTATGAGATGACCTTTTTGAGACAGATTTTAGGATCAATCACAAACCCTAACTTCCTTAATGTATATCTTTGAGAGTATAGAGAACCAAAATCTAAGATTTTAACTAGATGTTCTCCTCGATCTCTTCTCAATATGTTCAAAATTCCACCATTTGAAGCATCTCAGAAAAAACTTGTAGAAAAAAATTCCAAGATGACTTGTTCAATCCACAAATTACATTTTCACACACACATACTTTCCTTCCAATAATTTTTCCTTTCATATATTATCATAACCCTTCATGAAATGCATGTTAACTCAAAAAGACACATCAATTTATTAATTAAATAATTAATTCCCCTTTTATTTCACTTTTCCAAATACCATGGGTCTGAAACCACCATTTCACTTATTGACTTCTTTACATAAATTCACTTTAATCCATTTTCACACAATTTCACTTTTTATTTTGACTTCAGCTTTTCATGAGAAAGTCTTTTTTAATATATTGGATACTTACAATATCAATGATATAAGCCCCTTGACATCAATGGAAATAGTTTGTTCAACATAAATTGATGCCGACAAATTCATTGTTCCTCTACATATGTAATAGGGTAGAACTAGGACTTAATGAAACTTTTAAAAACCTCCCACTTAGTTACTAGTGGAACACCCTCCAATGTAAGCATCTCTATGTGGATTTCCCATCAGGTTAATGCATGGCTATTTAGTTTTAGTCAGACAAATGAAATTTTCTACTCTTAACTTATATTTTGGACATCGAAATACACTTATGTAATTTTTTCAAGGAGTAATGACATTGGAACTTGGTTGCGCTTTCTCAGGCTCTTTTTTGACTATTTTTCAAAGCTTTCACTATCTCCTAGTTTCATGTCTAATCCAACTTATAAATTAGGGCCACCATCATTCCCTAAAGTTATGAACCTGCTAGTTAGAGACACCATGAGGAGGACCATGTTGCAAGAGATATCAACAACTTGCTCTTCTAGCCTCACACATCTCTCTTTTTATACATCCCATAGTTTGTTATGAATGGGCTTGTTACCACCAAAATTGTACACACATTATAGAATCCCCAATTCACAATGCATAATTTGATGGAAAACCTTTTTGTAAAGATCACCTACTTTCACCTCAACAACTTGTCCTCTCACTTTAGATTGGCTCTCCTTTGATTCAAGGGGGGGTTTCCTACTAGGATTACTAAGGCTTTGTTGACCACACTTGTGTCAACAATCCAAGAAGTAGGGTACAAAGTAGTGGATTTTTTTCTTTCGAAGATCATTGTCATTATTCAACTTCATTTTTCATCATCGTAAACTCAAATTCTACAAAATTATTGTAAATTATTCTAGTATGACTATTAAGACATATAACAACACCTAGGTAAGCATACGATTCTTCTTAAAGGGTTTCATATTAAGGATTTTTTTAACCTCCCCCAAAAATCTGTGTTTGTAAACACAAATAATTGGTAGAGTTTTTCTCCCAGACATACCCCAAATCTAGAGTGAAGTTCGTTGACGAGGTCTTAGGTGAGTCCTAGTGTTTATCGAGTCTATGTATTTTTCATACTAGATCATGTGCCTTGTCACATAATTGGGTAATGTATTAAGGGTCTATGTCAAATGTGTATTTCCTCTTCTAAGGGTTGAATTAAATTGTAATATTTTGTAAAAAATATTTTAGTGCATTGTTGCTCATAATTAGACACCATGGATAAAGTATTTGAGGGTGGAAAAACATAATTAATCCACTCTTAAGTTTTTTAATTAATTTTTCTAGCAAAAATAAAAAGAAAATAATTAGCCAGAAAATTAATTAATTTTGAGTCAAAAATTAATTTGAGAGAAATTAAATTTTCTCCAAGTGGAATATCATAAAAAATTCGTGAGTAAAAAAAGAATTAAATTTTGAAGGTCCTCCACCAAGGGAAAAATATAATTTTTAAGAGAAATTAACCCCTTGGACGCTGGTGGTTAATTCAACGTGAATTTTTTGGGGATAAGTCCAAAATATTATTTTTTGGACTAGGAAAAGAGAGATTTTAAGAGAAATTCGATTTTTTCCTCCAAATAAAAGAAATAAAATTTCATTGACGGAGGAGATCGAGTTATTTCAAAAGAAGATCGATGGATGAGATTAATTTGACGAGGATCAACCCAACTAGCCGTTTTTTCCATTTGGAGGGGTTTATTCCTCACAAATTTTCTATATAATGGAAGCCTTTTTCAGCAAGACTTTGCTAGATTTTGTAATAAAATCATAAGACTTTGGGATTCAATTCATGGTGTCTTTGTCTCATTGATACGTGGTATGTACTGGATGAATTTAATTTATATTCTTTGAACTGTTATTGCATAATTATTATTTCAATTTCCAGTAGTAGGAACATCTATTAGCATAGGTATCTTGCTTTAGGTGTTGGGCATGAGTAAGCATTCTAGATCTAGCAAAATTTGGAAAGCATCTCCATATTTATAGATCTCTTGTGTGGATCAAACCCCTTGTGATCTAATAATTTGCAGGTTGCTCCAGCCCTTGGAAACTTCAAGTTCACAAACTGTGAGGGGATAATACTACGTTTGGCTTCAAGTCTTCATCTAATGAATACTTTTATGTAGGAGGGTTTTGATAGTAATATTATACATCCATAAAAATAATTTATCTACTTTCATTTTTTCTCGTGCTTTAAAGATTATTCTACTTACAAGAGCTAATGTATAATTGTGAATAGTGTAGATATCTTGTAAATAAATTTGTAAATATTTTCGAATATATTTTTGGGGCCCTTGTATTTTATTTTTTAATTTGTAAATACATCCTAACCTTTGTAATTATTTACTTTCTTTTGCATGTAATTATTTTGTGGATAATGTAAATATTTTGCAGATAGTTATTATTTTAACATTTTTTTTGTTAACCCTTGTATATCCCCTTACTTCCTAGTATGCATTTGCGGTTTTCTAATGTGGGTCTTGCAGGAATAAAGGTAAGGGTTTGAATTTTAATGTTCTCTGCAGGTATCTAGCTTATCAATTGAAGGACAAATTAAAGTATCAAGGACCCTAATCCTCCCCTAACTCTACAACTAAGTTTTGAGGGAATTCCACCTATCTTAGGTAGACGTCTACCCCTCTTGACAAGGTTGTAGTTATTTCAGGGCCTAATCTGACTCCTTAAGGATCAAATCCACCAATTTCAATCCTCCTCTTCTCAACGTCTCTCCTATCCTTGAGGATGCAAGCCCTAAAGGGAAAATTCGTTGCAAAAAGACTAAGTCTCCAATCAAAGCTCATCATATATAGTATTTACAAGTGGATTTGTGGATATAGTGCTCTTTTCTAGGCTTGAAACTAGCATATTTACTTTCTTGAAGGCAGACACAAGTGTGTTAGGCCTTGTAGGCTTGTCCACGGGTCTTGACTACCAAAATAGCCCTAACGTAGCCCTGAAGGGATCACATACCCTAACTGTAGTACTTTGGAATGGTTACAATCTTGCTACATTCCAGTTCCACGCTGATTAGACTCCATTGCAAGCCTTTTCAAGGGATCTAACATTAGATTTTCATTGAATTTCTTTCATTATAGGGTTTTGGTGCATTGAATGTTCATAAATTTGTTTGAAGTCTAACTCTCTTATGGTTGCAGGATAGCATGGATCTTTGGAAGGTTTCTCAAATTTGTTTAGGGCCTAAACACATTGATATTTGATCATTTTCATTGACTTATCAATCATCCAAGTGAGGCCACACCCTTTTAAGGCCTTCTTCTTCCCAATTGTCAAATATTTGTTCATTGTGTTATGTCTCATATCTGAACTCTTTTGTTGCTAACCCCAATTATCATATTGAAACAACAAAGTTAGCCCTAAGGCACTCTGAAACAACTCATGACACTCATATAATGATTTCAAGTGATTGGCTCTCATTCTTGTGCACCTTCAAGGATTGATTTGGGTTACTAAGAGGTATGATATAGAACTGTAGCATTATGATATAACTAGTGTTTTTCTCTTGGCCTAAAATTTTCTTTCAGAAATTGATCTTGACTAATCCTATGATGACTGATAAGTAGGTCAAATGTATGCTTAAAATTAGTTACAATAGTTTTATCTTGTTGTTCCTAATCAATCATTGTCCACTAGTTCTTGTTCCTTGCAAAGTTTTGTGATTAATCTTGAGATTGCAGGTTATATCAACGAATGCTACAATAGTAAACACAATGATAGTTTCACCCTTCATTTAGGATTAGATTGGAGTTGTGTGTTGCGTATTGAATTGAGCAATATTATAGACTAATTTCTCTTGGAAGTAGTATCTTTTAAGGTATAGTAGTAGAGGAGCACCTAACAAATTTAATAAATTATAAGAATATCACTCCATAGCTTGAAGAGCTTTATTTCTATTGATTTGAGTGTTTTGTTTAGTAGTCTTTGGGATTGATATGGTATGACTATGGGTTGATCTATATGGCAGTAGCTTCTTTGAAAATCTCAAGTGAGGTCTTGGGTATCATAGTTACATTGGTATTTTCCTATTGCAACACTTGCATAGTTGCACCTTGACATCATCATTTCCCTTTTCCATAACATCTCTAAGTTGTTCATCCTTGCAAACATTCCTAGAAATCTCTGCATCTCATAATCGATTGAATTCATTTAGTCTTTTTGAGAAGCAACCTTATATAACTGTTTTCTCTAGCAGCATCTAATTTTTAGTCATATGCATTTATTTGTCTTTCTTTGAACTTCATCCACTAGTAATTAGAATTGTGAGCCTAATTTCATTAATTGTAGCTTATCTTGTGTTGATTGTATTTCTTATTTATAAATCATGTGTGTTAAAAGTTGTTGCAATTTCTCTTCTTACTCGTAATTCTGATAATCAAGCTAGCTTCCTTAAGCAACACTTGTATCTTATAACTTGATAAGTCCATCCATCCATTGTGAAAGTACATTTTGTCTTGAGAATTTTTATTGAAGGCATTGGTATCTTAATTATTAATTATTGAAGTGTCTTAAGAATATTATCTAATCGACATCTCTAATACATTGATCGTTAATCACACTTGCAAACTAATTATAATCAAGTTCATAAGATAACTAAGTGTATCTCCTTGTTGGTTCCCAGAAAGTTTCCCCTCATCCTTCACCTTTCACCTTTAGGGACTACCCCCCTTAGCTTGCCTAGGAGATAGCTAGAATGGAGTGACCGGGGATCATGGTGACAACCCCCGCTCTAAGTCATTGTCGCATTTGAAGCGTACAATTTGGGCGACAACATGATTAATCAAACTAGAACAAGGTGATATCAATAGTAGCCTTAGTAAAAAAAAATAGAGTTTTATTGGGTTTGTGAAATAAGTGATGGAGGGATATGAATATCAATGCCAATTCCCTACTAGGGTTATGGAGTCATAAGGAATCAAGTGGAAAAATAAGATCAAGAAGAAAACCCTATTAAGGTTGGTTATTTGATACTTGTAGATAAGGGAAAGAGGTTAGAACCCTATAAGCTAAATTAACCCCTTAGCTAGTCAAGGAAAATTATGAAATCATGGCTCCACTAGAAGGGATCCTTCCAAGGGAAAGCCTTCAAGCACAAGATCGACTATAACACCCTTGATAAGGAACATGAGAGTATGTCATAACAAGGAATAGTAAAACTTACCTCAAATCAACAAAGGATACCATTGGAGAATATCCTCTAGGAATCCTCCTTCCAGGTGACAAAGTTTCCCTTCAAATGGATCGACCTTAGTAGCCTTGTGGTAGTCTTGAGTAATCACAATTATGCCTTTAATGATATTGAAAAAATAACCAAGAAAGAACAACTTCTAAGTCAAAAACATTCACCACATAGATAAGCCCTTAACGCTAAAAATGCTCCAATAAAGATTCTTCCATTAATCTCCAAGGATTGGAGTGCTCTCACAATCCAAGCATGAGTACAAATGAGGAATCTTTCATATATTTATAGAGTGATATCTATATTATTATTTGATATAATTTCTTATATCTAACTTAAGCAAACTTAAATCTAAATCCCTCCTAAAATTAAGTAAACTAATGCATCATCAAAATAAAATGGTTAAGCCACAAGTACAATGAAATGATGAGGAAATGCCCCATAAAAGTGGGGACGACCTTCCAAAATAGTGAATGACGATACATGGTATCATGTCTAGCCTCCAAAGGTTCCAAATATTACTAAATATGCCTTCATGGTTTAGCCCCAACATATGATGAAGCAAAAGCCACGTCAAGTATATCCTTGATTTGTTCTTGATCCAACTTTGAAGATGCTTACAAGGTGGAAAAACACGCAATATTTATCTCCAAGGCTCTAATGTCACCCTTCTTTGATGCAACATCCTCATTTAAATTTGATTTGACCCTCTCTGGTTTTGAAAGAACTCCACAGATCACTCAAATTATGGTCCAATGTCTCCAAATGATGCTTCAAAACAATTTCCATGTTCATACCTTGTCAAAGCTTGGGTAAAAAGGTCTTCATAAGGCATGGGGATGATTCCTTAACTCACAAAAAAGGCATAATAACACCCAACAACTAGATTTATATCTAATAAACAAGGGGTCCATCCTCTAATTATGCTCATCAAATCCTCAAGTGATGTCTCTAAGGTAAATCCACATCATCCTTATGACAGTGAGAAAAATCTATACCATCTATTAGCTTAGAGGGTCCTGACCCAGGTACATAGATAGTTGCGCAAACCAACAAATCCCTACATTACTAGCCCTTTCGGCAACAACCCGCATAGTGCAGGCTGCAGTCTCACTCAAAGTAGTATGGGGGGATGAAAGAACCAAGTTTCTGCACCCAGAGACGAGTGTGATGTCTTTCAACACCTCAGATCTACCTTCGCATAGATCGATAAGCCCTTAGGGCTTGGTACTGCAACTCTACTAAAACAGTTGTCGGACCTTTGCGAAGGTCTCTGATTAGCCTTTGTGGACCTTTGCGAAGGTCTATGATTAGCCTTTGTGGATGAGCTTCAATGAGAATTCTATCCCTCTTAAAGTCTGGCACATATCTTCATAATATTTTGCAGCACCCATTTTATATAGATGTCCTGCAATAACTGAAAAATCAGCTGCGCACAATACGAGTTCCTTCTTTTGCTGACTCATATACCCTTCTGGTTCCATCTCTGTAGTAAACAAGTGGATAATATTTACAAAATGATTATCCTCTACGCACACCACGAAGAGCTGCACATTTGACAACCCTTCCTCCTAATTATTAGGATCCTCCTATTTTGATCCATGACAGATGGTCAGGCCCTACATTTAACCTCCCCGGCTTCACAATTACTTCAAAGTCATACTCCTAGAATAGTAGCAACCACCTGCAAATCTTTCCCCCAACACAGGCTTATCGACTAGGTATTTGAAGGCAGAATGATCTATTTACATCTTGAAGTTCCCTCCTAACAAATAGTGCCTGAATTTCTGCAATGCATACATCATGGCCAATCCTTCGCACTCAATCATTGAATAATTCTTCTCAGCCTTCGATAATTTCCTACTCATGAAGGCTATAGGATGTCCATTTCTCCTTCACCAGCTTGCATTAACATTGCACCCAATGCAATACGAGAGGCATCCACATGTACGTGAAATTCCTTCTTCCAATCCGGGAATACCAAGATTGATGCGGTGATCATCTTTTCCTTTATTACATCTAAGCTGCACTAACATTCTTCATCCCAACAGAATGTTGCATCCTTCTTCAGCAGTTTCCCCATGGGCACAATAATCTAAGCATAAGCTTTGATGAACTTCCTGTAATATCCTGTATGTCCCAGCGTCGTGCGCAACTGCTTAACGCTCCTCGGGTCCTCTAGATTTACTATCACCACAATATTTGTAGGTTCCACCATCAACCCTTGCTTGCACACCACGTGACCTAGCAAAATTCCAAAGGGAACACATAATAGGCATTTCTTCAAATTCAGCATGATCTGATATCTGCGACACATATCCAACATTAGGCGCAAGCTTGCTACATGGTGCTTTACTAATCCGAACACTGTCCAATCATCAAATTATACCTCCAGGAACTTATGAATGAACTCCTTGAATGCTGCGATGACTACGCAAGAAAATATCGCAGGCGCATTCTTGAGTCCAAACAACATTACAGTGTATTGAAAACAACCCTATTCTGTCACGAAGGTCATTTTGCGCCTATCCTCTGGCACGATCTTGATATGATGATACCCAAAAACCCCGTCAATAAATGAGTAAGCCTCATGCCCTCCAACATTGTCCAGAACTTCATCTGTAAACAGTGTCGGGAATGGATCATGGACATAAGCATCATTAATCTTCCACATATCTACACAAATCCTTATCTTTCCCTTCTGCTTCTTTTCCTGAACCACCATCAGGCTCACCCAATCATATTCCTCAACTGGTTCTATGATGCCTGCTTCCAACATCTTATCCAACTCTAGGTGAACCTTTTCCTTGTATTTAGGATTAACGCGATATAGTCTTTGCTTAATAGGCTTTGTGTCTGGCTTCAGAGTAATCTTCACAATGCCCAAATCTCCAATTATGCCCTTCAAATCCGAAAACTTTGTAGGAAAAAAATCTTGATATTCGCGGATTAACTCAACAAATTTATCCACGGTAGCATCGTCCCAATAATCTCCAATATTTGCAAACTTCGGTTCTATTTCAATACCAATGTTTACTTATTTTGTCTTTAATGGCGCAGTGATGTCCAGGTTGTCTATTTGTGGGTCCTCAACTTCGTGATGCCCCTCTTCCTCCGAAATGTTAATGTTTCTTGGATCGTCATCCTCCTCTTTAGCGGCCACATTATAACATTCCAGTGCATGGTGCAGTTGGGTGCTCCAATTTGGTTGGACCCACTCCATAGGTTCTTGTGGCATTCTGAAGATAACCGCCTTGATCTCTTGTAGGGCTTCATCAATGCCCGTGAAGTTGTCTTCAAAACTAAAGGTTAATAAGAATGCTTCCCTCAATATATCCGACTCTGCGGTGCCATGGAAAAGCTCTGTTTCTAGATACCAATTCATGGGAATTATGTCCAAAGTATGGCAGAATATGTGTACCCATTCTGGCAGTGGTTTTGTCCCCCATCCTTTAGTCCATTTTGCTAGGTGATCATGTGGATCATCCTTCCTACTATATTTCTTAGTCAATATAGTGTTAGGGTGCCCAAATGTAACCTCATCATTCATTTGCAATCCCGCCATCCATCAAAGCTATCCTTGGGTGTACCCCACCATCGTGTGGGCATAGCGCGCAACGCTAAATCTAATCCTTGGAAGCAGCAATCCTCAGGGAATTCATGCTCAAATGCATCCAAAAACTTATTCACATTAGTTAAACTATCATAATAAGGTAAGTTCCTTACCTCCAACGATACAAAGCACAATGATTTCGTCATCATATTGTAGCGCAATGTAGATACTTCATGCAAATGATTCTGCCAATGCTCCAACTCTTCATCTAAATCAAAGGTGCAAGAACTCTCCCAGTCCCATGCAATCCATCCATCTACTGTTGGATTGATTCAGTCTTGGTAGCGCGCTCCTTTTGCAGGGTCCAATGACACTACAACCCGAAGCGATTCCTTTCAAATGACATTGTCCTCTTCTTCAAATTGATAACCCCATTCATGTCAATGGCCTAGTCAATTCCCAAGAGCGCAGCGTATGGATTACTGTCATCAATGATCTCTATCACCTCAAAGTCAGCCATCGCGCTCGCACCTTCTATATCAACTGTGACTCTTTATAATCATCCCACAGGGATGATCTTATGCTAGTTTGCCATTCTAAGCTGAATTAGAGACTACTGTAATGCAGGTCTCCCCATTCTTTCCCATGTTTGTTTTGGAAAAATGTTCCCATCAAACCGTAGATCTAGAATGACCTGGTCCATCTCATAATCTCCTATCTGCGCGGTGAGCCTCATCTCACGCCCTGTTCTTGCCTTATGTTTGCCAATTTTTCTGACCACCCGGTGTCCATCAGGGACCTTCTCTTTGTTGGCGCATTTGTTTATTAACTCTTACAGGCCTTCCACAACTTTGCTATCATGCAACAGTTTTATGCAGGTCTCCAAAAATGTAGTAAGCACAGAGGGATCAACCTCTGCAGGTACACTGGTGTCTTGCATCTTGTCCTGACTTCCTGAGGTGGATGCCTCAATGAAGATTTTCTTGGCCTCCATAAATGTTTCCTTCGCGTGATTTAGATCAAAACCCACTTCCTTTTCTGGGGCCTTGCGGACCCATCCATCCTCTTCAGGTTGTTTACCTTTATCATTGCCAATCGTTATTACGCTTCTCAACACTATATTCATGCTTTGATCTTCCTCACGGGGCTCAACTCTCATCATTTGTAAGTTCTGCATAGGTTGCTGAGGTTGCACCTTCTTCTCCTGCATCTTAGCTATCAGCACCGGGCATTCTTCTATAGGGTGTTCAAATTGGCTGCAATATTGACATGACAGGTGTGTCTAATTTTGACACTCCCACACATAGTGCCTTGGTGTTCCGTAGTTGTAACAGATAACTTGACCCCATCCTCTACTAGTTCCTCCTCCTCCTCGGCCTCGTCCTCGTCTTTGTTAACCTCCACCAAATCCTTCGGCGCCCTGCTCTGGAGGCCGAGTTTCTGCTTGCATCTGGTATGTAGGTGTTCTTTCCATCATTAGCTCATAGTTGCAACAGTGGTGCTCATCATGGCCCACTAATTTGCAGAAGTTACAAAACAACTGCTGAGGTATCTGGACAAAATTTTGAAGCAAATGATAGTTATATGTCGCATTTTATTCAACAACCTGACAAATAGCACACCATAGCATAGCCCCTACAATCGGTCTTGCTAGAGCTTCTGGCCTCAGGGGAATTGGCCCTCCTCCTATAATATGATTTGCAAATATGAGGCATTGGTCTTCATCGTGTCCCCGGCTCTTACATTTCAGACACTAGACTTCCACGTGCATGTCTGGTTTAGTCTCCTTGTCTTTCTTCAAGCTTTGCAATTCTAAGCAGAGGCTTTGTAACTAAGAGTGGATCTTCTCTACTCCCAAGGTCTCATCCTGAATGGGTGTTGCATGCAACCTCATCGCGATTTACAAGGATTCTGCTTGAGTTTCTATCCTCTGTTGCGACAGAGCAATCCTTAGGTGGGGCAGAAGCGAAGCTATAAACCACTCGCAATGCTGACCATCTGTGAGCTGCATGTTAGCTTCTCGAATCACACATTTCAACCTTTGATCTAATTCCCAAGGCATCTCATCAACCCTCATCATGATTTCCTTAAATCCAACTATTGATTGCGAGTCAGACTTAGGCTTACTAAACTCCTTGTTTAAAGCAACCTTAGTATCTGCTAGCGATGCCAGAGGATTATCAAAACAATACTTAATATACCAAGTCAGCGCGCGATCCTGTAGAGCGGTAACCAATTGTGCCTTCTTTATATTGTCATCAGTAATCTATTGCGCTGTCCACACAACATTTTCAACAAACCATAATTTCTGTGTCTTCACTCCATATGCCTTTGAAAATTGACAACTTCATTATGTTCGACATGTTGAATGGTGGTGGTGGTGGTGGAGGTGTGGGTGAAGGTGTATGCGGTGGAGGTGGAGGTGGAGAAGGAGTGGATGATTGATATGTTCACAGAAAAACCTGTATTATCAGCTGAATAGTGCTTCACAACGAAGTTCATTCAGCTCCTTTGTCATCACTTAAAGGAGGTCCAATCAATGGACTATGCTTCAGTCTCGTTCCTTCGTGGTTTCTAAAGAGTCTCCCACTTCATGCAGCTCTGAACATCAAGGCAATGTCATAACCCTGTTTTCACAAAACAACATTTTAATCCAAATATTCAAAGATCTTAAATACTTACTTCGCGGCCCTTTAAAAAATATCTGCTCCGCTTCGTTGTAGCTGATTGAGGTATCAACTGTGAATTATGTAAAAAATCCTCCCAGAATCTAATCGAGCTAATGATAAATAGCCCGCACGATTTTATTTTCATAGGCTTCTAATCATTGCACTAATTCAGGAGTCCACACTATAGGATTGTCAATCTTCCACCTTCCTTGGTTGGCTGTCAATTTAGCTAACCACTTGTACAGTTCAATGAGAAAAGTGAAGAGGAAGATCTCATGTATCTCTGTGTACAGATACTTTTCAACCACTATTCCTTCAATATGCGCAGATCGCTGCTTTCTTGCGCCGTGAACTTGTGAATATTCCAAACCAACAACTTTTCAAATTCTTTCTTGGTTGGATTCCAATGATGTGACATCACACATCTACTTCAAGCAGATCCCTGTCCCAACAACATAACCATTTTTTGGCTTAGGGGGTCCTGACCCAGGTTCAAAGTTAGTTGGCCCAACCAACAAATCCCTAGACTACTGGTGCTTTTGGCAACAACCTGCGTAGCGCAGGATGCAGTCTCACCCGAAGCAGTATGGGGGGATGCAAGAACCAAGTTTCTGCATCTGGAGACGAGTGTGATGTATTTCAACACCTTAGATCTTCCTTCATACAGATCGATAAGCCCTTAGGGCTCGGAATTGCAACTCTACTAAAATAGTCATCAGACATTCCCAAAGGTCTATGGTTAGCCTTTACGGACCCTCAAAAATTGATTTATCCACTTATACACCTCGGAGAACACCCTTAATTAATGTTCGCACATATCTACTTAAATTATTTATTAAACATAACAGAATCCATCACTGTCTTCACGAAAGTACTTAACATGCATTGCGTACATTTATTAAGACTTATTTAAGATAATCGTGCATCATTAGATCAATATTTTACAAGCACATTATTCATCAACAACATATATCATAAACAAAAGTAAACATAGATAAACATATATACACAAGATTTCTTCAGTGACTTTCTTTATCTATCTTCAATACAATATTACAGACTCAAAACCACCCTGCGCACTCAGCTGCAGGGGTCTGTGCACTCAGCTGCAAACTCTACCTAGGCCTCTATGCACTCAACTGTAGAGCCTTTCTCCTCCTATCTGACCCACTTCTCTGCGCTATCCCTTCTCTTCTATTGACCCATTACATCTGATTTCTGACATGACATGCCTTAAACTCTCTAAGACACACCTATTTATAGCCTTTCTCAATCAATCAGACCATGGGTAGATCTCAAAACGGACTCAACTTTACATAAACAAGGGGATAAAACCCCTTTGACTCCTAATCCTTTGCGTGCTCTACATCCACAAATCGCAGATACTTTACATTATTTACAGAAAATACATCAAAACTTGGGTTATTTTAACCCCAAAACTGACCTAGGGGACCCTATCCCAACACCATCACAAGTCACCCAAGTGACCTTTCTACATCATCAAACTACCTATAGTTGTTACAACATTCCCATTATTGCTGTATGCAAATCAACCCTAAAATCAAATGACAATTAGCTCATAAAATGAAAATGCTCAAAGATCTTCCACATGGTAATGTCTAATAGGTGTCCATATGTCCACAAATAACCAATAAATGCGTAACAACCCTTTCGGTTTCCCCCTCATGTCATTGTTATTATGTACAATTATTTTTTTAAATAATTATGAAAAATATAAAAATGGTTGGGCTGAGGAAGTACATAGATTCAAAGTTGTGAGGAGGAGGATTTGTTTGGGAACTTGTCAAACTTAGAACTTTGCATTAATTTTTCCACCCATCTTCGTATTGAATTAATGGGCATACGGGAACAAGTATTTAACATGTTTATGGGCCTCCTAAGTACATGATGAGCCCATACTATCCCCTACTCTCGAGGATCATGTTGGTGTGATCAACACGCAAAAGGAATTATTGTTCATGGGAAGAACACAACAAAGAATTATGAACAAGACACTAAGTGGGGCCGAATGTGGAAAGGAGAAAAAAAAGGTATGTATAGTTGGATTGGGAAAGCATACACATGAGGAGAAGGAGATACACAAGATGATGTCCTACGAGTCTGCTTGACACAAATCATATGCTCAGGAAAACAACGAATACCTAGAAGAGAAAAAAGCACACGTATGAAGGGGAGATTCACTCAGTCACATAAGAACTAGCCAACGAAGTCTATTGTAACAATAAGGAAAACATCTAGGAGAACTCAAAAAAATGTGCAAGAAGAAAGAGAGAAATAAAAACATTGGATTAAAGGGCATGCAAGTGCACATGGCTAAGGGAGGGACAAGTGTTGGATAGGTGAGGCCATAGTGGGTTTCAAAAATCTTTCTAGGTTTGCAAGTGGAACCACAGATTACTTTGGACTACTATGGAAACATTTTGTAAAGACATTGAGTTATGGACACCTATTGGGTTTAGCAGGTGGAATCATAGTGTCCTCTAGATTCCTAGGTAGTTTTCATGATTGGTCGGTGAATATTTCCCTTGATCACTTAACTCCTCATGTTTTGATTTTGGCTCCAGGGTGGTTAGTTGCAAGAGAGAATTGCAATACAATTTCCCTACGATTGGGTGGAGAGTTGAAGTCCCTCCCTTAGTTTCCAGTCATTGAAATATTAATAAGATAAGTATATTTACTTGCATACCTGATAATACATATTTGCATTGTGAATGATGAATGTTGTTATGTAGTATAACAATGGGTGTATCAAAAATGTTGATGAAGAACATGTTGATTCTTGTGTATTGTAATGAGAAATTCATGCAATGATCCTCATGGTGTGAAGCACTTGCATATCCCTGTAGCTACTAATAGGTTTCATGATTTACAGGGCTATTTACATGATAATGTATGAGTTTCTAGGAACCATTGCAATTATATTGTTAATATGTGTATAGGGAATGCTATGGTTTAACATGGATTATGATGTTAAAAAATGTTAGAAAATCAGAAAGGAAGAAATATTTTCTTATACTTGATAACTACTGTGAGGTTCTTGACTTATTATTAGGTTAAATTATATCTTCTTTCTTTTAGTTCATCAAGCAATTACGAAAGCAATATCACATAAAACAATGGACACAAGATGTAGGCTCACAGCCAGGGAAAAACCCCTCTCTAGGGGAAAACCCAGTCAGTAATTCTTCCTTCTATAGTTTTTCAGAGATATTCCAAGACTCTATAACTTGACACAAACTATCCTCCACACCAAGTCAACCTTCCTCTTCTCTTGCAGATGATCCTTCTTGACCTCGTCGCAGTAGTAGCACTAGTTAAACACTTTCTTCAACCCAACAATGTTTATCTTGCCTTGGAGACTTTGATCTTCACTAGAATACTTCAATCTTCCCTTAGAAACTTCGATCTAGGCCCAATACAAATTTGAGAGGCATCAACATCCAACAATAGAAACTTTGACCTATACTTTTATCTAGAAGCAACAACATACGAAAATTGGCTATGACATCAACAAAATAACTTCGATCTTCCAAACTAGGGCATGAGAGAGAGAGAGAGAAGCACTAACATTTCAATTTTCCCTTTTCCCTTCTCCTAGGCCAAACTTGCACTTCCTTCTCCACCTTCTATTTCACACTTTTCCCAGCTTCAAGAGATATCAAAGTTGGTTGCGAGAGTGAGTGCTTCAAATGGAGTTCGAATTGCTTCTTTTATAGTCCTTTAGTGAGGTCAAATAACCTTCTTGAGGCCGACTTGATCATCTTAAGGATGACTTGGTGTGGAGACAACATAATTCATATTTGACTCAATACTTAACCTTTTTACGTGATTCAAAATCCCAATAAGAGTCTCTTTAAAATTACAATGAGTCTATTGAATCAGAATAAATCCTAGAGGTCCTCAATGGGGACTTTGACCTAAAACATGATGACCCAAGCATGAAACCCATGCTTTAATAAGTCATAATTCATAATAATAAAAATTCTTTTCTTTATTCTTTTGACAAGCACATTACAAGATGACTCAAATACATTAAATGAAGACCGAACCTAGTTACATTTTCCAACACTCCCTCTTAAATAAGGAAGTATTCATCATATACAAGTACAAGTAAGATCTCAAATATATGAACCATGAAGAATTTTAGGCACCGCAGTGCCATGGACTAGATTCCTAACCAGGGAAATCTATCCATTGGTCTCTTAACAGTTTAGGCATTGCAATGCCATGGACTAGATTCCTAACCAAGTCAATCTATCTAGGTGGGACTAAGATGGACTCAAGATTTCATATTTTATAGGTACCATTATGCTTACTTACTAACCATCAACCCAGGGATCCAGGTGTGTATCAAAAAACAAATCTCTATAACCAACACCACCTTTTCAACTTCTCGACCTAGATATCAACACAAAGTGCTGACAAAATGTCCTCCCAGACAATGCTTCACTCACAAAGCCTCAACACTCCTTGATCCAACAAATCAAGGATAAACAATTCCCCCAATCAAACTGATTGGTAACCAACATGTTATCAAAACCTTCGAGAGATTTACCTGTACAAACACAACCCCAATCAATAATATACTTTCACATGTACATAATCAAATACAAACCTTCGAGGTATTCTAGACAACTGATGTTGCTTCTAAAAATAGTAGGACTATCAACCGAATATTTGACAGAAGATTCCTCAATTATACACTTTCTTTTCATACTTCGTATATAACAACATATCTTCAAAAACATTCTCCAATCAAAACTATGTTATGCCCTCCCTCTCAACCAAGGAGCTTCCCTTTATCCAAACTCCCTCTTAATCTTAGGGAGATCAACTTCTTTTCTTCGACATGAGAGAGTTTCATAAGATTTATCATTATCCACATCATGCTTATCAAATCAACGAATATCTTCACCATATTGAAGATTGTGTACCTGCACAAATTATAGCAAGTAAAACCAAATCTCTAGAAGCATGAGGTTAGCCATATAAAAAACCAGAAGCATTTCAATCAAATATTCAAACAAGAGACACATACTCTTCAACATATTTCTATGGAATTTTTCATAAACCATAGACTACTTCATAACAACTTTCATTACATCTAGGGTTTCAATATTTCTTTCAAAGGTATGGCATACCCTCCTAAAACATATATCAAACCCTAGAAACAATTCAAACAAATATAGATCTACAAGGTATCTAACAACTTTTTGAATTCATATGTTAGACTTTCCACTAGCGTTTCAAACAAATCCTAGATTTCATATAAGAGAATTAATCAATCAAAACCAATCACAGCTTAGTAATCAATATGACCAACTTCCACTAGGATTAGCTACAAACCCTAGATTTTTAATCAACCATCAATCACAACTAAAACTCAAATTTCAACCATCTTACAAAAATCTCAAATTATCACATTTTCATAAGATATTTTCACTTCTACTAAGGTTTAACTCAAAAACCCTAGAATTTCATTTTCACAACCTCGACTATCATTATATAAATAGATCTCATATTGTTATATCACACATACTAGAGAATTTAACTCCTACTAGGGTTTAGCTGCAAAACTCTATATTTCCAAATATCATCATCCTAGAATCTTAGACAAGGACTTATATTAAATCCTAAGGCTTATGACCATCTATAGTTAGGTCAACACACATATCTAGGAATTCATTATCATGCATAAGCATATCATATGTCAGACAACATTAATACATTAGACATATACTTACCTAGACACATATATATACCTAGGGTTTCAATTCTAGGATCCTACTCTAAATACATAAAAAAGTTTTTGCTTATAGGCCCAATCAAACACTAAAGATCTAGGGTTTTATAACTTATTAAAGCAAACCCTATAATACCAAAACTTCAAAGGTTCGAGATTTTAGACAACATCATTTCAACCCTAACAAGTTAGGGTTTTCATGATCATACTAAAAACCCAAACACAACATCATCAATAAAAACTTCAAAAAACATTTCTCAATAACCCTAAGTAGTTTATGGTTTGAGACATTCACATTAGCATACCCTTAGGTTAGGGTTTTCCACAAAACCTATCTAGGGTTCTATAAAATCAATTAAGAATATGAGTGGGGTATATTTATTAAGTGATGAATCACCCAAAATAAGAATCATTATGATTCAATATAGTTAGGCATAACAATGTTAGTAATAGATTTTCAATTGAATAAAAATTTAAAGAAATCAATGTTTTTTAGTTTAAGGCATACCTTTGTTTCTTGACAAACCTTATCTTTGGTGGCTCTCTTCCATACTTCTTGAGGATATAGCAGATGTTTTTCCTAATTAAGAAAATAGAGGGAGAATGGTGACTAGTGTTAATATGCTCAAAACTTAAATAAGTACATGAAACCAAAAACTAAAAGAGAATGGGATACCTATCTTTGGGAGATGTTGGGGGCTCCCTCCAAAGCTTGAGGGATACCTATAAACTTATAAAAACAAAAAGAGAATGTCTTTTCCAAAAACATGTTAAAATCCTATAAATTCTAAAACATCAAAAATATAAAATAAGATATCTAAGACTACAAGCAAAGGACTTAGTAGTGATGTCAAATACTTTGGGTTTGGCTTTATTTAGATCTTCTTCTTCAGAAATGTTAACATGACCTCTATCTCCTTCTTATTCTTTGGATTATCGGGACAAATCCAAATAGCGTTGGGATAGATAGAATGGAATATCCATCAAATGGATGTCAAGATAATGTTCCTAAATGGTGAACTAGAGGAGGAGGTGTACATTGAACAATTGGATGGCTTTGTTGCATACAATAGAGAGACCCACATGTATAGGTTGAAGAGAGATTTGTACGAGATCAAGCAAATTCCCAGGGCATGGTATGAGTGCATCGACAAATACTTATAGGGCATGGGCTTAGTGAAGAGTGAGGGGGACATGAACCTCTACTACTTGGTGGTTGGGGGTGAGGTTATCATTCTTGTCTTGTACGTACATGACTTGTTTCTAATAGGTTCACTAGGGCTCATAAAGGAGTGTAAGAGGGATCTTGTAGTTGAGTTCAAGATGAAGGATTCAAGGCTCATGCACTATTTTCCAAGTATGGAGGTATGGTAGACGGATAGTGAGATTTTTCATAGACAAGGGAAATAGTGCATCAAAATCTTGAGGAAATTTGGGATGCAGGATTGCAGAGCCATGTTTACTCCCATGATCACAAAGTGGAGGAAGATAGATGTATCCAAGGAGAAGGATGTGGACCCCACATTGTATAGGAAATTGATAGGCTCTTTCATGTATTTGGTCAACACTAGACCAGATATATCCTATGCAGTAAACTCTCTCAGTCAGTTCATGGTGGAGTAGAAGAGAGTGCATTGGATGGTAGCTAAACATCTGTTGAGATATTTGCGAGGACTATCAAATATGGAATCAGATATGATTGAGGTGATGGTGTTAGGTTGGTTGGATATATTGATGCAAACTAGGTAGGTAACATAGTGGATCGGAAAATCACTTCAGGGTGCTACTTTAGCATGGAATCAAGAGTTTTTTATTGGTATATGTGATATTCCCACTTAGCAATATTGCTAAGGGGAAATATCATTTTTTTTCCAATTTACTTGCACTTAGGAAAGGTGGGTTTAGAGGTCCCACATGAGTTTTTGAGTTAAAGGGAGGCACAAAAATTAGATGAGGGGGGAGAAAATCGAACTATTAGTGATAAGTTGGGGCCACCCATAGAGAAATATGACCCACAAGGAAATACACATTCATTGAAGGGAGATTGGTGGGGGGAAGTCAATGGTTGGGCCCACATGGGCATTTGGGAGGCTCTTTGACAAAAGAGGAGGAAATCATTTTTGGGCATTCTTGATCATTTCAGTTTTCTATTAGACTAGCACGCTTGAGTTGAAGCCAAGTCTGCAAGTGTTGTTGAGCACAAGAGGTTTCTGGGCGGAAATCTCACCCCTTGCTTCAATGGAATTCGAGTGCCAACCCAAGGAGGGAGTCTCATCCATTTTAGATTGATCTGGGAGTAGTGTGGGGAAGTTCCCATAACAACAACATAGGCACTGCGGAGTCCCTGGTAGTGCCACACATGGGGGTTGAGGAGAGAAGGGAACTTTAGGTTGAAACTTATGGGGGAGTCCGTGAAGGAGAAGTGTTGGTGATTGCGATCATTTTGGGGGCATTGAATGGTAGGATTTATATGTGGATCAAATTACCCAGCAGCAGAGCCATTGAGGGAAATTGGGCCGAAATTCCCAATTCAACGTTTGGCCAATTCCTTCATGGGTTTTTGTGGGTATTTGGTGGAGAGCCTGGGGTTAATTTCCCAAAATTTTCTTAGCACCAGAGGAGGCCCTAACAGCTATTCTTCACAATCAATGGCTCAATTTTCTCAACAGTTTAGTGCAACACCAAAGAGAGATCAACTACCACACTTGGTGGAATTTATCTTCATCACTTAGGCTTTACTAGCTTGCCTTGGGAAACCCCAGGTGCATATTTTCCAAGCATCAATTGTAACCTCATGTTTTATCAATAAAATGGCTTAGCAACATAATTTTTGGGGGATCCATCTCGTGGTCTTATTTATGGGCAATTTTTCTGTGTGTTTTTCTCTATACATGCTTTGTTTATTACTGTAAATTTTCCTTAGGGATATTATGTTGGTATTAGAGCTCATAGTCTTGGCTCAACCTGTGGGAGCAACATCAGTCTGTGTCACTAGAAGACCAACATAATGTAACTTATTAGAGACAGAGGTAAAAGAGCAGAGAGAGACATCTACAAATTACCCCAAATCCAGTGATAGTTGAACCAAAGGTCAAAAGGCCAAACATTGGGGATAATAAGGGAGACAAAAGGAGTAAAGAGGATGAGTTTTCCCAACATCTTCTCAAGGTCATGCAGGATTCGTCTAAACATATTAAGCAGATGAGGTAACAAAATTGTAGTATCAATAGGGGCAAAGGAATTAAAGGAATTCCAAATTGGTGAGGGCTCTGGTACTTCGTACCACCAAGGAGGTCATGGCCCCAACGCACCCCTCATTCCCAGCACAACACCCTAGTCCATTATTCTCACATTTATAACATCCAGTGTTGGAGGGCCGCAAGGGAAAGAGGAGATGCCCATGGGGGAATATTTTGTGGAGTATTAGTCTTATGGGCCTGACTTTAGAGAGGCCATTACCTTTAGGGAATTTTGTCAGCTGAAAGGTAATAATAGAGGAAAAGGACAAGGTGGAAGAAGCTACACTCATGGTACCTATTTACAACGCATCATGGGGAGATTGTTCCTCCCAACTTTCGATGGGTCATCCAAGAACTCGGCGAAAGCATGGGTTGAGAAGTTAGATGTCTCCTTCCAGCCCAATCAGATGACGGAAGGAGAGGCGATTAAAATTTCCACTTTGCATTTAGAAGGGGAATCCCATGAATGGTGATTCCATGGGCTAACCACGATGGGGCATGCTAGAGTGGCAACCTATGAGGATTTCACTAGGTGGGTGTTGGAGTGTTTCAAGAGGAGATACCTAGAGGAGAATTTTGGGGAGCTGAAAAGGCTCAAACAGATGGGAAGCACTGAGGCCTACATCTCAGAGTTTTTGAGGTTGCCAGTGATGGTACCTAATGTATCAGAGGCCAAGAGGGTCTTCATGTTTGTAGAGGGGCTAGGAGAGCCATTGAAGGTATTGGTTAGGTCCAACAGGCCACTACCTTGCAAGACGTAGTGGGGAGAACCTAAGATCTATAGGATGCTCTACATAGGGCTAGAGTACCGTTACCACCTAGACGAGGTTTCCAGTAGAGGGGAAGAGACATTAGGGCTCCACCACTGAGAGCCAACCAGGGACGGGGACATATAGATGAGGAGACCTGGAGATATCTCTAGAGGAAGAAGTTGTGTTTCACCTATCAAGAACCATGGGCACCAGGCCACAAATGCACAACAGGAAACCCATTACATTGAGGTATTTTCTAACAGTGACCTAGAAGACGATCTAGAGCTGGAAGTGGGTGGAGATGAAAATGTAGCACGTGTGGAGAGGTCACGACCACCACCAACACCATCAAGGGGAGCTCCCTTCACACCAACAGGAGGGGTCCTTGCATCTTTGCGAGGGGTACCCAAGCTTTTGACCTTGAGGATCAGGGGCACCATGTAAGGGCAACATGTTTAAGTTTTGGTGGACAGTAGTGCTACCCACAACTTCATTGATGCATAGATGGTTCAAAGGAGGGGCATCACAACCGAGGAGTTTGAGGGATTTTCAATTATTACGCCAGGAGATAGAACCATGCAGTCCACACACTATGTTCCCGTCTTGATAGTCATCATGGGGAACTCTTCAGTGACATACCACTTTTTTTTGGTGGATGTGTTGGACACCAACGTGGTGCTGGGTGTCCGATGGCTCTATTCGCTTGGCTAAGTCACTACCGATTGGAGGAAGCTCGAGATGGAATTCACGAGGTCGGATGGAAAATTGGTTTTGTTGCCGAGTATGCACTCTTACCCTCCATAGACTGTTTCGGCCCATTGGATGGATGCTAATTTGAGGCATGGTGACAATGAGTGGGCCGTGGATTTGAGGTTTTTTGAGGTTGGGGGTCATCCCAAGCCACCACACCTAGACATAAAGGCTATTTTGGAGGTGTTTGGAGACATACCACCCGGGAAACCACCTGATTGTGGGTTTGAGCATACTATTGAGTTGGAGTCGGGGGTATAGGCTGTGATCACTACCCCTGACAAACATCCAAAGGAATACAAGGATGAGATTGAGAGGGTCATTCATGATTTGTTGGCACTTGGGCACATTAGGCCTAGTTCTATCCCTTTTACTTCATCACTGGTCTTGGCGAAGAAGAAGGATGGGTCCTTACGCATGTGCATAGAGTATCAGGCCCTCAACCCGAAGACCATGAAGAACCATTACTCAATCTCATGCATAGATGAACTAATGGACAAGCTAAGGAGGGCTAAGTTATTCTCCAAGATTGACTTGCATTCGGGGTACCACCAAATCAGGGTGAGGGATCAGGTTGTCCTTAAGACAACTTTTAGGTGCCACTATGGGCACTTCGAGTTCTTGGATATGCCCTTCGGGCTAACCAATGCACCAACAACCTTCCAATCATGCATGAACCACGTGTTTTGTGGGCAGTTGTGGAAGTTTGTGTTGGTGTTCGCCGATGATATATTGATATCCAGCCAGACCCAAGAGAAACACTTGCAACATTTAGAGACAGTATTGCGTATTTTGGAAGAGCAACAATTTTACGCTAAGTTGTCCAAGTGTGAGTTTGTTTGAAGAAGATGCTCTATCTAGGGCACATTATTAGTGAGGACAGTGTGAGATTCCATGAGGAGAAGATCAGAGCCATCCGAGATTGGCTAGAGCCCCGGAATGTGACATAGTTGAGGGGTTTTATGGGCATTTGTACCTACTACTAAAATTTCGTGAAGGGCTTCTCGCAGTTAGCAACTCCCCTCACTGATTTGATGAACAAGGGGGAATTTGAGTGGACATATGGGGTGTGGGAGGCTTTTGAATGCCTCATATAGGTCATGAACAATTGTCTGGTGTTGGCACTTCCTAATTTCACACAACCCTTTGTGCTTCAGTGTGATGCATCAAGAGAGGGTGTAGGAGTAGTTTTGATGCAGGGGGACACCCAATAGCTTTCGAGAGCCAGAAGCTACTACCCCACGAGAGATTGTACTCCATTTACAACAAGGAAATGCTAGCCATCATACATACACTAGCCAAGTTTAGGCAATACTTGGTGGGAAACAGGTTCTGGGTCAAAATAGATCACAACAATGTCAAATTCTTCTTGGAATAGAAGCAATTGAAAGAGAGGCAACAGAAGTGGGTGAGAAAGCTCCAGGAATATGAATTTGACATTGAGTATGTCAAAGGGAAGCATAACATGGTAGCTGATGTGCTATCCAGGAGGCCAGCTACCCTTTCATTGATGAGCATTGCACCTGATTGAAGGGCACAGTTACTAGTGGAGTATTCCAAGGATCGTTTTACATGTGAGGTCCTTGATGGTGTAGTGGTGGATGACCAGTACAGGGTGATGAACGATGTGATTTACTTTTGGGATATGATTTCTTTAGTACCCAGCTCCCAATTGAGGGAGAATATCATGCAGGCATCTCATGACTCACCATTATCAGGGCATCAGGGGTTTACCAAGACATACAGGACCATCAGGGAGCACTTTGCATGGAAGGGCCTTAAGGATGACGTTCTGAGGCATGTCCGAAAGTGTGACACGTGCCAAAGGAACAAGGGTGAGTAGACACACTCTACTGGGTTATTACAGACTCTTCATATTCCTGAAGGGAAATGAGAGAGTGTGTCGATGGATTTTATTGCCGGGTTGCCATGAGTGCAGGGCAAGGACTGCATATACATGGTGGTAGACCGATTGATGAAGTTTGCACACGTTTTCACCATATCAGCCCAGTATTATTTTCAGGGAGGTATTTTGACTTCATGGTTTCTCAAAGATGATTGTCAATGATAGGGATAGCTGACTCATAGGAGGATTTTGGTAGGAGTTGTTTAGACTAGTGGGCACAGATCTCACTCTGAGTACATGTTATCACCCTCAGACTGATGGCAAGACGGAGGTAGTCAACTAATCGTTGGAGGGTTACCTATGTAACTAATTGACGGGCCAGCAACATGTATGGATACGGTGGTTGCACTTGGGTGAGTACTGCTACAACACCATGTACTACATGTCCATAGGTATGTCCCTATTCAAAGCCTTGTATGGTTATGATGCATTATCTTTTGCTGACGTGATGTTTGGAGATAACAAGGTCCCTAGGGCCAAGGATTGGATACAGGAGAGCCAACATATCTTGCGAGCTCTCAAAGATAACCTGCAGACTGCGCAAAACCAACAAAATCTCTATGCAGACATGGGTTGAGTAGAGAGGCAATTTGAGGTTGGGGACTTAGTCTTCTTGAGGCTCCAACTATATAGACAGTCAACACTCAAGTAGAAGAGGGCCGAGAAGCTCAAGCCTCGCTTCTATGAGCCATATAGAGTCACTAGGAGAGTCTGGGAGGTAGCACATGAGGTGGAGCTACCCCAGGGGAGCTAAGTACACAACATTTTTCATGTATCTTGCGTAAAAAAGGCACTGGGGTAGCAGGTGACCGCAACTATAGAGCTACTACCCTGTTATAGGGTAAAACTTAACGCCCCCCCCATTATTCACTTAACTCTCATTATGGGGACCCTTTTACTGATTGATTGGTCAAATTACTATTTATTTTTATAATTCTTGGTTGTTCCAATGAGTTTGTTCCATTCGTATCTTCCTATCTAAACTTATTTGATCTAATTTAGACTTTTGGTTTGTGAATTGCGCCTATTTGAAGGTCAATTTTTTTCATCACTTTGGCCTTCTCGATTGATAATTCCTTTTGTTTGATTAATTTTTGTCTTTTTATTTTATATTGTGTAAATAATTAATTTTTATAATAGCCCCTGAGACCAAGAGTTAAGTTATAAAATTCAAAATGGTTAGCACTGAAAGTTTAAAACAGGTCACATATCATATATCGGAGTTATAATAGAACCATTATCCAAAGTCTCAAACCATTGGTATTCTGACCATACACCATATTGCAAAGAAATTAAACCAAAATCCGGGCTATGTTATTTTGCGGGGTTTAATAAACCATAATCCAAAGTCCGACCCTTTTTTATATTAAAATGGTATAAACAATGTAGTAGGGTTATTAAAATGGTTTAAAACTTTGTATTATAACCCTAGTCCTAACGCGCATATTAATGGCATCTGGGATACCATATTGGAACTTTTTGATATGTTATAACTTAAAAAAAAATCGATAAACGTATAAACCCCAATCTTCGATATAAGCCCCTCTTATATAAGCTTTGGGTCATATAATCCTCCGCATACCATAACCTCGAAAATATTACATATCAGAGTTTTATTTGTATTGCATACACAAAAAAATTCTGATATATAATGATGTTCGACATCCGATATGGCCCATGTCCCTCTCCATGTTGTCATGCCACATCCCACTCACCACATAACAAGTCACCCTCCGCTAGACCCATGGCCATGTATCCCAGTAAGCTCCTGCATATTGGGAATATCGGGGCTTATGGGGTTATAACACTTTAAATTTTCTGATAAGAGTCTTCTGACCCCCAAACCTGATATGACATTTAAATCCAAGTTTTAAAAGATATCACATCCATTCATAAATCAGAATTTTGGTTGGGGCATATGTTTAAAAGTTCTAATGTCTCCGATTTGATATGAAATTAAATCCACATTATAAAACTATCGGGTCCACCCACCTCGGACTTTTGTAACGACTATTGTTTGAAACTTCCAATAGCTCGGATCTGATAGGAAACTTAACTATGATGTATTGAAAAATCGGGTTCAGACTTGTATCGGAGATTTTAGACTCTATCCCAGCTTTAAACCCCCAATGCCCAAACTTCCAATGTATTTAACCTTCCGCCACCTATCTCCACCTCCATTTTCCCTATGTCATAATGTTGGATCCGACATGGTTTTAAGATCTATTTAAATGTTTTATCGGTTCCATTTGTTATATTCTAAACTTTTGATTTTGGCCTCACCTTCAAACTTTCGACATGCTCTATGGCTCCAATCTCCGATATATGGATCTGATGGCTCAATTTATATTATGCATTGTGTTCTTTATTAATCCAAATTGTTCCAAAATTAAGGTTCTGGCTATGTGACAATTGTGAAGCTTCAGATATATGTTTTCCGATAATCATTTTCCTACTACGGTAAACACATGCCACTCATCCATAAAGGGGGCCGTTGTTATAAGCCACTGATATTAAGCTTTGATTCTAATTGGTTCTGGGTTTAAATTGGAATTTGTTTTTATATTATTAATTTATTGTTCTGCCATTTTTCATGGTTAAAACTCCGATTTGTTTTTTTTTTAATTGTAACATAGTCCCAATTAAGGCCATTGTTAAAATCAAATCCGGACAATCACCAATGAAAATTGTCCAGGCAACTAAAGGATTTTATAAAATGTTGGCTTAGTTATTCTATGCATGAAAATACGTTGAAACAAAGTGAAAATCACCGGGATTTCTCTTATCTAATCATGCCAATTTGGGCAATTTGTTTCAGCTGCTCCAATCAACATTCTACCAGGCCCTATCACAACATTCCTTCTGTCTTATTCTATATTTAGCATTTTTGATTGAGGGATTTGGGGATTTTTGTTATGAATGTAATCATGTATAAATAGGTATTGATAGGCTTTGTATAAGGGATTCAAATCCTGGAGAAGAGGCTACACTATGTTAGAGCTTTTAATCTGTTTGTAAAGGAATTTTGTCACATTTGCACTATTGTAGTGAGTCGAAGTCTTTCTTCGCAGACAGAGATTGAATTGTTCGCAATAAGAGATTTGAACTATTGCAATCTTTTGAGTTATGTAATTTGACTTATTTTATAATAAAGATTTGTTTCGATAATGCATTCATGGCACTATTGTTTACATTTATTATTAAGATGAATGCTTTTTCAGTCTTTCAAATGCATCCATGGTGTATGAGTATTCTAATTAGATTTATGCACTATTGTTAAATGCTAATTATTAACTCATTTAAAATTATGATTAAGCTATCATACAAAATTAATCATAGATGTATGTTGAAAACCGTAATTTGTGTAAGAACAAATGTTTATTGCCTTAGGCCGGTTAGCTATCTAATGGTTTAGAGTCATAGATGTTTAGCTTTTATACATGACATTTTATTTGAACTACTTAAGTATTATGTCATGAATGTTTTAGTTCTTATGCATATGTTATTAAGAGTGGGAACTATTTACAGTTAGGTGTCTAGTAAATACTTATTAGGCATTAAATTGTGGATAATTGTTTTAACAAGGAATAGATCTTGTGAATTATTTTCTTGGTCTATTTCCTTCATTTTATTTCAATTCCTACATGCTTGTTTTTCCATGTCTTAAACTTTCTCTCGATTGACAAAAAGTCTTCTCTTTCTCTCAATCGAGATAGGTCTAGGATAGATGCATCTTAGGTTAAGTTTTGCATGTTAATTCTAGTTCTTGCATCTTAAAAGTCCTCTTTCCAAGAGGCAAAATTCATTTGTGGCTTGGCTGAGCCCCAGATCAGCTTAAGGATCACTTTCTTGCCCGATCAACAAAGAAGGATGATTTGATGTCTCTTCTCTATTGGTAGTTGAAAGTTATATCTTAGGCCAGTGGAAATAGAGAGAAGGTAATTGGACCTAGTCTAACCAGTCATAACCACCATCTCAACGAATAAGGAGTTTCTCTAAGTTCCCGACCGGGTGGTCTCGCTTATAATGTTGTAGGTAGATATTTTTGAGCCTTCAACATTTTTGGTGCTAGAAGGAGGGCCTAGAACTTGTTTTCTATTGGATTTTTTGTATTCTAATGTTTTATTTTTATTACAATGGCTCCTCTTAAACCTCCCATATGGAGTTGTATTTATGGGCATGCATTTTCCAATACTCCACCAGAAATAGTAAGACACTTGTCAAAGGTAAAATTTAACTGTAAGAGTAATGCTTCTACATTTAATCATGCCTTGCAGTTCATTAAAAAAATTTCAAATTCTACTTTCAACGATATTGATGAAGGTATTCTATGTAGGATTTTTACTCTTACATTCTTAGCAAAAGCCAGAAGCTGGTGTCAATCGCTTCTAGTTTGCTCAAATCCCGGCTGGGACCAACTTATTATAATATTCCTTTGTGAATTTGATGGCTATGACTACGAATAAGTAAGTGACGAAATTGAAGATCTACGAAGGTTTGAAAATGAGTCTTTGATTGATTTTACCAGTGGGTTTCATTTAAATTGTTTGAAATTTAAAATTGAAGATAAACCTTCGAAAGATGAAATATTAGACTGGTTTGAATATATTAGCTCTCTTCCTTCCATTCACAATCCATGTGAAATTATTACAAGATTTTCTCAATATTCTTCGAATTTAATTAGCATAATTGATAATTCCAATATGAAGGTGCAAACTAATGATGATGAAGTGGCCTCTACTATGTACGATCAATTCCTTCATGTAGTGCACACTTCCTACAATATAAATAATGATCAGGATGCACCTTCACGTGTCAGTGAATCTCAATCACGAAGATTGGAAAATTTTACTATTCAAATACAAGAAGATACTAGAAACAATCTTGGAGAAAAAGCCGCCTTGAAATTAGAAAATCACTATGAATTAAATTCAGAAAATCAGATTATAAATCAACAAGCACAAGCAAAAATTGAATCTTCCAATAATATGCAACGTGATGTACAAATTTATGAATTATTTCGTGATGATCAAATGTCAAATTCAGGGCAGCCAAATAATTTTCTTCAATAAAAAACAATTAGTCAATTAGATGATAAAAATTCTGAAATTTGTAATGAAGAAAATACAAACAGAGAATATTTTAGATTCATTTATTCAGATTCACATTTTTCCCTTTATCCCGATATTTTGCTGATAGTAATTTACCTTCTCATTGCATGAATATTGTTCTAGAAAGAAGTGAGTCTAATTCAAATGAATTGCCTATTAATTTTTATCGGGATAAATAATTATTTATTGATCATTCTTCCAACAATGATGAACCTGAGCTTAATTTTCCTTCTCATTATGATTTTTCAGATGAGAATGAAGAAAATTTCAATGAAATTCATGAAGTTATTTATGATAATAATTCTGACATTGAGAAATTTGAAACATCTTCTGCTCAATTAAATTCCCATGATCAGAGATCAATCATATGTGTGAAAGAAGAACATTCTAACTCAGAAGTTGTTCTAACTAATTCTCATTCTCAAGTAAAAAATGATCTTCATTATTTCAACATTCAAGAGTCTTTTCCAATTTATAATTCATATGATCATCAACATCTTATAGTTGTTCTTGGTTCAGAATCGTTTCCTCTTCCACATGTCAATGCCAATGGTTCTTCTTATTTTTTTTTACCAATGCTTGCGAGGGGGAAATTGTTTTAAATCAATTCCAATTGTGTTGTAACATTAATTGTAACAATAGTGTAAATTACGATTTAATTTTATTATTTTTCCTTCATTTATTTTCAATTTTTATTTTTATTTTATTTTATATATATATATATATATATATATATATATATATTTTTTTTTTTTTTTTTTTTTTTTTATTTATTTTTTTTTTTTATTTATTTATTTATTTTATTTTATTTATTATTATTATTATTATTATTATTATTATTATTATTTTTATTTTATTTTATTTTTTTTTATGTTTTATTTTTTATTTATTATTTATTTATTTATTTTTATTTATTTATTTTGTTTAGATTTGTTTTATGTTAACACTTTTCAGTTTTTAGATGTCTTTCGCTAACATATCGAACAATTAAGTGTTGAAAATTCGCAATATATATTGCTAGAATGTGAAGAAAAATCACAAAATCTAGATTATAACAGTTGTCGCTTTTTCTAGCACCTGTAGCACAAGTGCTTCAGGAAATATAGAAATCTCCCTAGAGATAGCCTCTGGGTTGATTGTACACCAGTGCCTAGGACATCTTAAAGAGAGGAGTGTATGGAAGATTATCTGAGGGATTATGTTGCACTCCAATTGTCACGTAGTTGGAAAAGGAGAATAAAGGGGGCTTGGTTCAATAGTCTTTCATTAAGGTAAACTCAAGCCAATACATGGATCCAAATGTTGAGGGGGTAAAATAAGCCAATCTCAAAGAGAAATGTCTGGTTCTGGTGGTCAACTCACAACAATAGGCAGCTTAATATTGGATTTTTAGTAAAATGAAGAGGAGGAGAGAAAGGAAGGAACCTCATGCATAGGGATGGAAATAATACATAATCTTAAGAGAAAATATTCCAGTAGAAGTATGGAATACTAAAGATGTGGAATGGAAGAAACAATGGAGCACTAATTAAGGTCCTAAGATCAATACATCATGAATACATTTGCTACTAATTAGCATATGTAAATATGTGCTCATACAGGTACTGTAGGCTATTAAATAACATAAGTAAATCTGTAATTACCACAGGTACTGTTACTACTTAGTAGAAAAATATACAACCATGAATAAGGGTGAAACCGACAGCTTCATGACACCATTTCAAAGGGATAAAAACATACATGAAGTGGTAAACAAAGGGGAAAGCATACTGCTTACAACCATGATTGGAATCACCAAAGAGTTTCATTAATCCTCACAATGAGTCCAATATACCAGTCCATTACATTTACCCATACATCACACAACTCCCTCATGAACAAGAAATTAGAACCAAAGTGGAATCACAGAATTTGGACCACTGCAGGTGTATAATTCCGGAACCTGTATTAAATGTTTCTTCCCACTATTTATAATGAGAAGGAGGGGCTTTGAATCAACAGTTACAAAATATCTTAGCCAAGGGCTAGTTGTCCGATTGACTAGCTGCCTCGGCCTGCAATAGTTCTGATGCCCAAAATGATTCTAAATGATTTGATTCCTTTCATCAAAATACCTAGAAATTACAAAAATAAACATAAATAAGAAAAATTGAAAGAAGACTAAGGAAAATATCCTTCTGTCGTTCATGTGAAATCCCTTGCTCAGGCCACATATCTGCCTCAATGTGTCCCTCTAGCTTCTCAGTCGGTTCGTGTTGCTTTCACCTTAACTGCCTAACTTCTCCACTCTCTGGAGTTGGTAGCGATCAACTGTGTTTTCTTGTCACAAAGCAGGAGCGGAGATTGTGTTGGCAGTACTTCATAGTATGACTAAGTGGAGCTCCATGCTAATCCATTAAGTATTCCTAAGTCCCATACCTCCATTCACTCTCTCGGGACGTGAAAGTGAAGCAGTCAAATTCATTCTTGTGGCTATTGTTGTCCTGGGTTTATTGTTACAAACACTTCCACAGGATCAACCCATATTGATTTCCCACTGCTCCATACCTACATTCAATGTCATAGCCACTAACCCATATGCCTTCAAATATCTGTACCATACTTTCGGAACATCACTGCATCGAGACTTTTAGTCTTGAAACATTATAAAACAGTGAGCTTTGATGTCCCTTGGCCCCCTTTGGTTTAACGCCTTATTGCAGTTCCCATCATATGACTGGGGGCCATGACCGAGGGCTTAGCCTTAAGGTGCTAGGGGCTTTAGAATCCTGCTGAGGATATCATTCCTTTGTAAACTATTCTCCACCCCTGGTTCGTAAAGTCCTGCTTGACCATGCGCCAGCCCACATAATGGAGCTCCTCAGTCATCATTTTCAAATCGGGGATTTAACTTGGAGTGATGCGACATTTTAATTTTTCCGATCGTCGATCACCCTCTTATGCTCTTTATGTGACTGTGGTCTAGCCCCTATATCGAAGCCCCTTTATTGGTGGATCACAATCATAAGTTTTACTTTGTGTAACAACATGCCTCAACCTACAAATGCCGATTTATGATCTTCGGTGTGACATCATCCTTTGCCACGTGTCACCCTGTTTTGGCACCCTATGAACCCTTAAAGCGTTGAATCCACATGCCATGTGTCTGCCATTCTACCACGTCATGCTGACGTCAACTTCACCATATCCCTTATCAGGACCGATCATGTGCTGCCACACGTCATTTATCGGAACCAATCTATGCTCACCATGTGTCCCTTATTGGAACCAATATTACGTTGCCACACATCCCATTGGAGGAGAGAGAAGGGGCCCGATCCTGCTCTAGTTTTACATTAAAATCCTTTGTTAACCTACATTAGGCCCTCCCTAATGCTTTAACACTGAAGGCATAATCTTGACACTTTAACACTATTAGTGTTCGTTGATCGCAACTTTGTTAAAGTTGACACTTTGAAAACGCTAATCGTCGATCGCCAATATGGCCTGGACTTGCCGACTGCTGATATGCCAATATCGCTCTCGACCTCCAATGTGTGGGACCCCTGATATATCGGGACTTCCGATTTTCTGGATCGCTGATATGTCGGGACCCAATATTTTACACTTAGGAATTTTCTCCTTGTTTTCTAATTTTCAAAGGGAAACTTCAATATGCTCTAGCTTTTGATTCCGGAGTCCATTTTGGGACTTCCACATACCGTTGGAAAGCATATTCCGAGCACTATCTAATGGAGAGAGTCCAATTTATCTTTGAGGGCTTCTGTGGCTTGGAATATGGCTTCATAATTCACTTCTCTTTTTCACTTTGGGCATCTGAAAACACATTTTGCAATGAGTGACAACATTGGCTCCAACTAGGGACAGTGCCTTGCTGGAAAGGTGCCGAGAACCTGCAGACTAGTAGCCTTCACCATTGGGCATGGATTCAAAAATATAATGAATATAGACAACCATAAAAGCTCCATGGGACTTTGTTTGCTGGGATTTCTTTCCTCATAAAACTAAAATGCAGAAATACAAATTCTAACAACTGAAAATTAAATGCTTAGCTAGTGACCTTATTTATATAAAATTCCTACTTCTATATAGGGCATCAATTCACCTAAGTGAGGTAAACCCTTCAATGACACCAACACATCATCAGAGTACTGGACCTTATGCCTCCATGTTGCTGAAATTTAAAAATCAAAACAAGCATGCACCATGAAAAGTCTTCAAACAAAAAACTTAATACATGCTCCAGAAATAACCTCCACTATTGACCAAAGAATGTGCTCATGTAATCATCTATAGGGTCATAGAACCAACTAGAAGAATTTGTAGCTGACATATTTCCATGAAAATTCTACTGACCAATATCTTGTTGGTCAGGGCAGCTGCAAATATTGTTCAACTCCTCAGCTTCAAAGTTTTCAAGAAAAGCTTGTTTCTAATAATTTGCCACCCATTTGCCAATAGGCCAACCCTCTTGGAAATTTGCAATAGATCTTCAGTTTCTGAACTATAAGATTCATAGACTGAAGGGTCTACTGAGAATTCCTGGTAGGAACCTTTCTGCAATAGGTAATCACAAACACTGCTTGGTCCTTCAACTTCAGTCTCTTCTTGAAAAATTTGTTGCTGGAAGCTTGCTCCCCACTTGCTGGTAAACAACTCCCTTTGAACCTCTGCGACCATCTCATCCTCCTCTGAATAATATGAATCATAAATCAGAGGAGGTTCTTGAACTTGTTCTCCAGGTGAAGGATGTGCATTGTAAACTGGAGCCTCTTTATTAACCTCCTGGTGGGCCTCCTCTTCTTGTGTAGCTTCCCATGACTGGGATTGTTGTGGCTCTGCATCACTTGACTCTCCATCAGATTCATATACATCATAAGAAGGAGAATCATCGAATTCGACCAAATAAGATCTATGAGGGTTTATTTTCAACTCGATGATTTTTCCTTCTTTTCTTTCTTGGTCATTGGGTGATTCTTCTTGATGTGAGTTGATGTTTACTTGGAGCGGAGCTCCACAAACATCTTCAACAAGGTCATTAAACTCAGGAATATTTTCAACATTAAAATATGCACAAAAATCTTCAAATAGAGCATTCATTGGATATAATATTTTGCAAAAATGATTGAATTTCATGTGAAAACTCTTTAAGGAAGATATGTTGCCACAAGGTATTGTTCTATACCAAATTATAAAATTGTATTCTAAAGAGTGCATGAACAATTTCATTTGCACATCTTCAAAAATAATACCCTGTTACTCCATGCATTCATGAAAATATTTAAGGTGCTAGTAAGGCCATCTACCTATGTTCCCACTGAATCTAGGCAAATAGGTATTCCATTCATGAAATGAAGGGACATGATTGGGATAACCAACAATAGAAGAAAAATGCAGTGGGGCAAATTGGTTGGCTAGGAATGCAGGAATGACCATTTTGAAAACCCCTTTAGGTGAGTGAACTCAAGTTCAAAGGCAGGGGAAATTTTTAGTTGTTTAGCATCAGAGTGAGTATGAGGCTGCTTGATCAAATAGAGATATGGACAGTGGAATTGCCAGGATGTTTAGATAAAAATATGGACAATGGAGTCTCTAAGGTGAGAGATATTCAACCCACACTTCCCTTGCTCACCTAACAGAGGGAATGTAAATATTTTTCATACCTAGGGAAAAATATTCTAATCCATCCTCGGCAACGACGCCAGAAAGATGTTGTCGCTTTTTCTAGCACCTATAGCACAAGTGCTTCAGGATATATAGAAAGCTCCCTAGAGACAGCCTCTGGGTTGATTGTAGACCAGTTCCTAGGACATCTTAAAGAGAGGAGTGCATGGAATATTATTTGAGGGATTATGTTGCACTCCAATTGTCACATAGTTTCAAAAAGAGAATAAAGGGGGATTGGTTCAATAGTCTTTCATCAAGGTAAACTCAAGCCAATACATGGATCCAAATGCTTAGGGGTGGTAAAATGGGCCAATCTCAAAGAGATATGTCTGGTTCTCATGGCCGAGACACAACAATAGGAAGCTTAATATTGGAGTTGTAGTAAAATAAAGAGGAGGAGAGAAATGAAGGAATATGATGCATAGGGCTGGGAATAATACAAAATCCTAAGCAACAATATTTCAACAGAAGTATTGAAGACTGAAGAGGTGGAATGACAAAAACAATGGAGCGCTAATTAAGGTCCCAAGATCTATACATCATGAATATATTGTTACTAATTAGCATATGTAAATATGTGCTCATACAGGTATTGTAGGCTATTGAATAACACAAGTAAATCTATAATTACCACAGGTACTGTTACTACTTAGCAGCAAAATATACAACCATGAATAAGAGTGAAACCAACAACTTCATTACACCATTTCAGAGGGAGGAAAACATACATGAAGTGATAAACAAAGGGGAAAACATACTTCTTATAACCATGATTGGAATCACCAAAGAGTTTCATTAATCCTCACAATGAGTCCAATATAACAGTCCATTACATTTAGCCATACATTGCACGAGTCCCTCATGAACAGGCAATTAGAACCAAAGTGGAATCATAGAATTTGGAACACTGCGGGTGCAGAATTCTGGAACCTATATTAAGTGTTTCTTCCCCCTATTTATACCGAGAAGGAGGGGGATTTGAATCAATAGTTACAAAGTATCTCAGCCAAGGGCCATCTGCCCTATTGACTAGATGTCTTGGCCTGCAATAGTTCTACTGCCCAAAATGATTCTAAAGGATTTGATTCTTTTCTTGAAAATACCTAGAAATTACAAAAATAAACAAAAATAAGCAAAACTGAAAGATGACTGAGGAAAATATCCTTCTATCATTCCTGTGAAGGCCCTTTCTTAGGCCACGTCTCTACCACACTGTGTCCCTCTAGCTGCTCAGTCGATTCACATCACTTTAGCCTTAACTTCCTGACTTCTCCACTCTCTGGAGTTGGTAGCGATCAACTGTGTTTTCTTGTCACAAAGCAGGAGCGGAGATTGTCTCGGAATTCCTTCATAGTATGACTAAGTGGAACTCCATGCTAAGCCATTAAGTTTTCCTGAGTCCCATACCTCCATTTACTCTCTCAAGACATGAAAGCGAAGAAGTCAAATTCATTCCTATGGCTATTGTTGTCTTGGGTTTCTTGTTATAGACGCTTCCACAAGATCAACCCATATCGATTTCTCACTGCTCCATGCCTACATTCAATGTCGTAGTTTCCGACCCATACGCCTTTAAATTGTCTGTACCATACTATCAGAACATCACTGCATCGAGACTTTTAGTCTTGAAAACATTATAAAACAATGAGCTCTGATGTCCCTTAGCCCCCTTTGGTTTAGCGCCTTATTGCAGTTCTCATCATATGACTAGGGGCCATGACCAGGGGCTTAGCCTTAAGGTGCTAGGGGCTTTAGACTCCTACCGAGGATATCATTCCTTTGTAAACTATTCTCCACCCATGGTTCGTGAAGTCCTTCTTGACCATGCACTATCCCACATATCGGAGCTCCTCAGTCGGCATTCCAAATTGGGGATTTAACTTGGAGTGATGTGAGATTTTAATTTCACCTATTGTTGGTCACCCTCTGCGCTTAGCCCTTGGTTTCCTTGGCTCTTTATGTGACTGCGGGCCAACCCTTGTATTAGAGACCCTTTATTGGTGGATCACAATTGGAGATTTTAGTTTCTGTAACAACATGCCTCAACCTGCAAATGTCGGTTTGCGATCTCCGATGTGACATTATCCTCTGCCACATGTACCCTGTGAGTGGTGACACGTGTCGCCTTGTTTTCCCCCTATGTCCCCTCAAAGCATTGAATCCACATGCCATGTGTCTGCCATACTGCCACGTCAGCTTCCCCATGTCCCTTATCGGGACCAATCATGTGCCGCCACATGTCATTTATCGGAACCAATCTTTGCTCACCATATGTCCCTTATCGGAACCAATCTTACGTTGCCATGTGTCTCGTTGGAGGAGAGAGAATAGGCTCGGTCCTGCTTTGTTTTTACGTTGAAATCCTTTGTTAACCTGCATTAGGCCCTCCCCGATGCTTTCACACTGAAGGTACAATCCCAATGCTTTAACACTATCGACGTTCGTTGATCGCAATTTGTTAAGGTTGACACTTTGAAAAGGCTGATCGTCAATCGCCAATATGGCCTAGACCCGCCGACTGCTGATATGACGATATCGCTCTAGACTTCCAAAGTGTGGGACCCCCGATATGTCGGGACTTACAATTTTCTGGATCGTCGATATGTCGAGACCCGAGATTTTACACTTAGGCATTTTCTCCTTGTTTTCTGATTTTCAAAGGGAAACTTCAATCTGCTCTAGCTTTTGATTCCGGAGTCCATTCTAGGACTTCCACATACCGTTGGAAATATTATTCTGAGAACTATCCAATGGAGGGGGTATGATTTAGCTTTGAGGACTTCTGTGGCTTCATACTTCACCACTCTTTTGCACTTTGGGCAACTGAAAACACATTTTGCAGTGAGTGACAACAATAACCATCAAGAGATTTTGGTCTTTCAATTCTATTTGATGGTTGTATCTTTTAAATTTACTTTTCTTTATAATATACATTCTCAATATGAAACAACACTTGGAAATGAATTGATCCAATATGGCTGCCAATTTAATTTAATTAATAATCTTCCATTGAATCTATCAGATTTCCATCCATATTTCATAGACCCCTTTGAGATACATTTGGAAAGTTATCCTACACTGAATATTGTTGATAAAATAACATATGCACATAAAACTAAAAAAAAATTCAGGTCGTTGAATCTAAAAATACATATTCATAATCTAGCTTGTTATCTTTTCATTTAAGTCCCTTCTAATCATTAATGGAAATTCATCCAGATTTCTATGATCTAATTGAAATTCAGTTGGAAGGGTTATTTCAAGGGAAGGTAATTAAATTGCTTCTTGTAAATAGAAATTAGTCTACATACTATATTCAAATTTATTTTTATTCATTTAACTATATTCTTGTTACTAATGTCTAACCGGTGCATACATGCTGCAGTTAAAATGAGAGAATGGTTTCATTGGAAGTATGACTGTACCTAGTCATGTTTCCTTCCATTCAAGTTAGAAATAGGAATAGATTAATTTAGATTAGTTCCTTTTTTTTGTTTGCATTTATTCTATTACTGCAAATTTTAATAAACAAGTAATGAGTCCAAATTTTTCCTTGGCATTCCCCTATCATTTCCTGGCAAAGTGGATTAAAACATATCATAGTCAAATCATATACACTTGAGATGCACTTGATTGCATTACTTTTGTAAAAATTCATCATATGGTTTAAAAAATGTTTCTGTGATAAAATCATCTATGAAGAAGTTTTCAAGGAATTGTTTTGATTCACCACTCTTGCCCTCTAACGTAAATTTGAAGTGGATGCAATTGAAAAGCTCATTACTTTCCAATTTTTACTAAATAAGTAGATGATGTTGAACATGGGAGAACTTGAAGATTCACGAGGTAAACTCACAGTCAATATTCTTCCAAGTATGCATTAACAGATTCATCTTCATCTCTTGTTAGTTTTCTCTTTTTTCGTAGTCATTTATTAATTTATGCTTTGTTTCTTTTGTAGGTATTCATTGGCTTGACTTGAGATAAGCAAGCAGTCAACTCTTTAACATGTCCAAGTAAGTAATTGTTGTTTCATCAGAACTTGGATCTTCATGATTCATTTTCATGCCTCTATCAGATCAGATTTGGAGCTTATTCTCCTTGGTTTGGTTTCCTTTCAAAGTTTTTTGGAGAAACAATAATGATCCTCTTCGAAAAAGCTAAATTGGGGAATTTATGAACCTTTACTCTCTCTCTTAAGCGTTAGTTTTATTAGAAAATGGTTAAAATTCTTTCATGAAGATGTTACTTTGAAACACGAAAATTTGCAACAGACATGGACTTTCTCGATTAGCTTATTATTTATCATCACTGCTAGTCATCCTTCAATTTCAAAAGCCTAATCACTTATAACTCCCAGATTCCCAAAAAAAAAACGTTCACATGATTATCTTCTTTGATTTATTTTGTTGAGAAATTTATATAAGCGATCTTGTTGGAGTTTATCTTTTAGATTTGATTTTTATTTCAGCTTTTGTCTTCTTCATTCTTAGAGTTTGTTGATTTCTTTGTACTTTAGTTTGCAATTATTTTCTTTTTTGCTTTCGGTTTATGTTTGATTTTGGGCAATTTCACCATGATTTCATGTGAAAGTCCTTTTTCTCACCTAGTAATGGTTGACATGCATAGGAAATCTTTACTCTATCTATTTCAATGAGTTTCATTTATCATTAAAGGAATATCTTTATGAGATCACAAATCCATCTTGCTTTAAACATTTTTCATGGAGGAAACACACACCTTTTCTAAGTAATATGGTTTACCTTTTCAAGGAAAGAACAAAACTAATTGAAACTCAATGAATCCCTTCCATCCCCTCCACTTTATAAAAGACTCTGATTGATATTCACGAGGAAAGAGTTTGGAGTCAACGTTATGAAAGTATTATACCCATTCACATAAGTCTCTACTTCCATCCCACCTCTTTCACTCAAATACATCATAAACTAAAAGCTCAAAATGCGCTTATCAAAGGGCGATTAAAAGAGGAAGCATGGAAAATACAAGTAAACTCGTCGGGGCTATGAATGCTCGCTGGCAATGAAGCGATGTTAGATACCATTCATAACAATGGATATATGCTTTATCAAAAAACTCCTATATGTACCTTCTTCCGTTTCTCATACAAGGTAATTTTAGAATAAAGTTATCCCAAAATTTGGATTCATAATTTTTACTCAAGTCTCCTTTCAAGTACTTATCTTTTCAAACTCATATTGCTTAATCTATTTATGTGGGACCCATGGAAATGTTTTAGAGTTTAGAAGATTTTGTGGAATCCATTATTTTTAATCTTTCGGGTAAATTAAAGTTCATTATCTTTCACCAGAGATAATTGTTTCTTCCTAGTTTGTCACAAATTGTTATAGGGTAAAACCTAACACCACCCATTATTCACTTAATTCTCATTATGGGGACCCTTTTACTGATTGATTGGTCATATTACTATTTATTTTTCTACGTCTAGGTTGTTCCAATGAGTTCATTTTGTTCGTATCTTCCTATCTAAACTAATTTGATCTCATTTGGACTTTTGGTTATTGAATTGTGTCTACTTGAAGGTCAATTTTTTTCATCGCTTTGGACTTTTCGATTGATAATTCCTTTTGTTTTATTAATTTTGTTCATTTTTATAATAGCTCCCGAGACAAAGAGTTAAGTTGTAAAATTCAAAATGGTTAGAGACAAAGGTTTAAAGCATGTCACATATCATATATCAAAGTTATAATAGAACCATTATCCAAAGTCTCAAACCATTGGTATTCCAACCATACACCATATTGCAAAGAAATTAAACCAAAATCTGGGCTATTTTATTTTGCGGGGTTTAATAAACCATAATCCAAAGTCTGATCCTTTTTAATATTAAAATGGTATAAACAATGCAGTGGGATTATTAAAATGGTTTATAACTTTGTATTATAACCCTAGTACTAACACACATATTAATGGCATCGGGGATACCATATCGAAACTTTTTGATATGTTATAACTGTAAAAAACTCTGACAAATGTATAAACCCCAATGTTCGATACAAGCCCCTCTTATATAAGCTTTGGGTCATATAATCCTCCGCATACCGCAACCTCATAAATATTACATATCAGAGTTTTACCTGTATTTCATACACAACAAACTTCCGATATATAATGATGCCCGACCTCTGGTATGGCCCATGTCCCTCTCTACATTGTCATGCCACATCCCACTCGCCATGTAACAAGTCCCCCTAAACTGGACCCATCGCCACGTATCCCAATCCACTCCCGCATATTGGGAATATCAAGGCTTATGGGGTTATAACACTTCAAATTTTTCGATAAGAGTCTTCTGACCCCTAGAACCGATATGAAATTTAAATCTGGGTTTTAAAAGATATCACAACCATTCATAAATTAGAATTTTGGTTGGGGCATATGTTTAAAAGTTCCGATGTCCTAGATATGATATGAAATTAAATCCACATTATAAAATTATTGGGTTTGCCCACCTCGGGAATTTTGTAATGACTATTATTTGAAACTTCCGATAGTCCAGATCCGATAGGAAACTTACCTGCGATGTATTGAAACATTAGGTCCGAACTTGTATCGGAGATTTTAGACTCTGTCCCAGCTTTAAATCCTCGATGCCCAAACTTCCAGTGTATTTATCCTTCCGCCACCTGTCTCCACCTCTATTTTCCCTCTATCATAACGTTGGATCTGACGTGGTTTAAAGATATGTTTAAATGTCTTATTGGTTCCATTTGTTATATTCTAGACTTTGTATTTTGGCCTCACCTTAAAATTTCCAATATGCTTTATGGCTCCAATCTCGATATATGGATCTGATGGCTCAATTTATATTATGCACCATGTTCTTTATTAGTATGAATTGTTCCAAAATTAAGGTTTTGGCTATGTGACTATTGTGAAGCTTCCAATATATGTTTTCTGATAACCATTTCCCTACTGCGGTCAACACATGCCACTTGTCCATAAAGGGGGTCGTTGTTATAAGCCACTGATATTAAGCTTTGATTCTAATTGGTTTTGGGTTTAAATTGGAATTTGTTTTTATATTATTAATTTATTGTTTTGCCATTTTTTATGGTTAAAACTCTGATTTTGTAACAACCTTGGTGAAAATTCCATGTAATAAATGTTAAAAACAATAACCACGGATGACTGAGACACTTATTTCAAGATGAATGTTGGCCAAGACATCCTAGGGGGCATTAATTTGGTTGTTTATGACTAAGGAAATTGGAAAAGGCAATGGTTAAGGCTTTGGAAAGGCAAAATGGCATTTTGGAACAATTATTTATGAAAATAATGGAAATTAGGAGAAAAAGGAGGTAAAAGGCTATAGGTTGCATGTGAGGAGGAAAATGAAGGAAAATAATGGAAAATGAAGAAAATAGAGGCCTCATTCATAAAAAGGCTTATGAGGATCAGTTGGTAAACCTTTTTCCAGTTCAGTTTTGGAGCACTCTCATTATTCTCTCTCTCTCATACTCTTGGATACTTAGAGTTTTTCCTTGGAGCACTTTGGCATTGGAGAAAGAAAAGAAAAGAAGGAAAGAGGAAGAAAAGATCAAGAGGGGAAAGGCAAGACCAAGCAACTACAACGGGCTTCATTGCAGGTATCGACTTGCATGTGTATTTTCCTTGCTAGATTTTCCATGCATGGCATTGCATGTGGTTCTTTTCTATTATGGCATGGGTTTTTCCAGGTGTAATAATGTTTTTCAGCCTAGCCTTTCCATTTCCGGATAGCCATGGTGTGATGGGGTTCTCATGTTTGGTTGAGCTGGATTGCTAGATGGATTTGAAGTTAAGTGAGGTGGATCTCCGAAATGATAGAACACATGGCCTAGTAACCCCTGAACCAGACTATGGGTTGCGGTAAAGATAGATTTTGTGTTGCCTTGGATGGCCTAGGAATCCTTTCCGGTGAATGGCAGGATATACGATAAAGCCTAGAGGTGGTTTTCTCTCCGTTGGGCCTAGTAATCTCGATTTTGGGACATGCGATAAAGCCTGGAGAGTGGATCTTGGTTTAGGGAGAGTGGATCTTGGTTTAGGGCCTAGTAATCTGGGTTTGGATTGCGCTAAAGCCTAAAAGACTAGGAGATGAAAATTCCTCATGGGGTAGGTGGAGAAATCCAGTGGCATCCATGCTTCTTTGGCCTAGTGATTGTGTGGAGATCACAATAAAGCCTGTTATGATGTGTTCGTTGTGTTGGCCTAGTGATCCGAGATGGATTACAGTAAAGCCTGGTTTCTATTGATGAGAGTGAGGTGGTTTAGCCTTGGTATAACCTAGTTGATTTATTTTGGTTTGAGTCCCACATTCATGCTTGGAAATGGCATGGGGGTGATTGGTTGAAGAGATACTTGGCTCAGCTAATCTATGGTCGGGTGGAATGTGGTAGTCCCATCTCCTGTCAGTTCATTGCATTGATTAATGAGAAATTTAGTCCATTGATTTTCATGTGTAGATGTAGTGGTGTATCTATGGATTTTGATGGCTGATATGTTTATTGTAATTATGTTCCTATTATGTTGGTCATATGTTCATTTTATGGAAGCAACTATGTTTGGCTCTCAGCATGTTTTTACTTTTATTTGAATGGATATTGTATCTATGACCTAATAAGTGATAAGGTAACAAATTACATGAGGAAACAATGGTTCATGGTGATTCTTAGATAAGTAAGAGATCCCTACACTTAACTATGTTGTTTACACCTGTAGGTTACATGTCGATGATATGTTTGATGAAATGCCTGTCATGGCTAGTAGGGGTTTGGTTAAGGCCTTGATCAACTATTTAATTTTGCATCATTGTTTCCCTGTACCTTACTTAATTATGAGATTTCATTCCATTCTGGGCAACAACCTGGGCTTTGTGCTTGAAAGAGTAGCTCAAATCCCAGAGTCGCTAGCACAGAACTAGCAAGTTTCATCCACAGTCGCTGGCATGCAGGCCTATGAGAGCGAATTTAGGTCTCTGGTCACTCCCTTTCCCATAACATGAGAGTGACTGAGCCTTAAATTTTCCAGAACAATAGTGGGACCTAGGGACAGGCTGTCTGAGTGACTGACTTGTCTCCTGAGGGTTTTGTTGATGATGTTGGATGGTTGTGTGTGATGTTTCGTCGATTCCACTTTCTTAAGGTTACCTAGGAGGTCGAATATGATCATAGTAGCCTCTCATCTCATGTTTACCCCAGTTGGCATGGTTACTTGGGTGGATGTGGGAGGAGGGTGTTACAGATTTTGTTTTTGTTTATTGTTACAGAGGCCCAATTAAGGCCATTATTAAAATCAAATCCGGACAATCACCAATGAAAATTTTCCAGGTAGCTAAAGGATTTTATAAAATGTTGGCTCAGTTATTCCATGCACGAAAATATGTTGAAACAAATTTAAAATCACCAGGATTTCTCTTATCTAATCATGCCAATTTGGGTAATTTTTTTAGCTGCTCCCTTCAGTATTCTGCTAGGCCCAATCAAAACATTCCTTCTATCTTATTCTATTATCAACATTTTTTTGATTGAGGGATTTGGGGATTTTTGTTATGAATGTAATCATGTATAAATAGGCATTGATAGGCTTTGTATAAGGGATTCGAATCTTGGAGAAGAGGCTACACTATGTTCGAGATTTTAATCTGTTTGTAAAGGAGTTTTGTCACATTTACACTATTGTAGTGAGTCGAAGTCTTTCTTTGCAGACAGAGATTGAATTGTTGGCAATAAGAGATTTGCACTATAATAGTCTTTTGAGTTATGTAATTTGATTTATTTTATAATAAAGATTTGTTTCGATAATGCATGCATGACACTATTGTTTACATTTATTATTGAGATGAATTTTTTTTCAATCTTTCAAATGCATCCATGGTGAATGAGTATTCTAATTAGATTTATGCACTATTGTTCAATGATAATTATTAACTCATTTAAAATTATGATTAAGTTATCTTACATAATTAATCATAGATGTATCTTGAAAACTATAATTTGTGTAAGAACAAATATTTATTGCCTTAGGACAGCTAGCTATCTAACAGTTTAGAGTCATAGATGTTTAGCTTTTATACATGACATTTTATTTGAACTACTTAAGTATTCTATTGTGAATGATTTAGTTCTTATGCATATGTTATCAAGAGTTGGAACTATTTACAGTTAAGTGTCTAGTAACTGCTTATTAGGCATTAAATTGTGGATAATTGTTTTAACAAGGAATAGATATTGTGCACTATTTCCCTAGTATATTTCCTTAATTTTATTTCAATTCCTACATGCTTCTTTTCACATCTCTTAAACTTGCTCTCAATTGAGAAAAAGACTTCTCTTTCTCTCAATCGAGATAGGTATAGGATAATTGCATCTTAGGTTAAGTTCTCTTTCCAAGAGGAAAAATTCATGTGTGGCTTGGTTGAGCCCCAAATCAACTTAAGCATCACTTTCTTGCCTGATAAACAAAGAATGTTGATTGGATGTCTCTTCTCTATTGGTGGTTGAAAGTCATATCTTAAGCCAGTGGAAATAGAGAGAAGGTAATTGGACCTAGTCCAACCAGTCAAAACCACCATCTCAACGGATAAGGATTTTCTCTAAGTTCTCGACCGGGTGGTCTCCCTTATAATGTTGTAGGAAAAGATTTTCAAGCCTTCAACACACCCATGGATGATGAGGGGCACTTAGTTCTGGAGTCGGAGGCTATTTTGGACACCCATGAGAGGCACTTGTAGAACATGGTTATCAAGGAATTTTTTATCAAATGGAGGAAACTACCAGATGAGGATGTCACTTGGAAGGGAGAACAGATACTTCAACATCCTTCATTACAGTTTCTTGAGGACAAGCAACATTTTGGCAAGGAGGACTATGATTTTCCCACTTAGCAATATTGCTAAGGGGAAATATAAATTTTTTCCCAATTTGTATTAATTTGTACTTGCACTTAGGAAAGGTGGGTTTAGAGGTCCCACATGAGTTTTTGAGTTAAAGGGAGGCCCAAACATTAGAAGAAGGGGGAAAAAATCGAATTGCTAGTGGTAAGTGGGGGCCACCCATAGAGAAATATGGGCCACAAGGAAATAAACACTCATTGGAGGGAGATTGGTGGGGGGAAAGTTGATGGTCGGGCCCACGTGGGAATTTTGGAGGCTCTTTGAAAAAAGAGAAGGCAATCATTTTTTGATGTTCTTAGTCATTTTAGTTTTCTATTAGACTAGAACGATTGAGCTGAAGCCACGTCTGCAAGTGTTGTTGAGCACAAGAGGTTTCCGGGCGGAAATCTCTCCCCTTGCTTCGATGGACTTCGAGTGCTAGCCTAAGAAGGGAGTATCATCCTTTTTAGATAGATCCAAGAGCAACGTGGTGTGAGTGTGGGGAAGTTCCAACAGCAGTAGCGCAAGCACTACGTAGTCTTTAGTAGTGTCATGTGTGGGGGTTGAGGAGAGAAGGGAATTTTAGGATGAAACTTGTGGGGGAGTTCAAGAAGGAGAAGAGTTGGTGATTGTAGTCATTTTGCGGGCATTTAGTAGTAGGATTTAAAGGTGGGTCGAATTACCCAACAACAAATCCATTGAGGGAAATTGGGCCGAAATTCCAAGGTCAACATTTGGCCAATTCCTTCATGGGTTTTTGTGGGTATTTGGTGGAGAGCTCGGGGTTAATTCCAGGAATTTTCTTAGCACCGGAGGAGACCCTAACAACTATTCTTCACAACCAGTAGCTCAATTTTCTTAATAGTTTAGCGCATCACCAAAGAGAAATCAACTAGCACACTTGGTGGAATTTATCTTCATCACTTGGGCTTTACTAGATTGCCTTGGGCAAGCCTAGGTGCATACTTTCCAAGCACCCATTGTAACCTCATGTTTTATTAATAAAATGGCTTAGCAATGTAGTTTTTGGGGGATCCATCTCGTGGTCTGATTTGTGGGCAAATTTTCTATGTGTTTTTCTCTATGCACGCTTTGTTTATTACTGTAAATTTTCCTTAGGGATATTAACGTATAGCAGGAATTATAATTTTGTGGCACTAACTTCTACAGGGGTAGGGTACATAGCAGTGAAAATCGCTACATGTGGGGCTATATGGCTTCATAAGCTTCTAGTATCCTTGTTTGGTCAGAGGGTTGAGACGATGGTTATACACTACGAAAATCAAAGTTGCATCAGGTTGTTAGAGAGAATCCAATGTTTCACTATAGTTCTAAGTATATAGACATCAGATACCAATTCATCGGGGATTATGTGTAGTGCATGACTATTTACCTATAGTATACACTGACATATGAGAAGGTAGCGAATATACTGACAAAGGCATTAAGGAAGGCGAGATTCATCTTCTTTAGAGACAAGTTGGGTGTTATGCAGGACACCTTCCTCGTTAAGAGGGAGTGTTACTTTATATATCTTGGATAGGTGTTCTAGTATCACATTGTATCTATGAGGCTAAGGAAAACATTTTATCCAATGCCCAAAAAAGGTTTCTAAGGAAAGGCCTTGATTAAAATTAATTAATCAGTATTAATTGGGGTAAATCTATTTTCCTCTAGTGAATTCTAGAAAAATCATGAGAAGGGGTCAAGATGATCTTAGCCATCAATTGAGATTAGATAATGACCGTTGATTCATCAATGAGAGATTATAAGAGGAAATTGATTGACATTTGAAGAACACATCGAGACACAAAGCTGTAATGATAGCAAGGGCGCAAAGGTAGCGCAGGGACACCAACAGTGGGGTTTCAACAGAGAGTTTTGGAGAAAATTTTCGAAATAAATTTTCCACAGAGATTCCAACATTCTAAGAGAAGGAAGGAGGTTGAATTATTTTTCAAGAGGGAGGACGATTCAGCAAATACGCATTGCCAGTTTACCTAGTGCGAATTGCAAAAGATACAGATTGATTTCCAGTGCCGAAGTTAGCTACCGAAGGAGGTGCAAGTGGCTTTAGAGAGTAGCGGGAGGCAGTGTGGTTGTCAGAACAACTTTTCAAAACCTAAAAAGAATTTCCCAGGCAAGCCATGCACATACTCTAGTCATCAGTGTGGGAAGCAAGAGGAGTTGTGAACATGAAAAGAGAGGATGTGTGATTTTGTAGAAGGAAACTTGGGTTTCCAGATCGATTTTTCTAGTATAGATAATATTTGTCGAAGATTTACTAGTGAGAGGCAATCATAATGTAATTCTAAAATTTTCTAGAGAATTAATAATAAAACCCTCACCTGCAAAATTGGTTTTCCCCTCAGGGTTTTTCTAGGGACATTTGTCCAAAATATTGGTGTTCATTATTTGTGTCTGTATACAATAATTTTCTCAGTTCTTATGGTTATTTATTTTCAGTGAAGTTGTAGTAGTGTTTTATTCAGTATTTTCCGCAATTATTTTGCAGAAGACAAATAATCAATTGATAAAAGGATAATAACTAGTTAACTGCAACAGTAATCAAAATTTCACATATATGGTGTAGTGATGACTAGCTTGGACCCCTCCTCTCTATAGTGTGTTCAAAACCCCTATTTGGTGGTCTGTTGGAAGGAATGTCTTCAAAAACCTTATAATGTTTATCAAACAAGGCCTAGATATTCAATGAGTAATGTCGATCCCCATCTGATGTCTTTTGTTGCATTATCATGCACTGCGTATCCCACGCTATGTATCCATGGTGAAAAATAGCTTCCATCTTCTTAGTCATGACCACCTTTGGAGCATCAATGGCCATTCCTCTTAGTCATACCCTTTATCCTTCTTGCGTGACCCATTCCATTTTCATGGTACTATAATCATTCCAATGCCTCCCTATGGAAATGAGTTATTGTCAATGTTAATCTAGGTTGTCATTGATGTCAATAAAGCAATGTTTGTGATGGAAAATTCTTTAATTCATGATGTTTCCTATTGATGCCCATTGATCATAATGATCATAGTAATGAAAGTTTGATATATGATGATATGATGAAATGGAGGACCCAAGTGGATTAAATACATATATACAAATAGAATAAACGCAGTAGACCCAATCAAGGATGCCATTGGAAGCCATTAAAAGTCAAGAATAGGAGTAGCCAAAGAAAAACTATCGGAAGAGTTCATCGAAAGTAGTTTATTAGAAGCCATCATGAAGCCAAAGAGTAAGAGGAAGAAGTCATTGGAAGCCATCGAGAAGCAAAGAGGAACACATCGGTGCAGGAACATAAATAGTGTTATCGGAGGAGCTAAGAACCCAATCTAAGAAATAAACCGTGGAAACAATGCATTGGAGTTAACATATTAGCAATATATTATATCAGTGGCTTTATTACATTGAAATGTGCGATTGCGATTTGAGATATGGACCTGACTGTTCCAATAGAGCAATATCTAATGTAATACCGCGTTCGCCACTATCAGAAGTTACGTATTGCAAGTCATAAATGTCAGTACCCAAAACCTGTGATTGCGATATTACTACGGACCCGACGACACCACTATAATATAACTTAATATGATATTGCATCCATCGCAAACCATAAAGTTTTATTATGTGTCACCGCTTGAAATTACGATAGCGACATATGTTGTGGACCCGAAAAGACTATCAAAACAGTTTTAGTATAACACTGCATCCACCACATCACAAGTTTTAATGAGGGCTTGTCACATTAAAAACTTCATTCGTGATATGAATTACAAACCTGACTGTTCCATTACAACATGCCCTAAAGAAATACCGCATCCGTTGTATCGGAACGTTCATATCGCAAGTCTTAAGAGGATGTCACGTCAAATCCTCCAATTGCGATAATATTGCTGACTCGCGGGACCATTACAATTCACCTTTAAAGAAACATCACATCTGTCATATCAAAAAGTCTTAAAGGATGTCACAATGTCGATTGTGATATAATATGCGGACCCAACAGTTCCATCAGAATACACCTTTATGTATTATCGCATCCGCGTATCAGAAGTTATGCAAATCATAAAGGGTTGTCACCCCAGACCGCCGATTACGATAAACCCCTGAACCGCCGATTGCGATAGAAGCTATGGATCTGCCGGATCTATTGACAACTGTTTAATTTTATCTCGTGTCTACTTCATCGGCAGTATAAGTATCAGCTATGTTACAATGGTAATATAAAAGGTTGCGATTGTGTACCTCTAAAAATTGCAATTGTGATTAAAAATGTGGCATGTGGGACCTCCATGTAGGCCTTGGATGAATATTAAAAAGGGCCTCTCTGATATATTGTGTTATGAGAATACCTCCGGAAGTTGCATTGTGATTAAGGCGATGAGATGGAAAACCACCGATTGTGATAGAACTGTGGACCCGACATAATCATTAAAAACTGTTTAATATCATATGGCATCCGCTCCGTCGAGGAATTAGCTATGTTATGTACAAACCTCCGAAAGTTGTGATTGTGATGAAATCTATGACATGGTGTGTGGGGAACTCTATTGATGCAATTTCCTTAAATAACAAGGCTATGTCATAATTTGTTGAATATTAGAAAAAGGCTATCCGATATATATTTTTAATATACAAGTCGGCCTCCCTCCAATAAACATGACCTTTGGTCATTGGTGAAACTCATATAAAAATGAGTTAAAACGCTTCACTTCAAGGTGCGGATCTCGAGCATCGATAATAGAGAAGAAAAACAGTTCACAACTCATGAAATCACAGGAAGCTGAAGGACAAGTGAAAAGGAAAACAATGAATGTAAGCCGAAGGTTAAGCGAGACAAAGAAAATAACGAAGCTGAAGGTTAAGCGAGATAGAGAAAAGAATGAAGCCAAAGGCCGAGCGAGTGAAGAAGGAAACCGGAGGTCTAGGAGAGGAAGAAGAAAGTTTAAGGTTGAGCTTCTATGACTAAGTTATTCACACCTCTGAAGTACTCCTGAAGCAGTTACCACAACAATTAGAACAAAGGGTTGAAATAGAGAATTTTTTGTGTATAGAACTTAGTACAGTTTATTGTAGACACATTGAAGTTGTGTAAAGACTATTGAAGACCATGATGCATTAGTCATCATGAGGTAACCTTGGAGAAAGTGGTTGGGTATAATGAAGAGAATTGGTGACACCTTCTATAAGACAAGGTTATCATTGATGATGTAGCATGGAGACTACAATTAATTTGTAGATTGACAGAATTCAGTGAAGAAGATTTTGGGAGCAGAGAATTACTACCAAACATATCTAGACAAAATATAGCAGAGGGTCAGAGCCCTTGGGGTTGGTGCCTCAGAATTGGAAGGATTGGTGTCCTTGGAGTTGGTGCTCCTAAATCCAAGGTTGGTGACTTGACAAGATAGGGTAAGAAACCTAGAGGTTAGAGCCTCACAAAAGACCAAATTGGTGCTTGGAAACAGGTTGGAAGGGTTGGAGCCCTATATATTGTACTTGATTCATTATAAAGATTATATTAATAAAATAATTTATTCCTATTGCTTATTTTGTGTTCTAAATATAATTGATTTAACTGGTAAAAGTAACAATTGAAAAGGAATACTGATTCACCCACCCTCTCAGTATTTCCAACATTATTCAATATTTTCCGCAATTATTTTGCAAGAGAAATAATCAATTAATTAAACGATAATAACCAGTTAACTGCAAAAGTAATTAAAATTTCACATATATGGTGTATTCATGACTAGCTTGGACCCCTCCTCTAATTCTATAGTGTGTTCAAAACCCCTGTTTGGTGGTCTGTTGGAAGGGATATCTTCAAAAACCTTCTAGTGTTTATCAAACAAGGCCTAGATATTTGCTGAGTAATGTCGATCCCCTTCTGATGTATTTTGTTGCGTTATCATGCACTGCGTAGCCCATGCTATGTATCCATGGTGAAAAATAGCTTCCATCTTCTTAGTCATGACCACCTTTGGAGCATCAATGGCCATTCCTCTTAGTCATACCCTTTATCCTTCTGGTGTGACCCATTCCATTTCCATGGTACGATAATCATTCCAATGCCTCCCTATGGAAATGAGCCATTGTACCCCTAGCACCACATTTGTATCAGCAAGATCTACCACATAGAAATCATCCACTAGGGTGTAATTTCCCATCTTCAACTTCTTTTGAGGAAACATCCTCTAACAAGTCATCCTTCATCCTCCAACCACTTCTACATCAAGACCCTCAAACTCTTTTATAGCCAAATGTCTCCTAGAAACTAGGGATGCATTTATAAAATTATGAGTGGATCCTCCATCAATGAGGACCGTAGTATGTTGCCCCTGTATGATTCCTCTTACTCTAAAATTTTTGTATCTGAGGATGTGTGAGAGCTTGGCTATAGTATGCCCAATCAATATTTTTTGGTGGCTCTTCATCACTGCTATTGTTTCTATGCTCCTCCTCTTGAGACACTACCTACTCTTCCGCCTCTTTGTTATCTGACATAACCTTTATGCAGTGGACCTTCCCTTTTCCCATGCATGTGTGTCCTAGAACCCAAGGTTCTTTGCAACTGTAACAAAGCTTTTGTCTTCTTAACTCATCTCTGGTTTCTTCCACTCAATTTTCCCCTTGCTAGGGATTCTTCTCCTTATTCTTTTGTGGGGCAATGAACATAGTTGGTGCCTTCCTGGGAATTGCACCTTCCATATCCCTAGTTTTGGTAGTAGTGTCCTAAAGTGTATTAGGCTTAAAAGCCTTCAGCCAACCTTGCAATGGATCACTTAGCCCCTCCTATAATATTATCACCAATCGATCCTGGGATATATCTGTCACCATCACTGCTTATATTTGGAACTTTGTGATGTATTTGTCTGGGCTCCTTGTCTACTCAAGTTGTGCCAGATCTTTGAAATGCAGTCCCATATTCTTCTTTTCAAATCTCCGGATTAATCTATCCATAAACTCCAAATAGGAAGTTACGTTGGCGTGCCCGAGTGTGGACAACCTGTGATACCACCTTTCATGTGTTTCACCCTCCAAATGTAGTTTGGCATATTGGATCTTCTCTGACTCCCTCATAGGATTAAGATGGACAAATATATCAAGATTTTGTACCCATGCTCTAGTTGTACCACCGGAAGTCCTGCTGAAAGTTGGCATATTTATTTTACTTGCCCTCTTCAGCGCATCATTGTTCATCCAACACTTGTTGTGATCTCTTGATTTACTCCTATGCTTGATAGCGCAATAATCCTAGAGTGATATTTGGGTTTGGAACTCTTCCCCCATTGCCTACTACTCCCTCATGTAGTCCAAGAAATTTTCATCTCACCTCTATTGGTTCCTCCAAGAATTTGGGCATTAGTGCCCTTGATGAAGCTTGTTTTAGCAGGGGAACTAGATTGGAGGAATTACTAGCTTTAGTATGGTGATTATCATCTCCTCCAAACAAAATGTAATTTATGTGTGAAAATTTTGCTCCATTATTGGGTAGACTCCGATGAAGGCGGGCCATGGATTGAGCAACAACTTTTAGGCTTGGGCCATCTTATGTTGTCGTTGGGCCACCTCATTTTGTCCTTTATTTATCATCTAGGACACCTCATTTTATCCTTTGGCTAATTCCTTAGTCATCTAATGCCATCCTCTAGATATCCCCTAGACTATCTCATACTACCCTTTGGCTAAATCACTCAACATGTGTTTGAAGCTTTCCTAGGGTTGTTCCTGTGGGTCACCCATTTTTCCTTCTTTTTCCTCTCGTTCTAAGTGCAGATTCTCCTTTTCTTTCTTTTTCTTAATGTAGGTTATGTACCCTTGACCTCCTAGAATTATCAATTGTGTTAACCCTTTCAGGATGGCAGGAACACCAACTCTAAAGCCACTATAATATCCCTTGATATTATTTTCGTTATATTATTAGGGAATTTACTTCAGAAAATTATACCATGAATTTCCATTCCAAAGACACCATAAAAATTTCACAAATTCACACAATAAAAATTGCCAATAATTTAAATAATGTAAAGCTCATAAATTAAATGAAAGTTGCAGCTTCGGCAATAGTTTATTAATGGAATTACCACGAGGAAATTTACATAAATACTTAAAGTAAAACCTGGGAACTTATTTCAAGAAATTGCTTGCACTTGATCTCCTTGATAATTTTAGCTTCGCCGAATATTTTAAACCCACTGCTGCAAGCAATTTCATCCCTTCCAGAATATGCAATTTGGCCCACCAATTAAGAATCAATTTGGCCCCTATGAGAAGAGAACTCGATGTCCAAAAATATTGCAGACTCAACCTCTAAATATCATGCTCCTAACATCCCGAAAATGTTATAAACTCGTCTTCCAACAACTTTCTTAGCTACTCGGCCTAGCAATTCGGCCCTTGATTAATTTTGGCAAATGCAACAATAATTCATCCTTAAAGAATTAGATGAGTTTCCTCCTTAAATTCAATTAACTCATCCCCTTGAAGCACAACAAATTCTTTCCCGACAAATAATGCAATCCAGCCTCTTAAAATCGAATAGATTCAACCTCCACTCAACTGTAAATCAATTCACTGCTACTCAAGGATTTTAGCCCCTTCTTTGAAAATTTGACCCCTTGATGAATTTGACTCAATTTCTCTACAAAGATCAGAATGGCTAGCTAGGGTGACTTTAGGGTGTGTATCTCAACACCGAAAGTGGGAAACAATGAGAGTTTTTTTGTCACTTGGAAAGCTGCTCAAGCTCCTTGATAATTCACAAATAATTTCTTCACACCCTTCCCTTGAGTCTCCTTATTTTAATAATAATTTCCTCCTTTGAAAACCATGGGTGGTAAACATAAACAATGGGTCACTTTAATTTTCTAAAGTGATTTTTACCACCTTTATTTAATTATTATTTATTTTATTCTTGTGACCCCTTTATTTTCTGTCAATAGCCCACATAGCCCATAGGATCCAGTTATGCTATGACTCCAACCCTTCCGTGCTTCTATGGATTGGAAAGGGACCTCACAACAATCACCCATAAGTCTATATAGAAAAATTTTGTTTTCTGAGCAAAGAATTTTAGGATTGAAAAACCTTGTTGGAGATGCCCTAGATATATATTCAAACTCATATGGCAATCACATTTAACAATTTGTAATACCCTTTGGCTAAAGACTAGCAAATATTTAGGTGGAGATCGAGATCCATGCAGTTTTAATGAAGCATCAAAAGGTGCCCTTGTGAGGATAGGCTAGAGAGGAAATATGAAGACACAAAATGGAAAATTCACAAATCATTCAAAGAGGGTGGAGGGCATACATCAAATAATATTGAAAAGTTCAATGTAATAGCTCTATTGATCAAAAGGAAGCTTGTCATGCTTTACACCTCGGTTCCAACTCCGAGGCATGTTGGCCCAAATTGACTTCGCTAGAAATGTAAGTGCCCCATAGTTATGGTGATTGTCTTGACCTTAGGATGAGTCACAAATTTCTAGTATATGTAACTTATGGACTATTGCAAATGTCTCATGGAACATAGTGGTACCTAACCGGTTTGATTCCAAGCCTAGCCCAGGTCATTCTAATGAAGTTACTAACTCCTCTAATCTAAAATCCAAAAACAAAAAAACACTTAAAATGGATGGCATAAGATTAGATAACAAAATCACTCAAAATGGATTGGATAGGCATTAAAATTGGAGACAACATTAAATTAGTACATGCACACATAATAAGGTAAGTGGAGATGTTAGCTATTATTTAAAGTACTAGATGAAGGTAAAAGGATATCCCAGCAGCTTTGAAACTTCTTTTCCAAGTGCACCGTTTTCACAAAAGATTAAGGAGTGACCTAGGATCCATGGAAGACAAGTTAAGTTAGAACCAAGCTTTTTTTAGCTAATTCAACATTAGGCATATAAAGAATTCGTTGTCTATCAATGATGGAAAATTTTAAACTAATCCAACATTAGACATCTAATTGAGATAGAACTCATCATCAACAATAGGAATTTTATCATTGCGTCGCCTCTTACGCATGCTAATTCCATAAACCGATTTTAGAAGAATTAGAGTGTCAAGAAAGAAATAAACCCAAAAAAAAAAATATTTTGGAAAATTTTGCAATTTTTTTTTTTTTTTTATTAACGTTTGAGATTTTTTTTTGGGTTTATGGGTACAGTACCGACTGTATTAGTATTTCAGCTGAATTTCCTCGCGACGATATGACCGAATCTTGTAGCTATGCATTCCACATGACGATCAGACCAATAACTCTAAATGCATTCTAAAAAATGACTGCATGCATTAGCGTGACTTCGAAAAGTAATAACTTTTGCAGTTAACAAAGAACCCATATATTTTGAGATTATGATTGAAGAATGTTGTCAAATACTTGAGTACCATTCAATTTGTTCACCATAATAGCACAAAATGATCAATTTTTTTTCACCATAATAACACAAAACTTTGAAAAAATGAACACTCTTCTGTGTTTGGAGGCATATTACGCAAACTATAGGCCTTTCTATGGAGTTTTATCCATATTCTGCAATTTAATGAGGGTTGGAGGGAGCTTACAATTCTGTAAGCGCCACTAACTGCACTCTTCGGCAGAACCAAAGAAAATTCAGGCAGATTCCTCAGCGAATTAGACTGGCTAGAATTAATGCCTTGGAGAACCTCAACAGAAGAAATACATATGCATGTCAGATGAACAATGGTATACAACAAATATTTTTAAAAAATCCCTCATAGCTTTCAGCTTGGAAATATTAGCTAGCTTACCTGCGAGAGTGTAAGCCATTTTCAAATCTTTTGCTGCAATGTCTCCATTTCTATTTGGCTTTATATCCATCAAGACAGAAGCAGAGGCTGCTGTTGTAGAATTCTCCCTCTGTTGGCACCTTTTCTTGTTGCAGATTGTGGAAAGGTTTAAGTTTCTTGTACTGAAAGAAAAAGCGGTGTAGTTTTGAAAAGGAATGGCACTTTGTTTCTCACAACCACTTGGCCCAAAGATTTTCACAGCAAAATATACATTTCCAACATGTCTAAAAACTAAAATATCTCCAACTTCAATAGACTGCTCGGAAACAAAACTTTCCCAACCATCTGTGAAAAATGCCCACGTCTTAGCACAGCACAGATTCACATGCCACAATTTCCCACTTGGGCCCTGTAGTATTGCATCTTCACACGCCCCACATCGCATTCTCTTTGCATAATCAGTGGGGATCGCCTGCAATAAACAAAATACAATGGAAGAATAGTTATTTCCATCCATGAATTTCTCCAGATTTGGACCTCGGCACTGTCGAACAATATGGGCAAAACACAACTATTATCGTTGGCAGATTTAATACAAAGTCTTAGCATTCTACAAAATTTGGAAACATGATTTCACTAACTACATAGACTCGCCTAATATAATACTTCACCCACCAAACTAGAAGAGGCCTTGGGCTCCATGATTTTGAAAAAGGATGAGCCACCCCAATCCAACGGTCTGTGAGATAATGCAATACATTTTTCAACACAAGCTGTACATGTCCTAGGCGTTTCCATGGAGTCTTCCATATCCATTTCAGCTGTAAGGATTTAAGGTATGCCCAGTGGCTCAAAATTCTAATCTTCTATTGCCAGTTTCTATATTATATGGTTGGAGTCTGGAAACTGGAGTTTTCAAATATTTGTCTCAAGCATGGACGCTCTAGCAAAATTCTAATACATATTGGTTGCCATTTTCTAATATATATTTGTATAACAAAATTCTAATATACATTAGTTGCCAATTCACAACAGCTTTGTGATTATGATGAGAATTTAATTACGTATCTGTATAACATGATCTATGATGGAAAGTTTGAATTGCCCTGTCAATGATTATAACCCATTATAACCTTGCATGGTCTAAGACTAGTCTGCCATCATCATGACAGATTTGCCCTGTCAGTGATCATCACATTACACCATCCATGATTATAACCCATTATAACCTTGCATGGGGCTAAGACTAGTCTGTCATCATCATGACAGATTTGCCCTGTCAGTGATCATCACACTGCACCTTCTCACAGATGACCCCTTCTGAAGATTATAGGCATGTGATAACAGGTGAATAAAGTACAGTTGATAAGCGGCACATGACAGTCAGTTTGTACTCCTCCATGCACCCAATAGCTAGCGATTCCTTCTTTGCCACTTCCAGCGTTCTACCCAGGAAATTCATTTTGGCAGCTAATTCTATCGATCCTCATAACGCACCTCGAATTCAAAGAATTGTCAGTGAACTCTAACTTCTCTGTTATTGGAAAGCCGAATGGATTTCACAGAGATGAGAATTAAAAACACAATCATACAAGTGGCAGTGTTTTGGCTAGAAGACATTACGAAGAAAGGAGTTCAACGACTCAGAAGGCTGGGCAACAGTCGCGTTTCATTTTCAGTTTCACTGTGGAGAAGTGGTGCCGTAGATGCTTTATCCCACGTATCGATGTCCTAGTGGAAACCAGTCTACACGCATGCAGGATTGAAATTTGACGGCCTGTATTACGTATTTGCTTCTACAACGTATTTAACGTACAGACAATCCCTAGGATAAGTTGTGGCGTAGAATGGAAGACCTTGAAATTCTTGTGTATGATAGAGCTGCCTTCCATAGACTTTATGAAGAAGTGAAAGTCAAAATTAGAACCTCAGCTATTTCAGAAAGATTTAGAAGTGACATGGAGTCAAGCAAGGTTGCCCTCTATCCCCCACTCTTTTTGGTTTATATATTGATAAACTCGAAGAGTGGCTAAATATGGTGGAGATGCTAAATCTGGTGGAGATGGTGTTCGGTTGGGGGAGTTTGTGATAAAACTTTTTTTATATGCTAATGATATTGTATTGATTTCTAAATCGGTCCATGGATTGCAAATGCACTTATATGCCCTTGAGCATTTTTGTACAGCAGTGGGGATGCAAGTCAATACTAGCAAGACCAAAATAATGATTTTTTCTAATAAAAGGAAGCAAAGCCAGCATACTTTCTTCTTTGAAGACAACATTCTTGAAGAAGTAAAGGAGTACAAGTACCTTGGGAAGGATTGCAGAAAGAAGAGAATTTTAGGAGGGTGGAAATTGTGGGCTAGTAGCACTCCGGTCTCAAAATGGAAACAAATTGAGAAAATCCAAAAACTTTTGATCACGAGCAAGTTCAAAATAAAAGGTTCGGTACCTTATGACATAATGTTGAGTGAAATAGGAGCAACTTCCATTGAAGCAATTGCTATGGTGCGGCTCATAAGATATCTAAAAAGAATTGAACAAATAAGAGTAGGTAGATGGTCTAATGTTATCTTCAATGAAGGCATCAGCGAAAGAAAGAAAACATGGATGAAACAAAACTACACATGGATGCAAAAATGGAATATCTACCTCAATGCTTGTCCCACAAATAGCAAGGAGCTAAAGGATTTTGTTATGGAGAAGTTCTGTAAAAAGGTATGGGAAAAAGAGTTGGGTAGAAAGAAGAAATATTACATTGAGGAATTCAACCCTACATGTGATTTACAACAAAAAGAGTTCATTGGAGCTAGCATTTTGTGGAGGGCAAAGGTTCTTATTGCTCAATTAAGGACCAACTCACATCAACTTTGGTGTGAAAGAGGACGGTGGAAAAGGCCTCAAGAAGCTTGGGAAGAACGGGTGTGTACATCTCACATCAACTTTGGTGTGAAACAGGACGGTGGAAAAGGCCTCAAGAAGCTTGGAAAGAACGGGTGTGTACATTTTGCACGTCTGGGGTTGTGGAATTGGAAAAACATTTCATTTTGGAATGTGATGCATTCAAAGACATCATAGAAAGTTATGAGAACATGTTAGCATCAGTTTCTTGGCATTGTCTTTTTAGCGAGGGGATTGTTAAAAGGTTGGGTCAACTCATCATCAATTTGAATAGGAAAAGGACTGAATTGCAAAGAGTGAAAAACATGGAACTAATGGTCTCATAGACTATTTTCAGTCCCGTAGACCTTAAAATATCATTTCATTTAAAAATGACAATGAAATTATAGTATTCTAAACCGCAGTGGTTGCATCATTTATGATGGGTAACATATTGATTAAACATTAAATTACATTGTTTAGGTTTAGATTCCCAAAATAGTATACCATTGTTACCATATACTTCGTACAACGCTCTAACTAAATCTAATGCAATGTGATAGAATAGCATAAATGCAATTAGGGATTTTTGTAGTGTAATTATACTTGTTCTAATTAAATTTAATGCAATGCGATAGAATAGCATAAATGCGATTTAGGATTTTTGTAATGTAATTATGCTCGCTATGAAGAAAGGTGAAGATGATTCTCATATAACATTTATGCTAATCACATAACATATTTTTTTTTGCCCGACAAGGCTACATGGTTGTTAATTTCGTGCCAATAAATCTATCTATTGAAGTTGTCTTTCTAGGGGCCAATATCCTTTTTGGATAAAAATAATCAAATTGCAGAAGAGGTGGGTAGAACATATATATGCCCCTATGAATGTAGAAAATATTCAATATGAAGAGCGCATATCATCGCCCAAAGCTCTTAAACTAACCTTCCCATCTACAACATTGACCTCTTAGGTGTCATGAAAGGACATATTAAGGAGTTTGGAAGGAATGTGAATGGATAAGGTGCAACCAAAGGGAGCTATCCAATAGGTGATTTCTTTAGCGACTAACCACTAGAGAGATAGGAAAGAAGATAAGGATGGCTTATCTTAACGTGTGGTTTTTATACTTGTTGGTAGTTGGCTTGATGCTTGCTTAACACTCACTGGGTTCAAAGGTGTGTGCATGGGATCTAAAGGCCCCATATTTCAGTAGAAGGTAAGGCTCTTAATATTTTGTTTGGCATGTTCAATATAGGTCCTTTGATCTCTTTTACCAAGTCTTGACTTGCTTAATATAGGGTGAGTCATCCTTCCTCACCTTCTATTGTGAGTTGAGCGTCTCCTCCTTCAATGTGGATGAGCCATTAATTCTTCCTCACCCTCCATTTTCGATTGTGCAAAGGGAGGTTTTTTCTATTTCTTAGCCCCTTAGACCCTACAATGTAGATCTTCAAGGGTCTTTAGACACCAAAGGGAGAGGGGAAGAAGGGTTTATCACTTATGCTAGAAGGAAAGACCCGAAAGGCCATTCCTTCCCTCAAAAGAAGAGTTGATTGGTTTTGATCTTGAAAGGTGCCCTAGTTCACTAGCTCTTTGGTATAGAAGAGGTGGGTCCTAGAAGGTTTGTTAAATAGGCTATATTTTATTCATCTAGTCGAGATGCACATTTAGTAAAAATTAAGGATGAAATTTAAACATGAAATTTGATGGAAGCGAACCATATATCATTTGTGGCTTTTATTTTATTGGAGTGGAGCTTTGTTTATGAATCAAAAGATATCATATGTATTAACAATTAGTAAAGACATAATTCTAATTTTGGCATGTTATATTTTGATTCAAAATGAAAGATCCACTTGCAATCAAATCATGAACCTAGACCAAAAGACTGTAAACATGAATTTTCAAAGTTTTGTTGAGTTGTAACTTTAATAATTGCTCTTGTGCTTTTGATAAAATATATGTTTAGGTTATGAGTGGAGCTTTGGTTCTAAATTAATCATGCCTAAGGGAAACCGTGCAAAGCGTGAAGATTACATGTCATCTCAAATGTGAGTCAAAATGGGTTATGAAGCATGTTATGCATTGATGACTGACATCATCATATCATATTACAATTTAAAAGTATGGGAGGAGGATTTTAAAATGGTCAAACCATCCAAAGTGTCATGGAAATATAAACAATATTAACCGGAAGGTAATGGAATGATTTAGAAGGTCGGTGGAATTTTTGTATCTTCATAAAGCTTTAAGAATGTGATTGACATGAAGACATTCAAATCTTAGTTAATGAAACATATGGTTAAGTTTCTCTCTTTTATATTATTTTCTCCCTTACTCTACACTTTATTAAGTCATCTTCAAACATGTTGAAATTTGGTATGGTTAAGTTTCTCTTTTATATTATTTTCTCCCTTACTCTACACTTTATTAAGTCATCTTCAAACATGTTGAAATTTGGTTTATTCATCGAGTAACGGTGACAAGTATAAATGGATTCTATTTGCAAACCACATAGCTCATAAAAATCCTTTTGTTTTTTTACCAATTAAAAAATAGAGTGCACAATTGCACTTATTAATAAATTGATATTAAATACAAATGTTGCTTATCTTTGCAGCTAACACAATGTGTTTACATTCTTTTGGTCTACGTTCCTATTCAAGATCTCACTCGAATTAAGATTTCAAGGTTTTTTGCAATTACCCATTCTCTATGCCATGATAATCATGGTCATTTATAGCTTTGTTTTTTTGAAAATTTGTTATGGAGTAATTTTCAAAATTTATTTTTAATGTGATTTTAAGGTGATGAGATTTTAAGAGATTTTACTAAAATGTAAAATGACATATCATAATTATTAGCTATATTTTATAGAGTTGGGGATTGTTATATGCTTATGTATCTTTATATTTTATTGCTTTTACAAGGTGCAAAATTTCGAAATGAGTTTGCATTTTAAAGCTTGTCCCTTTGATAAAACTATATACGGACTCTTTCACTCACTTAAAAATTGGGATTAATTTTAAAGTATATTGATTTTCTTCAAATAATTTATATAATTATGTATCTTTATGAAAGTGATGGATAAGTTTATATTTTTTTTTTTATAAATATTTTAATGGTATTTCCATGTGGTCACACTCTTATCACAAGGATATAATCTTTGATCTTTGTGTATGAATGCAATTTTGTTATGGGTTATAATATTATTCAACTAGTTTTTATTTCAATTTCATTATATAATGAAATGCATTTTTTTTTCCTTTTTGTTAATGCTAACGGAATTCGTAACATGACGGTTCTCGTGTTGGCGCAACACGGGGTCAATACCAGTTGGTGGCCAGTACTACCTTCAAGTGCAACCACACTGCCCCCAAGTATGGTACACAAGCTAGACGATGATTGAATCTGTGACCTGCACAATGGCATGAACATAACATGTTTTCTGACCAACAAGTCACACCCTTGGGGGCTCGTTATATAATGAAATGTTATTTCTCATGTTCATTTTCATGTGAAGCAAGTGGATTAGACATGCAAATAATTAGAGAAATATAGGTTTTTGTTCACTATAATAACCTACAACCATCTAGGTATATTGACTGCAAACATTTTAATGGATATATTGTGATATATGTTTTTTCTTTTGCTTTTTTAAGCACGTGTTTCATGATTTGTTTCCAACCTCTATAATTAATAAATTTCAAATTTATTATAGATATTGGAACTTATAATTGTAATAGTTATCAATTCTTATCTTTATAGATTTTAAACATAAATTTGTTTTATTTTTTACTAACAAGTATATTTTTATATATGGTCTTTTTTGGGACATGCTTTAGTTGATTCTTAGGTTTCACCTATTTCTATTATATAGGTGGATACATAATCGCAAATGTCTCAAAAAATAAAAATGCAAGTTACAATTGGAGAAGTGTGTGGATGGACAAAAAATCAAACTTCGAAGTCTCAATATCAATTAGAAACAAATGCTAAAGCCTATAACACTCCATTAGAACAACAATTACATAAAAAAATTGGATGCTTTTCTAATGATGATCTAGATGAAGGAAAAAATGGTGTTGAAGAAGAGGTTAATAATCAAAAGAAATTTGAGTGCAAAAAAAAAATCATATGGAATGGTTATATAAGTTTGATTGGTTGAATATGTGATCCATGATGATACAATCACTATGAAATGTAGCTATATTTGTGAGAAGTATAGGATGAGTGGACCATGGGATTTAGAGAATGGTTGTACTAGATTACAACATAATGCTTTTGTTACTCATGAAAAATCGTTGGTACATAAATATGCTAAGGCAAGATGGATTAGTGCATTATACATAAAGATGAAACCAATTCGGGTCATATTAGGTAGATGGAAGATGAAAATAATGAATTGGCCATTACTACAATGAAAATATAATATTTTGCTTTCCAAGAAGATTTATCTTCATCAAAGTATGAAAATCTTTGCAAATTCCTCATGGAAGTAAAAAAACCATATTTGCCAAAGTCTCAAGAGTACTCTAGATACAAAAATTATGAGTCTGTGAATGATTTTATATATTGTATATCAAGATAATTGAGAAGATTTAGATAAAAAATATGTTGTAAAGCTCTTTTCATTAATGGTTGATGAAAACGGTAATCGAAGTTTAAAACAACACCTTGTTGTACATGCGACCTCTTTAGATTCAAATGGTCTTGGGACACCTATGTAAAAGTTTATGGAACTCAAGAACATAATGGATGGAAAAGGAAAAATAATATATTATTGTGTTATGGGATTAATAAATGCTACAAGATTTTAGGAAAAAAATTGGATAGTCATTTCTATAGCTGGAGTTGTAGCAATGACTAGAAATGGAAATGGCTGTCTCATTTTTGAAAAAATACACTCCAAACCTTGCTACACTGCATCGTGTGGCTCATGATGAGTCTTTATAAGTAGTAAATTCTTCTAAGCAAGTACCTAAGTTATTCTATGTTGAAAAAATAACGAACAAAGTGTATTCGTGGGCTTAAGACTTACCTAAGAGAAGTGATGACCTTAATCATTTACTTAAAGTCATGCAAATTGATGTTCTTGAAGTTTTACATATACACTTAGTGAGATGAATATCCATGGGAGAAGTTATTGTTGTTAAGATTTTTCCAAAAAATGTGAAAAAATGAAAAGAAAACTTCATCATGGTATGATAATACATTAATTTACTCCATTCAATTTTGTTTTCATGTGTTGGCTAATGTTTTGTGTGAATTGAACAAGTTGAACAAGACTTTTCAAGAAGAAAATGAGAAATGAAAATTGTTGGGTTGGCTCTTAAAGTAAATATAAGTACATTATTTGGATGGTTTCTTAAAAAATGAACATTTGCAGAAAGTACAACTTATGTTTCAAAATTTCTAAGTGATTCTCAATATGGATATATTGAAATTAAAGATGAAGAGATAGTTATAAATAGACATGATCTATGACACATCTCTATCCCAACTATGGAGATTGATTATAGTCATATAAGGAGAAAAACTATGAAGCTTCGCATTGAAGGCACACAAGAGAGTTGCCAATAACTCACAAAATTTTGTATTGAGTCTCTCATAGGCTCTTTCAATGAAAGATTCCTAGAACTTCATCTTTTTAATATAGTAAAATTGTTCAATCCTTGTTATTAGCCAGAAGAGTGTCACACCAGTGAGAAAAAGTCAGAGCATTAGCTTTTTATACTTTTTGAACATTTCCAATCTACCATATTATATGATCTTGGATTTGTTCCTTTATTTGATATTAAAGCTTGTAAAAGAGAGTTGCACCCTTTTGTTGATTCATTAAGGAAGTGTGGAAAGTCTTCCACAACAAAAAACAATGGCACAAAACATATCCTCATATGATGAAATTATGGCAAGCATTCTTGCAAGTACAGTGGATTTTGAAAGAAATTTTTATAAACAAAACATCATCAAGGACCATAAAATCAAGGATGAGATTAAATAAGCTAGATGCATTAATGAGAATACCTATGAATGGGTCTGAATTATCTAATTTGGATTGTAGTATAGTGGGTATGGAGAGATACAAAGTCAAGAAGAGTTCTTGAGCTTTGATAGGTAGGATGTTAGTCTTATTTATCTTTTGTAGCAATTTTTGTTTACCTTGTAATCTTGTTTAATGTGTATGGAATCCTATGGGTTTTGTTGAGTGGAGGATTCAAGACAAGAAGATTTTTAGTATGTTGATTTTTTGATGAGGTGCTTATGCTAGCTAATAAGGTGAAGACAATTCTTTGAAAAAATTCATGTCAATTAGAGAACATATTCTCTTGCTCCATAGGGCCTCATGGTTGTTAGCTCATGCCAATAAATATATCCATGGAATATACACCTTCACTGGGTCTAGCATCCTTCCTGGATAAAAATAATGAAATTGCAAAGGAGGTGGGTAGAACATATGGAATCCCTTATGAATGTAGAGAATATTTGGTGCTGCAATATGAACAGTGAAAATCGTTGGCCCAAAACTCCTAGACTAACCTTCCCATATACAACCTTGACCTGTTATGTGTAGGGAAAGGATGGATTAAGGGGTTGTGAAGGAGTGTGGATCGATAAGGTGTGGCTCAAGGGAGCTATCTAATAGGTAACTAATTCTTTAGTGACCGACCACTAAAGAAGATAAGTATGACTTAACATGTGGCATAATTCTTGTTGGCAATTGGCTTGACACTTGCTTAACACTAGCTAGCTCCAAAGGAGTGTGCATGAGATCCTAAGGCCCCATACTTCTAGTAGAAGGTAAGGCTCTAGATGTTTTATTTATCTTGCTCAATATAGGTCCTTTGATCTCATTTACTATGTCTTGACCTATTGTTGATGGGCCAACTTTCACACAAATAGCTAGGGGATCTCCCCATTGAAAAATCCCATATAGGCTCTCCACCATTTGTTATGAGAATCCCATACATTATGTGGGCCCAGATGCCTCCACGTTGTTTGAATATTTGCTTTGAACAATATGAACAATGAAGTTAGAGAAAAAATTAAAACTTTCAACAAATACAAGTTAAGAAAATTTATGGAAATTGAACATGTAACAAACTATTACATAACAACGGCTAAATAACATGGCATGCATCTCAAGGGAAGCAATGTTAGCAAGATTTCAGCGAAAACCCATGCATAATATAGATTCGTTTATTGACTGTAAATTAGTTCATAATCGATAATAAACATGAAAGCATATAATCCCATAGATGATATGTGCTTAAATATATAATTTTTTTTTATCTAACCTAAACAAAATAAAAGAAACACATATACCATCATACCATCACAAGAAGAATCCCACAATGTTTGACAATACATGTGAGTAACTACATACTTAGGCTCAAAGAGCTTAAACATTAAGTTAAAATGTTCGTAACACCATCACATGAAATGTACATGAACCCCACTAATGGAAATACAAAACCACTACTTGAATCCTGAAAAGGACTATTAGCTCTCAAAAGAATATGCACAAATTGTGTCCAAAATTAAAGGTCATTTACATCTAGACATGGGGGTTTATTTATAGGAGGTAGGGTGACCTTTCACCTATAAAGACCTTTCATCTATCCTCGTGACTCTTCATATTCCCTATGACCTTTCACATTCTGTATGACTCTCTCCACTATAGATCTTAATCCATTATTAAGAAAAACGCAAATTGCATCAATATTAAAGAAATCGAGCATGCCTAATCAACTAGTCTAATGATGGAGAGATATGGAATATCAACTCACAAATCTTGAACTAGGTATGACTACCATATCTTGTATTCACATTCAAGTGTTAAAATCTTGTGGTACAACTTGTCCCCATGCATGTTAAGGAATTCTAATGTATTTGTGTTACATAATAATTTGTCACCGACCTCATGTCAGCCCCTGAGCGACATCTCCACTGTGTCATACATCAAATAAACATGTCCATATCTTCCCACTCATTCAAGAAGATCAAGAAAGTGCTCTCTAATCCTGAAGATTGACCCTTTACCTATGTTTCTGCATCGTCGCAAGTAAGCATCACTATTCTTGCGACGATTCTCTGTGTTGAACTATAAGGTCATGCCATCGTCGCAGGGGTACACCATTTTCCTGCAACGATCAGATTTTAGGGCTTGGTGCAAGTCCTCAAGATTCTTCTTGCAACGATTTGTCTGAATATACTGCTTCCTTGCGAGGTCGTCGCTGAGCCCTAGTGTAGGACTTTCGAGGATCTAGATATGGCGAATTAGTTCAAACAAAATGCTTCTAGGTGATTCTAGAGCTGGTTGTTGGGTCAAAGGAGTTCGCCTTTCCTCCTCTGGGATGGTAGTTCCACCTTTTGAGAAACCTCCCTTGAGGATAAGCTCCCTCTCCCTCATTTCATGGAGGCTCCTCCTCCTATAAAAGCACTCCCCATTGCTATGATTAGCTAGTTCTTGGTTTTTGGATTGAAGCAAATTAGCTAGCTTTGGTGTGAGTTTGATAAGTTTCCAATGTGAATTACTGATAGTTTAGCAATTGGTTGTGGATTACCTTAGCCTTGTATTAGAGCTTGTGAGTGAGAGAGAGAGTTACCATCCTTTTGGGAGATCCATTCTTGAGAGTGAATGCTTGAAGAAACATACCGACTGGACCCTTCGAGAAGGCTTGCGACGTCAAGGCTTGGTTGTAAGCTTTGCTTTTGATTTATTTTAATACAATCAATGATGATTTCCTATGTCTTGTGTATAATATATTTGATAGCTTATGGTTCCTTGACTCTATAAGTGAATAGATCATTGTTGTTCTCGATTACGTGTTCTATTGTTCTCTTGTGTTGTTTCAGGTTGATTGCTCATTGAGGAGAAGGAAACAATAGCTGGAGCGGCACAATGAAAGCCTCATCGAATATCGATTTGAGGTAGGCTTTCAACGATGACTGTTTAAGGAAATTGATTGTTGTTTTGTTCTGTTATGACTAGACCCACTCTAGGGCTAGAAGGGTTGCCTCTGTCCTCAGAGGGAACATTTCCTACTTCACAAGTTGGTGACTCCTTTGGGGAGTCCTTTGCATGTTTTCTTCTTGTTTGATCTTGGTTTGTTTTTTGATGTAGTGTTTTTCGATTTTTGGGGTTGAGCCTTAAGTTTTTTGGGTTACCTGGGTCAATTTGGGTATCCCTCTTACTGGTTGGAAGATCAGTCTAGTGTCATTCAGGTGTTTTTACTTTCCTTTTTCCTTTAGTAAGATCGTCGCCGAAGATAACTTAATAGCTGCAACAATGTCGCATCTGTCCTCTTTAGTAAACCTGCACGTCACAGATAACCTGTCGTACAATCACGGCGATTCCTGAAATCGAACTATCCTGAAGACATGTGTACACCTGCGACGACGTCGCCCAGTTGCTATCTCTACACCTGCGACGATTGGCTTTTCATCTCAAGTTGCTTGTTATAGACCCACGACGATTCCTGTACAAGTTGTTTTTACAACTTTGCCTCCTGAATCCATCAGTCCTGCTTATCCCCTGCTGCTTCTTGTCTCTCATCGACTTGTTTTGATTGCTTTTGGTTAAGGCTTGTTTCTCTTTGGTTTCATTGAGTGAGTCTTGTGTTTTTAGACCTTGTGACCTAGCTCTGTTAAAGGTTTCGTCAAGAAGTCATTTGCCTGGGTCACTTGTCTGTCCAAGGTTCATCCACAACCACCTTATTGATTTGCTTGAGGTTTTTTTTGCTGCTTGTTTTCTTGTTGATTGATTTTTAGTGTTGGTTATTAAACTGGTTCTTCACATTGATTCGATTTCCTCACTATCAAACATAGATCGCAATTGTTTCTATCAGTCAGGTTTACACTTGCTTGTTTGTCATTTAAATTTCAAAAAATAAAAATATTGCATTCGTTTAGTATATGAAAGTGAAAGTACATTTGCATTACGGATTTTCGTGATTGAGAAATTGGAAAGCGAACTTTAATCTTTCATTAGTAGTATCGATGCACTATGAGATTAGTTTATTGATGCATTGTGTTTCTTAGTGCTTACATTTTCTTGTCTTGGTTTGTGTTTGCTTGGAAATGAACTCTTTACCCTCCTTTAAGTAGGTATTCATCGAAACAATTGATGCTTTACTCATTGTAGCTACATCTTAGGAATTGTTGAGATACATTTGGTAGGGCCTGAAAACCAAAACTTAATTCAAGGTCAACTCTAAAATCAATTGAATGAACCTAACAATGCATTGAAACTGAATGCACATTATCTAGAGGTCTAGGCTAGAGACATGCTCCGGCGTCGTTAAACCTAGTCATTATTGTTTTCGATTAAGGTTAGGTGATTCCTCCTTCTGTGACTCAATAGTTGCTAGTACGGACTTGTGCTCCCCATACTGTCGAGTATATATCGGGAGACCCAACTAGGTTATCATCCTACATCCATAGGAAGCCGAGTCTACTACCTTACGAACCGTAATGCACCGAACACAACATTCGGGAAGACTGACTGTCGTACGGAAAGTACTTGGTCATTTTTCTTTCATTTGATCATTAAGGTGTATATGCAGTTTTGCAATTTGTCTGGTAAACCTCTTGTCTAGTTCTCCAAAGTAGTCACTTTCGTTCCTTTTCGACTCCTTAAAAGAAAAGGATCATCTGAGCACTTGTCCTTTCAGGCTCATTAAATATTCGAAGGTGACTAGAGTCATCTTTTGTCCTTTTTCTCGACTCTTTAAACATGAAAAGGTCAAGTTTTGTTCCTGTGTCATAAAATTTATTCGACCATGCTCACATTTTCCCTGTTAATCTTGACTGTGTTTTAGTTTCCATAGAGTTTTTTTCCTTGCTTGATTATCTCTTTTTCCCAGGACTTTTGAGTTAAATCATCCTGGTGGAATCACCGATCCCGTCTCCTGTGCCAAGCGACCAAGGCTTCGCATCCCCTGTCGCTTCTGAGGTATCGGCTGTTAGTGATACCCTTCCTATTATTCCGAGTGTTCAACCTCTTAACTCTCATGCTCCGGAAGGGGAACCTTATGATATCAATTGGAATCCTGTTTGGGAACCTTCAGAAGAAGACTTCCCAGTTACTCCTCCTGGTGTTTCGGCTGTAATGTCTTCTTCCGACATGGATGAGACGACCCCCGTGACCAGTGAAGAGGATCTTATGTCAAGTGGCGAAATTCCTCTCTCTACAGAGCCTTTTCGCATCACTTCCCTTGGCATGACATTGCCTTTACGCTATCGCGCCTTGTCTGACATCATGAGTTCCCTGTCTCTTAATTCGAGTTCTATGTGGTCTCATACTATAGCTCCAACCTCAGAGCCTTTTGTACCTCGGATTCACAATGTGTCTGTCACATCTGTTCCATCCATACCTACTGTCTGTGTGGCCTCTACAGCTCCTGTTGTTAGTGTCGTTGCTGCATCCATAGTGGTTACTACTATCGTTGGTCCTTCAGTTGGTCCCACTAGTGGTGGTCCTTCAACTTCGGCATCTGGAGTCGTTAATCCCACCGGTAGTGTTTCGCTCTCTTCTGGTTCCATTCCGGCAGGGTGGACATATGAGAAATACATGTATGCTCTTCAAAACCTGGATCCACATAATCCGCTGCATTATTACGATCCTCGAGGGGCTCATATTTATCATACTGGATCCCTCCCACTTCAGCCTGCGGTTGAGGTTTCCATTCCATTATCTGTTGCCTGGGGTCGTACTGGTTATCATGGTGGCCAAGAGCAGCCTTCAGCTTTTCAGGGTCCACCATATCAAGGGCAGCCATCTTACGGACAACCATATCAAGGGCAGCCGTCTTAGGGCAACCATATCAAGGGAAACCTTATCCAGGACAACCTGTTGGCCCACAAGGACAACCCTTACAGGGACAACCTTCGGCCTTCACAGGTTCCTCTTTTACTTACTTTGGGTAGCCTTCTGGTCAACCAGGTCAGCCTCAAATCCAACCAGGCCAACTCGGTGCCCAACAAGGTCACCCCGTTGGACAAGTAGGCTAGCCTCAAATCCCGCAAGGCCAACCTACTATCTAGCTTGGTCAACCCTCTGGACAAGCAGGCCAGCCTCAGACTCAACAAGGCCAACCTACTGTTCAGTTAGCTCAACCCTCTGGTCAACCAGGCCAGCCTCAGCTTCAGCAAGGTCAACCTATTACCCAACAAGCTCAACCTTCTGGACAAATAGGTCAACCTCAACATCAACAAGGCCAACCTTCTAGCCAGTTGGGTCAACCTCAATTTCAACAAGGACATCTGTCTAGTCAAGTTAATCCATCTCTTGGTCAACCGGGCACTCAAGCACTCATTGTTTCTCAAGCCCCACCCAGTTTCTAGACTCAGGCTGGACTCCAGACCCAACCTGGTCTCCAAACTCAAGTTGGATTTCAAACCCAACCTGCTTATCAAATGTAGCCTGGGCCTCAGGCGCAGTTTGGAGCTCAGCCGCAATATGGTCTTCAGAAACCCCAAGGGCAGCCTCAAACTGCTCCATATCAAATTATCAACAACCGTAGGTCAATCCTTATCAAAATTTTTAGTAGCCTTATGATGCTCCTATTGTTCAAAATGGTAATCAATGGGCTATTGGTGGTTATAACCTAGGTCAACCATCTGGTTATACTTATAATCCCTATGGGCAGAACCCTTACGGACAAAATCCTTATGGGAAAAATCCTTCTGGGAAAAACCAATGGGGGCAACAAGGAGCTGGATGGAACCCTAACACTGGCTCTTATCAGAGGCCTATGATGTCCTTTAATCCTCAATTACCTTTCCTAGAAACTTTGGAACTGCTTGATGTGTCCAAGCTGACGAACGATCCCATCCTTCATAATCCGTATTGGCCACCAGTTCCGACTAAAATTCCCGGTGATTGTCCCAAGTTTGACGGTAAATCTGGAGAAGATCCTCAAGCTCATGTCATGACTTATCACCTCTGGTGCTCATCGAACTCATGGCTTGATGATTCTATCCAGCTCTGTCTGTTCCAATGGACTCTCACTGGCTCTGCCACAAAATGGTATATTGAGCTTGCTCGTGGAACTTTCCAGGATTTCAACTCGCTTGCTATGGCATTTCTAACTCATTTTCAGTTGCCGATTCGTTATGAAATGGGCACACACCTCCTTACATCTTTGAAACAGGACACAGCCACGCATATCTCCAATCATATTCATGAATGGAGAAGGCGTCGTCGTTTGATTAAGTTTTGGATCCCTGATCAACTTCTGACTGACTAGTTTACAACCTCGTTCGTCGGTCCGATAGCCCGGGATATTGCTATGGGGGCATGTGTTATTGAAGAGCAAGCTATCACGCGTGCTCAGTATCTTGACTTGGTTTATTCCCAGTTCGGTATGCTGTATGATTATTTGCCTGATGCTCCACGGCCCAGAACTTCTAAGGCTTCGTCAATGCCATCTGTTGATGGTGTCATTGGTTCCGTTAGTTCATCCTCCCGAAAGTCTTTTGTGACCCCTGCGAAGCAAAAATCTACTGCTGTAAATGAAAATGCTTCTTAGGCCCCTCCTAATCATGGTAAAAATTTTGAAGTCAATGCCATCCATTCCACCGCGGCAGACAAGGCTTCGAAAGGTAAGAAAAAGGGTAAAGGCAAAAATAAAGATGATCCACCAAAGCAGGATGCTCCCAAGCCTCCGGCCTATGAAGGTACCAAACACGAAACCAAGTATCCTTGTCTCATCTATGACGAGGATCACTATACTAAAGACTATCCTAAATGGTCTAAGATTAGTCGTTTGCTTAAAGGCACCTCTGGAACTCTTGTTATGCTCAAAGAGATTTTTCCCTTGCAACAAAATCAAATGGTGGTCGATCAACCTCAGTCTTCTTCCACTTTCGGCTCCCAAGTTTTTATGGCTAGGACTATTCCCATTCATATCAGTACTCGATCGAAAGAGCACCCTCCTCCCGCCAGGAAGGAACCTGAAGCCCCTTCAAGTGTTCCTTCGTCCAGTACTAGTCCTCTCCATATCGAGCGGCCTAGTACCGAGTCAGTCATTCGACCTCCTCCCAAAGGGGTGCTTCGGAAGTCTTCTTACAACCCTAATGCTCGTGTTGTGCAACACTATAGCATTGTTGAGGACTTAGCCCAAGCCCCTTCGGCTATGTCTGCTTTGGAAGTCCTCCAGAGTTGTCCCTCCCAGAGGAAGTCTTTGCTATCAGCCATTGGTGGCATTGACTCAACCGATTCGGATTTGATCACTTTCGATCTTGATAATCATGTGCCAAGATTGCCTCATCAGATTGCTTTCCTCATTCAAGTCATCATTAACTCTAAGAATATTCATCGCACTGTTATTGATGAGGGCGCCTCCACTTGCATCATGTCTATTGCTTGTTGGAAGGCTATCGATTCCCTGACGTTGAGTCAATCTCCTAATACCTTGGAAGCCTTTGATGGAAGAGATTCCCATCCTTTCGGTATCCTCCTGTGTTTGCCTATTACTCTGGAAGGGAAGACAATTGAAGTTGAGGTCAAAGTTGTTGACGCAAATTTGACTTACAACCTTCTCTTAGGTCGAAGCTGGACATATGCCATGCGAGCTATGGCTTCATCTCTATTTCATGTCCTTCGTTTTCCCCATCAAGGGAAAATTGTCACGGTTGACCAATTGTCCTTCTTCACCTCTTCTTCTTTGGATGGCAACGTGCCTTTTGTGGAGCATACCTCTGTTCCGTATGAAAGCGTGGGTGCTGGACTTTTCAAAGATCCTACCCTTATGGGTGTCTTTTTGCTCCCACCTCCCAATGTCACTCCCATTAATATGATTTTTGTCTGTTCTGATCCTTGGGTTCTCCCTCCCACCGATCAGATAGACTCCTGGGGTGACGTCATGCCGTTGAGTCCTACCAAGCTCAACTATGTAGAAATTGTTTCCGCATCGGCTTCATCTTCTGATCCTGCTCCTTCGAGCAGGGCTCTCAACACATATGTACAATCCCCTTGGCTCGAAGATAGCGTTTCTTCGGATCCATTGAAGTAGGTCTTTCCTTCTGATGAAGCGATTATAGAGACTATGTCTTTTGAGGAGCCTCCCTAGTTCGATCATCACCATCGCTCCTCGTTTCTCCCAAGCCATGGGGCCATGACTACCTGTCTTGAGAAGTTTACTTCTTGTATCCCCTCACAGCCCCTTCAGACGCCTATTCAAGTTCATGAAGTTTTCTCTGAAGGCGATATGGGGAAAATTACGCAAATGATGCCCATCAACATCTCTGTCAAACCAAGGATCGTTGAGAATATTCACATTGGAGTTACCTATACTCTAGAGGAGATTCAAATTTATACCGATCTTTTCAGAGAATTTCACGACGTTTTTGCTTGGTCATACGAAGAAATGCCCGGTATCGATCCTAGTATCGTGGTGCATGAGATCCCTACGTACCCTGGTGCCAAGCCTGTTCGACAACGTTTATGCCCCGTGCACCCGAGAAAAGCTGCGGCTATTAAGGGAGAAGTTGAAAAAATTCTCAAGGCCGGGTTTATTTACCCTATCCCACTGACTGATTGGGTCTCTAATATTGTCCCTGTGACCAAAAAGCAGGGCACTATTAGGGTTTGTGTTGACTACCGTGACATTAATCGTGTGTGTCCAAAGGATAATTATCCTACGCCCTTTATCGACCAGCTCATCGACGATTGTGCTGGAAGTGAGATCTACTCCTTTATGGACGGCTTTTTTGGTTACAACTAGATCAATATATCGCCTGCTGATCAACACAAAACCGCCTTCATCTGCCCGTGGGGTACCTTTGCTTACAAGAAGCTTCCTTTCGGCCTTAAAAATGCCGGTGCTACCTTCCAGCGAGCAATGTCTTATGCATTTCATGACATTCGTCACATTGTTCAGCCATATCTGGATGACCTCTTGGCTCATTCAGCAAAGCAATCTGACCATTCAAACCACCTTCGCGAAATTTTTCTTCGCTGTCGACACTACCATATCCGTCTTAATCCACATAAGTGTGTCTTCTGCGTCGAATCCAGTAGACTTCTAGGTTTTTTCGTCTCTAAGGAGGGCATTCGTCTAGATCCCCTCAAAGTTGAAGCCATCCTGAATCTTCCTCCTCCTGCCTCTTTGCAACAATTGCAGAGTTTACAGGGTAAAGCTAATTTTTTACGTCGTTTTATTCCAAACTACACCGAGATTGCTAAAGGCTATACGCAGCTCTTAAAATGTGACACTTCCTTTGTTTGGGATGCCACTGCCCAAGAGTCATTCGAGCAACTCAAGGCACTCCTTGTTTCTGCTCCTTTATTGCATCCGCCTAATTACCATCATGACTACACTCTTTATCTCGCTGCTGCCGATAGCACTATTGGCATGGTGTTGGTTCAAGACGATGATGACAGTTCTGAGCACGTCATTTATTATCTTAGTCGCAACCTCCTTGACACGGAAACTCGATATGCTTACGTCGAGAAGCTTGCTTTGGCAGCTGTTCACACTGTCCAACGTTTTCGTCACTATATTTTGTTGCGCACGATGATAGTGATTTCTGATTGCAACCCGATGATGTACATCCTGTCACGTCAATTTCTGGGGGGAAAATACTCGAAATGGATCGTTATCCTTCAAGAGTTCGATTTGGAGTTTACTACAACCAAGTCTAAGAAATCCCTTGTCTTCGCTGAATTGATTTGCTCGTTACCATCCGCTACTGCACCCTCTCGGTTAGAGGATTGCATTTCGGATGATACTCTTTTCTTGATAAGCACCCTCGATCCCTGGTATGGGGACATTATTTTCTACCTCCAGACATCCTCCTTTCATCTTGATTTTTCCAAGGATGCTCGACGCCGTATTCACCATCTTTCTCAGCCTTATCGAATTATTGGGGACACCTTGTACTGTCTCAACGTTGATTCCATTCTCCACCATTGTTTGACGTTCGAGGAAGCTAAATGAGTCTTGAATGACTATTACTTTGTCACCTACGGTGGTCACATGTCTGGTTATGCTACTGCCCAAAAGATCCTCTGTGCTGGTTATTTTTGGCCCTCTATTTTCAAGGATTGCATTCTCGTTGTCCGTTCCTGTCATGCGTGCCAAATTTACCAACAGAAGATGCATGTGCCCCATCCCCTTTACACCCTGTCATTACCGTAGGCCCTTTCACTAAATGGGGCATAGATTTTATGACCTGTAACCCTCGCTCAGCCGGGGGGCATGGGTATATTATCGTTGCCGTCAATTATTTTACAAAATGGGCTAAGGTGATGCCTACATTATCTAATGACGGTAAGACAATGGCTCAGTTCTTATTTAATCATGTAATTACTCAATTTGGAGTCCCTCAGGCTATTGCCACTGATCATGGTTCTCATTTCCATGATCATATGATGACTGAGTTAACAACCCAGCTAGGCTTGCATCGTGATAGTTTGACACCTTATTATCCTTAGGCCAATGGCCAAGTCGAAGCCATCAAAAAGGTGTTGCTCACGATGCTTCAGCATACCATTGGAATGCACAAGTCTAATTGGCATTTGATGTTGTTTTCCGCCTTATGGGCCTACCGTACCTCAGTGAAGGATGCCACCAGATTCACCCCGTTTCAACTTGTTTACGGTCTGGAGGCTACCCTTCTGATTGAATGCGAGATACCTTCTCTCAAGATAGCTGTCGAATTACTCCCGAATACTACTCCTATAGAAGAACGCCTTCTTTACCTAGAGCGGTTAGACGAGACCCGTTGACTCACCTCTCTAGTCATCGAAGCACAGAAGAAGAGAGTGAAAACTCACTTCGATCAAACTATTACTCCTCATTCTTTTGTTGAGGGAGATTTAGTCCTGCTGTATGATCAAGCGAATGATACACTGGGGGTAGGCAAATTCGAACCGATGTGGCATGGGCCTTATATTGTGAAATGCATTTTGCAGAAAGGGGCCTATGAGCTAATTGACTACGAAGGAAATCCTCTCGATAAGCCCCGAAATGGGCTTTATCTGAAAAATATTATGCATGAATTTTCATGCATCTACTGTGTACATATGTGTGTTTTTTGTGTGTGCATGTGTGGCTTGGTGTGTAGGCGTTATTTCCGCTTATTGTGTCTTTTTACTTCTTGTGCAGATGTCTGGTGCACCTTATATCAATTTCGCTGATGGTGCCTGTCGCAGTACCCGGAATCTTTCCTCCGTGGCATGGGTGATCTATGATCCTCACAGTGAGTTAGTAGATCTTCAAGGTGTTTGTCTAGGGTGTACCACAAACAATGTCGTTGAATATAGCGTTGTCATTGAACTATTGACTGAGGTTGTTAACCTCGATATTCATGCATTGATTGTGAATCTGGACTCTCAACTTGTTGTTCTTCAACTTAATGGGCGTTATTCCGTCAGAAACCCTCAAATTTTAAGGTTGTATTTGCGTGTTCACTTATTGGAAAGAAATTTTGATTTTATCACATATCAACACATTCCTAGAAGATTAAACACGTTAACTGATGCATTGGCCAATCATGTATTAGACAGACATTTACGCAATTTATAAACAAACATTGTATGCAAGTATTCAGACATAGTAATAAACCATAGATAGTATATATATATCATGTGGCGCACCGAGGTGCTCAAAAAATAATGTGTATGTCAAAAAATAGGGTATATGTTCATGATACATCTGAGACACATGTCTCTCAAAATAGCAGAAAAAGAAACCTAGGCATCTACTGTGGCGGGTTCTGCTCCCTATAGCAGACCACTGCCCACACTACTCATCTGAGTAGTCTATGGACCCTGGGCGATACACCAGCAGTATGTCTCTGGTACTCTCGTGGGACCTCCTCGAACCCCCTGTAGTCCAGGATCCCCTCCGTCAAACCCTCGAGGTTCTGGGCTATCTCCTCCTCTGCATTACCACCTAGGGGTGGCAGGGCCAGCTCTCTATTCTCCTCCCTCCATGTTGTAGGAGCGAGACCCACAGGTCTCTCAGGTCCCACATCTGCAATGAACACAATTATTAAGACATATACATTTAAAAATCCAAAAACATTTAAATAGTGTGGTGGTTAACCAAGTGTGTCACCTCTCTCATCCCATTGCTCGCCATGCGGGAGCATCATGTCAGGATCTCCTTGGAAGTCTGTGCCCGCATAGGGCAAATCCTCAATGAAAACCAGTTGTCAATCCAGGCACTCCATGAAGAGTGTTGCCCATGAGACTGGCCAACCGCCAGCCCCTCGTGGCATCACATGTGCCCATCTGGTGATACGGGTCTCTCGCGGTCCTGGAAATGAAACATCCATGTCCTGTAGCTGAAGTAGTGGTACCCACTCCAACATGAGCGGTACCAGGATGGACCCATATCCAAACTGTTTGGTCTCTCCACGTCGGCACTTGGTCAACTGTCTCTTTATGTTTAGAGACACTGCCTCGGCCTAGTCATACATGGTCGAGTTAAGGCAATCTAGAGCCAACCGTAGTTGGGTCTTAGTCACCTCGTGCTGTGCCTGAGAGCCTGCTACTCTCGTGATCGTAAATAGTAAGACATGCAGTGTCAAGTCCTCCATGGTTGGGATCTGCAGTTTCCCACTGGTGGGTGACTTGCGTGCCCCCGGGCACGCTCGTGCAATCAACATGTCGAGAGTCTCTCCGGCAACCCGCATGCCCTCCATGCGGGGTCTCTCGCCTCAATGAGATAAGCCTGTCAGGAAATATATGTCGGTCACATCGAACTCAATCTCCTAACCCCGAATGATAAACTTGCCCTCTGTCGGGTTCCACGAGCGAATCAAGAACTCGAGCAAGTCTAGTTGTGCCCGAAGAAGAGGTGTGAGGAAAATTTTTAGTAACCCGCAGTTCCACAAGACTCTTTTGCATTGTGGGCCATTGAATCTTCTTTCATCATCAACGTCATGCGTTCACTCTTGCCATGCATACACCATTTTTGCACCCTGCATAAGAAAATAGCAATTGATTAGAATTGTTTTGAGCCATTTTCTTGATTTAAAATGCTATTAAAAATGAAAATTTCATGTTTGCTGCGTCAACATAATTTCATAGTTCATTTATTTCCAGATTGTTGCAGGAGTACACATGTTTCTTGTGACGATCCGATTGTGGTGTGTGTAAAATTCTCGATCGTTGCGAACCCGCGAGGGACTTCCGCGACGACCGGGGCGCGACTATGAAACAAAAAATCCACCAAAACCACCCAAAATGCATGAAATTTGACTTAAAAACAATCAAAATGCAAGGATAAGATTGATGTACTTGGTGAAAGTATCGCGTGAAATGGTTGATCACAGGTGACGAAATTGAGCTCCAAGGATCGCATAGGTACATAGTTGAAATATTACCAAAGGTTAAAACTCAAAACGAAATGTGAAAAATGATTTACCATGGGTCATATATAGATATTTTTTGAAAATTTAGGGTTTTTTAAACTATAGGACTTGGGTTTTACAACATGTTTTGATTTCTACCTATGGTTTTAGGGTTTTGACCCAGTTTTTTCAATATTACAATGCATATTTTTGTCGAATGGATCTTATATTTTGTTCTTCTGCACAGGAACAAGGGCGATAGATACATTTAATGGTTAATACATGCTTGGTCCATATTGCGAAATTTTCCACAAGTCTTCTTTAAGATCTTTTCCGACTTATTAAAGATGAAAAGATTGCTGAGTTTTTTCCTTTTGACTCGTTAAATGTAATAAAAAGGCGGCCCACTTTCAGCTTTTTTCCAACTTATTAAAGATGAAAAGATTGCCGAGTTTTTTCCTTTTGAACTTAATCTCCTAACCCCGAATGATAAATTTTCCCTTTGTCGGGTTCCACGAGTGAATCAAGAACTCGAGCAAGTCTAATTGTGCCCGAAGAAGAGGTGTGAGGAAAAATTTTAGTAACCCGCAGTTCCGCAGGACTCTTTTGCATTGTGGGTCATTAAATCCTCTTTCATCATCAACGTCATGCGTTCACTCCTGCCATGCATACACCATTTTTGCACCCTGCATAAGAAAATAGCAATTGATTAGAATTGTTTTGAGTTGTTTTCTTGATTTAAAATGTTATTAAAAATGAAAATTTCGTGTTTGTTGCGTCGGCATAATTTCATAGTTCATTGCTTTCCAGATCATTGCAGGAGTACACATGTTTCCTGTGACGATGCTGATTGTGGTGTGTGTAAAATTCCCGATTGTCGCGGACCCGCGAGGGACTTCCGCGACGACCGGGGCGCGGCTATGAAACAAAAAATCCACCAAAACCACCCAAAATGCATGAAATTTGACTTAAAAACAATCAAAATGCAGGGAGAAGATTGATGTACTTGGTGAAAGTATCGCACAAAATGGTTGATCACAGGTGACGAAATTGAGCTCCAAGGATCGCACAGGTACATAGTTGAAATATTACCAAAGGTTAAAACTCAAAACGAAATGTGAAAAATGATTTACCATGGGTCTTATATAGATATTTTTTGCAAATTTAGGGTTTTTTAAACTATAGGACTTGGGTTTTACAACATGTTTTGATTTCTACCTATGGTTTTAGGGTTTTGACCTAGTTTTTCAATATTACGATGCATATTTTTGTTGAATGGATCTTATATTTCATTCTTCTGCACAGGAACAAGGGCGATAGATACATTTAACAGTTAATACATGCTTGGTCCATATTGCAAAATTTTCCACAAGTCTTCTTTAAGCTCTTTTCCAACTTATTAAAGACGAAAAGATTGTCGAGTTTTTCCCTTTTGACTCGTTAAACGGAATAAAAAGGCGGTCCACTTTCAGCTCTTTTCCGACTGTATAAACGCGAAAAGATGGCCGGGATTTTGTCATTTCAAGATCGTTTTTGGTTATGAAACATCGTGTCTCCAATCGCTTTTTTAATTTTTCGAATCGGGAACACTAATTATGAAAAGTACTCCTTGATCGAACTGGTCAAGCGGTTCTCTCGAATATTGTTTTCTACTTTTTCAGGCTCGAGGGATGCAAACTTATGAAAAGGGACCCCCCTGGAGTTTTCTTTTCCCTATATTTTTCAAACTCTCTAAACGTGAAAAAGACTCTGAGTTTTACCTATGTCGGACTCGTTAAACCCTGATGACATTGGACTTATCGCCATGATAAGACTCGAGCTTCTCCTTCCTGGGGCTCGCTAAAAGTTTACTAGGTTGGATTTGTTTGAAGGAAAAGCTTATACTACAAGCATATGCTATCCCCTTCAAGCTTGTTTTTCAAAAATAATTGGGGTACTCACCAGCAATGGTGGGGGAAAAATTTGGAAATCTTCATTGGTTACTTATGGCAACTAGTCACTCTTGAACATCAACACTTTTGCTTCTCGCCGGGTTTGGGACATCCTCACATCGTTGTTGGCCTTCTGGGGTTTTGGGTTTTCCATTTTGCCTCATTCCATTTGATCCTTGTTGTCTCCATTTGATCTCCGATCCCTTGGTACCAAAATGCTGCTGCCTTCCGGAGTCGTGTCGCGAATATGTTCAAGAGTATAATACTTCTACAGTTCGCACCCTTACCGCCTCCTCTGATTCTCAGTTTCATCTATCTTCGTCTTGTTCTTTATCTCATGTCATTGATGAGGGAAACATTAGTGCCCTCCTATGATGGATTGCTTCCTGCGACACCAACTCATTATCCAGGAAGTCGATCTAGAGATTCATTTTGGTACCTTGGAGCTTGCATGCCTCAATGGCAGGTTCTTCACGCTCGACGATAGACTTACATCATTGGTCTTCGATCAAGTGATTCCATGAGTGTTCGACTGCAGATCATTCTTCACACTTTGTGGATTGTATTAGAAGTACCTTGAGAACCATTGACATTACTGGTGGTCTCTCTCGTGCTTGTTAATGGTTTACATCATTGACCAGTAATCAAGCGGTTTTCTATCATGCTCAACTTCAGCACATCTATTTGCATGTTAGAAATTGTACTATGATCGGTTGGGATTCAAGACCCCGGACTAAGCTTATATATGTTCGGGTTGCATGGATTGGTTCGTGATTGCATAAATAACTCTTTGATTGGATGGCTGCAACCATACCTGAGTCTTTCTGGATGGCTGCAACCATACCTCTATCTTTATGTGGTCTTCTCAACTGAGTGGCTGCGTCCATACCACAGACCAAGCTTCATATGTCTTTTGGATGGCTATACCCATGCCTAGACTACATGTATTTCATTATCAAAGATATCAATTGTACTTGTGCCTGCAGGTTTTTCGCAATGGTGTTCCAGTTCGGTTATGATATTGTAAAGCATTTCACCCCTCCCACTCTCTTGGGCTTCATGCTTTAGGGGGCATCTGTTACACAGTGATTTGTCACCGACCTCATGTCATTCCCTGACCGACATCTCCACTGTGTCATACATCAAATAAACATGTCCATATCTTCCTACTCATTCAAGAAGATTAAGAAAGTGCTCCCTAATCTTGAAGATTGACCCTTTACCTATGTTTCTGCATCGTCGCAAGTAAGCATCACTATTCTTGTGACGATTCTCTGTGTTGAACTATAAGGTCACGCTGTCATCGCATGGGTACACCAGTTTCCTACAACAGTCGGATTTTAGGGCTCGACACAAGTCCTCAAGATTCTTCTTGTGACGATTTGTCTGAATACACTGCTTCCTTGTGACGTCGTCGTTGAGCCCTAGTGTATGACTTGCGACGATCCAGATATGGCGAATTAGTTCAAACAGAATGCTTCTGGGTGATTCTAGAGCTGGTTGTTGGGTCAAAGGAGTTTGCCTTTCCTCCTTTGGGATGGTAATTCCGCCTTTTGAGAAACCTCCCTTAAGGATAAGCTCCCTCTCCCTCATTTCATGGAGGCTCCTCCTCCTATAAAAGCACTCCCCATTGCTATGATTAGCTAGTTCTTGGTTTTTGGATTGAAGCAAATTAGCTAGCTTTGGTGTGAGTTTGATAAGTTTGCAGTGTGAATTGCTGATAGTTTAGCAATTGGTTGTGGATTGCCTTAGCCTTGTATTAGAGCTTGTGAGTGAGAGAGAGAGTTACCATCCTTTTGGAAGATCCATTCTTGAGAGTGAATGCTTGAAGAAACATACTGATTTGACCCTCTGAGAAGGCTTGCGACGTCAAGGGTTGGTTGTAAGCTTTGCTTTTCATTTATTCTAATACAATCAATGATGATTTCCTATGTCTTGTGTATAATATACTTGATATCTTATGGTTCCTTGACTCTATAAGTAAATAGATCATTGTTGTTCTCGATTACGTGTTTTGTTGTTCTCTTGTGTTGTTTCAGGTTGATTGCTCATTGAGGAGAAGGAAACAATAGCTGGAGCAGCACAATGAAAGCTTCATCGAACACTGGTTTGAGGTAGGCTTTCAACGATGATTGTTTAAGGAAATTGATTGTTGTTTTGTTCTGCTGTGACTAGACCCACTCTAGGGCTAGAGGGGTTTCCTCTGTCCGCATAGGGAACATTTCCTACTTCACAATCTGATATCAAGGTGGGCTTTTTGGATTGTAGTTGATTTTACAGATTCATGAGCTTTGTGTATAGCCTCATAGGCTAAACCACGTATTGATCGCTCACCTCTTTCATAACTCCTAATTCATCTCTTGTAGAAGCTTGTTTGATGGGATCCAAGAATGATTGAATCTATTTCTTGACTTCTTATTGGTTATCACTTCTCCTAATGTACCAATTAATGGGATATTGTGCATGTCAACAAGAGATTCTAGTGTGGCATGGAAGGTTTTATATGATGTTATTACCTTGTCTAAATCCTTGGTTAATCTGTCATGTGACAACATTTTGATTCAACCAACAACCTTATCATTCTCAGTTTTTCTTTGGAGTTCCTCAGGTGCATTGGATACTGGTTGGTCCATTCATATATGTGATCAACTACCAGTTTCATCATTGTCCCTCTTTATTTTGACTCAATGTTCATGCTTGGGGAAGGAGACATAACATGATGCAATATCATTTTTTCATTATAAACCAAGTCCATCACTTCCTCTAGTATATTATCATGTTCCAAAGTAGATGCCCACAAATCCTTATTTTGGGAGTGGGAGACAAGAAAATCTTAGTTCTCATTCTGTAATTGTAGGATCCTTTGGTAAGAGGAGGTCAAATTCACCTTCAAATTTGCATTCTTTTATTAATCAGTCCATATTCAGTTTTGTAGCAGCAGGAAAAGAAGTTCCAATCGAAGCTATCGTCCCAGGGTTCATTGTTGTGTTCATGACAATTCCCTCCTCTATGAAAAATTGATATGAGCTTTATCAGATTCTTAGCCAAGTACTTCTGCCTTTCCTAAATGATTTTTCATTGGAAATCGTCAAAGGTGAGCCTAGAGATATCTAATACTTATTCCTCCCCTTCCTCTGTAATGCCCAATTCCTGCAACAGGAAGTGCCCACCAGTGATAGGAGTATACGATGGAATGTTCAAAGTGGGAAACTCCAACTACATTTCAGATCCCTTTCATTGATTACATGTTGTTGTTTTATATTCCTTTTCTTTGGTGAGTAGATCTTGCTTGAGTTTCTTGGCTAAAGCCTCTTGCTACTACTTGGCTTCCTCTTCCTCCTTCCTTTTATTTTCCTCTTCTTCTTTCTTTCTTTGTTCTTCTTCTATTTTTCTTTTGAGCTCCTCCTATTATTTTTGTTTCCTCATTGCTTTCTTTTTCTTCTTCTTGGTTTTTCTACATTTTTTCTCTTCTGGGATTCTTTTCTTTTCTTTTACTCCTCTTGCTTTCCTAGGTTTTATTCTTCTCTTGCTTTTTCTTCAACTCTTCTTCTTATTTTTATTGAGCCTCTTGTTCCCACTTTCTTCTTTGATCCTCCTCTAGTTGTTTCTTTCTTGCCTCTCCCTCTTGTTGTTTATGCTATTGGGCTTATTCCTTTTCCACCTTCTGCATCTTCTTCTTTTCTTTGTTGGTTTCTTGTCCCTACTTCCTCTTGAGGATGGTAGCCCTTGCTTCTAGACTCATATTCTCTTGTGTGTCATTATCTAATTTTTCTACCTCCTTCTCTTGTGGCATAATTGATTCAACTTCTTTGGTTTCATTATAAAAAAATTAATCTTTTCTTCTTCTTCATCGGTGAAATGAACATAAGTCGAACCAAACCCAATTTATTTGTAATGTGCCAATGCAATACCCCTTGGGTCATATTTATGGAAGCTAAACTCAATAAAATGAAAGAATTTTATATCTTTGGCTTATGATTCTACATCCTTAAATATTTGGATAGTGTATGCTCTAATGCTCAACAGGAAGATAGGCCATGGTCCCTTCCAACCTTTCACCAAGGCCTTGGACAATCTAGTAGTCAGTTGGTAAGAAACCTCTTGTAGCACCATTTTATCTATGACCAGTGTGGGGAGAGCATGAGGAGGTTTGTAGGCACCAAAATATCTTATATAAGTAGCCTCTCCAATTGGAAACCAATTTTTGATATCATGAAGAGAGTTCCTGGCCCTTTCTGACATGCATAGATGCTCTTCACCGAAGAGTGCACTATATGAAGGGGAAATGAAACGTTTTATGATCTTCTCATGCATGTCCCTATAGCCTATGTTCCATAATCTCTTGTAATAAATATGCACCGGTTCTTTATCTTCTGGGGTCCAGTTCAAACCCAAACATTTAAACTCACATTTTGCACAGAACGCATCGAAGAGATAAGAGGCCATATAGAACTTTGGTTGTTCCCCTTCTGCTAGATTCTTGGATGCATGGGAATTAGATTTGATGGAAGATGCAAGTATAATTTCCCAATTTAAAATTGTTCCTTTCATGGAAAATGTGTGCATCAAGGGGACCAAGGTTCCTTGGAAGGATTCAATGTTTGGTTTCCCATAAATCCTATTCATCATGGTAGCCATCAATTGATAAAACCTCCTGAGAGACGTTGTCTTATAGATCCCATCCACTTTGAGCATGAATTTGTTTGTATCTTTCCACCAAGATTTGAATATATCCTTGGTGGACTCATTCAATGTGGATAACCATATGGTGTTGAAATTTGCTTGATGTTGGGGCAACTTGTAATAGCTTGCAATGTTTGCAGCAATGAATGATTCCACAATTTCTCTGTCATGACCATTAACTATCCACAATGCTTCATTGGTGCATTGAAGGATCCATTATGTAATCTTCGTGCATGGGAAGATTGGTGGGTGCACTGCCACTTTGTGAAGTTAGGACTTCTTCAAATTGATATATACTTGAAAATCCTCCTCATCTTGTGGAATATTTTTTTTTTTGCAAACTTTAAGTAAATTTGCCCCCATGAGAGTTTCGTTGCCTTATCAATTGTACAAGTAGTATCACCATATACATACAACTTTGGAGGGGTATCCATGACCCCTTCTATGCTGCTTTCAATCTTGGCAGAGCTTCTGCTAGATCCTTTGATTACGGGTGGCACCATCTCTCCGAAGGAAGAAGAGATGTTGAGGTAGTTTATGTCAATGGTGCTTGACATTTAAAATATATTCATAAAACGCTAGTTCAAAGTAATGATAATTACTAATATCAGAAGAAAATATGAATGCCAAGTTAAGATTTCAGGATGTTAGGGTTTAGGTGATATGTCTTGATGAGAAGAGACTCCATCTGCAAGTCACAATTTCAATTCAAAGGGAAGGTTGCAATTCTAAAAGGCAGAGTGGGTCACAGGTTTGAATTACAAGGTAGGTCGCACTTGATAGAGATAGAACAACTCACATTTGATTCAACATTGTTGCTGAAAATTGTTGATGTGACTTGCCACCTGTGGGATAACCAGAATAGCTCAGTCACAATTCTCTATGGACAGGTGAATCACATTTCCCATTTGCAGTACTGCTAAGAATTATATCTGTGATTAGTGACTTAGAGTGATGATAATACTTGGTCTATTCACAACAAATTAGGTCACACTTAGTTATTTTGGTCCACAAATTATGGAGAATGTAAATGTGATCTGCGAATTAGGCCTAGTCATGGCTTTCAATTCTATCACCGATTGCATTTCTTCATCACAATTTACTGAGAAATGGGTTTGCAATGAATGGTAAAGGAGGAAGAGGGTGCATGATTTAGATCATAGCTCCAAAAATTGTATCACACAACTTTTCCATAAACACATCTGAAACTTCTTTGCAAACTAAGGTTCAATCCTTCATTGAGTTTTGAGAAGGTGATTTTGTGGCCCATATGATATGTTATCTAGCCAAGCCTTTGTCCAAAGATGCTAACCCTAGGCTTGGTCCATAATGGGATTAAAATGGTTTTCTATGTGAAAAACCTAGGAGGGTGTTGGTGTGAGAGTATTTTATCAACAAGGAAAGATTTACCAAAACAAATTAGTGGGGTTTCCGACCCAATTTAATCCATAAGAATGCATGCGGTCGAGTAAAACAAATCCATCCACTATATACAAAACCATTTTGAACAAAATCATAAACAATTTGAAGTCATTATGATGGAATGGTGTGCGAGGTTTTGGGGCGAAGAAATAAAAGTGTCAATTTTAGGAATTAATGGGAGAGCCAATAACTATTCAAGATCTCAGCTATACATATAAATTGAAGATCGAGGGCGAGGGTGTAAAGATTGGGTGTAGAGGGAGAAGGAATAGAGTTCGATTTTGGAAGTTAAAAGTAGGAATGAGAGGGAAAAGAAATCACTGAAAAGCTTGTCATTCTAGAAAGAAGCAATGATTGCAGAGATCGATCAATTACTTAACTACAGGTCGCACTCGCAATTCACATCCAAAGAGAGGTCTACTCATCCAGGCATATAGGCAGGATGAATTGGGATGATAAAACAAGTTTATTTTATAAAGAGGAGGCATCTGCGATGGCGGTCACGCCTAGGACTTACGCACCAAAACTATCACATGTAATGGGCTCAGTAGGGGTCTTAGTTCAGGATTACATATCACAATGAGGAGCTACTATGAACTAAAAATGTGACTTGTAACTTGGTGAAAAAAGTGCCTAGAGGAGGTCAGAAGTCACGATCATAGAGAACCGGGAGGAATCAATGTGATATCATAGTGTGATTTACGATTGATGGTGCTCTAGGGAGGTCAAATGTCACAATTTTAGTTGTCAGTTAGGATGTCACTAATAATTGCAGATGCGACCTGTAACTAGGTGAGAAAAACTTAAGCTTTAAACTTAAGGGTTAAATTTGCTAGACCATAGAGAAACCCTGCTTAGGTGAAACCCTAGAAAACCAAAGGAAAAGAGAAATATAAAGTTGAAAAATAGGGGTCTCCAAAATTTTGAGAAGGCCGAAATTTTGGGGTTGTTGTAGCGACTGTAATAATTAGTGATTTACTAAGAGGAACTCAAAATATCTGCTTGACCTCTATTCAAGATAAATTCTAATCTTCAGAAGCATTATCTTCAGAAGCATTATCCCAGACCTATGGATCCCACTAATTTCACTATGAAACCTCTTTAATAAATGTAATCTTACTATTAGTTTTATTGACTTACTTTGAAACACTTCATTAGCTAGGAGATGAAACTAATGACTTTGATAGGGGAACATGATGATGAATGCATGAGTTGAAAATATTAGGAATTAAAGTGTGTCTTTGGTGTTGCTTCGTTTTCGGAAGGCATATTCAGTACCCTGACATAGTCACTCAAGGAATCACAAACATTGCTTTGTTGCTAGCAGGCATGTTCAATTCCTCAGTGAAGTCACTTGCATCACCTCTCTGCATAGGAATCCTTTCTCAATCCTTTATCCTTCATTAAATTGATTTTTCTTTTGCATGCACATTAGCATCATTAATTAGGCACTCATTTCACTAACACAAATGAGGGATCCCGACTTATTTATGGGAAAGAGAGGGTGTTCCTTGTTTTCAAATACTTTAATGATTTTCTCGAAAAAAGTTTACTCATTATAAGTTTTCTCTTTTTCCCTTCTCTAGCGACTAGGTAAAGTCATTGAGAACACAACCTAAATCTAGAAGCCAATTCAAGTGAATACAAATTCTATAAAGGGTAGATGGCATTCCATCAAATTATGGTTCCCCACAAAGTCTAGTATGTATTTGTTCTTATGGATATCTTTTAATTCAAGGTCATACATGGGAAGGAGGTCAAAATCTAGCCAATTGAACCATTACTACAATCTACATATCACATTCAATTTATTGATGATGTCCCAAAGTTATTTATTCCTATGCAAGGCCTTATTTATGTACAAGATGCCTTTGAGTGGAACTAAAAATAAAATGCAAACATACAAGATAGGAAACTAAAAACAAGACAGGAAAATAAAGGCATGAAAATAAAATGTTAGGAAAGAAATATGTACAAGGATAAGTGAGCAGCTACAAAAGCTTCTAAGTGAAGTAGAATTTTATGTATTGGACATTTACATGAAGCAATTCAATCTTCTCGTCTAGGGTTGGGAGACGATAAGTATGATGGCCAAGATTTTACTTGATTTGCTATGGACCAATCCACAGGGCCTAAAACTTGGTGTGTTTTCCCTTACCCTCATGGGTTTTACCCCATTTCAAGACAAGATCCCCACACTGAATTCTTTGTTTCCTACGGATTTCTTGTTGAACCATATCTTGATCCAACCTTGTTGTGAGGCAAACTTTTCTTGAGCCTTTTGTCTTTTTTCCTCAAGTTTGAGGAGGGTTCCAATCCTACTTTGCATCATAGGACATGACCTAATGTGGGATTCTTTGGATAGTTGTAATGCGAGTAGGTATAGGTTGGGAGGTAGGATGGATTCTTTTCCATAGACAAGGAAGCAAGGGGAAGTGCCAGGAGATGGTTTAGGAGAGACCTAATCAACCCATAGAGCATTAGTTAGAGTGATATGCCAATTTCATTATTGTGAAAGAAAAATCTTCTTGATTATACGGGTTAGGTTCTTATTGGTGGGCTCGGTTAAGACATTTCCTTCAGGATATTAGTTAGCAACATGCTTCAATACAATTCCATTCTCTAAAGAAAAATCATACAACCTTAATGACGAAAAGTAAGTTGAATTATCAAAGACAAGGGAGGTGGGAACACCAAACCTGGTAATAATATACTGATCGAGAAAATGGATTACCTCCTAGCCCTTGACTTGTCTAAGTGGCACAACTTTAACCCACCTTCTGAAATAGTACGTAGCTCTGAGGATGTACTTATGTTATTTTGAGGAATGTGGAGTTATATTCCAAATAACATCCAAACTCAATTGTTGAAGAGGTTCCTCCACTGCAATAGGCTATAGTGACATAGCTGATTGTGACTCTCTTCCAACACATTTTTGATAGATGGAGCATCTCCACACATATGCGTGAGAATCTCTGAATAATGTAGGCCAATAATAGAGTGCCCTCATAATCTTGTGTGCTATTGTGTCACGTGCATAATGTCACATGCATAATGTCCTCTTGTCGGTCTATCATGTAGTTCATTTAAGATTTTCTTAACATCAACAGATTCCAAACACTAAAAAAATGTTGCTATGGTGTTTATGAAATATATTTCTGTGGACCAACTGATAAGAAAAGGCTTTAATTCTAATGGCCCCTTTCTGCTTTGCCAACAATGTAGAAGGCAAAGTACCTTATTCCATATGTTGCATCAAATCTCAATACCAAGGTGACGGTGAACTGGGTGTGAGAACTGAAACATTTTGATACATCTCAATCTCTTGCTCCCATCCCAACATTTCTTCTTCAGGTTGATTAGAAGCTTCAGTAAAAAGCTTACATAATCCATGTCCCTTAACTATGTGAGCTATTTTTTCAATACCATACTCTTGCAATGATGTCATCTAATTGGCTCTGCATTCTCCCAGATCTTATTGCACAAACAACGATCTCACTGCAGGATGAGGAACAAACACTATGACATGATTCTTTAGAATATAGGGCCTAAAGTGTTTGATAGATTTATACATAGTGAAGGCTTGCTTTTCTATATTAGGATAGTTCAAATCCAATCCATGCATGCTAATAATCATAAAATATATAGGTCATTCATTACCTTGGTCATCTTTCCATGTTAAAATGACCACTAATGAAGAATCTGAAGAAAATGTATATACCATGAAATATTTGTTAAAATCAGAGTTGTAAAGAGCAGGAGATTTTGCTATAGATTGCTTGATCTGTGTGAAAGCCTCCTTCTCTTCTTGGTTCCATTTGTACACCACATCCTTTTTAATCACATTTTGAATGGCTTCACAATTTGAGCATAATTAGAAATGAACTTGCGAAGAAAAATATTCTTACTGAAAAAGGACCACATTTCCTTCTTGCCATTCAGATATGAGATCTTGATTATATCCTTGACATGCTCAGGGTCTATAGTAATACCGCTCTTCGCTATGATATGCCCTAAGATATTCCCCTTGGACACCACAAAGATGTTATTCTTAGGGTTAGAGATATACCATATTTTCTAGAATGCTTAAAAATATGTTTCATATGACATAGATGATATGATCTTTTGATTGAGAATATTATCATGTCACCAATGTAGACCACCACACTCTGACCAATCATCCTTATGAAGGAAATGTCCATTGTCCTCTGAAAAGTAGATTTGACATTTATAAGACCAAAGGACATATAATGTATGAATGAAGAAGTCCCCCATTTTGTTCCAAAGGTAGTTTTCAATCTATTTGGTTCAACAATCAGTACCTGGTTGTAACTAGAAAACCCATAAAGTAAAGAGAACATCTGAGATCTATAAATTGTTTGAAGGATTTGCTCCATGGAAGGGACTGGGTAGTTTTCTTTATCAGAAGTATGATTAAGATTTCAGAAATCAACACAAACGGATCTCACCAAACTTCTTCCTTACAAGAATGAGGTTGGAGATCCACATGGAATGTCTGACTATGAAAATGATCCATGCATCTAGTAGCTTCTTCAATGCTTTCTAGATGATAAGCTTGTGAAATTTTTATCTATTGCAACAACTGGAAATTATTCTTCTAACTAAAAATTTAATTATGCAGTTTATTTGCTAAGGAAAACAACAAATAGAATGACAATTGCAATTTTCACCATAAAAATATTAATGAAAATAAAATACTGAAAATTGAGAAATTCTAGCACACAAGAATTTTGACATAGTTATTTTTGGACAATTATCCTCGGAAAAACCCAATGTGGGAAAACCGGTGCAAAAGATGAGGTTTTTATTATTATTCTTCAGCAACAATTCTGAATACAATAATTTAGATGTCAAACTAGAAATCTAATCTAAGGAAAATACTGTAAAAATTATCATGAGAATTTTCTCTCACCCCACATCTATTTTCTACCTCTGAAATTGCCTCCCTAGCCCCTGCATTGAGCTCTCTATGTCACCCTTTGCGTAGAGCTTATACTGGCCCTCTGAGAATTTTGGCCTTCCTTCTCTTTGCCTCTTCCAAGGACTGGAAACCTTCCTCCCTGAATGTTGTTACCCTCCTCTTCCACCTGTTACTCCCCTTCTGTCTCTATCTTCTTTGTTGAGTCGCTACTACTGAGAAAATCGAACTGCCTGGGCAACTGAGTATCTGCTATGGTGTTTTCTCCATCACCACATTGACCTCCTCTTATAATCCACTATTGAAGCACCAACGGCCAAGATTAAAACTTAATCAATGGCTAGGATAATCTCTGGATTGATCCGTGTGAGTTTCTAGATGATTCTCACCTTATCTCAATTAATACTAATTAATTAACCATATTCCCTAAGTTTAAACTTAGGGAATATTTAAAAATCGGTAATAATATAATTAAGATACTTCTAGGATGAATTTCCAAAAATGATTTCTGGATTTTTGAGAACTCATGTATTCTAGACTGTCCACCAAATTTCATGGCTAGAACATATCCAATGATACAAAAACTAGCACTCCTTCGCGAGGAATGTGTTCTAGTGCTACTGCACACCTTATCTCTGCATCATCTCCTGTCACACTACTAATTTCTGGCTGTTGCTACCCACCAACCACTGCACAACTCTAATATATGTTGCATTTGTGTTGTCGCTGACACTGCCATACTACTGCCAACACTGCATCTGCACTGCAACTCCCTCTCATATGTTGTAGCTGCAACTGAGAATCAATCAAGGTAATATTTCCCTACTACTGAAATAGGTTCTCCACCATACCCATTTTCTCTCTAAAATAGACAAACTTAGCTTCCCCTAGAGATTTCATGACCATATCTGCAACCTGCTCTTTTGTGGGAACATATTGTAGTTGGACTACTCCGCATTGTACATAATCTTTGATGAAATGACACTAAATATCGATGTGCTTCGACTTGTCATGAAAAAATGGATTTTCAGAGAGCTTTATGCAACTATGATTATTACAATAGACACTGTTCGCCTCCATCCTCTGCCTGAACAAGCTTACTAGCAACTTCCAAAGCCATATAGCTTCGCATGTAGTTGTGTTGGCTTCCATATACTTGGCATTTGCAGAGCTCAGTGCTACTGATTTTTGCTTCCTGCTACACCAAGAAACCATCCTTGATCCAAAATTGTAGTACCCAGAGGTACCTTTTTTGTCCACTGAATGACCTACCTAATCTGCATTTGTGTACCCACAAAGTTTGATGGCATCCCCTCGAGTATATCTCAACCCATACTCAACTATGCTGCAAACATACCTTAGAATATTCCTCGATGCTGCCCAATGTACCCCCTTCAGCTCTACCATGAACTGGCCAAGGGTATTGACTGCGAAGCGGATATCTAGCCTAGTGTTGACCAAATACATGAGATACCCAATAAGTTGTCTATACAAGGTGGGGTCGACATCCTTGTCATCTGATGCATCTATCTTCTTCCAGTTGGTGACCATCGATGTAGAAATGGGTCTGTAATCCTCAATTTTTAACCTCTTTAGAATGTCTGTAGTGTATCTTCCTTGCCCAAGGAAGATCTCCCCATCCTTCTGCCATACTTCCAATCCTAGGAAATAGTGCATCAACCCCAAATCCTTCATGTCAAATTCTGCTACCAAGTTCCTCTAGTAGTGCTATATGAGCCCCAATGATCCTGTCAAAAATAGATCATCCACATACAAAACTAGAATGAGTGGCTCACCCTCTACCATCAAATAGTAAAGGTTGGGATCTGCATCACTCTTGATGAATCCCATCTGCTGCAAGTAGTTGTCAATCCTACCATACCATGCCCTGGGAGTCTGCTTGAGTCCATATAGAGATTTCTTCAATTTTCACACATGAGTGTGCCTCTCATGAGTCTCAAAGCCCTCTAGCTGTTCGATGTACACTTCTTCCTCTATAACCCCATTCAAGAAGGTTGTCTTGAAGTCCATTTGATGAATTTTCCATCCCATCTGAGCTACCAGGGATATAAATGACTAGATAGAAGTGTATATGGTAACTAGGGTGAAGGTCTACTCATAATCTATCCATTATTTTTGTGCATACCCCTTTGCCATGAACCTAGCCTTGTACTTTTCCACATTGTTGTCTACCACATATTTTATCTCATAGATCCATTTAGAACCTACAACTGATCTGTCTTCCAACCTTGGCACTACATCCCAAACATCATTCATAATGATAGATATATACTCTTGTACCATGGCATCTACCCACACTTGATGTTGTGCAGCCTCTTGAAAGATGGAAGGTTCTGCAACCTGAGCCACCAACGCTTGGTACCTGTCAGGCTATCTGCGTTGTCTTTTGTTCATCCTAGGAGTTCCATTAAACTCCTTTGCATCTCTCAATGTTTGATGAACCTCTCTACTGGCTTGACCACTAGTCGTGGGAAGTTCATCCAAATCCTCATCATCCCGCCTTTGTTGCTCCATCTCTTGAGAACTCCCTATATTTCCTACACTTGAGAAAATGATGGTACTGGTCACAATACTCGATCTTGTGAATGACCTCCTGCCTGTCCCACTGGTTGCCCCTACTGCTGGACCAAAGAAGCTTCTGCTGACTGATCCTAATCACTTGTAGGCATCTATTGGGCCTTAGATATGTTATCATATTGTCTATCCAAACCATTCATTTACAAGCCATATTCATACGTTTACAACATATTACATAACTATTATATTACCAATTTTCATTAAATGCATTCATTTTCCCTTGTGGTTAATTATTAATGATTTCTTGTATTTTCAATGATTAAATGATTTTTTAATATGGTTTTATCAATAAAGGTTTACTAATGTGGTTATGTGGTCAAGAAGCATGTTCCACTGTGAAAATTTCTATCTCTGTATCAGTTCAACAGTTCGGTACTTAAATCTGCACTTACACGAATGGAGGGAAGTAATTCAAAATTATAAAAATATATTTTTATTTTATCTAGAATTGTAAATTAGGTGCTACATGGACCTAATATTCTAGTACAAGCCTTTGAATATACCCAACTCACACATGGTATCCTAGCACATGAATTAAGTTACAACCAAAAGTATGTAACAGTTTTTACACTGCAATTTTCTACCTCGAATTTCATGTATATGATGGAGAATCTCAAGAATTTAGAAAATGGGTTTTTGCACAACCTAACAATTTACTTGTATATAAAACTACTTCCCAAAATTTAATACAATTTGAAAGTTACAACTGGTTCTTTGAAGCAGTTTTGGACAAAATTTCTACAAAACCCAAATTGGCAAAAACTCTAAACAGTCAGCTTTAGGCGCGATTTACGAGGCCATGGAATTGAATCAGGAAATTCCAAAGATGTTTTTGTTTAAAATATAACAAGTTATACTCCATAGAAACAACTCCCCAAATTTCATCATAGTCAAGAAGATATGGTTGTTTCTTTAACACCAATTTGTATACAATTACACAAAAATCAGACTTATGAGATTTCCCTCTAAAGTTGTAAATTCGTTTTATGAGTTTAGGGGATTGGATATTATCCTTCCGCAATGGATTTTATGTATAAATAAATCCTCAAAGGGTGAAGGAAAAAAGGTTGTTCATTATTGTAATAGAGGAGATCAATGATTAGTTTTTGGAGAGATTTGGAGAGTTGATTTGTAATAAAGATTTTTGAAGTGAATAAAGAATTGATGGTTGTTGAATTGTAGTACATCTTCTTAGCTTGATTTGATATTTTCTAAGCAGCACTAACCTCCTGGGAAGGGCCCCTCAGTGTGGGTAAGTGTTTCTATGCTTCATGTGTTTTGTACATTAGTCTTACATCTAGAAATTTAGTTTTATTTTGCAATGAATTTATGTTAGATAAAACTTAGATATATTCACTTTCATGCTTTAAATTTAGTGTTTAGTACTTCTCTTTAGGTTTAAGAAGTGAATTTCATTTTATTGCATATTTTATTTGATGTTATTTTCAATTTTTCATTAGATTTTTATTTCACCTAGTATTAGATTTATTTCTCTACTTTCAAATATGTTAAGTAGAATGCATTATGATCAAATTAAAATTGATTTTTCTCGGGCTTAAAGAGTCAAACAAATTTAAATTGGTTTCTTAACATGTTTTAATATTCGGAATTTCAATTAACAAAAATTTCGTATTTAATTCAATACTTATTCAGAATTTCAAATTCCAACCTTTCTGTACTTAATTCGATAAAAGGTTATGTACTAGAACAAAGTATTAAAGAAATGTGTAATTTGCAGTTAAGGATTATTTGATTGATTGGAGTTTTGCAGCTACTTGATAAAATATTCCTACAACGAATAAGAACCTGCAATATATATTTAAGCTTGCTTAGCATTTATTTTTGATAGTTTGTTAACACATTTCTTGTAGTTTATTGTCTTGTTTCCTTTACTTGCCTCACACTTACTTTTCTACTTCATCACTATAGGGTTAAAACCACACTTTCGCTTATAGTCTTACGATCTCCGAGTTATTAGATAAATTGTTAGCATAGGCTAGAATAGGCTATAGTCCTACGTTTCCCGTGCTTGCACCTTTAAGTCTTACGATCTCCGATTCGATAATTAAATGTTGGAATTAGAATACATATAATTCCACCAACATTTTTGGCGTTGTTGTCGGGGAGGTGCCAAAGGGATTAGAGCATAGTTTATTTCAAAAGTTTTCTATATGATCTTAGTTGCAGGGAAACTAGAGGGCAAAGAAAGAAAGTGAGACATGAGCGAAGAGCCACGCGTCCACAATGGTGGGGTCACTCCAAAGTCTGGTTTTCTCTAATTGATTTTCTAGTTTCTTTTTCATATGCGTAGAATTAAAGGTAGGATCCAAAGCCTCATTTTTCTTTATTGCTCTTTGCAAGTGTGTTTTACTTTAGATTAATTCATGGAAGGAAGAGAAGCCTAACTTGTGTGAACATATAATTTGGTGACAGCAGGGTCTTAGTAGCATGGTGGCACTTTGAGTACATTATTGGTTTGCTTTCCTTTTTTTAAGTGTGTTTCCTTCTTATTTCTTTAGATTTTTAATAAGAAGTTCATCCACTAACTCATGTGCATGACAGGGATTAACAACCAGCAAAGAAATATTCAAGGATGATCAATATTTTGGACGAACTCTCTCAAATTTTAGCAGCAACCGAGATATCTGCTTCCCAGGAAACAAATCTTGACAACAGTTAATAAATTATTTGTCTCTCCAGAAGTGATATAAGAACAACAAATACATGAATCAAGGGAAGATCTCCACCCTTGCAATGTTGTCAAAGAAACTAAATAATCATGGACCACATCCAATGGAGAGAAACCATTAGAACCTGAGATTGAAGAATTTTCGACACACCTATCTACAGATCCTCTAAGCACACAAGAGGATAATCATCTAATGCTAGAAGATATGCATGGCATGGTAAAGGAGGATGTGCTAAATGAGCCAAATAATGAGGTAAACCAAAAGGATTTTGATTTTGTTGAAAATTGGTTTGAAGCAATTGTAAGGCCATACTACTCCTTCATTCTTCCTTACTTCTTGACATCATCAATAAAACAGTTGGTTCTTCATAATCAGGTATGCTTTGAAGAGTATATTTTAAAACTTGAGTATGAATGCATTTTTATACTTGTTCCGCACATGGTTACATTGGAAATACTCCTATACTTGAGGAGATGGATTTATTTTTCTCAAGTAGAATAGGATAATAATAAATAAATGTTGCATATAGTAGTTAGTTTAATTATAACATATAGTGCAAAATATTTCTCATTTTCTTTCAATAAGTGGGGATGTTAACAATTAAAAAGTAATTAGTTGAAAATGGGAGATCTATGTTCCTATTGCATATTTTTGTTGGGGTCACTTTCAACTGCATATTATTTTAATGAATATTCCCACACAGTGTTATTTCCAATTGTAGCATGGTTCAACTATTACTTTGCTTCCCCACTTATTATTTCTTTCTAGTTAGATCCATTTCTAGTTTTTCTTTTCATAAAAGAAAGTTATGACCATTATGTTTCAAATTGTAGGTAAAGTTGGAAATGATTGCATAGCAACATCATCTAGTATTGCATACCAATTGTTTAATATCATATTTAATCTAACCAGTATCGAGAATTCTGGTACCAATTTTCTATTTTGCAAGAAGAAGCAGGATTCAAGGATATTGTTCATTTGGGGTGTTTAAATACTGGAAGAATATTTTCAAAAGCGGAAAATACATCTTCATCAATCGATGGAACACTTAGGGGAGCATTTGATGACATCTTTCATTTTTCCTTAAGTTATTAAAAAGGATGCATTCAAGTTTTATCTGTTTTAAGACCGTTATTTTACAAAGATTATATAAGCAATCATTTTCATAAAATTTGAATTGAAAGATAATTCCAAACTATTCATAGTTAATATACATTTTCTTTGTTTTGAATTTCATTTCTCTTATTCATATATATTTCTAATTATCAATAAAAAACAGTTGCTCAAAATATAGTTACCAATGCATACTAAGGGGATTAAAACAAAGTTAAAAGGTCCATACAATGATACCGATGAAAAAGAAACTTGAATATTATAACTGTAACACCAAAGCATGATCTCTGAGCATCTCTATTAAGACTTTCAAGAGAGTTTATGAAATCTTTGTTCATAGTGGAACACTACTTTAAAAGCGAAAGCATATATGAAGTATAAGACATTATTTCATAAACAAACAAGTACAAGAACGGGTAGTAGTTGTACCCGTGGATCCAAATCCACTTAAGAAGTATAAGGCTAAGATGGTGAAGGCCAAGAGGTTGATCCTCGATGGAGTGAGGGATCATGTAGTGTGTGACATTGTTGGCAAGGATACTACTCAGTAGATGTGGGAAGCTTTGGCCACACTATACGAAGGATCTTCCAAGTAGCGAAAGATGTACTTGGAGAAAAATATGAGATCCACGCAGATGCAGAAGGGGGAATGCATTGATCCATTCCCTACGAAGATTTAGGAGATCTGAGACTTGTTGGAAGTTGTGGGGTCAACACCTTAACCTACCTAAATGGTGAGGCTGGCCATGAATTCAGTCTCAGAAGAATGGAAAGTGTTCGTCCAGAGTATCCTGGGTAGAGAGAGATTGTCAGATTAGGAAGGAATGTGGGTCACTTTTCAGTAGGAAGAGATGAGGAGAGACTTAGTCAAGTGAAAACTTGATAGTAGCAGCAGTAGTGGTTGGACGAAGCCAAAGGAGGAGGAAGAGAATGCATCCCTTGCATCTAAGAGGCAGCATGAGCAGTGGAAGAAGAAGAAAGATGTTTTGAAATCAAGTGCTTCCGGTGTGGTGAATTTGGTCACTACGCTACGTAGTGTCCTCTCAAGATGAAGGACAAGATAGAGAGGCATGATCCAAAGGCCGCATCCAAAAATAGTGAGGAGGAGGATTTTTCCATGGTTGCCCAGATACCTCCAAGGGAGAGGTGGGGTGATCTAGTATTGTAGTTTGAAAGAAATACAGATGGGCAGGATCCTTGAGGAGTCCACCTCTTGCATCAATACCTTTCTACGGGAGCCCAGATCAGAAGCAGCAAGACGAACCAATGTCAGTTGATGCAAAGGAGTGCCAGAGTGAGAGTTGCAATGGCTAGGAGCACCAGAGACTAAGCAACGCAGAGTAGAATTGGCAACAGTGTAGTTGGCACAATGTAGAGTCAGCAACAATGCAGAGGCTTCAGAGGGTCAGCACAGACACTAGCAGCAGTTAGAACTCTAGTAACAGATGCATCATGTTGAACATTTTTCATTAATTTTTGATGTCTTTCCGTTGCTGATGCAGTGGAAAAAACAGTTGGAGAAGGTTGCAATGTAGATGCAGTATTGGCAGTGCCAGTGCTAGCAACAGCACAAATGCAGAACTTATGAGGGTTGCAATACATATGCAGTGTTGGTAGTGGCAGGGTCAACAACAATACATATGCAACATTTGCGTAGTAGTTGGTGGGAAACGATGTTAGACATCAGCGGCGCAGGGGGATATGTTACAGAGAAGGGTTATGCTTCAGCAGGTTGCATTACTAGAGCAAATTCCTCCCTAAGAGGGAGTGTTCATTTCTAGTAGAATTGAATGTGCTCTAAGCCTCAAATTTTTCAGGGAGGCTTGGACATGTGTATTCTAGAATACCAAGAAATTGTTTTGGAAAATTCCACCCGGAAATAGTTTCATCAAAATAATTAATTATTTTTAATGGGTGTCTAAGTCTAAACTTAGGAAATTAAAATAATTAAAGAGTATTAGTCAGACTATGGGTGAAACTTCTAGAAGAAGACGAGAATCAATCCAAAATGATATTACCCATTGATTAGAATCTAATCTGGGTCTTTGGTTCTCAATGAGAAGATTATAAGAGGAGGCTTGATGGGCATTTGGAAAACACATCGAGTAAGAGATCAGAGATTGAATTTATGAAGAGAGCAACGCGGGGGTTGCTAAAGAGAGATTCAAAGTGCAGTGAGGGGAAGGGATAGTATCCAGAGGAAATTTTTCCTGTACCAGAGAATACAAAGCAAGGGAGACGAAGAGACGTCTAGAGAAGTTGATGCAATTCCACGCTGTGGATGTGCAAAGCTTTAGAGGGAGATCGAAATTCTGTTGAGGAAGTCGGGTTCCAGAGCCATAAGACGGGGTGTGAGACAGGGAGGCCTGAGAGATGAATTTTCCAGCCAATAGAGGATCAGAAGGAGGTGCAACATAGTTCCAACTGTAGTGACGCAGTGACTGCGTGGGAGTGATGCAAAACTACGTCGAGACTCATCTCTAGTGCAGATCAGTGTCAGTTCTTCCAGTCACAGGGTGAGATCATCTCACTATTATTTTTGCTCAATTTCTCTCTGTATCGTATAGTTAGTTGGGCATCCAATGAATTGTACTCAAATTTACTACTGCTTTACAATACAAACCCTCAGTTGCTGCACCAGTTTTCCCACACTGGGTTTTTCCAAGGGTAGTTGTCAAAAAATAACGATGGATATGTGTGTAACGATCATTTATCTCTTATGTTGTATTTAGTTTCTGTAGTTTTTATTTGTGTAGGCTACAATGTATTTAATTCGATATTTGTTGTAGCACACAACAAGTAAATTGTTTATCAAATTAACAATTAGAAGAATTAACATCAATTGTTGCAGTAGAAATCAGGTAACCGATTTTTCACAGTGTTAACCAAACCAAGGCTTTTGTCTACACGTATGATGGTTAATTTATAGTTCTACAATAAAAATGAAGCATGTGTGGATGAAGTCAAGGGTAAAAACCAACTCCATAAATTTGCTACTAAAGAATGGCCTTAAGGTAACCTTGTGTCCTCTATCATTGGTTTTTCATACTATATCTAAGATTTATGTTAGGTCCGTATACTACTTGTGTAACCCCTTATTGTTATTAGCACAAACCCCTTATTATATTGTTGTTCCCATGTAGTCTCCATATTGTTATTATTGTGCCCTTACATTATTATTGTTATGTTGGCTCTGATTATATTATGACCCCTTAGACTCCTATATATAGAAAGGAGGTCTTTTCATTTGTATCATACAAGAATTTTTCATTTGTGTAATGTAAAGGAGGTTGCCACCTTGAATAGGCTTATTTCTAAGGTGTTGATCTATCTTTTCTATCTTTTTGTGAGTTGGTTTCATAACATTCGGTATCAGAGCTTTGGATTCTAGGGTTTCGTTGCTCCAAACTAGTTTTCGTGGAATTTTCGCTATAACCTTTTTTCTGCGACATTTCCAAAGTTAAACCAAAAACCCATTTTAGATGAAATCATTTTGAACCTCAGGTCCAAATTTTAGATCTTGTCTCGCTATATTTTTGGAGATTTGATCTAAGGAATTTATGGTTTTTGCAAGATCCAAAATTCACTCTCAAACAGGTCATCGTGGAATTTTCGTTACAATTTGTTTTCTACAATGGTTACTACTCTAAAATTAAAACGCATTTGAGACTAAATCATGGGGAAGCTCAGGCCTGAATTTCAGATCTTGTGTCACTACATTTTCAGAGATACAGTCCAAGACATTTAGGGTTTCTGCAGGCTCCTGAATTACATCCCAAACATATGACCTGGGGAAAATCGTCATAATTGTCTCTCTGAGCATCATATTGAAATTTCGTAAGAATTTACAGAAATAGGACGGATTTTAGTTGGATGTGTATTGTTTTGAGATCCAAAGGTCGAAACAATGACATGTGGCACTTCGTACAAGTTAGCTCTTCTAAAAAGGTATATAATCAAGTCATCTTGGGAGATTGTGCATAACACTTTCTTGGAGAACCAAATTTCGATCAGACTGGTGGTATTGGAAAGAGGACACAGAGGGCTACTGTAGATTGCAATTTCAGAACTGCGAGATCCGAAATTACAGAGTTACAGTCGTTTCAAGATCAAGCTCCTAAAATCAAGAAAAGGTGATATGAGGAAGTTTGATGGCAAGGTTCCGCTAAATTGGATACTACAGATGGAGCAATATTTTGATCTACATGAGGTGAAACTATTAAAAAAGGTATGTATTACATATTTATATTTAGAACCGAATCAATTTTTATGGTATGAAAGGATTTGTTCTCATAAACCACTTGTCATGTGGTCAATTTTCACGGAAGAAATGATAGCACATTATGAGGATACAAAGAGAAACACCTTATTTAGCCAATTGATATATCTCAAACAAAAGGGTTCAATGGCAGAGCACATTGAGGACTTTCAAAAATTGAATATAAGTGTAAATTATATTCCATAGAAGCAAAGGATTGATTTCTTCATAGGGACTTTAAAGGATAACATTCAATATTAGGTTCGTCTTTGGGAACCTGATTCATTGGAGAAGGCATTCAAGTTGGAAAGAAAAATTGAAAGCGAAATTATGGAAACAAGGAATCCCACCACTCACAACTATAAATATGAAAGTGTTTTTGCTCCTAGACTTCCACAACCTACAAGGTTTACACCTCAACAATTGGAAGAAAAAGGAGAAAAAGGGCTTTGTTACATTTGTGATAGCAAATACACTAAAGGTCATAAGTGTGCTGAGAAGAAATTATTTTACATAGATTGTGAATAGGAGGAAGAAAAGGATCAAGAAACATCAAAAGAAGAGGATATACACCAGGAACCAACCCCAGAGAAACAAGAAATGAATCTGACCATATCTTGTAAAGAATTGGCAAGAATTACCACTCCTCAAACTCTCAATATAGAAGGACATATCAAGAAGAAAAAGGTTCAAGAAGTGAAATATCACATCGAGAAAGAATAAATGAATCCGAACATATCTTGTAATGCATTGGCCAGAATTACCACTCCTCAAACTATCAAGATAGAAGGAAATATCAAGAATAAAAAGTTAATAGCATTGATTGATTCGGGCAATACCCATAATTTTATTCATTGTAAGATAGCCAAGGAATTGAATTGCTTCCTATATCCAGCACCAGAGTGTCAAGTGATGGTTGCAAGAGGAGGAACCATAAATTGCTCTGGAAAGTGCCATAATGTCAAGCTATCCATGGGAGAATATGTATTGAGTAGCCCAATGCTTTCCATTCCAATGGGTGGTGCTGATGTTGTACTAGGAGTCCAATGGCTACAATCCTTTGGTACAATAACTTTTAATTTTCAAGAACTTTTCATGAAATTTTCTTTGGAAGGAAAGGAAGTTGAATTAAGGGGTATCACAAGGAAACAGGGAAAGATAATCAACTCTAACGTAATGAAAAAGCTTCTAAAGAAAGAAAAACGAGGCATAATTGCACAATTATGTTCACTAGAGGTTCCCACATCGAAATAATTTATTTCTCCAGATCTCCAAAAATTCTTGGACAATCATTCCAATGTATTTGAGACTCCCAAAGGCCTCCCACCTATTCGTGATCATGATCATTCTATTCATTTGATTCCAGGAAGTGTTCCTCCAAACATCAAGCCTTATAGATATCCCTATGCCCAAAAGAGTGAAATTGAACGTATGGTTGCAGAAATGCTAGAGGCTAGTATAATTCAACCTAGTCAAAGTTCTTTCTCTGCTCCAGTAGTATTGATGCACAAGAAGGATGGGTCATGGCGCATGTGTCCAGATTATAGAGAGCTCAACAAACTCACTATTAAAGATAAATTTCCCATTCCTATCATTGATGAATTATTGGATGAATTGCATGGATTAATTTACTTCACCAAGTTGGATCTTCGTTCAGGATATCATCAAATAAGAATGAAGACTAAAGACATTCTGAAAACAACATTATTGAAGAAAGATGCATTTTCATGGACTCCAGAAGAAACAAAGGCCTTTGAACATCTTAAAGAGGCAATGTGCCAAGCACCAGTCTTAGCTACGCTAGACTTCACAAAAACATTTATTGTGGAATATGATGCATCAAGAAATGGAATTGGTGATGTTTTAATACAAGAATAAAGACCCATTGCTTTCGAAAGTCGTCCAATCAAAGGAAAGTATTTACACAAAGCTATTTATGAGAAGGAAATGTTGGCAAGACTACATGCACTTAAGAAATGACGACCTTACATAATGAGAAGATCCCAGTTCAAACAATATTTCCAGAACTTAACGAGGAAGGAAAAATCATATTGGAACCTGGAGCAGTCACAGAAACAAGAACCCGACAGCTACAAAATCGATCAATTTCAGAGTAGAACTTACCCACTGAATATTCCACATGCGAGGACAAGAATTTTATACAGAAGCATCCAAAACTACTAAAGCGTTGAGGAGAACATTTTTTGGAGAGGGGCATGTTAGGTCCCTATACTACTAGTGTAACCCCTTACTGTTATTAGCGCAATCCCCTTATTATATTGTTGTTCCCATGTAGTCCCCATATTGTTATTATTGTGCCCCATAGAAGCCACTATTTTTATTACTGTGCCCTTACATTATTATTGTTATGTTGGCTCTAATTATATTATGACCCCTTAGACTCCTATATATAGAAAGGAGGTCTTGTCATTTGTATCATCCAAGAATTTTTCATTTGTGTAATGTAAAGGAGGTTTCCCCCTCGAAGAGGATTATTTCTAAGGCGTTAATCTATCTTTTCTATCTTTTTGTGAGTCGGTTTCATAACAATTTAATTGTCCTAGAAATGGGACCTATGATAACAAAGAACTAATAAAACTCAACTGCAAAGCTTATCTGTAATACTTGGCTGACTATAATGCTTTGGGATTTGGTTAGTAATAACTAATTTTTTATTGGTTCATGGTTTGTTGTGATCATCAAAATCCTCCTTTTCTACAAAGAAGGAGAGCCCCTTAAATTTATAAAGGTTTATTTTTCTTGAGTATAAAATTGTTAAAGATTGATGAAATCATATGTAATGAGTGATTTGAAATTTCTTCTATGCTTCCTCTTAGCTTTGCATCATTTTAATAAATTTGAGATGACTTATTTTGTTCAGTATTCATATCACTAGTTCTGTTGTTTTGTTTTCCAGGTTCCTTTGTACTAGGGCCATCTCAACAACCCTCCTCACTTCTTCAGTACCTCACCTTGTTTGCACGAGGACATACAAAACCTCAGGCATGGGGAGTGGTTGTTGGGATCTTTTCAACATCGTCATTTCATTCTCTTCAACTTCCTTCAGCATATTAGATTGACAATCATCAACTCTGACTCTTCCAGATCATTCCAAACTCTAAGCCTTACTCTACCTCATATTTAGCTTCATACAACTATCATTTTAGTACAAATCAAGTCCGAACGGTATACTTGAGATCAAACATGTTCAAAGGTTCTTTAGCTCATTAAAATTTAAGGAATCTTGATGATTAACCACTCCCTATTTCTTCACCTTTCTTAAACCACCATTTCCAAATCCATTAATTCATATTCTAATTTCCAAGTCCATATTTATTTAGCCATTATCTTCATTGTCACCTTATATCATCCATCATTCCTTCCTGGTCCATATTTTGTTTGCATGAGGGCATGCAAAGTCTTATGCATGGGGGGATTGTTATAGACATATTTGGGCACTGCAACCCAAATCACATATGTCCATAAACCAAGGGCTTCTAAGCCCCTAAAAGTGTTGTTTCATACCCTAAAGGAACAAGTTTAGCTGATTACATCATCTCCCAGAAGTTCTCCATGAAAAACTACTCAGAACTAGTCAAAACAGGACCATATAGACTGCTCCAGGCATAGGGTGCGATGCATATCACCTATTACACACGGGGGGTGCAATGCATACTGGAAAGCCCTTCTGTAGGGTGTGATGAGTGAGAGCAGACAAATGGCAGAAGCAGTGTGCTAGGTGGAAACCCAAAGAATCTTCTAGAAACTGCTCATATGACACTTGCCTCTCTGAATTTGCCTAAGGATGAGTAAGAGATCTGAAATATCCAAGTGGAACCAAGAACTATCAGTGAAATGACACTAATCAAAATCCCATAAGCTTACTCACTCTCATGTAAACATCTATATATGGATCCCTCATCCAAGAGATCTAGAGGCTGGAATTTTGTAATTTGCAAGGAAGTGCTGTTGGTTTCTCTTTGAAGACATTGTTGGGTGATCTTGCTTTGTATGAGGTGAAGAGGATTTCATGCTAGGAGGATGATGCTGGATCAGACAGCCTGGTTGTAATCCTCTCTTCTACTACTTCTATCAATAAAGCTATTTGAGTTTTCCTCCATATGCTTGTATATCTCTGAATCTTGTTTGTGTATGCATTTATATGGTTAATGTACATCTGATCCTACTTTATTTATGGTTATAGATCTCTATGCTTTGATGGTATTTTGTTGCCTTGGCTCTACAGTTGTTCTTTTAAGCGAGACAAGTGAGTAAGGAGTGGTGAAAGCTCTATCAAAGGAGAGAGGAAACAAGCAAGGAGACTAGCGAAAGACCGAGGTTGGTGCTCTCTACTTCTCTCTCATCTATCTCTCATAAAGGAAAACACAAGTAACTTTAATCTGTTTGTTTCTAAGATAGCTACCCGTCTTAGTGGGACTAGAAGCTCTGAATAGACACTAGTTTTCCCGATAACAAAATGGCGACTCCATTGGGGAATGAATAGTTTGTTTGTTTTGTTACTGTTGTTTGTTTTATAAACCACAGACGGAGCCTGAAGTTAAGCTAGCTAGCCTTCGAATTGCTTTTGCTATGCAACTGCAAAGTAGATCAATGCTGCTTTAGTCAATCTCTAGGTTGTTTTTTGGACTGAGCATCTAGCTTGCAAACATCCTAAGTGCCCTGGTGGTTGCTCAAGTAACCTCATTATATCAGCCCCTATACTTTGTGTTTATTGACAAACATTAGCTCAGCGTAAATCCCTGAACTTAGCTGCAAACTGTGAGCAAAAACCAAGCTCAGTCTTGTCCCTGGACCATCGCACTATCTCTTCTTGGCAGTCTAGATGCATCGCACCTCCCGTGTGCTGTAGATGAGATGCATCCTTGTTTCCCTGTGTTATAGGTGCGATGATCATATGAGACTGTTTTTGCCTCCATATTTTGGTTTTTTTTCTTCATTGTCTTCAGCTTTATTCAGTAGTTTTGTTGTCTATTATTAGTATATCTTTGTTGAAACCATCTTCCTTTGCATTATTCAGCCTCCATCGATAAAGAATTGTGAATTTTTTTAATGTATTTTTCGTCATTTACAGTTCTCTTGTGCAAATAGTAGCTTAATCGAACTGTCGTCTTTTGATTTGAAAGTGTCGCAAGTGTCGTTTTTAGTCAAGAAAAAGAGTATTACAAAGAATTCCTCTTTTAGACAGTCGATTACACTTTTGCCATTGTATTTGATTTGAATCATTAGTATTTCAAGTGTCGAAATCAATTTTGAATTCGAGATCACAAAGGTCGTCTTGGCTTTACTTTCGTTTTTTTGAAAGGAAAATTGTTAGTACTATTGCTTTGAAAGAAGATAGTTCAGATCTATACTTTGTTTCCTTTTTGTCATTTTCACATTAAGGAAACTAAAAAACAATACATGCATGTGCATTTTCATTAAGACTGCATGCTGAAGTTGATTTAGGAAAAGTGCATCTAGTGTGTGCTCTCTACTCTATGTTGAAAGAATTTCATTTCTCTTTCCTTAGTAGCTAGGTTTTTCATCGCAAAAAGAAAATAAACGACTATTTATCATCTTAGATTGCATATTTAGGAATTGTATATCTACATCACGCGGTGAACCTTAAAGGCAAACTTCTTAAGAAAGATCAACTGTAAAATAAACTTCAATGAACATAAAAACGCTTTGGAACCTAACACACAACATTTAGAAGTCTAGGCTAGAGACTTATTCCGACGTCATAAAGCCTGGTAACTATCGCTTTCATCGTAGGTTGGGTGATTCCTCATCTTTGAGACGAAAAGTGTCAGTACGGACTTGTGCTCCCATTTACCGTCGAGTATATATTGGGAGACCACAATAGGATACATACTTTATCCTTAGGAAGCCGTGTCTGCTGCCCTATCGATCGCAATGCACTGAACACAACATTCGGGAAGATTGACCGTTGTACCGTTGATTTGGTAATCCCTCTGTCTAGATTTCCAGAGTAGTCACTTTCGTTCCTTTTCAGACTCCTTAAAATAAAAGGTCCATCTGAGCACTTGTCACCTCAGGCTCATTAAAAATTGAAGGCGACTAGAGCCATCTTTAGCTTTTTCTCGACTCTTAAAAATTGAAAAAGCAAGTTGTGTCAAAGCGTCATAAAATTTATTTTAATCAGAATAACGTCAATGTTCCCTTGTTGGTCTTTAGGTTGAGAAATGGAGTCTACCAATCAAGGATTTCCCCTTGGGGGAAATCCTAGTCCCTTCTCCTCTTGGGGGGATGTTGGTGCTCCACACCTGGCCACATTGTCCCTTCCAGGACTCACAATTGGCCTGCCCGTATGGCTTTTCTCGACCTCTGTCATTCAAAACACCACAATTCCTCAGCAATCAAATCAGCAACTAGATGATACTGAAGTTTCTCCCCCACCTTTTACTTCGTTTGTTTCTCTCTCTCCTTCTTCCTCTTCGCTTGGTGAAGCTAGTAACACTAAAAACCAAGTAACTAAGAAGAAGAAGAAAGGGAAGGAGAAGAAGAAGAAGAAGCCAACGGCGAAAGGGGGCAACCATGCATCGTTTGGCGAAAATCCACACACTACACAATCCAAACCTAAATCTCCATGTGTCATTTGCAAGGGAGACCACTATCATCGAGATTGTCCCTGCATCCCACGGACCTTGAGGGACTGGTCTCCCCACTTGCACAATCCGGTGTCTTCAACCTCTGATGATCATGTTGAAAGCACACCATTAACTAGTGAAAATGAAGTCAATGGACAAAAAGGAAGATCCAAATTTCCTTGCAAACTGTGTGAAGGCGATCATGCCCTCCACCATTGTCCCTTCCTAGATGAAGCTAAAGAGTCTTGGATAACCGCCATGCATCACTGCAATGACTTCCTCCTGGATACAAGAAACTCTTATTGAGTCCAACGCTAGTTGAAAATCTCACTGACACACTATTTTTGTCGGTCGAAGCACCTATCCTTGAATATAAACCCTCTAAGTCCACACCAGACCAAAGTCAATAGGTCGAGACGACAGTCAACCCAATCTTGTCTTCAGAGGACCCACCTTCAGATGATACTGTCACTAAGGAGAATGAGAAAGACACTGTTCAAATTCTTTTTGTAAATACAGACTCCAATGAACATGGGGGCAATCTACCCATTCCTTTACCACAGGAAGGAAGTTCATTAGAGATGTATCCGGCCATTTATTCGGTCCCACCTTCAGGCAATCTAGTCGTTTCCTTTGATTGGAATCTTCTAGGCAGACCCCACCTACCATCTAATGTACCATTCTGAATCATAGTACAAGTTTACAAAATGATCATGGTCGGTACTATTATAGATGAAGGGGCTTCTATGAGTATCCTTTCCTCAACTGCTTAGAAAGCGCTTGGTTCACCATCGCTTCTGCCTGAGATTCGAAATCTGACAAGCTTCAACAAATGAACTAGTCAACCGTTAGGGATCCTTCCAAATTTTCCTATAAATTTGAGAAGGAAAACCGTTTAACTGAACGTGATGGTTGTCCAAGAACCTCTAGATTACAATCTACTCCTTGTGCATGACTACATTTATAGTATGGGAGCTATCATTTCCTCACTCTTCCGAGTGATGTGTTTCCCACATGAAGGTGGAGTGGTCCACCTCGTTGACTAGAGTTCATTCCTGGTTCAAACACAGCTATTTGTCAAATGCCATCCCTAACTAGTCTTTTTGAACAAGGAATGTCTAATCAATCTCTAGTCCATCCACCTGATGATCGCGAGTGATTCGGTGATCGTGATTAAAAACCAGGAGGCATGCGCCCTGGTCTGCTTCGACAAGAAAACCCCAGATATAAGATAGGTTTTTGCGTAGGAATATGACTAGTCTGATACCCCTATTTGTTTAGGAAAATGGATTTGGATAGGAAAAAGATTCCCCCGTCAAAGGTTATGTGATTGGGACTGACAAGAGTCACCTTTGTCCATTTTGATGGACATCACCAAGGAAGGTTTTGTCTGCGACGCAGATGGAACAATCTCACTAATGCGAGAACTTCTGTATGGTGACCTGGAAACTCTACTTTATACCTGGGGGCATGAAAACCTTTTTGTATGCAAGTGAAAAGTGGCCAGTGTAACTCTAACCCCGTAGTTTTACTGCTTTAGTTAGGTGATTGGTCTGATCCACCATTCACCTTTGCCAGGACCAACGGAAGTGGCAAAGCAAAGGAGATTGTTTCTCGCCGAGAGACTATCCTACCTAACCTTAGTAGTTCTTTAACCCTTAGGACAGTAGTTGGTCGTTCCTAGCTTACATGCAAAAAGGCTCCGGAGCAAAGTTGCGCATGGGGCAAGCTCCCTAAAAAATGAACCTACTGATGAGACATCCTTATTATACGACTGGCATGAGCAGTTTTACGCAAAGTTCAAGCTCATTAAAAAATAAACCTCGCCATGAGCAGTTTTACGCAAAGTTCAAGCTCGTCAAAAATAAACCTAGCAATGAGCAAATGTTTCTATAGAGTTCAAGATCATTAAAAAATGAACCCCACCCTTGGTAAATAACCATTGTGATCGCATGATTTTCAGCTTTTGAACCTTGGTCGTGTTCTTACCATCACCTCCACTCTTTTTTTAGCCAATCATACGCCTCCATTTGATTGTTTACCCTTTTGAGGAACAACTGTGATGAGTGATTCTATTAGCCACCTTCTTTACACTACCATGATTGGAATGTTCCAAACCTTACTTGGAACCAGTTGCTATCCAAAACATCACTCGTTCTCAAAAAATGAGTCTCCTTTAAGCTCTTTTCATCTAACTCATAAAATATGAAAAGGTTGCCAAGCAATTAGCCTTTCCAGCTCATTAAAGCAATTGGAAGTGCTATCCCTCCTCTAGATTTTAATCTTTTTGGACCTGAGGGATTATTACACAAAAGTATCAAGCGCTTGTCTTGTTCGGCTCGTTAAAACTATCGAAAAGTCATCCCTTTCGTATTATTTTACACTTTTTCGGACTTAAGGGATTACATTACGAAAAAGGACCACTGGAGTTGCCTTTACGTCCCTTTTTAGACTCTCTAAAATTGAAAAGGACCGAGTTATCTTTGTCGTTAAACTCGTTAAAACAATAGCGAAAAACTTGTCCATGCAGACAAGAGTGAGTTTCACTGTCGCTAGGCTCGTTAAAACATAGCGACGGGTTTGCCTAAAAGGCAAATTATAGAACAAGCATATGTTATCCTCCTCAAACTTGACAAAAATAAAGTCGTACTGGTCAGCAATGACTGGGGAAAAATGGAAGAAAACTTGAATAGCTTCATTAGTAGCAGGTCGCTCTTGAACATGACACTTTCACTCCGTCAGCATGATTGAGTCGGGTTGGGTTATTCCGTTCAAGAGAAGTCACTCAGAGAATTCACCAACCTAGCTGACGCCTCATCTGCTGCAATACCTTCACTACATTTTTCATGACCACCACCCTGAACCTTGTATCATCAAATCGTTTTCACCTCCACAAAATCATTTGCTCTGTTCTGTGTCGTAGATGTGGGATTCATTAAGGCCCTCCTATGATGGGTCACTTCTTGTGACATCAGCTCATTATCCAAGAAGTTGATTTAGGGACAACCCTTTCAGTACTTTGAAGCTTGCATGCCTCAATGGAAAGTTTCTCACTTCCGGCGACAGGTTTACATCAGTGGCCTTCGACCGAAAGATTTTACATGGTGTTCGATATCAGCTCATGTATTCACACCACGTGAATTTTACTGCAGTACCTTGAGGGTCATCATCATTATCGGTGATTCCTCTCATTCCTGTTAACAGCTTACGTCATTGGCTAGTAATCAGGTGATGTCTTTCCATGTTCGACATCAGAACATCTTTTCACATGGATCGACTTGTACTTCGGGCGAAGATTGAATGAGTTTGAAGACCCGGATCTAGTTTCATCCATCCGGGTTGCGATATATTCAAGAAAATAAAGACATCAAATGTACATCACAGCTGCACAGATAATCATCCAAACTAAAGGATGATGGCTCTACCAGAATCATCAGTCTTCCACACAGACAATTGTCTGTCTTATGCACATGAATATGAATTTATAAAGCTGAGCATGGGAATGCCCGTCTCAGCTAGATCATGAAAATATTATGAAGATAATGTATTGTATTGTATCTTATTGCAGGTCACCTTCCAGTTCGAAAAACCTCGGATCCTCATTATAAAGCATTTCACCCGACATCAAAAGGATTTACGACCTCATGCTTTAGGGGGCAACTGTTATAGACATATTTGGGCACTGCAACCCCAATCACATATGTCCATAAACCAAGGGCTTCTAAACCCATAAAAGTGTTGTTTCATACCCTAAAGGAACAAGGTCAGCTGATTACATCATCTCCCAGAAGTTCTCCATGAAAAACTACTCAGAACTGGTCAAAACAGGACCATACAGACTGCTCCATGCATAGGGTGCGATGCATCTCACATATTACACAAGGGGGTTGTGATGCATACTGGAAATCTCTTCTATAGGGTGCGATGAGCGAGAGCAGACAAATGGCAAAAGCAGTGTGCTAGGTGGAAACCCAGAGAATCTTCTAGAAACTGCTCATATGACACTTGCCTCTCTGAATTCGCCCAGGGATGAGTAAGAGATCTGAAATCTCCAAGTGGAACCAAGAACTATAAGTGAAATGACACTAATCAAAATCCCAGAAGCTAATTCACTCTCCTGTAAACATCTATATATGGATCCCTCATCCAAGAGATCTAGAGGCTGGAATTTTGTAATTTGCAAGGAAGTGCTGTTGGTTTCTCTTTGAAGACATTGTTGGGTGATCTTGCTTTGTATGAGGTGAAGAGGGCTTTCATGCTGGGAGGATGATGCTGGATCAGACAGCCTGGTTGTAATCCTCTCTTCTACTACTTCTATCAATAAAGCTATTTGAGTTTTCCTCCATATGCTTGTATATCTCTGAATCTTGTTTGTGTATGCATTTATATGGTTAATGTACATCTGATCCTACATTATTTATGGTTATAGATCTCTATGCTTTGATGGTATTTTGCTGCCTTGGCTCTACAGGTGTTCTTTGAAGCGGGACAAGTGAGGAAGGAGTGGCGAAAGCTCTATCAAAGGAGAGAGGAAACAAGCAAGGAGACTAGTGAAAGACCGAGGTTGGTGCTCTCTGCTTCTCTCTCATCTATCTCTCATAAAGGAAAACACAAGTAACTTTAATCTGTTTGTTTCTAAGATAGCTACCCGTCTTAGTGGGACTAGCAGCTCTGAATAGACACTAGTTTTCCCGATAACAGGGATGTTGGGCCCTAGATATGTTATCATATTGGCTATCCAAACCTTTCATTTACAAGCCATATTCATACATTTACAACATATTACATAACTATTATATTACCAATTTTCACTAAATGCATTCATTTTACCATGTGGTTAATTATTAAAGCTTTCTTGTATTTTTAATGATTAAATGAGTTTTTATTATGCTTTTATCAATGAATATTTACTAATGTGGTTATGTGGCCAAGGAGCATGTTTCACTACGAAAATTTCTATCTTTGTATCAATTCAACATTTTGGTACTTAAATCTGCACTTGCACGAATGGAGTGAAAAAATTCCGAATTATAAAATATGTTTTTATTTTCTCTAGCATGGTAAATTAGGTGCCTCATGGACCTAATATGCTGTTACAAGCCTTGGAATATACCCAGCTCACACGTGGGATCCTAGCGCATGATTTAAGTTTCAACAAAAAATATGTAACAATTTTGACACTGCCATTTTCTATATTGTGTTTCATGGATATGATAGCGAATATCAAGAATATGGAAAATGGGTTTTTGAAAAACCTAAAAATTTACTTGTATCTCAAACCATTTCCCAAAATTCAATACGGTTTGAAAGTTACAGCTGGTTCTTTGAAGCAGTTTTGTATAAAATTTCTACAAAACCCAGACTGGAAAAAAATCTAAATAGTCATCTTTGGGTGCAATTTAAGAGGCCATGGAATGGAACAAAGAAATTACAAGAGAGTTTTTTGTTGAAAATAAAACAATTTATGCTCCATAGAAACATATCCCCAAAATACATCATGGTCGAGAAGATATGGTTAGTTCTTTAACACCAATTTGTATAAAATTCCACAAAAATAAGAGTTATGAGATTTTCCTCTAAAGTTGTAAATTCGTTTTCTGAATTTAGGGGATTGGATATTATCCTTTCTCAATGGATTTTATGTATAAATAAATCCTCAAAGGGCAGAGGAAAAGATGTTGTTCATTATTGTAATAGAGGAGATCAATGATTACTTTTTGAAGAGATTTAGAGAGATGATTTGTAATAGAGATTTTTGAAGTGAATAAAGAATTGACGGTTGTTGAATTGTGGTACATATTATTAGCTTGATTTGAGATTTTCTTAGTAGCACTAACCTCCTGGAAGGGGCCCTTCAGTGTGGGTAAGTGTTTCTATGCTTCATGTGTTTTGTAGATTAGTCTTACATCTAGCAATTTAGTTTTATTTTGCAATGAATTTATGTTAGATAAAACTTAGATCTATTCACTTTCATGCTTTCAATTTAGTGTTTAGTAGTTCTCTTTAGGTTTAAGAAGTGAATTCCATTTGATTGCATATTTTATTTGATGTTCTTTTCAATTTTTCATTAGATTTGTATTTCACCTAGTATTAGATTTATTGCTCTATTTTCAGATTTGTTAAGTAGAATGCATTATGATCAAATTCAAATTTATTTTTCTCAGGCTTAAAGAATCAAACAAATTTAAATTGGTTTCTTGACACATTTTAATATTTAGAATTTCAATTAACAAAATTTTCGCACTTAATTAAGTACTTATTCAAAATTTCAAATTCCAACCTTTCTGTACTTAATTCAGTACCAGGTTCTTTACTATAACATAGTATTAAATAAATATGTAATTTGCAGTTTAGTATTCTTTAACTGATTGGAGCTTTGCAGCTACTTGATAAAAGATTCCTACAACAAATAAGAACCTACAATATATCTTCAAGCCTGCTTAGCATTTATTTTTGATAGTTTGTTGACGCATTTCTTGTAGTTCATTGCCTTGTTTTATTTACTTGCCTCGCACGCTTTTGTTACAATCGTCGACATTTACGTTTCTGAAATGTAATTTTCTGCAGCATGTTTAATGAGTTTTCATCACTATAGGATTAAAGCCACTAAAGTCTCAAGACCTAATAAACTACATATATAAAACTGCATGAATATCATCTATTGGTAATGAAAGATTGTGGTTCGAAACCTGATAAGCATTAGAGTCCCATAGTCCAATGACAAGTGATAATCCTTAGTGATTAGTTCTTTCTAGCATTAATTGTTAGCATAAGCTATAATAGGCTCTAGTCCTACGTTTCCCATGCTTTCATCTCTAAGTCTTACGATCCCAGATTCGATAATAAATGTTGGAATTAAAATACATATAATTCCACCAACAACATCTCACGATATCTCCTGAAAGCCCATTCTTCCATGAACTTCATGTTTCGCCTTACTACAATCTTCCCATTGTTAGGAATGTGAATTTTGTATTCCTTTGAGGTTTCACTGTACCCAAACAAAAAACCCCTTCTTTGCAGTCTGATCCAGTTTGGTATGTTTATCATCTGGCACGTGGCAATAAGCATTGCTGCCAAAATTTTTGAAGTGGCTAACTTCTGGCATCTTCCCTGTGAATATTCCTTTTGGCATTTTCTTCCCCAATGATCTATGAGGAGTCTTGTTCTGAATATATACTATCTTGTTACATGCTTCTTCCCATATAAATTTGGGTAGATATTGGTCATATAACATAACCTTTGCAGCTTCAACAATGGTTCTGTTTTTCCACTCTGCTACACCATTTTGTTGTGGATTATATGGAGTTATCCATTCTCTCTTGATGCCTTCCTTCTCACAGAAATATATGAATTCTTTATCAATATATTCTCCACCATTATCTGAGTGAAGCACCTTGATCTTCTTCCATGTCACATTCTCCACGAGAGCTTTAAATTTTGTGAAATGATCAAAGACCTCATCTTTGGTCTTCAAGAAGTAGATCCAGGTTTTCCTGGAATGATCATCAATAAAGGTGATGAAATATTCGACATCGTTGAGAGCTCTAGTGGACATTGGGTCACAAATATCTGAATGTATGAGTCCTAACATGCCATCAACTACGTTATCACTTCTTGGAAATGTTGCCTTAGCATACTTCCCAAGTACGCATCCTCTTCACACATCATCATGTTCTGTGCCAAGTTTTGGAACTCCTGTTACAGTTTCTTTGAGCATCTCGAGTGATCTATGGTGTATATGTCCCATTCTCCTATGCCATAACTCATTTATATCCTTCCTACTGCTACTGCCATTTCCTATTAGTGCCATTGGAAAATCAATCTATAACTGGTATAACCTGTTACTTCGATCTCTAACCTGTCTTACATGTTTCCAACTTGGGTGTTTGACATACACTTTCTTCCCTACGAAGTGAATATCATGCTCCTTATATTATAACTGGAATATTGAAATCAAGTTCATACCCAATCCTGGCACATGCAATACATCTATAGCACTAGTGATTGCTCCTGACTCCCTCTAAAAATCTATGGCACCTCTCCCTACTGGAGTACATTTCGTTCTGTTTCCCATAGTAATCTGGAAGTCCATATGCTCCTCTTTGTATCTAGAGAAATATTCTCTAACCCCTGTCATGTGAGATGATGCTCCACTATCTATATACCAAACTCCCTATGAAGTTGATCCTGCTAAGCAAGCAAATTCGTCCTCCAATCTGGAAGACAAATCTGAAGTCTTCTAAATGTTATTTCTGTCCATGGTTATGCTGAAGAATTTATAGTGTGCTATTCCTATTTTCCACCTCGATGCTAGATTTGTTCTAGCAAACTACTATAAAATCCTATGTGTCCAGCTAAAGATATGCCCAATGAAGGTACTGACCTTCTCCCTCTACCTTTGGAATCACTCGATCTGGAAGGATCAAAATTTTCTGGCCCTCCCTTAGAAAAATCGGTCTTTCCTCAAGCAACTTGGCCCCTTGGAAAAATACTGCATTGCCTTTGGGAATTTTGGCCTATTTCCCTTGTTGAGCAGTGAAATTCTTTTCCTTCATTTTCTTGAGCTCTCCGACTGATCAACTTTGCTCTGATACAATGTGAATTTTTTATCTACTGCGATAATTGGAAATTATTCTTCTAACTGAAAAATTAATTATGCATTTTATTTGCTACAACAAATAACGAATAAAACCATAACTGCAATTTTCACCATAAAAATATTGCTAAAAATAAAATACTGAAAACTGAGAAATTCTAGCACACACAAGAATTTTGACATAGTTATTTTTAGGCAATTGTCCCTAGAAAAACCCAATGTGGGAAAACCATTGCAGCAGATGAGGGTTTTATTATCATTCTTCAGCAGTAATTTTGAGTACAATAATTTAGATTCCAAACTGGCAATCTAATATGAGGAAAATACTGGAAACATTATCGTAAGAATTTTCTCTCACCCCATAGCTGTTTTCTACCTCTGAAATTGCCTCCTTGTCCTCTACGTTGAGCTCTCTGCATCACCCTCTGCGTAGAGCTTACACTGGCCCTCTGAGAATTTCGGCCTTCTTTCTCCTTGCCTCTTCTCGGGACTGGAAGCCTTCCTCTCGGAATGTTGTTGCCCTCATCTTACACCTGTTACTCAACCTCTAGATCTATCTTCTATGGTGAGTTGTTGTTACTCAGAAAATCGAATTGCCTAGGCAACTAAATATCTGCTTTGGTGTTTTCTCCATCACTAAATTGATATCCTCTTATAATTTATTGTTGGAACACCAATGGCCAAGATTAAAACTTAATCAATGGTTAGGATCATCTCTAGATTGATCTATGTGAGTTTCTAGATGATTCTCACCTTATCTCAATTAATACTAATTAATTAACCATATTCCCTAAGTTTAGACTTAGGAAATATTTAAAAATCGGTTAATAATCTAATTGCGACACTTCTAGGAGGAATTTCCAAAAATGATCTTTGAATTTTGGAGATCTCATGTATTCTAGTGTCTCCACCAATTTTCGTGGCTAGAACACATCCGATGCTACAAAAAATAACAAATCTCAAGCATTCAATGCACTTTTATCACCGTCTGCTGAAAAGACTTGACCCCATCCTTTATTGGAATTACATGCTAAATAATATGGGTGTCGTACATCTTCATGTCTTCGTATGTATAGGAAAAAACATCTCGACACTTCCTGGATAACTTTATGAAAGCTCACCTATCTTCATGGGAGTAACAAGCACCGAGATTGATAAACTTGGGATCTGCCTCTACTCCAATATTGATTTTCTCATGCATTAGCATTGAACTTTGAGTCCTTTTGTTTGGGGGTCCTCAAAATTGGTTCTATAAATCAAATAGATTTTCAAGAGAAACAACACCTATGGGCATTGGGTTTCCCTTGGGTATGTCAGCTTCCTCTGCAACGCCTTTTCATCTTCATCTTCATCTATAGTTGTATCTTTGAAAACATCCGCGTTTGCTAGGAAGTCCAATATATATCGATCATCATTGAAAATGCACAAATTAGTTATGTTATCCAAGACAACAAGATTATAAATTATTTTGATAGAAAAATGTCCCTAAGAAGTGAACCTAGAGAAAACAATAGCTAATGTATTGGCTATGACATTGTTAATTCTTGGAACTGATTTGATACCAAAAGCTTTAAATATAGAGATTAATCGCCATACCTCTTGTTGGTAATTCTTGAGATGTGGTGATGGAAAATGGATAATATTGCGTACCTATATAGTGATGATCTTAGAATCACCAATTACATTTAGACTATCCACCTTCAGGTCAATGAATTTCTTTAATCCAATAGTTAATGCCTCATACTTCGTGGTGTTGTTAGTACATTGGAATTCTAAATGATAAGGAAAAAAAATCGGGGTCCATCAAGATACAATTTGCATCTTCTCCATCTTGTGTCTTGGACACATCATAGTATAACGTCCATATGTCAATATAACTAGAATATAAAGCAAAACTATTTACATCTACAATACAAAGTTCATTACCACCTGTTGGAGGGAAGGGAAGGAGTTCCAACTATATATTTTTTGAAATTTCCAAACTGGAATCATATTGCAACAACTAGAAATTATTCACCTAATTATTATTTTAATTAACAATTTATTTATTGTTTCCCAAAACAAATACTGAATAATCACACTACAACCTACACAAATAAAACTGCAGAAGAATAAACGCTGGAAGAAATTCTAGCATGCACACATAAAAATAACAAAGTTATTTTTGGACCAAACTGGATGCCGAAACTGGCAATCCTATAGAGAAAATCTGGCAAGAAAAGGCTAGTAAGGAATTTCCTCACTCCAATGGAAAATCCAGGCTCTGACCTCAGCTCAAATTGAGCCATCCAAACTAGCTCTGCACAATCACTGTGTCACCCTAGCACAATTGCTCCTACACTCAACTTGGAAAAGCTTCTCCTCAAGCCTTTTGATCAACTGTTGTATAGGAAAATGACTCTCCTGGCCTCTAGAACCTGTCCCTAGCTTCTGGCATTGAAACTATGCTTCTCCCCAACAAAATTGAAATTGCCTCTAGAGACTACTGCACTGCTCTATGTCAACCTCACTATGGCTCCTCTACCTCTCTGCAAATGCACTCACCAGAACTGGAATCATTCCTCCGACTTCACTATCCCTGCCTCTCACTGCTTCGATTTTTGTGGCTCTCTCTCTGACAACTGAATGTTGCTACTCAGGAAATCAATCTGCTCATGAAATAGAATTGCACAAATGTTTTCTCCAATCCCCATCGAATTATTCTAATAATCCTCTATTGAGACTTCAACGGTCAAGATTAGATCTTAATCAATGGCTATGATTAACTTGAAGTCGATCCGTGTGGGTTTCTAGAACATTCAAACCATAACTTAATTAATTATGATTAATTTGTCATATTCCCTAAGTTTAGACTTAGGAAATATTTAAAAACTGACTAATAATCTAATTAAGTCATTTATAGGCGGAATTTCCAGAAATGATTTCTAGGTTTTGGAGATCTTATGCATTCTAACCTCTCCACAAAATTTCAAGGCTAGAACACATCTAATGCTACAAAAAATAACACTCCCTCTTAGCGAGGAATCTGTTCTAGTGTTGTTGCTTCCTGTAGCAACACCCTGTCTCTGCATCATCTCCTATCACACTGTTGATGTCCAGTTGTTGCTTCCCACCAACTAATGCACAACTCTTATATGTGTTGCATTTGTGCTATTGTTGACCCTGCTAAACTACTGCCAACATTGCATCTACACTGCAACTCCTCTCCATCTGTTGTTGCTTCAACTGCAACATCTGCAACTAAAAAGCATCATAAATACTTAATCAATTGTGATCAGTATGATGCATTTGTCTCCCGAGTCTATGACTACTACTAGTATCTGCGCTGTCACTAAGGCATCTGTGTTGCTGCTGACTCTGCACTGTGCCACCTACACTACTGCCAACTCTGCACTATTCTCCCTCACTCAGAAAAATAGATTCTCCTCGAGAAATTCGACCTCTTGGCCAAGGTGATGCACTGCCTCTTGGGTTTCGACCTGCTGCCCCTCAATGAACAACAAAACTCCCTCTTCCTTCGCTACTGAGCTCTCTGGTTGATCATCTACGCTCTGATACCATGTGAAAATTCCAAACTGGAATCCTATTACAGTCACTGGAAATTATTCACCTAATTGTTATTTTAATTAACAATGTATTTATTGTTTCCTACAAAAAAATTGAATAACTCACACTGCGACCTAAAAAAATAAAACTGTAGAAGAATAAATTCTGGAAGAAATGCTAGCACACACACATAAAAATAACACGGTTATTTTTGGACCAATGTCCCTGGAAAAACCCAACTCGGGAAAACCAGTGTAACAGTTGAGGGTTTTATTATTAAGCAGTAGTGAAATAATATGAGTACAACTAGATAACGAAACTAGAAATCTTGCAGTGAAAAACTGGCAAGAAAAATCTAGTGAGGAATTTCCTCACTCCACGGGAAAATCTCGGCTATGACCTCAGCATAAATTGAGTCATCCAAACTAGCTCTATGTAATCACTGCGTCACCCTAGCAGAGTTTCTCCTACACTATGCTCGGAACATCTTCTCATCAAGCCATATGATCAGTTTTTGTCTGGAAAATGACTCTCCTGGCCTCTCGAACCTCTATCCAGCTTCTAGCACTGAAACTCTGCTTCTCCCCAACAAAATTGAAATTGCCTCTAGCGTCTACTGCATTGCTCTACATCAACCTCACTATGGCTCCTTTGCCTCTCTATAAATGCACTCATCAGAACTAGAATCTTTCCTATAGCTTCATTGTCCCTACCCCTCTCTCACTGCTTCAATTTCTCTGGATCTCTCTCTGGCAACTGAATGTTTCTACTCAGGAAATTGATCTGCTCATGAAATCGAACTACACACGTGTTTCTCCAATCCCCATCGATTTCTTCTTATAATCCTCTTTTGAGACTTCAATGGCCAATATTAGATCTTAATTGATGGCTAGGATTCACTTGAGGTCAATCTATGTGAGCTTCTAGAACATTCACACCATAACTTAATTAATTATGATTAATTAATAATATTCCCCAAGTTTAGACTTAGGAAATATTTAAAATTTGACTAATAGTCTAATTAAGTCATTTCTAGGCGAAATTTCCAGAAACAATTTTTGGGTTTTGGAGATCTCATGCATTCTAGAATATCCAGAAAATTTCAAGTCTAGAACACATATGATGCTAAAAAAACTAACACTCCCTCTTAGCGGGGAATGTGTTCTAGTGTTGATGCCTTTTGTAGCAACACCCTATCTTTGCATCGTCTCTGTCACGCTACTAATGTCTAGCCGCTGCTGCCCACTAACTACTGTGTAATTTTTATATGTGTTGCATCTGAGCTACTGCTGACCCTCATGAACTATTGCAAACACAACATCTGCACTGCAGCTCCCTCTCCATCTGTTGCTACTGCAACTGCAACATTTGCAACTGGAAAGCATCCTAAATATTAAATCAACTATGATCAGTATGATGCATCTATCTCCCGAGTCTCCAACTGTTACTAGTATCTACATTGTCACTGAGGCATTTGCAATGTTGATGAATCTGCACTGCGCCACTTGCACCGCTACTAACTCTGCACTACACTCCCTAGGATCTGACGACTACTAGACTCTGCATCTATCACTCTAGCATCTGACTACATCTACTGCCACTGATCCATCCTGCTACTGAATATGGTGGGCCCCCGTAGCAAACTATTGATTCAAGAGGTGGACCTCCTCAAGAATGTTGCCCATTTGTAGCACTTTGGGGATACAAAACCAAGTCACCCCACTTAACTCCTAGGGGCATGTCTACAAACATGGTGAAGTCTTCCTCCAGCCTGGAGGACAACCTATTGATCTCTACTAATGTTGCATGTTGTTTCTGCTTCTCCTCCTTGTCCTTCTTCCAGAGAGGACACTGGGTATTGTAGTGACTGAGCTTACCAACCTGAAGCACTTTTGACAAGTCCTTCTTCTTCTTTCGTTGCTCCCCCTATCCCTGACTAGGACCCTTTGATGTGAGGGCCACATTCTCCTCTTCATTCACCTGCTTCGACGCTGTTGGGGAAATTATATGTGTAATAATTCCAACATTAAATTATCAATCCAGGACTGGGAAGCTTCGAGGCACAAGCGAAGGTAATGCAGGATCAAAGCATCTAACCTAAATTAATATCAAATTCCTATTTTTGAATTAAGTACAGAATGAAAATGACAATTTTAATCTCAATCTAAACCAATCAAACCTAATTTCAATGCAAGTAAAATTTAACTACAATGAAACCACACTGATGCATTAACTACAAAATACTCATAAGCTATCTACTGAATTCAACCTATGTTCAATGAAAGCATTCATTCAATCACTCTAAAGCTAATCAAAACAGAGCATTCTATTCAAAGAACATGAACACTAAATCTATGCTAAGCTCACGAATATGAAATCTAATTTAAACTAATGAATATGAAATCTAAACTAAGCTCTGGAGTTTCTAATCTACTTTGGCTCAATCAACAAAATATATTCAAATACAAAGCTTCTAAACTAACTCTATCTCAAGTAATCGAATTATAAAACTAAAACCAATCAAAACGAATGACATGTAAGGAAATGGGACTCTACTCTCAAAAGTAACCAATATTGCAATGGAATGAAACTTAATCTAGTACAGAAAAGTAACCACACATGCAATGAAGTAACCATAATCTAATGCCAGAAAATAAACATGCTTAATCTAATGCTAGAAAATAATCTTAATCTAATGTGGGAAACTAATCACACTTGCAGTTGAAATAAACCCTATTCTGATGCAAAAAATAACTACAATTCAAGACAGTGTTTTAAGTACAGAATGATGCTAGATTTCACACAACAAATTTCTCGATGAAACTTACACTTTAAATGTAAATCCTATGATCTAAATAAGCTAAAAGACTTGTTTCCATTTGTGGTGGGCCCTTGCCACTCCTAGAGCAAGCCTAAACTAACTCAATAAAAATGAAATTCAAAAAACAGGCATAATACTTACAAAGAATTTAGAGATGAAGCAAAATTCAATTAAGATGCAATTATCACTACAAAAGAGCTTCAATCCATCCTTTATTCATTTCCTGCTTGTCTTCCTTTTACAAACTTCAAAATCTTACAATACAAACCATGGCTGAGCCATTTATAAGATTTACAAGATGAATTAGTCATTTTCCTCAATATGAAAATTGAACAATTTTAACAAAGTGACTCCAAATATATTGGTATATCTTCCTAACCATGGTGAAATTTAGAAAACTGTTTGGAGGGAACCTAACTTGTTATATTTTCAACAAAAATCTCTCTTTTATTTGTCTCATTCAAATCCATCTCCTTGAAAATTGTGCCCAAATTTGGTTGTTTGGCTCTTTTTGCAAGATTCTAGAACTCTGGAAAAACAGACATTTTTTATAAAACTTCCTCCAAGAACCGCCTATAAATTTTATATAAATTCGAATTGGGAAAAAAAGTTTTGGATATAGATACATGGTTATAAGGTTAACAAACCCATTTTCTCAGAGTTTCCAAATTCACCTCCATATTCACGGAAATCGAGGTCAAACTTGGTAGTTTGGAAACTATGCACATTATGAGAAGATTTTTTAATTAGCTCCTAGGGACCCACATGTGTGACCTGGTTGCTATCCAACACATGGAAAGGTATTAAAACATTATTTTTGACAATAACTTCCCTAGTTTTTCCCCGGAATCGTGCCGACATGTCGAAACCCCAAATTGGATATTCCTGTACTCTACTTGCACCAACTAGTTCAACTGACTTGTGAAGAATTTCGGTGATGGAACCCTATGACAAATGAACTTTAGAAAAACTGTCATTAGAAAATCATGGAAACATCATCTTTAATCATAGAAGAGTCAAGAAAACTAATGATAACCAACCATAGAGTGTAAGATATGTATCTAGCGGTAAGTTATGGAATTATGGTACGAAATGGGTTAATAGTATACAAACACAGGTTATGAATGGTGATATTGTATGATGAAAGCATGGGCATATTTAAGGCCCAACATCCCCCCCATGCCTGAGGATTTGCATGCCCTCATGCAAACAATTATTTTGCTCATTTATAGATTTTATGGCATCGTGGCTTTGGGCAGGTTTGGTTCTTGTGGAGCAACACCATTCTTATTTGATTGCCATAGATTTAATTTTGAGAGCAATACAAATTGAGGATAAACAATAAATGTGGTAGGAGGAAATGATAAATGAGATGATAGGTGGCAATGAAAATGGTGGAGGAGGTGAGGTGGTGATGGAGATGGTAAAATAGGTGCTTGCATACTCGGTTTTTGTGAGACCAATGCTTCTGGATGGTTCCTTTATGAAAGGAAGCAATGAATTCATCCTCTATTGGATATATTCAACTGACAATATATGTAAATGTAAGAGGGGAAGGTACAATAGTTACTGCTTTGTTTACTTGAACCAATATACTTTTCTTTTCATGATTATGACCTTATTAGAGTAACATGCATTCTATTATGAATGAGGAATTTGCAAATGGAGGGTATATGGAAAACACAATATATGAAATATGTGGTGGTTAATCATCAAATCTTTCTAAAATTTCTAATGAATTAAAGAATCTTAAGCCAACTTTACCTCAATTTTTACCTTTGTTGTTGATGTGCTCGGTGTTGTAAGATGAATGATGGAATGGATGGAGTTGATGTGACTGCTGATCTAATCTGTTGAAGAAAGTTGAAGGATGAACTGAAGCTCCCCTTCTCCCCCGTGCCTGAGGAGTTGTATGTCCCCAAAAAATTGAGGGAAGGTGACTATTGCTATAACTGACAATGGAAATGCTGATACAAAATACAAACTGTTGCAAATTTGTGTTGAGATCACAAAACCATATAGTCTTCAACCGCTACACACCCATGTGCAATCTTGCATATGTGAATAAGTGGTGTCGATGTCGAACATCAGCGAGAATCATTGGATTACCTACCATTGAGGAGATCGTTAACCAATGCGAGATATCCCACCTTTGATGTCAATGGGAATCATGAAACTAGGTACATTCTACTAGCCATGAATAGATTTGTCGAAGTTGAATGGATTGCAGAATTCATCCACCAAGAAACATTGATGTATTTCCTTAGTAGATGACAAGGATACCTGCCACTAAGACACGCAGGCTCCCGGGTACATTATCTAACCCTAACCCTAATCCCAAATAATGCACTGATGTCGATGGTATAAGGCTTGTTGGTAGGTGGGCCTTAAGGAATCCCAAATCAACCAACATGAGTACAAACATAATGACTTGAAAGATGCAAGATTTGAAGAACTCATACAAATTTACAAACTTTATTGGGAACCTTGGCCGCCAGTTACCTATTTTTCAAGCAAAGTCCCTGTCCAGTTGCTCCAGACAATATGGTTTTCACAAAAAAAATTCTCTTTACTATTTTCATTTATTTATTTACTAACTTTCCTACTATACTGGGGAATAGAAGTCCTCCTTCAAGTTAAAGAGAACTTCCAATGAAGCCATGTGTGGATCATGTACAAGGATTTATTCATGCACAGATTTAACATATAAACTTTTCAATGTACATGAGCATGTAAAACTAGCAGCTGCAAATTATATGATGCTAAGAAAGTGTGAAGAAGAGAATGATGCCTTGCTAGAGTACTGGTTTGGAACCAATGCTCGATGTAATCATAGTGGTCTTGGTCCATTTCTTCATTTGGACAATGTTGCATGTCCTCTTCTTTGGCATCTTTGATCTTTTGTTTTATGGGCTTCTCTCCAATAGATGTTGTCCTCTTCATGTGGTTGTGGCTCATGGAAATCAGTTCTTCGATCACTTCTGAGAGGTAGAAAGGTTCTTGACTGTTGTCAAGATCTGCTCTTCCTGAGAGGCAAAGACCCCAGCTGCTGCTAGGATTTGAGATAACTCCTTCAAATTCTTAATCATCCTTGAATCATGCTTGCTAGTTTAGAAATCCCTGTCTCCACACATGAATTAGTACCCGGGGGTTCTTATAGCACCCCAAAAATGTTTTGTTGTTTTAAGAGCTTGAAATTTTTATTCTAAATGAAAAGAATTGATTGCAATAAAGCTCACAAAAATTTCTTACTTGGACAACCACACTTTGGAGCAAACCCACTATAGTGGATGCATGGCTCTTCACTCGCGTTTTACTATACTCTCTATGCCCTTTGATTTCCCTAAAACTAAGATGACACAAAAACTTTTTGTAAGAAACTATGCTTGATCCCTTTAGCACCTCCCTGACAACAACGCCAAAAATGTTGGGGAAATTATACGTATAATAATTCTAACATTAAATTATCAATCTGGCACTGGTAAGCTTCGAGGCACAAGCACAGGTAGCGCAAGATCAGAGCATCTAACCTAAACTAATATCAAATTCTTATTTCTGAATTAAGTATAGAATGCAAATAACAATTTTAATCTCAATCTAAATCAATCAAACTTAATTTCAATGCAAGTAAAATTTAATTACAATGAAACCACACTGATGCATTAACTACAAAATACTCATAAGCTATCTACTGAATTCAACCTATGTTCAAAGAAAGAATTCATTCAATCACTCTAAAGCTAATAAAAAAAGAGCATTCTATTCAAAGAACATGAACACTAATTCTATGCTAAGCTAACGAATATGAAATCTACTTTAAACTAATGAATACGAAATCTAAACTAAGCTCTGGAGTTTCTAATCTACTTTGGCCCAATCAACAAAATAATATCAAATGCAAAGGCTTCTAAACTAACGCTATCTCAAGCAATCAAATTATAAAACTCAAACCAATCGAAACAAATGACATGTAAGGAAATGGAACTCTACTGTCAAAAGTAACCAATCTTGCAATGGAATGAAACTTAATCTAGTACAGAAAAGTAACCACACATGCAATGAAGTAACCATAATCTAATGCCAAAAAATAAACATACTTAATCTAATGCAAGAAAGTAATCTTAATCTAATGCGGGAAAGTAATCACACTTGCAGTTGAAATAAACCCTATTCTAATGCAGAAAATAACCACAATTCAAGGCAGAGTTTTAAGTAAAGAATGATGCTAGATTTCACACAACAAATTTCTCGATGAAATTCACACTTTGAATGTAATCCTATGATCTAAATAAGCTAAAATACTTGTTTCTAGTTGTGGTGGGCCCTTGCCACTCCTGGAGCAAGCCTAAACTAACTCAATAAAAATGAAATTCAAAACACAGTCATAATAATTACAAAGGATTTAGAGTTGAAGCAAAATTCAATTAAGATGCAATTATTATTACAAAAGAGCTTCAATCCATCATTTATTCCTTGCCTGCTTCTCTTCCTTTTACAAACTTCAAAAGCTTACAATACAAACCATGGCTGAGCCATTTATAAGATTTACAAGGTGAATTAGTCATTTTCCTCAATATGAAAATTGAACAATTTTAACAAACTGACCCCAAATATATTGGCATAGCTTCCTAACCATGGCGAATCTTAGAAAATTGTTTGGAGGGAACCTAACTTGTTATATTTTCAACAAAAAAATCTCTTTTATTTGTCTCATTCAAATCCATATCCTCAGAAATCGTGCCCAAAGTTGGTTGTCTGGCTTTTTTTGCAAGATTCTAACTCTAGAAAAATAACGTTTTTTTATAAAACGGTCCCCAAGACCCACTCATAAATTTTAGAAATATTTGAATCTAGAGAAACGGTTTTGAATATAGATAATTGGTTATATGGTTAACAAACCCATTTTCTCATATTTTCCATATTCACCTCCATATTCATGGAAATCAAGGCCAAACTTGGTAGTTTGGAAACTGTGCACATTTTGAGCAGATTTGTTAATTAGCTCCTAGGGACCCACATGTGTGACCTGGTTGCAATCCAACACATGGAAAGGTATTAAAAAATTATTTTGGAAAATAACCTCCCTCGGTTTTCCCTGGAATCATGCCGAAATGTCAAACCCAAATTAGATATTCTTGTACTCTACTTGCACCAACTAGTTCAACTGACTTGTGAAGAATTTTAGCGATGGAACCCTATGACAAATGAACTTTAGCAAAACCGTCATTATAAAATCATGGAAAAATCATCTTTAATCATAGAAGATTCAAGAAAACTAATGATAACCAACCATAGAGTGTAAGATATGTATTTGGCGGCAAGTTATGGAATTATTGTACGAAATGGGTTAAAAGTACACGAATACAGGTTAAGAATGGTGGTATTGTATGATGAAAACATGGGCATATTTAAGGCCCAACAGATGTATTGTTGCTACCACTGATGGAGTTCTTCACTAGGTCCCGTCTCAACTCCTCCTACTGGAAATTGGCCCACATCTTGTCCCACTTTGGCGAGGTTTCTCTGCCTAAAATGCTTTGGACAAATACCTACCACTCCTCTAAGATAATGTTGAGCGCCAATCACACTAGCTCTATGGATTGAGGCATTGCCCCAACAGCTAACAACTAGTCCCAGATATCCTGAATCCTGGTGAGGAAGGGGTCTATGCATTCCCATTTCCGCATCCTGGTGCATCTCAAGTTCTCCTCTAAGTACATCTTCCGCTGCTCAGAAGTGCCCTCGTACAACGTGGAAAGTGTGTCCCACATCTCTTTGGTTGTTCCCTTGGCCGCTATGTGTGATACAACATCATCCTCGAAAGCATCTAGGATCAATCTCTCTACCCGCGCCATCTCCTTTTTGTACTCCATCTAATTTGCATCCGTGGGGATAGCTACCACTACATCTATGAATGGTTTTAGGCCATATTCAACCAAAAGGAAGGACATCCTTGCCTTTCAGATGACATAATTGGAAGCACCATCCAACCTGTCCTGATCTTGTAGTCTGGCAATGGCCATCTCAGATAATGTCAAAAACATTATCTTCCCTTCTTCTCAGCTACTACTAGGATATTCATACTCCCTTCTAGAGTGAGAAAATCTCCTCACAATGACCACAAGTTGCAAGGGAAATCGAACTTCTTGAGACTAGAAGTTCCCTAAGGAAAATTTTCCCTTAGTGTGTGCTCTTCTTCCTTCCACCTGATGCCAGCTCTGCCTTAGAAAACTTCTACAAAACAACTGCATCCAACTATAGATATGCTCTATGAAAATACTGGATTGCTCCCTCTACCTCAGGGATCCCTCAATCTGGAGAGATCGAATTTTTTGTCCCTCACTCAAAAAAATTGATTCTCCAAGAAATTCGACCTCTTGGCCAAAGTGATTACGCTGCCTTTGGGGTTTCGACCTGCTGCCCCTCAATGAACAGTGAAAATCCCTCTTCCTTTACTACTGATCTCTCTGGTTGATCATCTGCGTTCTAATACCACGTGAAAATTCCAAACCAAAATCCTATTGCAACAACTAAAAATTATTCTCCTAATCGTTATTTAGTTAACATTTATTTATTGTTTCCTACAAAAATACTGAATAACTCACACTGCAGCATACACAAATAAAATTGTGGAAGAATAAATGTTTGAAGAAATGCTAGCGCACACACATAAAAATAACATAGTTCTTTTTGGACCAATGTCCCTAGAAAAAACTCAACTCGGGAAAACCGGTGCAGCAACTAAGGGTTTTATTATTATGCAGCAGTGAAATAATATGAGTACAATTGGATGCCGAAACTTGCAATCCTATAGAGAAAAACTAGGAAGCAAAATATAGTGAGGAATTTCCTCACTCCATAGGAAAATTCGAGCTCTGGCCTCAGCTCAAATTGAGCCGTCCAAACTGGCTCTGTGCAATCACTGTGTCACCCTAGCGCAGTTGCTCCTGCACTCAGCTCGAAACAACTTCTCTTCAAGCCATCTAATCAGATGTTTTCTGGTAAAATGACTCTCCCGGCCTCTGGAACTCTTGCCCAGCTTCTGGCACTGAAAGTCTGCTTCTCCCCAGCAAAATCGAAATTTCCTCTAGAGGTTACTACACTGCTCTACATCAGCCTCATTGTGGCTCCTCTGCCTCTCTGCAAATGCACTCACCAGAACTGGAATTCTTCCTCCTGCTTCATTGTCCCTGCCCCTGCCCCTCTCTCATTGCTTCGATTTCTCTGGCTCTCTCTCTCTCGCAACTGAATGATGCTACTCAGGAAATTGATCTGCTCATGAAATCAAATTGCACAAGTGTTTTCTCCAAGCCCCATCAACTTCTTCTTATAATCCTATGTTGAGACTTCAACAACCAAGATTAGATCGTAATCGATGGATATGATTAACTTGAAGTTGATTTGTGTGAGCTTCTAGAGCATTCACACCATAACTTAATTAATTATGATTAATTAGTCATATTCCCTAAGTTTAGACTTAGGAAATATTTAAAAACTTTACTAATAATCTAATTAAGTCATTTCTAGGTAGAATTTTGAGAAACGATTTGTTTGTTTTGGATATCTCATGCATTCTAGCCTTTCCACAAAATTTCAAGGCTAGAACACATCTGATGCTACAAAACTAACATATTTAACGAAACGAGTGATGACATGGCTTGGTAACAACCAATCTCAGATTCTAAGAAGCATGTCTCCAATTCTTCTAGAGCAATATTGATTGGTTCATTAGGTGTTTCAAGCTTAGTAATCATATGCTTCATGTATGGCTCACTATTAAGCCTAATCTAATTATTTTTCCTTTATAAGGGAGCCATAGATGAGATCAGCCAGTGGAAAAATACCCTTGAAGTTTACTAGATCAATCTCTGCTCAGTTAAAGCCCATTTTCTTCAGGAATATCAACAACCATAATACCTATGAACTGGTGCACCCTTGATTCAGAAGGCAGTTTGATCAATACATTGTTCAACGCTCCCACAACTCTGACTTGAGATCTTTCAAGTTGGATAATTATTGCATATGTCTCATCTAATTCAATTCTTGCAAATTGATAAAGGAATCATGCTTGTCAATGAACTGAAGTTGATAAGACAGTTGTGAGCATTGTAATTAAAGATCTCAAACTTCAACAAGAAAGGAGGCACCAAAAATATTTTATTAGAATTCACTGCATTAACAATGGATTTGATATTGTTAGACACACATGGGAGCAAGAACAATATGAATGATAAATCATGAGAGTACGATTTTTATTAACAAGAGATATACATTTATAGAAAAATATGTGATCGTTGGGTTTCACATCCCAAGGTCTCTTGGACACCTTTTGTCCATTCGGCTTCCACACTAACCCATTGAGGATTAGGTGTCAAACATTCCCCCCCCCCTTAATCCGAAGGGTTATGTATGAGTCCAAGAAGAGAGCTGTAATAAAAAATGTGCAAAAAATGCATGGTAGCACTAGGCTGAATGTGCTCTATGAAATGTTGGTATAAAGGGTGGTGGTTTAAGGATGACCACCAACACTGGAACGCTTAGTGTAGTTCCCGGAACTCTTCCAAAACTGGCAAGAAACTGAAGTTTTCTGCTAGAGGAAGTGCTCCTATTGTTTTGAAGAGGGAAACCTTCAACCATGAAAGCGAGGTCTCACCCCGCATAAAAGGGAAAACTTCAACCTGAAAAGGGAAGTCTCAACCTGTGATGGTTTAAGGATGACCAACAACTCTGGAATGCTTAATGCAATTCCTAGAACTCTTCCAAAATTGGCAAGAAGCTAGAGTCTTTTGCTAGAGGAAGTGTTCTCAATTTTGTTCCTGGAATTCTTCCGAAACTGGCAAGAAGCTGAAGTCTTCTGCTAGAGGAAGTGTCCCAGATTGCCAACTGAAGGCATGCTCATGGGCATCTTTATTTTTGGCTACAACTCTGAAACTGGTGTGGCAGGTTGTGGCTCAGGCTCGCTTGATGTGGCTTTGAAGCTTGTAGATGACCATCATTTCCCCCCCTGTCAGATACAAGGTGAGATGATGGAGAAAACTCAACGGCAAGACTATTCAATACTCTGGAACAAGTTCTGACATGTGTTTGGAATATATTCTTGGTTGTTGATTCCCATTGCCAAGAAGCGATCCATCTAAGATGAATCTTTGTTCTTGCAGGACGTTTATTTCTGAAGCATCTGTGTGAAGAATGACTGGTTTTATGACAGTTCTTACATGGATGAAGATCAAAACAGTGATCTTTCAAATGGCCAACTCGGTCACAGTGTTGTCATTTCACAATCTGTTGTTGTTGTTGTTGCAGTGGAAGAGGAGAAGAATCTAGAACAGCTGGAGGTGAACTGTCATGAGGAGCAGGTGAACTGTCATGAATAAATCCAGCACTCTGAAACTAAATGGGCTTTGAGTAGTCTGGAATATGAAAGGACAAGTCCTTGTCATATCCAATACCAGTTTTGTGCTTGTTGTGGACAAGCTGTTCCCAAGGTTTGATGATGGGCTTGGGAAGTGCAGACTGAGTTTCTGCATCTGCATGTACAATTGCTGCTTTATTTGAATGAACCGTAACATTATTGACCTGCTGCTGATGGGTGGTTGTCTCAATGTTTTGAACAAAAACAGGTTCAGAATGATGTCTATTTTGATGTAGCTCTTCTTGCTGTAGCTGTGATTCAAGCTACAAAAAATCAATCTTTTCCTGTGCATTTTGTAGACATGTCTGAATTTCTAAGAGAGATCCTTTGCTGATTTGTAATGTGTCATCAACAGTAGATTGTATAAGAGTTTTCATGAACTCTAATACTTCACTGATTCTGGCCATTTTTCTTCAATTTCAGATTTACACCTTAAAAACTGATCACAATTATTACTTAATGCAGAAAAGTAATATCCACTCACAGTACACAGCAATATCTTGCAGCAAATGAATCAGGGAATCAATGCATATATATGTAGACAGAAACTATAATGGATAATGCCACAATTGGGGCAGCAACAACTGCAAACTTGCTTGGATCCTTCAAGTACTCCTTCAGAAATGATGGCTATCAGAACTTCAATAATTATAACACCATGTCATGGGCATTTAATATCAACGCATACCCATCACAACTCATAAAGCTGCACTAACTATATTCCATATTACATATAATTTCATTGCATCGAATGTGTATGCACAATATTCAATAGATGCACATATATTATGATTAGTGACTCCAACGCTCAACCTCCAAAAGAGAACGCACAACCGAATTATTTTAATGCATTTTACATGGAAATCAATTAACACATCACCATAAATTAAAGTAGGATTTGAATGCACAGTGAAGGATTTCCCAACCAGACTTCTGCCCAATAGTGTTTTTGACTCCTTCAAAATATGGCGACGTTATTGAGGCTATTACTCATCAACGCCCATTTTCTCTTGATTGTTTCTTGTTCAGCTCTTAGTGCATCAATGAACTCATCAAATGGAACAACGTTGTTTTAATGCTCTTTTGAACTCTGCATCTTCTCCACTATTGGTTGTCATGGAACTAAACACCTTCCATACAAATCTATCCAATATGTTAACAACAATGAATAATAAAATTTAAAACAACTCTTCCGCTTAAGAATAGATCCATGATTAGAGGCCACAATTATATGCGCACTATTTGTTGAACGTATGCCATATAGGAGCCACTTACTCTGGTCTGATTTTATGGGTGATCTGAATAGGTTGAGACCAAACTAACACAGTCATATACAAACTGCTTTCCTCGGCTTCCACGCTAAGAGTTTCCCCATGTGCATATTACACTGTGTCTTTTATCAGAGGCGCCGTTGTTGTGAGAGAACTGAAAAAACCATAGGGAGTTTCCTTCGATATATTCCCAAGACTTGTGCATCTCTCATTTTCTCCTCCTTCATTATTCCATGACACATTTGTAGGCGTTATATAGTGGTGGAAATATGTTAAACACACAATAATATATGAAAACTAGTGGTATGGCAACGTCAAAAGGTGTGGATGTACAACAGTGGTAGGCGAACTGCAAGGGCGAGTGGTATGGTGGTATTATATTGCAGTGGACCGAAGCGGTGGGAGGTATTATAATGAGAGGGGAGGTATTGACTACGAGATTCAATGTATGGTGGTTTGTGTATGACTGGAGCTTTACATCCAGTGTATTGTCACACGATATGTTACAATGTACCATTCAACGTATGGTAACAGTGTGCGGTGATGTGGGATTCAACGGGGATAAGTGGTATGCAGTGGTATGGTGGTCGATATGACGAAGGAACAATAGAGAGATCATATATTAATTCACCAACATGGTTTTTAACACCATAAAACAACTTCAACGCACATGCCAGAGTCCATGCTCACCACACAACTCAGTCTTTGTTTAACAGACAGGGATGAATGCACCACCAATAGAGCGTTGTATAGTTCAACGCATATACAGATTTGGACGGGCACTGAAACAGAGTTTGTCGCAGACGCTTGAAGCTCTCTTGGCGCAATGGAAGGGTGTAGTGCCATACAAGGATGATGAGATCACGATTGTAACGAATTCTTGAACAAGAAAACTCGATTCCAGATTAAGAGAGTCGTGGAATCCATGGTTTTTCAGTGAGTAAACCCACAGCGTTAATACTCAAATGCATTCAACTACCATTCAATAACGCATTCAATACCACAGCGTTTCAAACTCATTCAACTACCATTCAACAACGTTAATATTCAAACGCATTCAACTGTTATGGACAACGTTAATACGCATTCAACTTCGAACATAACGCATTCATTCAACATCGTTAATATTCAAAAAACCATACGCATACCATTCAACTTCGAACCATAACGCATTCAAACTTTGAACATAACGCATTCAACAGGAGTTGGACCTTCATCGATGGTGGAGAATCTCTGCAGTGGCACCGTCAGGCCTCAACGCTAAAACAGGAAATGATAGTGCTATAATAAATTGACAATATGGACGCAGGTTATTTCAGATCTGAGGGGAATAACGCAGAGTCAGAGGTCAGGTAACGCAGAACTGACATATATATAGAGACCACAAAACAAGTGGCTCAAATTGGAGCAGGACCAGCAATCGCCCGCTCTGATACCATGTTAGACACACATGGGAGCAAGAACAATATGAATGATAAATCATGAGAGTACGATTTTTATTAACAAGAGATATACATTTATAGTACTATATGTGACCGTTGGGTTTCACATCCCAAGGTCTCTTGGACTCCTTTTGTCCATTCGGCTTCCACACTAACCCATTGAGGATTAGGTGTCCAACAGATATTTATCGAGACTTTAGACTAACCAAAGGAATTTGTCTTGGAAAGAGAAGTGGCTTTACCAGCTGAAGACATGGATGCGAAAGTCCTGGCGATCAATTCCCTCTGCCCAGACAACTTAGCTAGCTCATAGAGTGAGATATATTCTCGTGAATTTTTCATATCTTCAATGATGGTATATCCAATATCAAAATATACAGACTCTTCCTTAGATGGTTGAGTAGAGTTCATTGGCTGAGAATGCTTGGCAGAAACTTTAGGAGCGTTAGAATTACTTTTAGTACTTGTTGATGTATTCTCTGAAGTCTGCTTGATCAAGGATTTAGGAGTTGAATCTTGGGCAGGGTTGCTTGGGGGAAAAATATTCCTTAACAATGTCTTCTTCTTTTCTTCCAAGGTGGGTTCAACCACTGGCCTTTCACTCCTTAAATTATAAGTCTTTAGGGGATTAGCAAGAGGAGTCTCTCTAACCAGAGCTTCTTGAATGGATTGAACCTCACTATCTCTAACAAATTCAATTACCATCACAGATGAGCTAGCATTGTCTTTGGAAGGGGAGGCCTCTTTTTCCTCATTCACTTCCTCTCCTTCACCTTCAATTGTCTGGTCATCAAGCAATTTATTCACCAATATATTCATGTTATGTGACCACTGTGTACATGTCTTCTTTGAGTGAGCAACCCAGTGGAACATGCAATAATTGTCCATGCCTACTTCCTCAACATTAAGGTTCACATTTGAGATTTGGGCCGATTTAGCGAACATAATTCTACTTTTCTTGTAGAATGTGTTGAGAGGTTTACTCTCAGAAGAGCTTTCACTCGTTTTCCTCTTCAACTCAGACACTTCATTAGTTATTTGCTTAATAGACTTAGCCAGTGCTTCAAAATCAAAGTCATCTTTATCATTATATTTACTGGAAGAGGGTTGATATTTCTTATCAGTAGCCTTTGAATCATCTTGTGCTTTGTGTTTTTGTGCTCGTATGGATATCAAATCCTTCTCAACCACAAGGACTTTTGCAACTTTTCCACTAGTGTAGCTTTCACTTCTCTTCATGCACATAGCAATACCTTAGGGTAGTTCTTTATTATAATGATCAATCGTGATAAAATAATGGGGAGAAACATCATGGGGAACTTTTTCAAGATAGTAGAGAAACATTTACTGAAATATTTTACCTTTTCTTTCTTCCCCATATTCAACGAACTTAACTTTGAAAGCAGCATGGTAGGTGTCTTTTCTTCGGTGAAATTATCAAGAAAAGCTTTTTGAAACTCATCCCAAGTTTGAATAGACACTACAGGAAAGGTATGATACCATGTAGAAACCCTATTCTCTAGAGAGTGCAGAAACATTCTACATGCAACATCATCACGCTGCACTCTCATCTTTCATAATGAGAGAAACAAATTGCTAATGTTATCTTTAGTGGTAGCTCCTTTATGTGGGTCATACTTAGGAAGATGTTTTTCATGAGGGCAAGGCATGTCATGAAGAATAGCTTGAATATTCATAGCATATTGTGCCATCCAGACCATAGGTTATGGTTGATTTCCAACCATATTGTAGTTGTCTTCTTCGTCACTTTTCGAATCAAAGCCCGAGCTTTCGTTAACATTTTGTAAATTCCTCTCATTCCTTCAACTCTATACACCCTCCATTTTTATAACATAATCAACATTCTCTTGAGGACATCGGTTTCCATTTTCCAAATTTTCTTTCCCAAAATCTTCCTCTTCAGCTTGCTCAAAAGTACCTGGACATTCAAGGCCTTCTATCGATCGTCTTTCTACAACATCCACAAAATCATCCAAAATCATATTAACCATTTATTCCACTAAACTAACTAAGACTCCTTGGTGATTTGTATGTGGTTAGGTCACATGTTTATGGGGAAGGATAGACACAACAAGAATAAGTCAAAGACTCCTGGAAAACTGATGAGTAATAGGGCGCAGGGATCTCAACTAATCGTAGGTGACTTTGTATGGTGGTTCACAACTATCAGGAGGGGCTTCAATCACAGTGTGATATCCTAGTGCTCGCTATTTCGTCTAGGAGGGAGATAGCATAAATTCACTCGACCAAGTTTTAGGTGTTCCTCGAGTAGGAGGGGTAGGTGAAAGGGAACGCAGTTGGTTACTTGCTTTTTAAGAAGGCTTAAGAAAAGAACGGGGATTTGTACCAACCTTACAATAAGGGTCCTCCTTTTAGTGTCAAAAATCTGTTGACGAGCCAAATTTCATTGCCAATAGCTAATGGATCTCCCCAATGTACAATCCCAGCTAGAATCTACATTGTTTAGTATGGGAGTCCCATATGGTATGTGGGCCCTGTTACCGCTCAAACTAGCAGGGGTCCTAGGAGGGGCTCCTATGGAGAAACTACTAGGTCAAGTGGAAACAATGGAGCAATAGCAAAGTGTCACCTCAGCTAAAGCTCCCTACTCTTTATGGACTTTGACTGATTGGAGGAGTCCTGATATGAGAAGAATCACTAAGAAAGATAGATCAATGATAGGACATAAAGTGATTCCAAAGCCTATTCACAAGAGAGGCTCAGATCAAAAGCTTACTTGCTTTAGAATAAATATGTATGGCTCTCTAAGAAGGGATAAGAGGATACTTGGGACTAGGGTTAAGAGGTATGTCTTGATAAGAGGTGCCCTAAACCAAAGAATCCTAGAAGAATAGGGTTTCTAAGAAATCCTTGTGGAATTTGAATGTCAAGGTTGCGGGACCACAAAGAAGCCCTAGCGGACCCAAACAAGGTCAAGGGTATGGAGTAAGACTTAAAATAGATGGAATTGACCAAGTAAGGGAGGGAAAAAGGATAAAAAAGGTAATATTTGAGTTGAAATTTGGATGTAATAATCCTTGATGAAACCACTAACCAAAGGGCACCTAGGGAAGAAATGGTCTTTGAGCTAGGGCTTGAGATATCTCAAGATTCCACTATTGGAATAGCCTCAAATTTGGAGGACCTGAAGAGGACTCACTAGCGCAACTCTAGACCAATTTGCACTGATTTTTGAAGGCTACAATAGAATTTATGTGATGCCCCAGATGGCCTTCTAGGTTAGGGCTTAGAAAAGAGAAGAGGGAGGTCAGAGAAATCTTCATTTTGATGATCACCTAGGACTATACCAATTCCTAGCCTATTGTGAGAATGGAGTCAATGTAATTTGATTCTTAGAGATGACTTATACCCATTTAAGGGGTCTCCTAGAAACTTCACATGGGCTAGAGGCAGTGACTAGGTCACTAGGAAAGTTTATACTTCTTTAGGTGTTGCAATTGGTGATTTATCGATGTAAATATGAGCAATCATATACCCCTAGGGCAATCATTCATTGTACTGAGAATAAACATATAAAAGGCCCTCACAAAGACAAGATCGAACAAACTTTACATTCATTAAGGCATCTACACCAACTTCATGAGAGAAAATATTTCATACATTATACAACTGCAATATATGAAAAAGAAACAATGTAAAGTCACTTACAAGAATAGTGAAATTTTCCAATCACTGATAGAGACAAAAATTGAATCTCCAAGATAAGAAATAAGTCCTTCCAAACATCGAAATGAATTAAACTTCCAATTTTTCCATCAATACAGTTAGCGAAACTCCCAGAAGAAACAATGATCCAAATCCAAGTGATGATCAAATGAAATGATCCTCACATCAATATATATCCCCCCTAAGGGGTTTGATTTTCCTAATACAGCCTAATAATGCACCCAATAATAAAATAATGTGAAAAAATAACATCCCTTGGTGACAAGCCCACCAAGATAGCTCCATAATACAACAATAAACCTCCCAAGTGGGTAAAATAATAGATACAATAAGTCAAAGGGCCATTGAAGAGGCCTAATGGAGTCCAATATGTGCCAAGATGAATAAATGAGCTCCAAACACAATGATAAATGGGTGGCCCCTTAATATCAAAGAAAATGACCTGTGTTGCCCCCAAGTGGCTATGGGGGCACAAAAAATCCTCATGGGCCTCCAAATGGATTGAACAAGCATGTATCCCATATGTAAGGGCTAGAAGAATGGTGCAAGCCCTCCCATTATCTCACGCGGTGAGACACATCTTCATCTAGGCCCTGGATCAACTAAAATGTGTGTGGTGCAAAGTGGAGTTGGCTAGGAAAGGTGGTCCAAGTGCATCATCGTTGTCCAAAAGGTGTAACACGAGCAAGAAATAGGTGGAACCGAAGGATCCCATGGAGTGGAAATATTCTCTGAGCTATGGTGGAGACCCATCACTCTCAATGCTCACCCTAAAAATTCCAATATGACCCTTTGGAGGGCTTGGACCCCATATAGGGAGACCACACCCAAGATGAAGACCCACCTGCAATCCTGTATAAGATCCAATGTGTCCCCTCACTCTCCAGTACAATAGATCATTATTGAAATTAAGTAAATAAGCTTACAAATCATGGAAGCAAGTGGATACTTCATGGCCACATGCCCTTCCATAGTGGGCTTTAGAATGTACAAGTGTCTCCAAGTTCAAGAAGAAGGTTAACCAAGGACCCTATTAGGTGGTTTCAGCCTCCAAGGGGGTGACATGTCCATGGTGTATCCATCAAATGATAGGTGGAATGTGATATAATGGTGGAGCGAAATGGAGCATCAGGGGAAGGATCAAAGCCACATTCCATAGTACAATGGTAACCATAATAAGGGAAGCCCACACTTGGGTGTATGAATGTAGGAGGGAACAATCGTGGTACATGAGTTACATGGCCTTTGTTTTTCCACCCTTCTTTGTATGCTTTTTATTGCTTTTTCTTTTGTAATTTCTCAAGGCTCCAATGAATGAGAGCGTTGTGTGTAGGATATAGCAGTGAATACGCCCTTAAGGTGGGGCAGTTCATCGCCCACCAGGAGTTGGGACAATCATGGGTTCCTAAATGGTGTAAAGGGCCAATGTGAGGGGCCCTAGGAAATAGGGTGATGACCATGATGAAAGGGATAAAGCTCATGTTTCGCTTTTTCCCACGTGTTAAATTTGTATATCACAGCCATATTTTGCATTTTATGGTACATTTCTTGTTGAGAGTGGTTAAATTATTCTTTTTCTTTTCTTTTAGATGCATCAACCTCTGAGGCATCATTCTAGGATCCACCCAAAGTGTGGACAAAGGGAAGGGGAGACTAACTCCTTGTGGATCCAATGGACAAATGTGGACCCAGATGGGAAATATGTTGAATGGGGTTATAATTAGCAGAGGGGAGTGATGTATATGGTGTCAGGAAGTAGGACCATGCAGCCAAAATTAGGGTTTCCCATGTAGTGCCACACCTAAAGCTAATAGCCAATAAAGGAGATCTCATGGGACTAGGATACAAGGCTAACGATCAAATTGGACAAAGGGGACAAGAGTATAAACCAATCCCTACTCTTTCCACTGAATCCCCCCACTAATCCATGAAAAAAAGTGTCCATGATAAGTAAACAAAAATACCCAACTACACAATCAAGAGCCATACCTTCAGGGTTGGAAGGCCCACCTTCAAACATACAATCATAACAGATGGGCGATGGAGCATATGGCTAGCTCAGGTGGTGGAGATAGTGGCACATGGAGCTAATATGGTGGTTGCAAGGGGTTACTGGCTGCTAACTGAGGACCATATAGGAGAAAAAATTCTCCTATGGATACTACCCATAAATATTGGGTTACATCTGGCTCAAACTAGGACATGATCTCTCAAAAGAGTGCATGAATGTACTTGAACGGGGAGGTCATGAGAACACCAAAAATCTCTTGGGACCGCATACCTGTTATCTGTACATATCAAATACCAAGTGCATAGGGAAACATATTTTTGTGGCATCTTATGATCACCCATGCTTAATATTAGGCAATAAAACCAACAAGAAATATAGTTTACTCTAAATGCAATTTTAATTTAAATGCAACTAATTTATGATGATAATATCATATGATGTTATTTATAATGAGAAAATCAACATGCAATGCATCCTACCTTAACATGCATATGATATAATGTCAAGTGTCAAGAAAAGGGGTGATATGACTTAATTTGACTGGTTGTGGCCAAAGTTCATCATTAAGTTTGGAAATGTAATAATAATCCTCTCCAACCTTTCCATGAATCTTGATAGGTATAGGGTTTTTATCAACCAAGACCACATCCCCAACCTTATATTCCTTTTTGGTCTTCCATTTCTTACTTTGCTTGTGATTAGGCCTTTTAAGGATACAGACCTCTTAAGAAGGGAGAATAAGGGATGGTTTCTTGGTCTCGGGGATCTTGTAATAAGGGATGGGCCCTGGTTTTACCACATGAGTAGGGTACATGGGTTCTCTATAGAGGGTAAAGGGAGTTCCATCAGACTGCAGAATGGTGACATAAGATAAGTCCATTTGGAGTTGACCACCCACAGTAGCACCCCATTTTCTAGACAATAGCATCCCCCATACATCAGGAATATCTATGACTATGACATCCATGAGCAGTGATATATTGGGATTCATAGCTAAGGAAACCTTTAGATCCTTTATGAGGCCTTCTACTTCAACAGGCTTGGAGTTGAAACCACAAACTGCCTTATATTCATGGGTAATGCTAAGATTTAGTTGCTTCATGACTTTTAATGGCATGATATTTGCGGAAGCCCCTGAATCCAACATACAATTATGTAAGAGGAGGTCATTTATAGCTAAGGTGAGAAAGAAGGGTTCATGTCTTGAGTTTGAATTGGAAAGGTGAATGTTTTGTAATGTTATGGGTGTGTCCTTTTCTTCTTCAAACCCAAGGGATTTCTTAGCTTGCCATTGTTGTCATGGGAGCTTCACAATTTCCTTCAAGGGAACTTGCACGATCATTTTTCCTATAGCAGTATCTAGATCGACATCAAGTTCCACCTCCTTACCCTTGGGATTATTTTTGGGCTCCCCCTTTGGAAGCTTCCCTTTAGAACTTTCTTTCTTAGGGGGATCTTTCCTGAGGGGGTCTTTAGGAGGAGGTTATTTAAGAAGGGACTGGTTAGGAAGAGGATTTTTTTTGTTGGGATCCTTTGAGGTTGTGGAAGGGTTTTTATCATTTTTCCTTGAATATTGAATCCCTTTAAATCTCCCACTATCATCAGCATTAAGGATTGGCTCATTCTTTTCTTCCTTGATGGTCACTTCACCAATGGGAGGATGGGTGTACAAGCCACCTAAAAAATGTTGAAGGCTTTGGATTCAATGATATTAGCTTGCTCATTGATTTATTCATCTTCACTTTCTTCCTCATCACTTTGCTCATCCTCAGAAGATGATTCTTGTTCCACAACATTTGTTGGAGCCAAAGTGTTTGGAACTTGAGATGAGCTTGGTTTGTCTTCATCACTTTGTTTCTTAGGGAAAGGCTTGCCTTTAGGAATATAATTTGATTTTTGAGCCCTTTCCAAGGTGGTGAGATTGTTCATGTAAAGTATATCCCATGAGTTCATTTCTTCAGTTAGCTTATCAACCTTCTTAAGGAGCACTAAAAGGGTTTCCTTATTTTGGTCTTTGGATTTACCTTTCTTGACCTCAACCTTAGCCTTGGGATGTTCATCTATATCCATTTTAGAAATTCTTAGGTTTTTTTCAACTTCCATAACGACTTCCTTGGCCTCGGCCAAGCTTTTAGGTTTCTTATCTCTCAATGCATACATAAGATGACCACCCACAACCTTAATGAATTTACCAAGTATGTTAGCATCAAGGGCTCTTAAGTGGTCAAGGATATCCCTAACTACCCTATCAAATTTTTGGATAGATTCCTTGATGTCTTCCCTTCCCTTACTTATTTGGTAAAACTTCTCAATGTTGAAAGTCTCGTAGGCATCATGTGGGCATATTTTCATGAAAACAACCTCAAATTGGTCAGAGGTTTCTATGCATCCTGGGGGAAGACTAAGGTACCATTCCCTAGCTTGACCTTCAATATACAAGGAAAATAACATCATGATCATGTGTTCATCGAATACTAACCTAAGAGAAATTTCCCAATAAAATTCTTCAACATGGTCACAAGCACTTATCGTAAAATCACACCTAAACTTGGGTAACCAATTATTGTATTTTTAGGTAAAATCTGAGGATTGTCACTCAAATTCAAAGGCGCAAAAACACTAGCCAAATGCCTCTTACTTTGTGAGATTTTGGATTGGTCTTAGTTTTGGTTGGTGCTAGAATTTGTTGCCATCTTGGGGGTGAGATCACCAACCTTTTCAAGTTCAAGGAGAAGGTTGGCTCTAACGGGTGATGGAGTTCTTTCTCCCCTTATTGCAACAACCCTAGTCAAAGGAGGAATATTGTCACCTTCAAGAAAACTAGGTGATTGGACAATGAATGGATTCACTAGAGGAATACTTGAAATGTCATTTATGAATCAATTCCTCAATGATTCACTAGCGAGGTAGACCTGCTTCCTCCCTGACAATGGCACCAAAATGTTACCGCTCAAACTAGCATGGGTCCTAGGAGGGGTTCCTATAGAGAAACTACTAGGTCAAGTGGAAATAATGGAGTAATAACCCAATGTCACCTCAGTTAAAGTTCCCTTCTCTTTACGGAATTTCACTGATGGGAGGAGTCTCGTTATGGGAAGAATCACTAGGAAATATAGATCGATGATAGGACATAAAGTGATTCCAAAGCCTATTCAAAAGAGAGACTCAGATGAAAATCTTACTTGATTTAGAAGCAATATGTATGGATATCTAAGAAGGAATAAGAGGATACTTTAGACTAGGGTTGAGAGGATGTCTTGATAAGAGATGCCCTAAACCAAAGGATCCTATAAGAATAGGGTTTCTAAGCAATCCTTGTGGAATTTGAATGTCAATATTGTGGAACCACAAAGAAGCCCTAGCGGAACCAAACAAGGTCAAGGGTGTGGAGTAAGACTTCAAATAGATGGACTTGACCAAGTAACGGAGGAGAAAAGGATAAAAAAGGTAAGGATTGACTTGAAATTTGGATGTAATGATCCTTGATGAAACCACTAACCAAAGGGCACCTAGGATACAAATGGTCTCTGAGCTAGGGCTTGAGATATCTTGAGATTCAACTATCGGAATAGCCTCAAATTTGGAGGACCTCAAGAGGACACACCAACGCATCCCTAGACCAATTTCCAATAATTTTTTATGTCTACAATAGAATTCGCATGATGCCCTATATGACCTTCTAGGTTAGGGCTTAGAAAAGAGAAGAGGGAGGTGAGAGAAATATTTGTTTTAATGATCAACCTTAACAATTTTCCCTTCATAAGGAAATCAAATGACATGAAACAGAGTCGAAACAATGGCATCCATTTCATAGATCCAGTTCCTTCCTAAGAGGAGATTGTAATCTAGGTTAGCGTCAATGACTTCTACTTCGATATTAATGGTCTTTCCCCCAACACATATAGGAAAGGCCAGAATAATTCCGTGCGGCCTATGTGAATGCCCTTCAAATGTTGTCAGGAGGGTAGGTGAAGGAATAGCCAAAGGGGATCCAATTGCTTTCCAACATGACAATTGTTGGGTTATGTTATATTCTTTCCACGTAGTTAATAGGGGGTTTGAAGGGCACCCGTAACCCCACTTTATGGGGTCCGGGGCAGCGCCCCGGAAAATTTTGGTTTTGGACCATATGTTAGGTTGGGCGGACCCACCTATGGTTTTGTGCATGATTTTTGCACATGTTTTTTGGACGCGATGGTTTTCGGTCCATGGTATTGGATGCGATGGTTTTCGGTCCATGGTATTGGATGCTTCGGCATGTATAAATATGTACTGTAACATTGAAAGGAACATAATGAAAGATCAAGTTGGTAGTCCCGGTTTTGGGATCCAGGGAAAAATCTCTGTGCATATGTGTTTTATGGGTTATGCTCTCGCATTGTTTATTTTCTTTGTTTAAGAATTCGTATGCAGGTAATTTCTGTACAGGGTTAAAACCTACATTTGGTATCAGAGCTGTTTTGGCTTCAAGGGGACGCCTTTGTTGCTGAGGGGTTTGCTCGGTCCCGTGGTAGACCCTGTTCAGTGGGAGATCTGCGAGATCGATTTTGGTGGTGAAAGAAGATGGCGAGCAGTGGAAAGATAGAGATTGAGAAGTTCAATGGTCAGAATTTTGAGTTGTGGAAACTCAAGATGGAGGATCTGTTGGTGGATAAAGATCAGTGGATCGCGGTAGATCTGGGTACTAAACCATCGGGAGTGACCGATGAAGAATGGAAGAAGTTGGATCGGAAGGCAAAGAGCACAATACGATTGTGTGTCTCGAATTCAGTATTGCTGAATGTATCAGGGGAAGCTACGGCAAAGGCTTTGTGGGTCAAGTTAGGGACTTTGTACCAATCTAAGTCTCTGGTGAATAAACTGTTCCTGCGGAAAAAGTTGTATAACCTGAGGATGAAAGATGGAGACTCGGTGACAGAGCATCTGAATGCGTTTAATACTGTGGTAAGTCAATTATTATCTGTTGATATTAAAATTTCAGATGAAGATAAGTGCATCAGTCTGTTGTGTTCTCTACCAGATTCGTGGGATAGTCTGGTTATTTCAATAGGTAGCAATGCAACTGCTTTGCAGTTTGATGAAATAGTCTCCGCCTTGCTGACGGAGGAGATGAGACGGAAAAATATGGACAACCAAAATGGTGATGCCTTGTCTGTACGAGGATGGTCCCAGAACAGAAACAAAAATAAGTCATCGAGTGGGAGATCTAAATCTAGAGGGAGATCTAAATCTCCAGGAAAACCTACAAAGGTGGTGTGCTGGAAATGCGGAAAGGAAGGGCACTTCAGAAGGGATTGTAAATCTAAAGCTCCTGATAAAGGAAAGGGATCTGATGATGCTCCTTCTGCAGAGGTGAAAACCACCTCAGATGAAGGTGGGGATGTGTACTTGGCTTCTTCAAGTACACATGTAGATCATGAGGCATGGTTGATTGACTCAGGTGCATCCTTTCACTTCACTCCCCATAGAGAGTGGTTCTGTGAGTATGAGAAATACGATGGTGGTGATGTCTTCTTAGGAGATGATAGGAAGGCTAGAATCATTGGTCGGGGAAAAGTAAAGTTGAAGTTGCAAGGTGGAAGGGTTAGAACACTTCCGGGTGTTCTACATATTCCTGCATTGGCCAAAAATCTGATTTCTGTAAGCAATTTGGATGATGCAGGTGTAAAGACGGTGTTCGAGAAAGATACCTGCAAGATGGTTCAAGGAGCACTGATATTAATGCGGGGAGTTCGGATTGGAACTCTGTACAAGCTGCAAGGTAGCACTGTTGTTGATGGGTGCAATAGTTCTATGGTTCCTGAAAAAGGAGTAGAGAATCTAGTGGTCTCTGGAGAGAAGACCATGTTGTGGCATCAAAGGCTTGGACATATTGGAGAGAAGGGCCTTCGAATACTTCATGGTAAAGGTATGGTAGAAGGTATAAATAATAGCTCTCTGTATTTTGATTTCTGTGAAAATTGTGTATATGGGAAGCAGAATCGGGTGAGTTTCCCCTCTGGTGGTAAGAGGACGAAACAGATATTAGAGCTTGTGCACAGTGATGTGTTTGGACCTGTGAAGGTTCCATCACTGGGTAAGTCTGTGTACTATGTATCATTCATAGATGACTTCTCAAGGAATACATGGATATATTTTCTTAAGAAGAAATCTGAAGTCTTTGACAGGTTTAAAGAATTTAAGGCTCTGGTGGAAAATCAGACAGAGAAGAAGATAAAGGTGCTGAGGACAGATAATGGTGGAGAATTTTGCAGCAAGGAATTTGAAGAATTTTTTAAGAAGTGTGGTATAGCACGGTAGAAGACTACTCCATATACACCTCAGCAAAATGGAGTCGCAGAAAGAATGAAAAAGACGTTGATGGAAATGGCAAGAAGCATGCTCAGTGGTGTCGGGTTAGGACAGGAATTCTGGGCAGAGGCGGTGGATACTGCATGTTACCTGATCAACAGATCACCTTCATCAGCGTTGGAGGATAAGACTCCACAAGAAGTATGGACTGGTAAGAAACCCTCTCTTTCACATCTAAGGGTATTTGGATGTGATGCATATGTACATGTTCCAAAGGAGAAACGAACCAAGTTGGATAGTAAATCTGAAAAGTGCATCTTTATTGGATATAAGGATGGTTTAAAGGGTTATAAGCTTTGGAACCCAGTCACACGGAAGGTTGTGTACAGCCGAGATGTGTTGTTCAGAGAGGTAAAAGATGTTATTCAACATGAAGTCCAACCAAAGGAACCTGAGAAGATAGAGTTTGAGCCAAAGGAGGAAGAATCAGACTCTGCAGCAGAGGAGGAATCAGAAGATGAAGAGCCACAAACTCCGGTTGTGAGAAGATCAGTTCGAGAAAGAAGGCAGCCAGAAAGTTATAGTCCATCTGCTTTCAGTTCAAATTTTGCTTTGTCTGTTACTGATAATGATCCCAGAACTGTGAAGGAAGCAGTGGATTCAGAGGATGGAAAACTCTGGAAAGAGGCCATGGTCGATGAAATGGAATCTTTGCACAAAAATGAGGCTTGGGATCTGGTGGAGTTGCTGGTGGAAGGAAACCCATTGGCAGCAAATGGGTGTTCAAGAAGAAGACAAATGCAGAAGGAAAGGTGGAGAAATACAAAGCTTGGTTGGTAGCAAAAGGTTATTCCCAGGTGCCGGGAATTGATTTTGGTGATATTTTTTCTCCTGTTGCCAAGGTAACTTCTATTAGATTACTTTTATCTGTTGCTGCTGCTTTTGATTTTGAGGTAGAACAGATGGATGTGAAGACAACATTTCTTCACGGGGATTTGGAACAGGAAATCTACATGAAGCAACCTGAAGGCTTTGCGGTGAAGGGTAAGAAAGAACTGGTATGCAAGTTAAAGAAGTCTCTGTATGGGTTAAAACAGTCACCAAGGATGTGGTATCAGAAATTTGATACATTTATACGGGGACTTGGCTTCACCAGAAGCAAAGCAGATCATTGTGTGTATTTTAAATTAATTGGTGACCGTATTATTTATCTGGTCTTGTATGTGGATGATATGTTGCTGGTTGGAAATGACAAAGAAATTATCCAGGATTTGAAGACCCAATTGTCCTCCAAATTCGACATGAAAGATCTTGGTGCTGCAAACTATATTTTGGGCATGGAAATTAAAAGAGATCGGTCAAAGAGGAAGCTCTGGTTAAACCAGAGGAAGTATGTCGAGACAATACTCCAGAGGTTTAATATGCAGGATAGTAAACCGGTGAAGGTTCCTATTCCTGTAGGTGTGAGGTTATCTGCTGAACAATGTCCCAAGACACAAGAAGAGGAAGAGGACATGTCCCGTGTTCCATATGCAAGTGCAGTGGGTAGCCTGATGTATGCAATGGTCTGTACTAGACCAGACATTGCACATGCAGTGGGAGTATTGAGCAGGTTCATGTCAAAACCTAGGAAGGAGCACTGGATAGCAGTGAAGCGGGTTTTCAGGTATTTGTGTGGCACTAGTGATTATGGTTTGTGCTACCAAGGAAGACCAGGATTGGATAGAGTGTTGGATATTAATGGCTTTGTTGATGCAGACTGGGCTGGAGATTTGGATCAGAGAAGATCTACAAGTGGGTATGTGTTTAACCTATTTGGAGGTGCAGTCAGTTGGATGAGTAAGAAACAATCTGTAGTGGCACTATCAACTACAGAGGCAGAATACATGGCAGCCACTCATGCAAGCAAGGAAGCAGTTTGGTTGCAGAGATTGTGTTCAAGTATGGGGTTAGTACAGGGAGCTATAAGAATAGACTGTGACAGCCAAAGTGCAATTTTCTTGGCAAAGAACCCTGCTTATCATTCAAAGACAAAGCACATTGATGTTCAGTATCACTTTGTGAGGGATATGATAGAAGACAGAAAGGTGTTGCAGGTAAAGGTGGACACTTTGAAGAATACTGCAGATGCATTGACAAAATATGTGAGCTCTGAGAATTTCTCTTGGTGTAGAAAAGCAATGGGAATCTCAGGGCTGGAAAAATGACTAAGCTCTCCTGTGGCCCCCTGTGGAAAGAAAACAACAAGTGGGAGATTGTTGGGTTATGTTATATTATTTCCACGTAGTTAATAGGGGGTTTGAAGGGCACCCGTAACCCCACATTATGGGGTCCGGGGCAGCGCCCCAGAAAATTTTGGTTTTGGACCATATGTTAGGTTGGGTGGACCCACCTATGGTTTTGTGCATGATTTTCGCACATGTTTTTTGGACGCGATGGTTTTCGGTCCATGGTATTGGACGTGATGGTTTTCGATCCATGGTATTGGATGCTTCGGCATGTATAAATATGTATTGTAACATTGAAAGGAACATAATGAAAAATCAAGTTGGTAGTCCCGGTTTTGGGATCCAGGGAAAAATCTCTGTGCATATGTGTTTTATGGGTTATGCTCTCACATTGTTTATTTTCTTTGTTTAAGAATTCGTATGCAGGTAATTTCTGTACAGGGTTAAAACCTACAGTAAAGGAGGAGAAAAGGATAAAAAAGGTAAGGTTTGACTTGAAATTTGGATGTAATGATCCTTGATGAAACCACTAACCAAAGGGTACCTAGGATACAAATGGTCTCTGAGCTAGGGCTTGAGATATCTTGAGATTCAACTATCGGAATAGCCTCAAATTTGGAGGACCTCAAGAGGACACACCAACGCATCCCTAGACCAATTTCCAATAATTTTTTATGGCTACAATAGAATTCGCATGATGCCCTAGATGACCTTCTAGGTTAGGGCTTAGAAAAGAGAAGAGGGAGGTGAGAGAAATATTTGTTTTAATGATCACCTAGGACTAGACCAGTGCCTAGCCTATTGGGAGAATGGATTCAATGTAATCCGATGCTTGGAGATGACTTATACCCAATCAAGGGGTATCCTAGTGACTTTGCATGGCCTAGAGGAAAAAACTAGGTCAGTAGGAAAGTTTATACATCTTTAGGTGTTGAAATTGGTCACTTATAGAGATACATATGAACAATCATACACCCCTAGGACAATCATTCACTATACTCAACATAAACACATAAAAGTCCTTAACAAAGACAAGATCAAACAAATTTTGCATTTCATTAAGCTAGCTACACCAGCTTCATGAGCAAAAATCTTTCATACATTATACAAGTGCAATACATGAAAAAGAAACAAAGTAAAGTCAATTACAAGAGAGAAATTTTCCAATCACCAATAGAGACAAAAATAGAATTTCCAAGATAAGAAATAAGTCCTTCCAAACATCGAAATGCATTAAACTTCCAATCTGTCCATCAATAAGGCTAGTGAAATTCCTAGAAGAAACAATGTTTCAAATTCACATGATGATCAAATGAAATGATCCTCACATCAATATATATGCACCCTAATGGGTTCGATTTGCCTAATAAGGCCTAATAATTCCCCTACTAATAAAATAATGTGCAAAAATAACATCCCTTTGGTGACAAGCCCACCAAGATAACTCCATAATACAACAATAAGCCTCCCAAGAGGGCCATTGAAGAGGTCTAATGGAGTCCAATATGTGCCAATATGAATAAATGAACTCAAAACATAGTGATAAAGGGGGTGGCCCCTTAATATTCAATAAAATGACCTATGGTGCCCCCCAAGTGGTTATGGGGGCACAAAACATCCTCATGGGCCACCAAATGGATCAAACAAGCATGTATCCTATCTGTAAAGGCTAGAAGAATGGTGCAATCCCTCCCATGTCTCTTGCGGTGAGACACATCCTCATCTGCGCCCTAGATCGACTTCCAAGTGTGTGGTGCAAGAGTGGAGCTAGCAGGCAAAGGTTTTTTAGTTGCATCATCATTGTCCAAAAGGTGGAACTTGAGTAAGCAATAGGTGGAACCAAAGAATCCCATGGAGTGGAAATCTTCTCTAAGCTATAGTGGAGACTCGTGGATCTCAACGCTCACCCTACAAATCCCGATATGAACCTATGGAGGGCTTGGACCTCATATAGCGAGACCACACCCAAGGTGAAGACCCACCTATAATCCTATATAAGATCCAATGTGTCCCCTGGCCCTCTAGTACAACAAATCATTAGTTCAATTGAGTAAATAAGCTTACAAATCATGGAACCAAGTGGACACTTCATGGTGGCATGCCCTTACATAGTGGGATTTAGAATGCACAAGTGTCTCCAAGTTCAAGAAGAAGGTTAACCAAGGACCTCATTAGGCGGCTTCAACCTCCAAGAGGGTGACATGTCCATGGTGTATCCATCAAATGGCAGGTGGCATGTGATATAATGGTGGAACCGGATGGGGCATCAAGGGAAGGCTCCAAGCCACATGTCATAGTACAATGGTAGCCATAATAAGGGAAGCCCACACTTGGATGTATGAATGTAGGAGGGAGAAATCATGGTACATGAGTTACCCAAACCTTTGTTTTTCCACCTTTCTTCATATAACTTTTCTCTTTTATTACTTTTTCTTTTGTAACTGCTCAGGGCTCTAGCAGATAAGAGCATGATGTGTAGGATATAGCAGTGAATACCCACTTAAGGTGGGGAAGTTCATCACCCACCAAGGCTTGGGATAATCATGGATTCCTAGATGATGTAAAGGGTGTGAAAATTTGGAAAACCCTGAATCCTACTGCAACAACTCATAAATATTTTGTTTATTTGTTAAGTTAATTGAACAAATTATTTGCAGTTTTCTATGGAAAATATCGAAACATATACATTGCAGCCTTCACAAAATAAATACGACGAAAGAAATAAAAAAATTGGAAGAATAGATGCACACACACAATAATACATTGTTATTTTTGGACCAATGTCCCCGGAAAAACCCAACTTCGGAAAATCGGTGTTGCAACTGAAAGTTTTATTTATTATGCAGTAGTAAATCTGAGTACAAATCTATGGAAGTTCAAATCTAGCTTTCCATAAAAAATAATTGACAGAAGTCTAGTGAGAAAAATCTCATTTCCACCAATGATCCCACACTGACCTTATCTCAAGATGAGCTACTCCTTGTTGCCTCTACGTCACCCATCTTGGACCAACGTCTCTCTCACTTTGTTGATCAATTGCTGCTCTGGAAACTCGATCTTCATGGGCTCCCACTCTGGCTCCTGCCACTGAATCTCAACTTCTCCTTAGCAAAATACGGATCTCCCTCTGAAGCTTTGCGCTGCCTCTCTACACTGCATCAGCCTCTCTGTGGAGTACACTATCTATCTGCTATGCACTCACTGGACTGTAAAAACTTGCTTCCGACCTTACTATCCCTTCCCCTCTCTCACTGCTTAGAAACTGTTGAATCACCTCCAAAAACACACAACTGCTACTCTGGAGTTCAATTTCCTAGTAATATCAAATTCCCGGTGGCTCCAAGTGTGTTCTCCAATGCCCATCGAATTTCATCTTATCATCTTTCATTTAGGCTTCAGCTACTAAGATTAAAACATAATCGATGGCTAGAACTCAATCCATGTCTTCTTCTAGAATATTTCACCATGAGTTAATTAATATGCTTTAATTAATCAGTTTTCCTAAGTTTGGACTTAGGCACCATTAAAAAAATATTAATTATTTTAATTAAGTTGTCTCTATGTGGAATTTCTAGAAACGATTTATGGGTTTTGGAGAATACATGTATTCTAGCCTCTCCACCAAATTCGTCGATAGAACACAACCGATACTACAAAACTCAACACTCCCTCTTAGCGAGGAATGTGTTATTGTGCTACAACCCACTGAAGCAACACCCTATCTCTGCACCACCTCTTGTTATGTTGTTGATGTTTGGCTACTGCTGCCCACCAAATATTGTGCAAATCTGATAAAACACTACATTCATGTTGCTTTTGGCCCTGCTGAACTGTTTCCAACACTGCATATGCACTACAACTCCCTCTCCATATGTTGTTGCTACAACTGCAACAACTGCAATGGGAAATCATCCAAAATACTGAACCAACTATGGTCAGTATGATGCATCTGTCACCTGAGTCCTGACTGCTGCTAGACTTTGCACTGTCACTGAAGCCTCTACGCTATTTCTGACTCTACTCTATGCCAATTGCACTGCTTCCAACTCTGCTCTACATTTCTCATTCTCTGGCCACTACTAGCTACTGCAGTTGTCACTCTGGCACCTGATTGCACCAACTGCCACTGGTCCATCATGCTACTCCATGTTATGGGCTCCTGTAGCAAGGTATTTATTCATGAGGTGGACCTCCTCAAGAATCATGCCCATCCTATAGCTCTCTGGGGCTACGAAACCAAATCACCCCACCTCACCCCTAGAGGTATCTCGATGATCATGGCAAACTCTTCCTCCAACCTGGAGGACAATCTGTCAATCTCTGCAGATGCAGCTTGTTGATTCTAAATCTCCTCCTTGTCCTTCTTTCTGAGAGGACATTGAGTTTTGTAGTGGCCAAGCTCACCACACCTAAAGCACTTGATCTTGAAAACATCCATCTTCCTCCTATGTTTCTCATGTTGCCCCTTTGATGCAAGGGCCACATCTTCCTCTCCCTTTGCTTGCTTCGTCCCACTGTTGTCGTTGTTGCCAGTGATGGTGCTTTTCAACAAATCTTGCCTCATCTCCTCCTGCTACAGATCAACCCACATACGAGCCCAATCTGGCAGTTTTTATCTACGTAGTATACTCTAGATGAAAATTTTCCATTCTTTGGAAACGTTGTTCAAATCTAACCGCACAAATTTTGTAGGATGGGGTGCTAACCCAACTAAATATAGTTGGTCCCGGACATCCTGAAATCTAGTAAGGAAGGGGTGTATACGCTCCCCTTGCTGCATCCTCATGCATCTCAGCTTCTCCTCAAGATACATCTTCCATTGCTCAGAATATCCTTTGTACAACGTAGCAAGTGCTTCCCACATCTGTCAGGCAGTATCTTTCCCAACTATGTGAGATACCACGTGATATTGAACCCCATTGAGAATCAGCCTCTTTTCTTTCGCCATCTCCTTCTTGTATTTCTTAAGTGTATCTGCATCTGCGGGTACAACTACCACACTACCAATGTAAGTCTTGAGATCATGTTCATATAGAAGGTAGGAAATTCTAGCGTTCCAAATGACATAGTTGGAAGCTCCCTCCAACCGATATTGATCTCTCAACCCTGCTAATGCCATCTCTGAAAAATGTGGAATTCCTCGTCTTCTCCTCTGCACAGTTGCTACCCATCTATTCACACTCACTTACAGAGTGAGAAACTTTGCACACAGCTACTACTTCTCTGCTAGGAAAATTCAAACTTCTGGGTTAGAAGTCCCCTGAGGAAATAATTCCCTTAGTGCGTGCTCTTCCTCCCTCTTGACGCTATTTTGCACTAGAAAACTGTCGCAAAATATCTGCGTCCCAGGTGAATATATGCTCTTCAAGGGAACTATTGTTACTCCCTCTGCATCTATCAATCTTAAATTTGGAAAATTTAGTTTCTCTATCGAATCCCTCATAGAAATAAATTTCCTCAAAAAAAACTAACCCTCTTAGCCCAAGGGATTGTGCTGCCTTAGAGGGTTTCAAACTGTTGCCTCTGTAGAGATTCGAACTGCCTCCATCCTTCTGTGCTAAGCTCTCCAGCTTACAATTTGTGCTCTGATACCATGTTAAAATTTAGAAAAGCCTAAATCATACTACAACAACTGATAATATTTCTTCTATTTGTTAAATTAACTGAACAAATTATTTACAGTTTTCTATGGAAAATATCGAAACATATGCACTACAACCTTCAGAAAATAAATACTACAGAAGAAATAAAAAAAATTGGGAGAATAGATGCGCACACACAATAATACACCGTTAATTTTTGAACCAATGTCCACGGAAAAACCCAACTTGGGAAAATCAGTGCAGTAGCTGAGGGTTTTATTTATTATGCAGTCGTAACTCTAAGTGAAAATCTATGGAAGCTCAAATCTAGCTTTCCATACAAATAAAATGACTAACAAAAGTCTAGTGAGAAAAATTTCACTTCCACCGGTGATCTGACATTGACCTTGGCTAAAGATGAGTTGCTCCTTGTTTCCTCTGCGTCAACCTATGGAGATCTGCGTCACCCATCTCGAACCACGTCTCTCTCGCTCTGTTGATCAGTTGCTGCTCTGGTAACTCGATCTTCCTAGCCTATGAGCTCCCACTCCAGATCCTGCCAATGAATCTCGACTTCTCCTCAGCAAAATATGGATCTCCCTCAAAATCTCTGTGTTGCCTCTCTGCACTGTGTCAGCCTCTCTGTGGAGTACGTTGTCTCTCTACTATGCACTCACCAGATTGGAAAAACTTCCTTTTGGCCTTACCATCCTTGCCCCTCTCTCACTGATTTGAAACTATTGAATCACCTTCGTCAACACACGGTTGTTACTCTGAAGTTCGATTTCCCAACAATATAAAATTCTTTGTGGCTCCAAGTGTGTCCTCCAACCCCCATCGAATTTCTTCTTATAATCTCTCGTTGAGGCTTCAACGACCAATATTAAAACATAATTGATTGCTAAGATTAACTAGAACTCGATTCATGTCTTCTTCTAGAAGATTTCACCATGAATTAATTAATACCCTTTAATTAATTAGTTTTCCTAAGTTTAGACTTAGGCGCCATTAAAAAAAGATTAAGTATTTTAATTAAGTTGTCTCTAGGTGGAATTTTCAAAAATTATTTCTGGGTTTTGGAGAATACATGTATTCTAACCTCTCCACCAAATTTCGTGGCTAGAACACAACCAATGCTACAAAAATCAACAAGGGGCCTAGGAACTGGGATGGTGACCATGATGAAAGGGGTAGAGCTCATGTTTGGCTTTCCCCACGTGCTAAATTTGTATGTCCCAACCATCTTTTGCATTTTATGGTACATTTCCATTTGAGAGTGGCCAAATTACGTTTTTCTTTTATTTTAGCTGCATCAACCTCTGAGGCATCGTTCCAAGCTCGACCGAAGTGTGGACAAAGGGAAGGGGAGGCTAACTCCTTGTGGACCCAATGGACAAATGTGGACCCGGATGGGAAATATGGTGAATGGGGTTATAATGAGTAGATGGGACTTATGTATATGGTGTCGGGAACTTGGACCACACAACCAAAATTGGGGTTTCCCATGTAGTGCCACCCCTAAAGCTAATAGCCAATAAAGGAGATCACATGAGAATATGATACAAGGCTAACCATCAAATTTGATAGAGGAAACAAGAGTACAAACCAAGTCCTACTCTTTATACCAAATCCCCCCACTATTCCATGCCAAAAATGTCCATGATAATTAAACAAAAATACCTAACTACACAATGAAAAGCCATACCTTCGGGGTTAAAAGGCCCACCTTCAAACATGCAATCATAAAATATGGGTGAGGGAGCATATGGCTAGCTTAAGTGGCAGACATAGTGGCACATCAAGCTATCTGGTACCTGTACGAGGTTTTTGGCTACTGATTGAATACCATATAGGAGAAAAAATATCTCCTATCGATACTGCCCACAGATGGTGGGAAACATGGTCAATTTCTACCATTTTGTTTGAAGATTCTCTTTGGACAAGGTGAACAACAATGTTAGAGAACAAATAAAACTTTCAACAAATACAAGTTAAAAAAATTTATGGAAATTAAACATATAACATGCTATGGACATAACAATGGTTAAATAACATGGCATGAATCTCAAAGCAAGCAATTCTAGCAAAATTTTAGCTAAAACCCATGCATAAGACAAATCTGTTTAACGATCGTAAATTAGTTCATAATCGATAAAAAACATGAAAGCATATAAAAGCATACAATCCCATAGATGATATGTGCTTAAATCAATAAAACAATTTTTCTAATCTAAATACAATAAAAGTAATGCATATACCATCATACCATCACAAGAAATCATCTCGCAATATTTGACAATACATTTGAGGAACTGCATACTCAAGCTCAAAGAGCTTCATCCATTAAGCTAAAATGTTCATAACATTGTCACATGAAATGCCCATGAAGTCCACTAGTGGAAATACATGTTAATTTTTTAGATTGTTCTATGTTGTATCAATTACTTTAGCCCAAATCAATATTTTAGTTAACAATATTTCCAATTACAATTAGTATTTCCATTCATCAAAAGTAATTGAAGATAGAACAATAAATGAAATGACACAGGAGACAATCAACACATCAACAAGAGATACCAAGTTTGGTCAAATACCAGGGAAAAACCCCACAAAGGGGGAAACCCCTTTGAAATTTTTCTTCTATTAGATTGTCATAAAATGTTCAGGAGAGAGTACAATGAGATCAATACAATATCATCAAAAAAACAACCCAATAACATTCAAAAATTAGTTTCCAGCATCAGAATATATCAGAGACAACTTTTTCCTTTTGCGATCAACTACGTCAACTTTGGTCAATGGTCAATTTTAGTCAAAATGCTCAGTCACATGCATGAGGAGTTGTGTGAGCAACTGGAGGCTTCTATTTGCACCCTTGATGCCTGCAAGCAAACGATTGTGATCGAATTTTCCCTGTGACATGCCCGTGACTGTAACCCAAAAACCCTAAAATAGATGTGAGCCTTGGACCCTGTAATTTCATATTTTTGCGAACTTTCGTTGTCGTCCCTGCCTCGGGCCTGTGTGAGCCAATCAATGAATAAGAGATGAAGAATATGCTTCGTGATGTCCAAATGAGCTTGAGGTCACTTGTATTTATAGGCTTCCAAGGGTGTCCAATTTTCTTTAGGGTCGACCTTGTCCAAATGTGCATATGTGGGCTTTTCTTCATAAGTACACTTTCCCTTGTTCGATTTGAGTGATATTTAGGTTGATTTTGGTCCTCTCGAAAAGGAATTCAATGAAATCACCACCCCCATAAAATGAGTTGTCCAAAGTGGAATTATACCGTAGTTGAATATTTTAACACTCCCTCTAAACTAGGGAAAATTCCACCTGTCAATATATGATCATTGATCAACATGTCATGAATATCCTATCGTCATATCATGTCCCATCTCTGCTCAACTCTATATGTTGAAACATTCTTGAATTTAAAGAAGAAGAATCATCGAGGAGCTAATGCTACCACCCTCTACATCGTTAGAGAGCATATCTCAATCGAAAACCACATCGTGGAGTACATCTCAACCTAGAATCGGGGGAGCTAAATATCTCCAACCTTATATCGAGCAATAGGTGATATAGGAGAGCACATATCCCATCATATTTCCTACCAATATTCCCAACAATGACACTAAAGATTCATGTAGTAGAACACCTACATCATAATCCAAGCTTGGGTGAGATACCTGACTTCCCAAAAGGTAAGGATCACATGCCCCCAGGCCTCCTCAACTGTTGGCCAGACGAGGAGGGAAAATCCCAACAAGCCCGACTTGTGGGTATCATGCCAACTGGGGTGTACTCTGCAAAGACCAAGATAGGGGAGCAACATCGCCAACCCTATGGGTAACAGATAGGGGTGATACCCTATTGTCTAGAGATACCTCAACCTTAGGAGCCCTTTATCTCAATTCCACACCATGGGAGCTCAAATAGGGGGGAAGAGTTGGCACAATGTCTTCGATAAACGATGCCCATTATTAGGAGGGGTCACATCCATCTGTCCAAGCTACTCTCTGAAGACCAAGAATTTCCTTTTCGGCAAAGCCTTGGTGAGAATATATGTAATCTTCTCATCTCTTGATATGTGATGGAGTCTAATGGCTCCTCTCTGCACCATGTATTGAATGAAGTGATATTGTATCCCTATGTGCTTGGACTTGTCATGAAATATGATATTCTCTAACAGAAAGATCCCAATCTTGTTGTTGCAATATATCACTGTATTATCTAGGACCTGCTCAAATAGCTCTCCAAAGAGCTTCCTCAATCAAACTACTTTGTAGCTAGCCATGATAACAACAATATACTCTGCTAAGGTGGTACTCAATGCTACAAACTTCTGCTTCCTACGCATCCAATATATCATGGTAGATCCAAGGCTCAAACAACATACATATGTACTCTTCCTATCGGCAACGTTTCCTGGCTAGTTAGCATTGGTATATCCATGAAGTCGAATATCTTTGGTAGAATATCTCAGACCAAGTGTGACCATCCCATGCAAATATCTCAAAATGTGTTTAGCAGTGATCCAATGTGCATGGTGAGTTTTAGTGATGAATTGAATCAACATATTCACTGCATAGCATATGTTTGAATGAGTGTTCACTAGGAATATCAGAGCTCCAATCAACTGTCTATACTTGGATGGATTTGCCAAATTGGGTCCTGTAGCTTCTCCACATAACTTCTTGAAGTTCATTTCCATCGGTGTGGGTAGTGACTTGCATTCTATCATTCCAAATCTTTCCAGTAGCTTCACAACATATTTTCCTTTCACAAGGAAAATATCATAGGGCCTTTGCCACGCCTCAAGGCCTAGAAATTAGTGTATGAGTCCAAGGTCTTTCATCTAGAATTTAGAATATAGCTCCCTCTTACACTCAATCATTAGGGGCTCACTACCTATCAAGAATAGAACGTCAACATATAAAACCAAAATAAACAACATACCTTGGACTACCATGAAGTAGAGGTTGGGATCAACATTGCTTCTTGTGAATCCCAACTTCATCAAGTATCTGTCTATGCGGGCACACCATGCCTTGGGGGCTTGCTTCAAACCATATAATTCCTTCTTCAACCTGCAAACATGTGTCTTTCGATCCTCTACTTCAAATCCTTGTGGCTACTCAAGGTACACTTCTTCTAGTAACATGCCATGGAGGAATGTAGTCTTCACATCCATCTAATGGAGGGTCCATCCTTGACTTGTGACAAGGGAAACTATCAAAGGAATGGTTGTATATCGAGCCACAGGTGCAAAATATATCACCATAATATTCTTCCTCTTTTGGGTAGAATCCTCAAGCCACATACCTTGCCTTGTATTTCTCAATGCTACCATCAATTCCATGCTTGTTCTTTAATAGCCACTTTGAACTCGCCATGAATTCCCCCTTTGGTATTGGCACAACATCCCATACATCATTCTTCGTGATTGATTCGTATTCTTCGGCCATAGCATCATTCCAAACTTGTTCCTTCATGGATTCTTTGAATGTGGAAGGTTTGGCTTGAATCATAGTGCTCATGGCTACAACATATCCCTGGTAACTACATGGCTTCTTCCTTTCTCTAAATGATTTTCGAACGGGAGCTCGTCTCATCACCCTGTAATGTGTCTCGAAGCCAAAGTGGCCTCTTCTTGGCGGGAGGATCACATGGAGGAGGATCTAAGGGATCCATAGGCTCCATGGGATTAGCAACAATATCTATCTCAAATTCGAGCACGAAAGGACCATCTAAAATATCGATATCATCACTATTCCCAGGAGGAGGAGGTGGAGGAAGGTCCCTAGCTTTTCCAAGGGCGGCATCTTCATCGAATGTAACATCCCTGCTAATTTCAACCTTCCTTTGACCAGGAATATATATTCTAAATTCTTTAGAATTTTCACAATATCCAACAAACATACATTTTCTTCCCGAGGCTTTCAACTTTCTCCTTTTTTTCCTTCGGCACATGAAAGTATAAGGGGAAACCAAAAGATACGGAGATGACCAACATCGGGCTTGAAACCTATGAATACTTCTTTAGGGATCTTGTTGTCCAATTCTTGATGAGGCAGCCTATTTTGAACATATACGATGACATTTGTTGCTTCTCCCCAAAGGAACTTCAAAAACTTTTGATCATGGAGCATGGAACAGGAAGGTTCTATAATGGAACTATTCTTTCTTTTAGCCACTCCATTTTGTTCGAGAGTATAGGGCACAATTGTTTCTTTCTTGATTACTTCCTTCTTTCAAAAATCAATGAACTCCTTTGATGTGTAATCTCCACCATTGTCGGACCTGAATATTTTAATTTTCTTCCCTATTTGATTTTCGATCAAAGTTTTGAACTCCTTGAACATTTTGAAGGCTTCATCCTTATGCTTCAAATAATATATCCATGTCTTTCTTGAGAAGTCATCAATGAAGGTGATATAGTAGAGATGTCCACCAATAGAATGCATGAGAATTGGGCCACATATGTCAGAATGGATGAGATGGAGGACATCATGCATCTTGTTCTCACTAGAGGGGAATGGTCCCCTTGTCTTCCTTCCACTTAAACAACCTGGAAATACTCCATCATGATGGGCTTGAACCTTGGGAATCCCTGACGCCAATTTCTCCAATTTCAGAAGAACATCATAATGTAGATGGGCCCATCTTCGGTGCCATAGCTTGCTTAGATTATTAGAATCATGGACCAATGTTAGAAGTGGTCTTCCAGTAACCCTGTAGAGTCTTTCATATCTTGATCCTAATGTGAATTCATCTCTCATAGGTGATCCAAAGGGACAAGTAAGAACCTTTCCCTTGATGAAGGCAACCCTCATCCCTTTGTCTTCCAAAGCAGATATTCATACCAAATTCTTCTCCATCCCTGGCACATACATCACATCATGGAACAAAATTGTTAACTTATGGTATGTTATATGCTTAAGATAAATTTACTTCAAATATTCTTATTATCCCAATATCAATTTCCAGTATTACAATCACATCAACATGATAGTAAAATATAGATAGAACATAAATGTAAACAACAAAAGACAAGCCAAGACAAGATGCACAAGATGTGGCACCAGCTAGGGAAAAACCCCAATGAGGGGAAACCCTTTGATCGATTCTTCTATATTCTTCAATAATTCAATAGAGAAAGAGAGAGATAGTACAATATCACAAATCTGTGATTTTACAACAACAACAATACAATCTTGATCAACAAGGTCAAGGTTGGTCAAACAACTCCCAAATTACTTCAAGTCAACCTAGGAGAACTCGACCTCCAACGACAATAGAAAGTAGCCCAAAACAATGAACACAAGGAGGTCAAATAGTAGTCAACGCTACAACAATACTGCAGTCAACCCTAACCAGTCAACGCTGGTCAAACATATGCTCCAACAGGTCAATGCTAGGTTGCCCAGTAATGCAGCTGGCCTAGGAGAGGCTGCCCAACCCAAACCGCAGTCAAGAAAGCCCCCACACTGGTCAGCACATGCATAAAACAATCTTGTTGCTCCAAGGTCAGCCCTAGGTCAACGCTGCCCTAAAACAGACCTTTGTCCTTCCTTCTCCCACATGTGAGTGCCTTCCTCCTCCTACGCATACCCAATAGACTAGGAGAGAGAGGAATGAGCCTCAAGGTCTCCTCTTCTTATATGCCACGTTGAGGATACATTTCGGGTGTAAAACACTATTATGCTTGCTAGCTGACCTTGAAAAATTGTTAAGAAATACAAATAAATTCATATGTCCATGAATACATGTTGGAATCAGATGATCGTTAGATCAATCCTACACCTCTTGATGAGAGGAATCTAAGAAAAATATCAGCTGCCATAAATGAGGTGACCCACATGGAATTTGGCCCTAGTTTACAATTTTAACACTCCCTCTCAACTAGGGAGAACTCCATCTACTAATCCATCTGTCTGTCGGTACTATCTCTACCATCAAATGCACTGCTCGGCTCTGTTCTACTCTGTTTTGTTGAACTATGAAGAAGAAGAAATGATCGAGAATGTATCATACCATCCTCTACTGGCCCAAAGTCAGTCCCAAATAAAAGAGTGTCCAATAGCACTCTTACTAACCCAAAGTCAGTCCTAATGAAGAGAGTGTGTCATACCACTCTTACTGACCCGAAGTTAGTTCCAAAAGAGAGTGATTTATATCACTCTTACTGACCTGAAGTTAGTTCCAAATTGATCCTAGATCAATGTCATCCTAGCATAGGGAGTACGGTAGATACACGATGCGCCCATCAGTACTACTATGGTCCCTATCCTTATTTCCCTACTCATTGGCCAAATGAGAGGTACTTCCCATGAGTCTGAGACTGCATGGGTAGGATGCCTCGGCAGGAGAAGGATGAACCACTCATCCTACCTACATGTCGCCACAGGGTATCATAGGGGAAGGATGAACCATTCACCCTGTACGTAGCGCACCACTAGGGGAGGGTGAATCACCCTATGGTTGCTCGTCGCTCCAAGAATTACCCCAAGCCCCTCGGAGCTCCCAGAGCTCAATGTATGCGTCATACAAGACCCTCATAAGAGGGTCTCTCAATGACTCATAGTTGTTCTCGGAAAGTCAGCAATTTGATCTTTCCAAAGGGCTTTGTCAGAATTTCGGCGACCTTCTCATCAGTCCCAATATGATGGAGCCTTATTGCTACTCGTTGTACCATATCCTGGATAAAGTGGTACCTGATATCAATGTGCTTGGAGTGATCATGAAATATGGGATTCTTAGATAAACGAATCCCACTCTATTTGTCGCAGAGGATCACGGTAGTATCCACTATATGACCAAACAACTCACTAAAGAGCTTTCGCAACCAGACAACTTCACAGGAGTCCATAATCACAGCAATGTACTCACCCTCAGCAGTGCTCAAAGCCACTGACTTCTGCTTCCTGCCCATCCAGGAAATCAAAGCAGAACTCGAAGAGAAACAACACCCGAAAGTGCTCTTTCGGTCCTCCACACTACCTACCCAATCAGTATCAGAATATTCATGTAGCCTCACATCTCCAACCATGTATCTCAATCCATGAGTGATTGTGCCCCGAAGATATCTCATAAGCTTCTTGGCACCAATCCAATGTGATTGATGAGGCTCAACCATATATTGGCTCAACGTGTTGACTGCAAAACATATATCCAGACGGGATTTTACCAAGAACATAAATGCTCCTATGAGTTGATGATACTCAGAGGCATTACCCAATACAGGTCCAGCAACACTACCACATAACTTCTTGAAGTTAAGCTCCATCGAGGTAGTCACGGGCTTGCAGTCCAGCATACGAAATCTCTCCAATATCTTCACCACATATTTTCCTTGAGATAGGAAAATTTCTCCTGGCTTTTTCCATACCTCTAGCCCTAGGAAATAGTGCATTAGTCCTAAGTCCTTCATCTCAAATTCGGAAGCCAACTCCCTCTTACATTTGTGAATGAGAGGGTCTGCACCTGTTAGAAAGAGGTCGCCAACATACAGTAGTAGTATGAGAGGCTTATCATCTTCAACCTTAAACTAAAGGTTAAGATCGGCTTCACTCCTAGTGAATCCCAGCTTCATAAAATAGCTATTGATCCTCTCATACCAAGCTCGGAGTGCTTGCTTCAGCCCATAGAGAGCTTTATTCAACCTACATATGTGAGATTCCTGATTATGAATCTCAAACCCCTCGGGTTGTTCCACGTAGACTTCCTCATTAATCGAACCATGCAAGGATGCAGTCTTGACATCCATTTGATGTAGCTTCCATCCTTGCAAAGCGGTAAGGGCTATGATTGAGAGAATGATGGTGTATCAGGCAATAGGTGCAAATATATAATCATAATCTACACCTTCCTTTTGAGAGAAGTCTCGAGCAACAAAGCGAGCCTTATACTTTTCAGCACTCCCATCGGCTCCATGATTTATTTTGTACATCCACTTCGAGGTGACAACTGTTTTGTCCTGGGGTCTGGGGACCACATCCCAGACATCATTCTTCATGACGGAATAGTATTCTTCATTCATAGAATCCTTCCATACTTGATGCTTCATGACTTCTTCGAACATTGAAGGCTCATTTTGAATGATGGTGCTCATAATGGTCAAGTATCCCTGATACTTAGTCGGCTTCTTACTTTCACAGAAAGTCCCTCTGGGTTCAATATGTCTCTCGGCATCTTCAAGATCCCCCCTAAGCCATGAGGGCCTCTTCCTCGAAGAGGAAGGCTCTTGCAGAGGGGGATCAATAGGATCCATAGGTTCTTCCACATCGGGCATCGTCTCATCTTCCTTCTCATCCGGCTTCCTGGTGTCAGCTTCTTTATCTTTCCTTAGAATAGGAAGATTGTCAACCTTGCTAAGAGCCATATCTTTTTCAAAGGTGACATCATGACTTATCTCGACTTCCCTTTGACACGCCACATTCTATAGCCCTTAGAATTTTGACTATAACCCACAAAGATTCCCTTCTTACCAGATGCACCCATTTTTCTTCTTTTCTCTTTCGGCACATGAAAATATATGGGACTTCCAAAAATTATAAAATGAGAGACATGAGGTTTCTTACTAGTGAACATTTCTTCGGGAGTCTTGGAATCCAATGCTTGATGAGGGCATCAATTTTGAACATATACGACAGTGTTTGCAGCTTCGGCCCATAGAAACTTCGAAAGACTTTGATCATGGAGCATGGAATAAACTACTTCCATAATTGTATGGTTCTTCCTGTCAGCCACACCATTCTGCTCAGGAGTGTATGGTGTTGTGGTCTCCCTCTTAATGCCAAATCTTTGCAAAAGTCATGGAACTCATTGGATTCATACTTGGTCCCACTATCAGTCCTTAAAATCTTGATTCTCTTTTCGGTTTGATTCTCGATCAAGGCTTTGAAGTGATGGAACCAGGAGAACACTTCATCCTTCTTTTTCAAGAAGTATATCCAAGTCTTGCGAGAATAGTCATCAGTAAATGTGACATAATATAGATATCCTCCCAAAGAGTTCATGGGCATCATACCAGATATGTCAGAGTGAACCAACTGCAAAATGTCGGAGGTCTTGCTATGGATTGAGGGGAATGGTCCCCTTTTAAGCTTCCCTTCGACACATCCCAGAAATATACCTTCATGCGCTACTATGAACTTGGCATCCCTGTCACCATCTGTCTCACATCAGGTAGAGCCTTATAATGAAGGTGCGCAAACCTCCGGTGCCATAGTTCAGACTGTAGAGATGTGTCACAATACATGACTCCCAACAGATTTCCTCCAACTTGATATAAAGAGTCAACCCGAAACCCAAGAGTAAAAGCATCTTTAAAATTCTTTTTCCATACACGTACCTTTCCATCAATGAAGGCCACCTTGTAGCCTTTGTCTTCCATTGCCGAAATGGACACCAGGTTCTTCTTGAGATCAGGTACATATAAGACTTCTTGCAAATGGATTGTGTTACCCTTATTTAATTGAAGAGCAACATTCGCTACACCCTTTATGGGATAGGTGGAATTGTCTCCAAGAATAACCTCCAAGTTTGTCTCCTTCTTTATCAAATTAGAGAGAGCTTCCTTGTAACCAGTGAAGTACCTTGACGCACCACTATCAATAAGCCAATTGCCCAACGAATCCAAGGAGAGCTCGTGGAGAGGGTCGATATCAGATAATATTCATATTGCTTATTATTAACAAAATTTGATTCATACGTGGAGTTCCTTTCTTTCTTGGAGGGTTGACCACTTCCTTGATTTCCCGCATTCCTCTTTCCTTTGCCATTAAACCTGCCCTTTCTTTGATTGTGGTTGGAGTTGCCCCTAGCTTGATTTTGATCATCATCATGTGATGTGTCCTTTCTATTTGGACACTCCTTCGCATAGTGGCCAAATTTATTGCAAGCGAAGCATCTTCCCTTTCTTCCACCCTTCGATCTGAGCTTTCCATTGAAGTGACCCTTAGACCCAGAATTATTTCTCCTTTTGGCATGAGAGGAGAAAGCAATGGGGTTGCCTTTGCTTGAATCCATTTCTTGCTCCACCATCCTTGTCTCTTCTTGGATGCATCTCACCATCAATTCTTCAAATCCTGGAATTCGCTCATTGTTGAGAAGAGTGGTTCTAAATACATACCATTCAGATAGGAGCCCTCCAAGGGTAGTGATAGTTAGTTCCTTGTCAGAAATAACTTCTCCAATTGATACGAGATCATTCTTGATCTCAGTGATCCTTAAGAAGTAGGATTGAATATCCTCGTCCTTGCCCTTCTTAATATCCTTCAGCTTATTTTTTAGGAACAAAAATTGATTTGCATCACTAACTTTAAACAAGCATACCAGTCTATCATAGATCTCCTTGGAGGTGTTCAACTCGGAAATGTAGGCCACCAGACGCTTGTCAATTGAGTCCCGGATGATCTTATTTGCTTTGAATTCACTCTCCCATGTGTTCCATTGTGATCATCTCTCCTTCTTTGATCATGTTGTTGTTGCTTCTAGTATTATAGCATGGTCCCTTTTTCTTCTCAGGGAAATCTCGAGCATAGTGGCATTTCTTATGACAATTGTAGCATTCAATGTGAAAAAATTCCTTCTATTTGGATTCCGAGGAGGAGGCTTTCTTGAATTTGATGGACCTCCTTTTCCTTTCTTATTCTTCTTGTCATGAGGGATGAATGCACCAGGATCTCATTCTTCATGTTTTTGAATCCTTCCTCTTGATATAATTATTGATTATTCTTGAGTGTTCTTTCTAACGATTTCGTCGAATGTGGGAGGCATTGTTGTTTCTTATAGTAGTAATAAAGGTTTCCCAAATAGGAGGGATACCTCTTAGAGTCACAATTATAGATTCCCTATCAGACACAGATTCCCCAACTCTTTGCAATTGATCTCTATGATGAGATATGCTCATTATGTAGGATTTCACAGACTCTCCTTTGTTCATCTTTGTGTCTTTGAGTTGATCTTTGAAGGAGATGATTTCATTCAAATTTTTGACTTCATACATGCCAACTACCTTATCATACATGTCCTTATACCTTCACAAGTTTCCAACATATGTAAGTAAATTATCTTGTAAACCATCATTTATTATTTTCTTTTCTTTTAACTCACTTTCTTGTTCTTGTTCTTGATAGCAGTAGAAGCATTTTTGGAGGCTCGGGTACTTTTCCTTGAATGTAGTCTAAAACATCTTTGTTATCAGCTATGATCTACAACTTGAATTTCCATGCAACAAAATTAGATAAGTCACCCAACTTCTAATTTTCCTTGAAGAAGGAAGACATCTTGACTTGACTAGATTAGCTTCTTCAACTTTCCCAAAGACGATTACTTCAATGCTTGTCTCCTTTTGGGCTTGTCCTTCACCTTAGCTCTGAAACCATATTAAATTTTCAGATTGTTCTATATTGTATCACTTACTTTAGCCCAAACAAATACTTTAATTATCAATATTTCCAATTACAATTAGTCTTTCCATTCATCAGTAGTAATTGAAGATAGAACAATAAATGAAATGACAAAGGAGACAATCAACACATCAACAAGAGACACCAGGTTTGGTCAAAGACCATGGAAAAGCCCCACAAGGGGGAAAATCCTTTGAAATCATTCTTCTATTATATTTTCATAAAATGTTCAATAGAGAGTACAATAAGTCCATTACAATATCATCAATAAAACAACCCAATAACATTCACAAATACGTTTCCAACATCAGAATATATCAGAGACAACTTTTCCCGTCTGCAGTCAATTTCAGTCAGCAATCAATTTCAGTAAAACTTCCCACTCACATGCCTGAGGAGTAGTGCGAGCGACTAGAGGCTTCCATTCACCCCCTTGATTCCTGCAAGCTAGAGAATGTGTTCGAATTTTCCCTATGATGTGCATGCGATTGTAATCCAAAAACCTTAAAATAGATGTGAGTCTTTGACCCTGCATTTTTAGAATTTTGCGAACTTTTGTTGTCGTCCTTGCCTCAGACATGTGCGAGCCAATCAATGAATAAGGGAAGAATAAGATGCTTGGTGATGTCCAAATGAGATTGAGGTCACTTGTATTTATAGGCTTCCAAGGGTGTCCAATTTTCTTTAGGGCTGACCTTGTCCAACTGTGCATATGTGGGATTTTCTTCATAAGCACACTTTCCCTTGTCTGATTTGAGTGACCTTTAGGTCAATTTTGGTCCTCTCGAAAAGAGGAATTCAATGAAATAATCATCTCCATTAAATGAGTTTTCCAAAGAGTAATTTTACGTAGTTTCATATTTTAACAATATAAAGCCACTACTTGAATCCTCAAAAGATCTATTAGCTCTCAAAACAATATGCACAAATTGCATCCAAAAGATATAGGTCATTTACATATAGCCATGAGGGTTTCTTTATAGAAGGCAGGGTGACCTTTCACCTACCATGACCTTTCATCTATCCCCATGACTCTTCAACTTCCCTATGACCTTTCACATTCCATGTGACTCTTTCTACTCTAAATATTAGTCCATTATTAACAAAAATACAAACTACATCAATATTAAAGAATAAAGCATTCCTAATCGACTAGTCTGGTGATGGAGATATCTGGAGCATCAACCCACAAATCTCAAACTAGGTATGCCGACCATATCTTGTATTCACATGCAAGCGTTACAATATTGTGCTACAACTCATCCCCATCCCAGTTAAGGAATTCTAGTCCATCTAGTATCAAGGTGGGATTTTTAGCTTTTACTTGATTTGACAGAGTCATGAGTCAGATTCACACACTCAAACACATATTGAGCAATCATCTCTTTCGTAGCTCCCAAGTCATCTCTTGCAACATCTTGTTTGATGGAATCCATGAACGATTGAATCTCTTGCTTGACTTCTTCTTTGGATATCACTTCTCCCAATGCACCAATTGAAGGGATCTTATGCATCTCGACAAGAGATTTTAGTGTGTGATGTAAGGTATTATATGATTCTATTACCTTGTCCAAATCCTTGGACAATTTTTCATGTGACTACAATTTGATTCGAACAACAACCTTATCATTCTCATTTGTTATCCAGTTTTTCCTTGGGAGCTCCTCGGGTGCACTGGGATATTGGTTGGTCCATTCATATATGTGATCAACTACTGAGGTGGCCAGTTTGATCATCATCCCTCTTTCTTTTGACTAACTATGCATGCTTGGGGAAGGAGCCATAACTTGATGCAAGATCACTATTTGATTATAAACAAGTCCATCGCTTCTTGTAGCATCTTAGCATGTTCCAAAATAAATGCTTGCAAGTCCCTATTTTGAGAGCAGGATACAAGCAAAGCTTGGTTATCATTTTGCAATTATAGGATCTTTTGCTCAGAGGAGGCCAAATTCACCTTCAAATCTACATTCTCTTTTTTTAACTAGTCCATATTCAATTTCGTAGAAGAAACAAAAGTAGTTCCATGTGAAGTTATGATCCTAGGGTTCATCCTTGTGTTAAAAACAATTTCCCTCTCTATGAAAATTGATATGGGCTTTATCAAATTCTTAGCCAAGCATCTGCGCCTTTCCTACATGATTTTCCATTAGACTTGGTCGAAGGTGAGAATAGAGATATTCAATACTTCTTCATCCTCTTCCTCCATAATGCCTAGTTCCTGAAATAGGAAGTTCCCTCTAGTGATAGGAATCGACGGTGGAATGTTCAAAGTGGTTAACTCCAACTGTATTTCAAAGCCCTTTGACAGATTACATTTTGTTGTTTTATCTTCTTGTTCTTTGGCGAGTACATCTTGTTTGATTTTCTTGGCTAAAGCCTCTTGCTATTGCTTCACTTCCTCTTCCTCATTCCTTTTATTTTCCTCTTCTTATTTATTTCTTTGTTCTTATTCTATTTTTCTTTTGAGCTCCTCCTCTTCTCTTAGTTTCCTCGTTGCTTACTTTTTTTCTTCTTGGTTACTTCCACATTCCTTCTCTTTTGGGTTTATTTTCTTTTCTTTTCCTCCTCTCAATTTCTTAGGTTTTCTTCTTCTTGCTTGCTTCTTCTTTAGCTCTTGTTCTTGTTTTTTCTGGGCCTCTTCTTTGCTCCTCCTCTACCTATTTCTTTCTTGATTCTCCCTCTTGTTGTTGCTTCCATTGTGCTTCTTCCTTTTTCTCCTTCTACTTCTTCTTTTCTTTGTTGGTTTCATGTCCCTACTTCCTCTTGAGGATGGAAACACTTCCTTAGAGACTTCATACTCTCTTTGTGTCATTAACTAATTATTCTTCCTCCTTCTCTTGTTGCATAACTGATTCTACTACCTTGTTTGCATTTTAAAAGTTTTAAATCTTTTCTTTTCCTTCGTCAATGAAATGAGCATAATCCCAACCAAACCCAAATGCTTTGAAATGTGCCAATGCAAGACCCCCTTGGGTCATTCTTATGGAAACTCAACTCAATAAAATGAAAGAGTTTTAGATCTTCGGATTCTACTTCTACGTCCTTAATTCTTTGGATAATGCTCTCTGATGTTTAACTGGAAATTAGGCCATGGTCCCTTCTTACCTTTCACCAAGGTCTTGGACAATCTAGTAGTCAATTGATAAGCAACCTCCTGTAGTACCACTTTATCTGTGACCAACGTGGGGAGAGCATGAGGAGGCTTGTAGGCACCGAAAACTTTGATATAAGTAGCCTCTCCAATTAGAAACCAATCTGTGATATCATGGAGTCCTTGGCCCTTTCTGACATGCACAAAGGCTCTTCACTGAAGAGTGCACTACATAAAAGAAAAATAAAACGTTTTGTGATCTTCATGTACATGCCCTTGTAGCCTATGTTCCATAAGCTCTTGTAATAAATATGCATAGGTTCTTGCTCTTTTGGGGTCCACTTCAAACCCAAACCTTCAAAGTCGCACTTTGCACAAATTGCATCAAAGAGATAAGAGGCCATATAAAACTTTGATTGTTCTCATTTTGCCAAATTATTGGTTGTGTGGGCGTGTAATGTCCCCAAATTAATTAATTTTGTTAAGAATAATTTCCATTTTTGTAATTTTGGAAATTGGGGAGATATTTTGGCCCATAACTTAGGAGAATGGAGAAACCAAAGGAAGATTTAATTTTTGGGTAAAGTGAAGGGCCCACTTTATAAAAAGGGGGGGGGGAATTGTGGAGTTGGTGGAATGTGGGGGCCACCCCTCAAGGAATATGCACCCCTTGGAGGAAAAATCGATTTTTGTGAAGGGAGGTCGAAATATTTGGAGGGACCCACAAGGAAAGGTGAGGCAACAATTATAAATAGAAGGGTGAGGGCAGCAATTGGCATCTTTTGCTCATTTGATATCTGAACTATTGTTTGCTCAATTTATTTAGCTGGGTCAACAGAGTGTTGTTTAGCAGATGAGATTTCTGAGGGGAGATCTCAACTCCTACTTTGGTGAAATTTGAGTTCCACCATAGGGGAGCTTTGCTACATTCTTGGAGATTTTCCAGAGGGGTTTCACAGGGAAATTCGATCTATTGACGAGCAAGTTGAGCACAGTAAGGGACCACACACTCTAGTCGGGAGTGAGCTTCATGACAACGTGGGTTCCGGGAATTTAGAGGTATATTCTCTTGGCACCTATAAATGATTTTGCAGTGGTTTGAAGGGTTGGCTAAGTGGATTACACAGGCCGAAATTATCCTTCTTAGGCTAGCATAGAAGTGGTTTGGCTAGGCCTACACAATCATTAGAGGAGCACGTTGGTTTTGGGGGCTTGAACTGGAGTTAGGGCTGAAGATTTACAAGAGGGCATAAGGATAATTCTTGGAGGTATTCTCAGTTAATTTTGGAGGTATTTGATAGCTATTTTTCAAGTAGTATGAATTACCTAGATGTACTGGGTGCTCACACAAATTGGGCGTGATTTTGGAAGGTTTGAATTAGGCCCAAACCTTTTTGAGTTTTCCTGGGTTTGTTGAGGATAGGCCAAGATTAATTTGGATGAATTTTATGAGCACTCTAGTGGGCTGAAACATGTGTCTCTTTCCAACCTGCAAATGATGGTAATTTTTTCCATTTTGTGGGTTTTCTGGTGTGAAGGATTGGGACCAATTCCTTTCTAGGTCCTATGGGAAAAATTAAGAGGAAGCTACAATAGCAATTCCAGACCAATATGGGCATTCCTGCAAGGGATTCAAAACATTTTTAGATAGAGTAGTGGCACAATTTCTGGGTAGCACAGAGGCAGTTTGGGGGTCGAAGTTTCTACTCATTGGAGCATCTTTCTCACCTAGGGTTTTCTTCAACTTGCTTATGAAATCCCAGGTGCACTTGTTCCTTGTTATTGTACTCCCATTTATTCCATATTTTTAATAAAATGGTTCATTTGTTGTTCTAAAACTTGTATTGGGTGTTTTGGTGCCTTGTGTGTAATTCTTTTTTGTCGTTTTCTAGATCATCCTTCAGTTATTCATTGCATAATTCGATTAGGAACATTGTAGTGCACTAGCTTTGATGGAAGATGTAAATATACTTTCCCAATTGAAAATTGTTCCTTTCATGGAAACTGTGTGCATCAGGAGGACCTAGGTTCCTTGGAAGGTGTTGATGTTTTATTTCCCGTAAAGTATATTCATCTGGTAGCAGTTTGTTGTGAATTTGTCTTATAGATCCCATCCACTTTGAACCACAATTTATTTGGCCCTTGTCACCAGTATTTCAATATATGCTTAGTGGACTCATTGAATGTGGATAAGCATCTAGTGTTAAAAGCTTCTTGATGTTGGGGCAACTTGTAATAACTTGCAATGTCTGTGGCAATGAAGGATGCCACAATTTCTCTGTCATGACCCTTAACATCCCACAGTGCTTCATTGGTGCGTTAAAGGATCCATTCTATCATCTTTGTGCATGGGAATATTGGTGGGTGCGCTACCACTTTTTTCAGCCAACACTTCATCATATTGATATATACTTGAAAATCCTCCAGATCTGGTGGAATACCTTTTTTTGCAAACTATGAGTAAATTTCTCCCCATGATAGTTTAGTTTCCTTGCCAATACATCAAGCAGTATCACTGTAGATAGGAAACTCTAGAGGGCTATCCACGACCCCTTCTATGTTTCTTTCAATCCTCATAGAGCTCCTGCTAGATGCTCTGATTACGGGTGGAACCTTCTCCCTAGAGGAATATTAGATGTTGAGGCATTCTATGTCAATAGTACCTGACATTTCTAAGATATTTATCACAGACATAAATGTTAGTTCATAGTAATGATAATCACTAATTTCACAAGAAAATATGAATGCCAAGGTAATATTTCAAGATGTTAGGTTTTAGGTGACCAGTTGTAATATTCCTAATGGAAATATACAATGATAAAAAAAAAGCAAACATAGCCAAAAACACAATAAAATACTTAAGCATCAGAACACCATTTTAAAAACAAAAACTGCATTGTTGAGCCATTTTATTATAATATGAAGATGGTACAATGAGGTGCTAGAAAGAGTGCACCTGGGCTCGCTCAAGGCAAGCTAGCTAAGCCCAAATGAATAATAAGAAGTCCCCTTCAAATATGTTGTTGCTTTATCTGTTGTCTTTGTGCTAAATTGCCTAGAAATATGTTGTTGGGTGTGAATATCTGTTGCTAGGGCCTCCTCTAGTGCTTATAAAAATCTGGGAAATTAACCCTGGGATCACCACCAATAACCAACAAAAACCCACAAAGGAATTAACCAAATGTTGACCTCAGAATTTCGGCCCAAATTTCCCCTAGCTCCTTTAGTTGCTGCCTGGATTGGGACCCCTGTTTGACCCCTCAAATCTGCCCAAAAAATCCTGCCAAATTATTTTTGAGGTATTTGTCAAAAACCCAGAAATCCTAGTTTTGACATTCAAAAATTGACCCCAAATGCTTGGCCCTCCTCCACAAGCAAAAGATGTAGCCTATAGCAAATGATTCTTTTTCTACTCCGCCAAAATTCTAGGAAAGCCCCCACAACACTTCTCGAGACTCCACCTCAAGTTTTAGGCCAAACTCCATTCACTCCTCAACTCCCAAGTGTGTCTCCTCCAAGCACTACAAAATCCCTGAGCTACTGCTAGAGTCTCCTCCGCACAAACTCGCACTCCCACTGCTAGAACAATCGGAAAAGGATGGAACTCCCTCCTTGGGATGGCACTCAAAGTCCACCGAAGCAAGGGTTGAGATCTCCACTCGGAGACACTCATGTGCTAAACAACACTCGCAAACTTGGCTTATGATCAAGTGTGCTATGTCAAGGACAAGTTTCAAAATAGATGAATGAATGACTGTTGATCCCCCATTTTGTGCCTATCACTACAAGTTTTTCCTTCCTATTTAGGTCTTTTTGGCATCCCCAGACCCACTTACTTGCTATTCTACTATCCTAATCATTATTTTAATCCCCATTTTGAGGTAAAGTCTTTTATGATTATATTTTGCTATTTATTGGTGAAATTTAGTAGATATAAGTAGCAACTCATCCAACTAACTTATTATTATGGTCAAAGTGTAAACCTTCCAGAGATGTGCAAGAATGACAGCAGGAAGCAGTAGGCAGTGAACCAAGAGCTATCTTAAGTTCGGTACCTAACCGCATGTTTCTAGATGGAAAGACTGCTACACTAAGGATCCGTGATTATCCTCTCTGACTGGAGTAAACACTAAGTTTGGGATCGGTTACAAGTTGTTGAACCAATATGGACCAGTTGTTCAAAGCTATCCGCTCTGAAGGAGTAAATTAGTTGGACTATTACGATTTACCATCTTTAGTTCAGTTGTTTAAACTTAATTAAAAGCCTATAAAAGGTTGTGATGTAATATGTTAAGCTAGCGCTCAAACGTTGAAGTATTTGCTATGTATTTCATGACTTGGTTTTAATCGAAGATATCATGGTTCTGCCTTGAATTTGGATTAAGCGTTTGATGAATTGTTGATGATGACAAGTTGATTGCATTCAAGATATTTCCTTTACTGTAAGTTAGCCAGCTCCCAGGTGTGGTCGGGCCCACCCATCTAGGTTAGCTTTGTATATTGCATAACAGTGACACTGTGTGATTAGTTACAGTCAGTTTTTCCTTCACTGCGAATTGGTTTGGTTTGGCTTGCTGCATGCAAATTGTCTTAATTCGATTGTTTAGAGGATGCAGATGCGTTGATGTTTCTTTTAAACCCTTTGTTTCCATAATCCGCAATTGAATTCCTGTGTGATCCTCGTTTTGATTTTAGAACAGTGTTATGCTATGTCCATAAACCTTGCTATCGTATTGATTTATAATCGACAGAGGTGTGCTACATGGTCATTTGATGAATGAAATGAATTTGTTTATCCATTGATAGTGCCGAAATTACTTTGATATTTAAATCTCTTCAGTGATCAGGAATGAATGGGATTCGAGCTAATTAGAGTGAGATTAGTTTATCCACCAAACTATTCTTCGTTTCCTCTAAAGAACTAGATCGAATTGACTCTCTGTTGAATTATTTTGCAGGAAATATGACATAAGGAAATCCTCATTGATTGTTTGAACGTTGTAATTGGTATACCCTCGGTTTGGTTTTAAACTGATTGGATTGATGATTAAGATTGCCTTCATAAGTGTTGGATGATTTACTATCGCTTTAGCCCTGTTTCATTTGGAAAATAGACTCTTGGATTGATTAGTGGACTATGTGGATTGAACGTAGAATACAAAAGAGTGCTTTGGATGATTAGTTGTTAAATTCAAATTCATTAGTTTAGTTAGATAAATTTCCCTTGTTTTGTGTGATGATCGATTTCATTAGTTTATGTGGATAAACGATTTCCCCTATTCTGTGGATTGATTGATTACATTTCTCATAAGTTAGATATCAATTAGATTTTAACAGCAATACATTGGTTCCAAGTAAGGTTATTTGCAAGTAAGAATGATAAAAGTACAGTTTCTCTGAAATTGTTTGATTGGATTGCTACGTATGGAGTAGACTAGATACTTGAAGTTGTTTTCATCATTATGATTAATTAGGACTTGTAAGTGGTTTGATTGCAAATACAAATTGAGTTAGCAAGTTATAGAGTGAAATAGAGTTATTGTTCAGTTCAGTACTTAACTTCCAAAATCCTTGTTAGTAGGGTAACAAGCCATTAGATACAGATTGCTATTAGTACAGTTTGCTTAAGGATTGAATAGATAGACAAGTAGAAGATCTTTGTTTCTTTTGGGTATAAACTGGAAGAGCTAGAACCAACATTTGAGTGTTTGGTTGATTGAGTCTTGTGTGATTAGTAGTTCATTTTCATTACTTAAGATTAGTCGTAAATAGTTTAGTAGCTTGTCAAGTTCAAATTTGAATGCTAGGCAGAGTTTGTAAAGATATTTAAGATCTCTAGGTTAAATTTGATTGTTGGGTCTGCTTTTGACAACTAAATGTTTGCAAGTGTTAATGTTTTTATTATTCCACGAATTATTAAAAGTAAATGTTAAAACTCTAATTTAGCCCTAAATGAAGAAAGCGCAAGGAAACTCATGCTTACGAACCCCAGGTTGGCAATTAATATTAAGAGGTTTAATTTGACAATTTAATCTCTCAACATTTTGGCGCCGTTTCCAGGGAAGTTGTCATTTCTTATTCAGATAACCATTATCATTTGAGTTTCAGGATCTTGCAGGACTGTCAGAGGGTGGAGAGAGTATGATAAGACGTGAGTGAAGAGCCACGCATCCACTTTTGTTGGGGTTTCTCCAAAGTCTGCCCGATCACTGCTTGTCCTTGAATTTTTTATTTCCTTTATCTTTATGCGTAGGAGTGCAGGTAGACCTAGGAATAGTAAGGGAAGATTTATTTCTAGTTCTAGATTTCCTAAAACTTTTGTATCAATTAATATACCCATTCTCATCGTTGCTAATCGATATGCAGGACTGAGACAAGAAGGAGGAAGTGTTGATGCCAACGTGGTTTTGGATTAGGAATTCCTAGATCGAGGGGAAAGGATCATTCAACAGATTGTCTTTGACAACCCTATAGAAGAACCAGTAGAAAAACAAGACCTATTGGACGAGCAATCAACCAACATCAACCGTGTTCCAATACCCCGATCCACTCCATAATCAGCAAACCCCAACGGGTGCTGGTCGCAGAGATGGATCACCAAGATGGAGAGGACAGACACAACGAAGAACTTTAAGAAGAGGGAGAAGGTCCTCGACGCAATGGGAATCTCTTTAGAGGGGGCAACCAGGAAGACAAAGAGGAAGTCACCTTCAGATTCCCTATCCTAGATGTGACACATGACATCACAATGAAGAGCATTCCAATGGCATCTCTCCCATTGTTCTATGGTAAATCATCTGAAGATCCCGATGCCTTTCTTTTTGAATTCGATATTTTATGTCACAGTTATAATTATTATGATGATGCTCATAAACTCAAATTGTTTCCCACGACATTAAAAGATGCAGCCCTTAGGTGGTTAATGAGTCTAGGGCAACACATTATATACACATGGGATGACATGAGATCAGTTTTTCTTAAAAAGTATCAAGAATTTTGCAAGAGTAGGGACATCAATGATATCCTTAGGATGCAACAAAATGAAGATGAAAATCTAGAAGAGTATCTTGAACGGTTCCTATACAACTTTCACAAATCCCGTGGGTCCAACCTAGATGAAAAGATTATCAGAACTGTTTTCCTAAAAGGGCTAAGAGACGATTGCATTGAAACATTAAACCTGCTTAGTGGCAGAGACATTTATAAAAAGAAATTTTTTGAAGTCATTGAGTTGTGTTGCACCTATTCTAGAAGCCAAGCCAAAGTAGGTAAAAAGCTTCTGGAACTTAGAGACTATGTGCAAAAGAAAACTGCGGCTAATGTTGTTACAAGAGTCGAGCTGGGGAACCTATTAGAAAATTTTAAAACTGATATCTTGAACACAATCAGTGACCAGCTAGACACCATGAAAATTAAACAAAAAAAGGAATCCTAGAAGGCAACCATAGCAGTTTTTTTTCCAAGTGTAGGCATAAACATGCAAAAAGGGAATGTCCTTTAAACACCATCGAGGTCTGTGGAATCTATACCTTAGAGCACCCGACCGAGAAGTGCCCATCACTTCCCGGCTTACAGGCCATCTACAAGGGGAATGTTGAAACCATTGAACAATCTCAAGAAACCAAAAGACCCACCTGGAGAGGCCAAAGTCAGAATGTGTTTCCAGATCCAAATCTTCAAGGTTATAGCTAGACTCAGCCATGGACCTTTCCTACATCCTACCCTCCTTGGGTTGCTTAGCAACCACAAAATACTGCCTGGGGCTAGAATTGGAGGTCAAACCCTTATGCCAACAACTATCAACCTCCACCTCAATTCTATATGCCTTATCCAAATATGCCAAGTACTTCATATAATCCGACCACGCAAACCTATCAGCAAGCGTATAACCCTAATATGTATCAACAACCTATGCTGCCACCACCTCCTTTGCATCAATTATTACCTGCACCTACTAACCCATCATCTTTGCAGGCACCTGCTACCATAAACCCACCCCGTCCTACATTGTTGCCTGCACAACCCATACCTAACCCAAACCATAATATGTTACCTCAACCAGTGCAAAATATTGATATTCAACCTTTTCCCACATACATGATCACTGCCATTCCTCTGAACGAAATCCAATTATGATCAGGAAAGACAATCAACAAAGGAAAATCAGTTGTCGTCATCCAAGAAGAGGTACCCTCCACGTCATCCGAAAATCATTCACAAAACGAAAAACAACAACAGAAAGAAGAAGAATCACCTGAACCACTGTACCCGGAAAGACTAATAGTAAAGAAAGAAGAGGTCCCGCTTGAATATGACCTGGAAAATGAACTTAGGAATGTCTGTATTAAAATCCCACTTTTACAAGCAATTAGAGACATTCCCATATACACCAAAATTGTCAAGGATCTCTGCATTAAGAAACCGGGAAGAAAGGGGCATAAGAACCAGAATGTCAAAATCATGAGCCAAATGTCCACTATGATCTCTGACATGCCTGCCAAATACAATGACCCTGGGAATCCCATTGTCACTATTGAAATAAACAGAGTACTTCTGCCAAACACTCTTGTAGATCTAGGGGCAGCAATAAATGCAATGACTTATGAAACAATGATGTCATTACAACTACCGGGACTTAAGACCACCCCTATCCTTTTAGAAATGGTAGATAAATCTGTCGTTAGACCAATAGGATCCCTGGAGGACATAGTAGTTACTATTGCCTCTTGGCAATACCCCATAGATTTTATAGTCATTTCCCCAAAAACCTCTAGGCCTAGACACCCAGTAGTCCTAGGGCGGCCATGGCTGGCAATGGCTGATGCCGTCATAGGATGCAGAAATGGGGAAATGATCATTTCTAATGGTCCTCAAAATCAAACATTGTCTATTTTTCCACCTGCTCAGATAGTTGCCGAAGTACCATTATGGCTCGAAAACCCATATGGAGATGAAGATTGCATGTTCCCCTTGTTAACATTATATCAATCTAAACGTCTCCACAAGCATTATGATAAGCATGTTTTGTAGCAGTTTTTAGCAGATAGCTCTTGTATCAATTATCCCATATCTTTTAATGGTTACTAGCATGTGTTTAGTGATGAGTTTAAGGAAACCTGCCACCCAGCTGTCTTCGCTTCATTTGCAGCAATGGAGGAAATTCATAAGCTCACCATAGAACCAGTGGAAATATTTGAAGGGAAAATCTTACATATTGGTACAAGATTGACTGCAGAACAAAAGCAGCAGTTGATGAGTATGGTTCATGACCAAATCAGAGCATTCACATGGGATTACTTAGATATGAGGGGTATACATCCAGACACTTGCATCCACCATATGTATACAAATAAAGAAATGAGACCAGGCCACATTGCATAACTATTTTCCATTGCCCTTCATCGATCAAGTTCTCAACACGCTTTCAGGTAAGAAATATTTTTCTTTTCTAGATGGTTACAGCAGGTACAATCAAATACAAATAGCCGAAGAAGACCAGGAAAAGACTACCTTCACATGCCCATGGGGTACTTATGCATATAAAGTCCTTCCCTTTGGTCTTTGTAACACCCCTGCCACTTTCCAAAGAGCTCTACTTGCCATTTTTTTTATCTGATCCATAATTGTGTGGAAGTCTATATGGATGACTTCACAATCTACAGAAATGACTTTCCACAAGCTTTGGAGAATCTAGAGAAGGTATTAATCCGTTGTCAAGAAGTTGATCTAGCCCTTAGTAGCGATAAATGTAGAATGATGCAAACTAAGGGAATTGTTCTAGGCCATCATGTGTCATTTGAAGGGATTCAAGTTGACCCAGCAAAAATCAAGGTAATTTCGTGTATCCCTATTTTTCACTCGCAAAAAGAGGTAAGAAGTTTTTTAGGGAACGTAGGATATTATCGACGATTTATTGAGAATTTCACTAGAATTGCAGCACAATTATTCAAATTGTTAACTAAAGATGTTGACTTTGTATGGAATGTCAACTACAAGCTTTTAGGTACTGAAGGAGAGATTATCTACTGCTGCAGTGCTAAGAGGCCCAAATTGGTCCTTACCTTTTCATATTTGTATAGATGCTTCAAATACTGCACTAGAATCAGTTTTGGTGCAAAGGGAGGATAACTTTCCCTATGCCATTTACTTTGTTAGCAAAATTCTCTCTACCGCCAAATTAAATTATACAGTTACTGAAAAAGCGCTGTTAGCAATTGTTCATGCTATAGGAAAGTTTAGACATTATATTACCAATTATGAGACATTTGTCCATACTGACCATTATGTTGTTATATTTTTAATGAATAAACCTATTACTAACGGTAGGATAACTAGATGGTTGTTGTTTTTACAAGAATTCAATATAACTATAATTGATAGGCTTGGAAGAGATAACTTGGCAGTTGATTTCTTATCTCGTTTGAATCTTACACAGGGAAGCATGCCCCAACGAATTCCCAGATGAAGCTCTATTTGCCATTTCTACTGTTACTCCTTGGTTCGATGATGTTGCCAGTTATCTGGTATCAGGAAAACTACCTCAAAACCTGTCGGCCTAAGAGAGGCACAATATAGTGCAACGCAGTGCTAGTTTCTCCTGGATCGAGGGAGATCTATTTTATACAGGGCCAGACTTGATTATGAGGCGGTGTGTGCGGGAAGATGAAATGCATGATATATTAAGTGCCAGTCACAACGAGCCTTGTGGTGGCCATTTTGTCGATAAAAGAACGACATATAAAGTTCTCCATACCGGATACTATTGGCCGACCTTATTTAAAGATGCCAAGAAGTTTGTTTTGAGTTGTGACGCTTGCCAACGAATGGGGAGACCAGTTGCCTCCGATGAAATGCCTCTTCAACCACAAATTGCCATTGAACCCTTTGAGAAGTGGGCATTGGACTTCGTAGGGCCCATCTCCCCAATGTCAAACAAGAATAAATATATTTTGGTGTGCACTGATTACGTCACCAAGTGGGTGGAGGCTAAAGCATTGTATGTTGCCACTGAAAAGGTAGTAGTAGATTTTTTGTTCGAGGACATCTTTACAATATTTGGGGTGTCGCGTGAAATTATCACTGATCAAGGGACCCAATTTACATCAAATTTGGTCAAGGCACTCACGGAGCAATATCAAATTAAGCACCGCAAATCAACCCCTTACCACCCCCAGGCTAATGGGCAAGTGGAGTCCACGAACAAAGTGTTGGAATCCATCCTTACAAAAATAATTCAACTGCATCACAAATATTGGGCGGAAAAGTTACCAGAAGAACTTTGGGCTTACCAGATCACTTGGAGGAATGTGACCGAGCATACACCTTACGAATTAGTCTATGGTAAACAAGTACTCTTGCCCATCGAATTCCAGGTAAAAACATTCAGAACTGCCACTCAGTTGGGCATGAATTTAAATGAGGCTCAAGAACAGAGATTGATGCAATTGAACGAGCTTGATGAGATCCGACAAGATGCCTACCACAGAACTGCATTAGTACAAAACCAAAGAGCCCGATGGCACGATAAATTTATTAAGAAGAAAGTCTTCTGTCCAGGTGACTAGGCCTTGTTATACGATAGTAAGTTTAAGCATTTCAAAGTTAAATTTTCTTCTAGATGGTTAGGAATGTATGAGGTAACTTAAGTTTTTGATAACGATTTAGTTCATATGTGTACTATCGATGACGACAAGACTTCTTTTGTAGTAAATGGCCATCGGATTAAAGTTTATCATAAACCACTTTCACGTGATCAATTTTTGTAGGAAGTTCGAGGGGATCCAAGATTGGAGCTGATTCATGCCAATGATCAGCCCCTTGCTGGTTTGGTTGATTAATTCCTTTTATATTTACAAATGTATATATATATATATATATATATATATATATATATATATATAAGTAAACCAGTGGGCTGTCACTTTTTATATCTGTAGGTGGTCCTCCCCATAGCCCATGTAGAATAAAGGAGGAATCCACCAGGAGCAAGTTTATTCCTTTATCTAGGTGGATTATTTGTGGAAAAGGAATGGTGGAGTCTCCTTTGGAAGCCTTCAGACTCTCTAAACATGAAGCTCCCGAGCATCGACTGATTCAGGCTCGTAAATAATATGGACCAGTATTAGTTAAGGATTCCTTGAGTATAGAACTATTCTTTTCTGGGCTCAAGGAAATGTTTACGGAAAGGAAACCCCCTGGAGTCTACTATGGGCAATTAAAACTCTCTAAATATGAATGCCTCGAGCACTAACTACTTTAGGCTCATTAAAATAATAAGGTAGTAGTAGTTTAGGGATCCTTTGGGCATTGAATTATTCTTTTCTAGGCCCAAATGAATAACTACGGAAGAGAAGCCTCCATGGAGCTCTCTTTCTGGTCATTTCCAGCTCCCTAAAGAAGAAATGCCCCAGGAAGTCATCATTCCAAGCCTAGTTAAAATCCATGGATTGATAAGCAGTTTTCTTTTTCTAAAAATAATGAGAAGCCCGGTCTATGGCATCAAATATGAAGGCTCTGAAATCATGTCAGAGAGCCTATGCCTTATACTATGTTTGGATTCAGTTATTTTTGTATAAGGATCCCATAATTCTGATTCATCATTCTCTATTCAAAATGCCTATGTCACATGCTCTGTTTAAAATTCTTATGTTCCATACTCTGTTCAAAATTCCTATGTTTCATACTCTGTTCAAATTCCTATGTTTCACATGAAACTCATATTACATTCGAGGGTCCTGAGATTTTGCCTAAATTTGGGTCCTATAATCGCACATTTGTTGTCACAATATGTGCAAAGAAACCTTTTGCATCATAAAAAGAAATCATTTTTTTTATATGTTAACATGTTGTCCGAGTCAGGGCCATCTTCACTAACAGTGGAAGAATGATCATGGTTACTAATTCACTCTGTTGTGTAAGTACAGATTCAGGGAATCAGTACTCAACTCGACGAAGTCACAACATGGCAATTTTCTAGAGTCAAGGTAGCAACACACAATTGCAGAAGGCGTTGCTTAAGCACATCTGATTACACACTCGACACAAATCATTAAAGTAGTTCAGGTACGCACTTGTATTCTGCTTAAATTTAACTAATAGGTGGTTAAAATGTTAATCATAGAAGCATGCCTGTGAATCTATCCTAAGATCGTCGTGATCATATATCCTACTCCCTTAACTATCTATTCCCGATCCCATAAGCAGTTACCCTCTAGCACATTGATAAGACACAAACCATAATCGCCACCGCTCATGATCTATCCTTGCTATGTAATGATGTCTGCTCGCCCACTTGGCCATCATTTCATGGTGAGAACGCACTGCCTCATAGCCAAGAGACTCACATGCTCCCTTAATGGATTGCACATTGCAATCAAGTGCCATGCTCCAAACCAGTTGATGATGGGACGATCACCATAATGGCCATCGATCCCACACATCAAATCTATCATCATGATGGTCATTCATCCGTGATTAAAATAGAGGGCCGCTGCAATCATGGGGAAGTATCAATAAGAGACCAACAGTGTAGACAATTGGGAGAAAAGGAAATTACAGCACAACGCAGGTGCCATGGTATCAGACAGGCACGGACCCACCTTTGTTCAATTCTCGCACAACACAGAATATGAACAATGCAAAGGAATTCTGGAGGAGAAAGGCTGGATGACTTTTCTCCAGAAGTTTCAAGGTTATAATGATTAGGTTGCAATGGCATTCGCACAAAATTTCAATGGTGAGCACACCCAAGTCGGCAACCTAAACTTCAGAGTCACAGAGGAATCCATAAGCAGGGCTATTGGGCTACCAGTTGTGGGTGAGCAATTTTTTAAGGGTGGGTAGTTAGAAATACCAAATTGCACCATGTTCTTGAAGCCTGCCTATCGGTCGATCAACTAGGCGAAAGGAGTGCTTTGCAACTACATTGAGGAGTGATGGCATCCACTACTGACGATGCTACAACACTTCGTGACCTGTGAAGGAAGGTTTTCCATTGTATTTCTTTATCATATTCGGCTCATGGTCCATTTCACTGAAGATAGGCAATTGAATATTCCTCATTTTCTAAGATTAAGCTTGCACAAAATGGCGAAGGGTGTACAGTCGCATGGAAAGAAGCCAGAAATTGTATTGTATCACCATAGTTTAATTAAAATTCTATTGGTTTTGAGCTTAAGAAAAAGGAAGCGGTCATGGGAGGACTTCCTTATTGAGGAATTCACTAGGAAAGAAACGCAGACAAAGGGTCGACAATGGACAGTGGGTCACTCCCTAAAAATTGATGATGCAACACCTCCATCCAAGTCCGAGTCTACCCCTACCCACTCCCCCACTCCTGCTTCCACACTCCCCCATACAGTTGCAGACAGTTTGAAGGATGGCGCAAGAACGATTCCTGTAGAAATCCCAATGGACTCACCCCGGAAAAGGAAGCACGATCAACCTAAGCCCAACCAACCCGAATTGAGTCCCATGACTGAAAGCCACGCGTTTGAATCTCCAGCAAAACCCTCCCTAAACCTCGAAAGTGCCACTCCTAAGACTAAACACCGGCGACCCCTATTCGCCTTCAGCACTCCCCTCAATTCTGCGGCCGAGACCTCAGCTCAAGGACATCGTCGGACTTGAAGCATGGCCCATACACTGCAGACCAAGACTATTGGCACCAACCTCGACCACATTCATATCTCCTCCTTCTGTGTTGTTGATATCCCACCATCAAAAATGTCTCTTAGGGAAGAGCCCATTGCCACAACCAAAGTAAAAATCCCTGTGGATATCACACGAGATATGGAGACTTTGTCTCCCGCCTAACTGTCAGCAAGCAGAAGCACCACAAAGGCCACCCTGCATTAGTCTTCTCCAAAGGAATGTACAGGGAAGTCACCTGGAGGTAGCACCTCACAGCAGTCGATGACCCCGACTAAAGCCCCTACATTTGATGCTGAAGCAAAATTTAAAATTAGGCTTGTCAAGCTGTGAAAAAACAATATCCAAGCTTAGGGAACATGCAAATAAATAAAGGTCTTATTCCATTTTGTAAGGGATGTAAACCAGCAAGTACAGGACTCCAACATGATGTTGTATGCCCAGAACGATGCTTTGGCCAGGAAGAACAAGCACCTTCTGCGGTGGAAAGCGGCAAGGAACAAACCTACTAAATGGTTGAATCCCAAGGGATTAGCACTGCAATTTCAAAAATGTTCGCCACCTATCAGACAAGGGATTGATGTCCTAATCAAGACTATTGGTATTTGACCAAAGTCTCTTTCATTTGAATACAGTTTCCTTTTTGTTGGATGCATGAGGGCATGCATCAGAATTGACATGGGAGGATGTTGATCCCCCGTTTTGTGCCTATCACTACAAGTTTTTCATCCCCCCACTTTAGCCTTGTTTCATTTGGCAAATAGACTCTTGGATTGATTAGTGGATTGTGTGGATTTAATGTAGAATACAAAAGAGTGTTTTGGATGATTAATTGTTAAATGAAAATTCATTAGTTTAGTTAGATAAATGATTTCCCCTGTTTTGTGTGCTGATCGATTTCATTAGTTTATTTGGATAAATGATTTCCCTTGTTTTGTGAATTGATTGATTACATTTCTCATAAGTTAGATATCAATTAGATTTTAACAGCAATACATTGGTTCCAAGTAAGGTTATTTGTAAGTAAGAATGATTTAAAGTACAGTTTCTCTGAAATTGTTTGATTGGATTACTACGTATGGAGTAGACTAGATACTTGAAGTTGTTTTCGTCATTATGATTAATTAGGACTTGTAAGTGGTTTGATTGCAAATACAAATGAGTTAGAAGTTACAGAGTGAAATAGAGTGATTGTTCAATTCAATACTTAACTTCCAAAATCCTTGTTAGTAGGGTAACAAGCCATTAGGTACAGATTTCTTAAGGATTGAATAGTTACTACAAGTAGAATATCTTTGTTTCTTTTGGGTATAAACTGGAAGAGCTAGAACTAGCATTTGAGTGTTTGTTTTATTGAGTCTTGTGTGATTAGTAGTTCATTTTCATTACTTAAGATCAGTGGTAAATATTTTAGTAGCTTGTCAAGTTCAGATTTGAATGTTAGGCAGAGTTTGTAAAGATTTCTAAGATCTCTAGGTTAAATTTGATTGTTGGGTTTGCTTTTGACAACTAAATGTTTGCAAGTGTTAATGTGTTTATTACTCCACAAATTATTAAAAGGAAATGTTAAAACTCTAATTTAGCCTTGAACGAAGAAAGCGCAAGGCAACTCGTGCTTACGAACCCCAAGTTGACAATGAATATTAAGAGGTTTTATTTGACAATTTAATCTCTCAACAATGACCAAAATGAGTGCCTCTTGATCTATTTATAATTCGTGGCTCCTTCTATCCTTGTGGTCCCCACTCTCTCTCTCTCTCTCTCCCCTAATTCACACTCCCTTCTCTTTCCTCTCTCTTCCAAGAGTGTGAGTTCCCTCCTTGGGTCAAATTTCTCTTTCTTGTGGTCCCCACTTTCCACTATAACCACAATATTCTCTTTTCCTGCTAATTCCTAGTGTCGGAATTTCATCCTCTCCCCAATCTCATCTCTAATGCTGAAATTAAAAATTGGGGATATTACACCAGTGTCAATGAGAAAAGAGTCCAATTGTAGGTCACAATTCTAATAGGTAAAGTAGGTCGTAGGTTTGAATTACAAGGCAAGCCGTAGTTGACTGAGACTAAAAAGGTTGCATTTGATTCAATAGTACCATTAAAGACTGACGATGTGACTTGCGACCTATGGGATAACTAGAATAACCTAGTTGCAATTCTCTATGGCTAGGTGAGTCACAATTCCCATTTGTAGTACTACTAAGAATTAGATATGTGATTAGTGACTTAGTGGGATGATAAGACTTGGTCTAGTCGCAACAGAGAAGGTCACACTTGGTTTTGTTAGTCGACAAATTGTGGGGAATGTAAATGTGATTTGCGACTTAGGCCTAATCGTGATTGTCAATTATATCACAGATCACATTTCTTGATCGTAATTTACTGAGAAATGGGTTTGCGAGAAGTGGTAAAGGAGGGAGAGGGTGCATGCTTTATATCATAGCCCCAAAAATTGCATCATGCATCTTTGCCATAGACATCTAAAACTTGTTTGCAAATTAAGGTTCAATCCTTCGTTGAGTTTTGAGAAGGCGTTTTTGCGGCCCATAAGATATGCTACCCAATCAATTATTTGTTTAAAGATCTTAACCCTAGAATTGGTCTGTAATGGGGGTTAAAGGGTTTTCTATGGGAAAAACAAAGAGGGTGTTGGTGTGAGAGTATTTTATCAACAAGGAAATATTTACCAAAACAAATTATTGGGGGTTTTCACCCAAGCTAAGCCATAAGAATGCATATGGTCGAATAAAAAAATCCCATCCAATATATACCGAACCCTTTTGCACAAAATCGTAAACAATTTGAAGTCATTACGGTGGAATGGTGTGTGACATTTTGGGGCGAAGAAATAAAAGTGTCAGTTTCTAGAATTAATGGAATAGACAATATCTATTCAAGAGCTCAACTACATGCATAACTGGAAGGTTGAGGGTGAGGGCATAGGGATTGGGTGTAGAGGGAGAAGGAATAGAGTTCGTTTTTGGAAGTTAAAAGTAGGTAAGAGATGGAAAACGAATCAATGAAAAACTTGTCACTCTAGAAAATAAGCAATGGTTGTAGAGATGGGTTAGTTACTTACCTATAGGTCATGCTCACAATGCACATCCAAAGGGAGGTCTGCTTGTCCAGGTGTAGAGGCAGTATGAATTGGTATGATCGAACGAGTTTTTTTTATAAAGAGGAGGCACATGCGAGGGAGGTCGCATTTAGGAATTGCACACTGAGAATATCGCATGTGATGGACTCAGTAGGGTTTGCAGGTCATGATTATCGATCAAAGTGAGGAGCTAATGTGAACTAAAAACATGACTTGCGACTTGGTGAAAAAGGGTGCCTAGAGGAGGTCACAAGTCGCGATTGCAAAGGATAGTGAGGAATAATTGTAATCTCATAGTGCAATTTTTCACTGATGATGCTTTGGGGAGGTCATAGGTCACAATTTTAGTCATCAATGAGGTTGTCACTAAAAATTTCAAATGCAACCTACGACTAGGTGAGAAAAATGTAAGTTTTAAACTTAAGGGTTAAACTTGTTAGACCCTAGAGAAACCCTGGTTAGGACAAACCCTAGGAGGCCATAAGCAAAGTGAAATATGAAGTTGAAAAAAGGGGATCTCCAAAAATTTTAAAAGGTCGAAATTTTTGAGCTATTGTAGAGGCTACAACACGTACTTAATATAATTTGAGTCATCCTTCCGTACCTTCCATTATCAAGGGAGCATCTCCCTCATTCAATGTGAATGAGCCACTAAATCAACCTCACATTTCGTTGTTGGGTGTTCAAAGGGAGGGTTCTATGATTTCTTAGCCCCTTACCCTAAAATATAGCTCTTCAAGGTTTTTTAGACACCAAAGGGAGAGGGGAGGAAGGGGTTATCGCTTACACTACAAGGAGCAGGTCCTAAAAGGTCATTTCTTCCCTCAAAAATAGAGCTAATTGGTCTTGATCTTGAGAGGGGCCCTAGTTCACTAGCTAATTGGTATAGAAGGGGCCTATCGTGGAAGGTTCGCCAAGCGAGCTACCTTTTATTCAGCTAGTCACAATGCACATTTAACAAATATTAATGATAAAATATAGACACAAAATTTTGATGGATGTGGACCATGTATCATTTGTGGTTTTAATTTGCTTAGAGTGGAGATTTGGCTCTAAACCAAAAGATAATATCTATATAAACAATTAGTAATAACATAATTCTAATTTTGGCATGATATCTTTTGATTCAAAACCAAAGCTCCACTCAAAAATCCAATAGGAACCTAGATAGGAACCTAGACCAAAACATTGTAAACATGAATTCCCAAAATTTTGCTAAGTTGTGCCTTTAAGAATCGCTCTTGTGCTTTTGATAGAATATACATTTTGGTTGCAAGTGGAGCCCTGGTTCTAAATCAAATGATATTATGCCTAAATGCAACCGTGCCAAGTATGAAGATTACATGTCATCTCAAATGTGAATCAAAATGTGTTACGAGGCATCCTATGCATGGCTAACCAACATCATTATATCATATTACAATGCAAAAATGTGGGAGGATTTTAAAATGGTCAAACTACCCAAAGTATCATAGAAATTATAAGTAGTATGCAAACTTCTGTGTAACTATTAACAAGAAGGTAGCAGAATATTTTAAAAGGTAGGTGGAATTATTGTATCTTCATAAAGATTAAGAGTATGATTTACATGAAGACATTTGGTTAGTTAATCAAACATATGGTTAAGTTCTACTTTTTGGCAATATTTACCCCCTTGCCCTAAACTTTATTAAGCCATATTGAAATTTGGTTTATTCATTGAGTAATGATAACTAGTATAAATGGATTATATTTGCAAACCATGTAGCTCATATTTATTATATAAATCTCTCAGTAATTATTAACAAGAAGGTAGAAAAATAATTTAAAAGGTGGAATTATTGTATCTTCATAAAGCTTAAGAATATAATTTACATGAAGACATTCAAATCCTAGTGAATAAAACATATGGTTAAGTTTTACTCTTTGGCAATATTTTCCCCCTTACCCTACACTTTATTAAGCCATATTGATAGGTATAGAAATTTTTATTATTCATTGAGTAATGTTGATGAGAATAAATATATTATATTTGCAAACCATGTAGCTCATAGTTATAATATAACTCTTTTTGTCTTCTCAACAATGCAAGAACAAAGCATAACTACACATTTTAATAGATGTACAATAAATACAATTGCCACTTATCTTCACAGCAAACACAACGTGTTTACATTCTTTTGGTCTAGGTTCTTGTTACCGCTCAAACTAGCAGGGGTCCTAGGAGGGAGTCCTAAAGGGACAATTGCTAGGTCAAGGGCAAAAATGGATCAATAGCCCATTGTCACCTCAGCTAAAGGTCCCTACTCTTTACAGAATTTCACTGATGGGAGGAGACCGGGTATGATAAGGATCACAAAGATGAATAGATCAAAGATAGGATGAAGGGTGATTCTAGAAGCCTATTCACAAGAGAGCCTCAAGATTGTGTCTTGCTCGTCTTGGAAGACAAGATGGAAGGATCTCAAGGAAGGGCTTGGGGAGAACTTTAAGGGCTACATTTTGAGTATGTGTCCAATAAAGGAGATCCCTAATCCCTAGAATTATTGTGGAAACTTGGGTTCCATGTGATCTTTGATAAATTAACCTTGATAGTGTTGATGTGACCCATTAGAAATCCCTACTGTGTTATATGGTTTATTTCACCTACTTGTTTATTCCATTAACAAGTTATTTATACATATAAATATTGAAAATAAACACAAATTCAGCCTTAACTCATATACAGATCATCAACTGAAATACTAGACAAACACACAATGGACATCGTTATTTTTCAACAATCGTCCCTGGAAAAACCTAATACGGGAAAACCGGTGCAGCAATTCTGAAGGTTTTATTATTAAGCAGATTTCTTGAGAAAAACTAGGGTGTCAAACTCACTCACCCAATAGAGATTGTTACACGGTATTAATACCTCTTCTCGGAGATAGATATTCAACTAGTCTGCCCCACAAAAATCCTTTCGGTGCTTCCTCTCGGCTCTGCGTCAGCCCTGCTAGCCTCGGGATCACTCCTGAATACTTTGCGTCAACCTTCTAACTCTCTACATCAGCTCTTTGGCCTTCTGCGCCACCCACGCAAGCCCCTCAGCCTCTGCTCAGTCTCTAGCTGTGTCTGCCTAGCTCCTGTTGCCTCTGCATCAGCCTCTTCAGTCACTACGCTGACCCTCAGGCACTATCTCTACCTCTCTGCTATGTACTCACTTCCCCTCACTACAATAGATCACTTGTTCGAATTTCCTCAGCAAACACCGCTCCAGAAAATCGAACTGACTGATCAATCTTGGTGTATCTCCAACTGGCCCTCAAGCCTCCTCTTATACTTTTCATGTTGAGTCTTCAACGACCGAGATTAAATATTTAAGCAATGGCTAAGATTAGAGTTGGCTTGATCCATGTCATTTAGAACATTCTCACCCAGTTTTATATTAATACCCATTATTATTTTAATTTTTCTAAGTTTAGACTTAGGAACTCCATTAAAAATATTAATTATTTTAATATCTCTCTAACCGAGTGGAATTTAGCCAAACCATTTCTGGGTCTTGGAGATCTCATGTGCTTTAGCCTCTTCACCAGTTTTCACGGCTAGAGAACATATGATGCTACCACAAATCAACATATAGTGCATGCAACCACATAGGACCAAGTGGACCCGAGGTTAGGTCAAGCGGATAGGATTTAGCAACCAATGATATACTTGACCTAATTAGGGAGGGGAATGGATCAAGGAATGAATTTTAAATGAAAGGCAATGCAAGGATCCTAGTGAGGTTTCTAGCCTAAGGGAAACCAAAGGCAAGAATTGGTCTTCGAGCTAGGGCTTGCGATATCTCACAATCCCACTGTCAAAATATCATGAAATTTGGAAGGCTTTTTAAGGACACACTAACGCAGATATGGAAAAAAACTAGAAGTATTTGAATGGCTATATATTGAGATAATTGATGCCCTAGGTGACCTATGTATGTTAGGCCTAGAAAAAGAGGGGAAGGTGAAAGAAATAAACTTTAAAGTGATCACCAGAGGAGGACCAATGCTTTGTCCTTTTGGAGAGATGGCGTCATGGAATATTTAGAGTTTGGGTTGATTTCCACTTGTCAAGGAGGCCTAAAAGACAACTTTGTTGGGCATTAGGGCTTAATGGAAATAGCTTCAAGGCAATTTATACTTTGTTCAACAATATTTAGAAACTTTTCAAGAAAATGATGTCTCTAGGAACATTCATTCATTTAAACATGGCCCAATCATGATACAACACTATTTAGAGATTTAATTTCCACAATTTCATTCCAACAAAAACAACAAATTAACCCTAGAATAGTGAAAATCCCAATATCATGAATGTAGTAAAATAAAGAATCAAGATAGCATTAACATAGTACTTGCATGTAAGAAGAATGTATACAATCACAAAGATATTCCAATCATAGAAACTCCAAGACAAATAAGAATAACCAAACATCGAAATTCATCCATTTATCCAAAAAGTCTCATCCTCAAAATATAACGAAAATATCACAAGAAGATATGATCCGATCCAAGTGATGATACAAAATGAATTCATGTCTCTTCTATTTATACACTCATTAGGAGTTCAAATTACCTAATTTGAGCTTACATTAGTCCATCAACTAAAATAATGTGCAAATAACTATCTTTTGGTGACAAGCCCACCAAACTAGCTCATAAAAAAATAATAAGCCTCCCAAGAGGTCAAATAATCAATAATGCATGTTGTTGGGCTCTTTGAGAGGCCTGATGAAGTCCATAAGTTCCAAAATAATGAATTGGAAATCCAAAAGTAATGGACAAGGGTTGGTGTAATATCCCCAAGGAAAACTAACAGTAAATATGCAAAGAAAACATAGACAAAAACACCATAAAATAGTTAACACACAATCAGACCATAAATTGCACCAAAACCTATGTTGTTGAGCTTTTTTTATTAATAAATATGGGTGTACAATAAGGTACTGGAAGGAATGCACCTGGGCTTGCTCAAGGCAAGCTATGAAAGCCCTAAATGAAAAATAAGACACCCTCCTCTGATTTGCTACTATGTTGTTCTAGCTCTATGTTGAAGATGCCTAGCAATATGTTGTTGTCTGAATAGATCTGTTACTAGGACCCTCTCCGATGCTCAGAAAATTCTGGGAAATTATTTCCCGCCTCACCACCAAATACTCAGAATAACCCACAAAGGATTTGGCCAATGCTTAACTTCGGAAATTCGGCGCTATTTCCCCTCAATAGCTCAACTACTAACTGATTCGACCCACCTATAAATTCCACTGCAAAATGCCTCCAAAATGGCTGCAATAATCCTAAAAATGCTTCCCTGATCTTCACTCCAAGTTTCAACCCCAATAAAAAATCACTCCACCTCTCGAAGTTCTCCCACCAAGAACAGTGCAATCCATGTGCTGTTGTAGTTGCTTCGCTCCCAGAAAATCAACCCTCCTGCTGGTAGTGTGAAAAGGCAAGGTGAAACTCCCTCCTTGGGCTGGCACTCAAAGTCCACCGAAGCAAGGATTGAGATCTCTGATCAAAGACACTCATGTGCTAAACATCACTTGTATATTTGGCTTCAGCTCAAGTGTGCTCTTGTCATAGACAATTTTGCAAATGATGAATGAATGAAGAAATGAGAGTTCCTTCCTCCTTTTGTCAAGATGCCTCCAAAATGCCCATGTGGGCCCAGCTTGAACTTCCCACACCAAATCCACTCCAATGAGAGCGTACTTCCCATGTGGGCCAAAATTCTCATAAGGTGGTCCGCACACTCCACCAAAGCCACAAATTTTCCCTCCAACTCTAATGTTTGGGTGTGTCTTAAGCCAAAAATAAAATGTGGGTCCTCTAACCCATCTTTCCTAAGTGCATCCATGTAATAAAACAAAAATGAGCACAATTGATATTTCACTTAGCAAAATTCTAAGTGGGAATATCACAGTCCTCCCCGCCAAAATGTTGTTTGTCCTCAAGCAACTGCAATGAAGGATGCTGAAGTATCTACTCCCCCTCCCAGGTTGCGTCCTCATCTAAAAGATTCCTCCATTTGATAAAAAACTCCTTGATGACCTGGTTTCTCAAATTCCTCTCTCAGATATCCAAAATAGCCTATGGTTCTAGAACTAAATGCCCCTCATCATCCATAGGAGGTAGTTTTGTGGTTGTTGTAACATGTTGTCCCAACACCTTTTCAGGCAAGACACATGAAATATGTTGTGCACTTGACTCCACTGGGGTAGCTCCAGGCCATATGCTACCTCCCAAACCCTCCGAGTGACATGATACAATCCATAGAAGTGGGGTTTGAGCTTCTTAAACCCCTTCTATTTGAGTGAAGACTGTCGATATGGTTGAAGCCTCAAGAAGACTAAGTACCCTACCTTGAACTGCCTCTCAACTCTGCCCCTATCTGCATAAAGCCTCTGCTTCATTTGGTCCATCCACATGTTGTCTTTAAGAGCCCTCAAAATGTCTTGGCTATCCCATATCTAATCCTTGGACCTTGTTTCCCTGCTGTCTCCAAACATAATGTCAAAAAAAGACAATGCATCGTAACCATACAAAGCTTCGAATGGTGACATACCTATGGACATGTGGTGTGTAGTGTGGTAGCAGTATTCACCCAAGTGTAACTATCTCCGTCTACATGTCTGTCTGAGGGTGATAACTAGTACTCGGAGTGATCTTAGTGCCCACCAACAAAAATAGCTCTTGCCAAAATCCACCCATGAACTAGTTGTCCGGTCACTGACAATGGTCTTTGGGAGACCATATAGCTGAAACACCTCCCTGAAGAACAATTTGGCCACCTATGAGGCCGAGTACCAGGCTAAGATGGCAAATAAATGAGAAAACTTCATCAAACGGTCCACCACTACGTAGATGCAATCATTTCCCTGTACTATGGGTAGATCAGTAATGAAATCCATTGATATGCTCTCCCATTTCCTGGGAAGTAGCTTCATTAAGCCTGCGAGATTTGATTGTTGACCCTTGTTCCACTGGCATGTGTCACACTCCCTGATATGCCTCAAAACATCATCCTTGAGGCCCCCTCCATGCAAAGCACTCTCTAATGGCCATGTATGTCTTCGTGAACCCCTGGTGCCCTACTAGTGGTGAGTCATGGGCGGCTTGTAGAATCTTCTCCCTCAACTCGGAGCTGGGGACTAAATAAATCTGGTCTCGAAAGTAGATCACCTCATTCATCACCCTATACTGGTCATCTGCCACCATCCCATCAAGGCCCTCACACGCAAACCAATCCTTGGAGTAATCCAATAGTAGTTTTGTCCTCCAATCTGGGGCATTGCTCATCAAAGAAAGAGTGGTTGGCATCCTAGACAACAGATCAACCACCACGTTGTTCCTTCCCTTGACATACTCAATGTCAAAGTCATATGCTTGGATCTTTCTCACCCACTTTTGTTGCCTCTCCTGCAACTATTTCTGCTCGAAGAAGAACTTGAGGTTGTTGTGATCTGTCTTGACTTTGAACCTATTCCCCACCAAATATTGTTTGAACTTGGCCAACGCATGCATGATGGCCAAAATCTCCTTATCATATATGGAGTACAGTTTCTCATGGGGCAATAGATTCCGACTCTCAAAAGCTATGGGGTACCCACCCTGCATCAACATGAACCCCACACCCACTCTTGATGCATCACACTCCAACAAAAAGGTTTAGGTGAAGTCAGAAAGTTCCAACACCAGAAAACTACTCATGACATGTTGGAGGCACTCAAAAGCCTCCTACATTGTAGTGATCTACTCAAATGCCCCTTTCTTCGTCAAGTCAGTGAGGGGTGCTGCTAGCTGGGAGAAGCCCTTCATGAAATTCCTGTAATAGGTGCAAATGGCCACAAAACTCCTTAGCTCGGTCACATTCATCAACATGAACCCCACACCCACTCTTGATGCATCACACTCCAACACAAAGGGTTAGGTGAAGTCAGGAAGTGCCAACACCAGAAAACTACTCATGACATGTTGGAGGCACTCAAAAGCCTCCTACATTGTAGTGGTCTACTCAAATGCCCCTTTCTTTGTTAAGTCAGTGAGGGGTGCTACTAGCTGGGAGAAGTCGTTCATGAAATTCCTATAATAGGTGAAAATGGCCACAAAACTCCTTAGCTCAGTCACATTCCGGGGCTCTGGCCAATCCCGGATAGCTTGGATATTCTCCTCATGTACTCTCAAACCGTCCACCCCAATTATGTGCCCAAGATAGAGCATCTTAATCAACCCAAACTTGCACTTGGATAGTTTAGCATAGAACTATTGCTCTTTCAGAATGTGTAGTACTATCTCAATGTGTTGCAAGTGCTCTTCCCAAGTCCAGCTATAGATCAATATGTCATCGAAGAACAGTAGCATGAACTTCCTCAACTTCCCATGAAATATGTGGTTCATGCATGACTGGAAGGTAGTTGGCACATTGGTCAGCCCGAAGGGCATAACTAAAAACTCGAAGTGCCCATAATGGCATCAAAATGTTGTCTTTGGGACATCCTAGTCCCTCACCCAGATCTGATGGTACCCCGACCGCAAATCAATCTTCAAAAAGAAATTAGCCCCCCTCAACTCATCCATTATCTCATCTATACGTGGGATGGGGTAGCGGTTCTTCAGTGTCTTCTTGTTGAGGGCCCAGTAATCTATGCACATGCGTAAGGAATCATCCTTCTTCTTCACCAGTACAACCGATGAGCAAAAGGGCTAGAACTAGGCTTGATGTGCCCAAGTGCCAATAGCTCATGGATGCCCTCTCTATCTCATCCCGATGTGCCTTGGTATGTCAATAAGGAGTGGTGATGATGGCCTGTATTCCCATCTCTAGCTCAATAGTGTGCTCAAACCCCTAGTCAGGAGGTTGACCTGGTGGTATGTCTCCAAATACAACTGGGTACCTATCCATAATATCATGTATCTCCAAATGTGATGGATTGGGATTTCCCCCAGCCTATGAGATCCTCAACTCCACATCCCACTCAATATCCCCATGTCTCAAATCAACCTCCATCCTGTGGGCTGAAATAGTCTGTGACGAGTATGAGTGCATTCCCCATAAAAAAACTGACATTCCATCTAGACCTACAAACTCCATCTCCAACTTTCTCCAATCAGTTGTGACTCTACCAAGTGAATAGAGCCACTAGACCCCCAACACCACGTTGGTGTCCGACATGTCTACTACAAACAAGTGATCTGTCGTGGAGCAATTCCCCATGGTCACTGTCAAAGTTGGCACATAGGAAGTGCATTGCATGGTCCTGACCCTAGGCACAAGAATCGAGAATCCCTCAAACTCCTCAGTTGTGATTCCTCTCCTCTGAAACAACTAAGCATCAATGAAAATGTGGGTAGCCCCATTGTCCACTAGAACTGATACATGCTGCCTTGAATAGTGCCTTTGATCCTCTAGGTCAAAAACTTGGGTACCCCCCACACAGTGATGCAACGACCCCTCTATAAGGTGCAAAGGAAACTCCCCCTAGTGGTGGTGGTCCTCGCTCTTGAGGTGTTGCACTATCATCTCCACCCATCTCAAAATATGTCTCATCCTCTGCATCATTATCAAAGAAGACCTCAATATAGTAGGCCTTGCCCATGACTCCTGATAGGTGAAACATAATTTCCTCCTCCTGAGGTATCTCTGAGTCTCCTCATCCAGCTTCCCACGCCCCTGATTGGCCCTCAGTGGTGGAGCCCTAGTGTCTTTTCCCCTCTGCTGGAAACCCTGTCTAGGGGGTAGTGGTGCTCGAGCCCTAGGTAGGGCATCTTGTAAATCTCGAGCTCTCCCTACTGCATCCTGTAATGTAGTGGGCCTATTGGACCTCACTAACCCGCATAATGGCTCTGCTAGCCCATCCACAAACATGTAGATCCTCCTAGGCTCCGAAAAATATGGCACCATCACAAACAACCTAAAAAACTTTGAAATTCCCTGGTCTGCTTGAGCCTTATTAGCTCCCCAAAATACTCTTTAGGATCTTTCTTCTCGAACTGCTCCAACACCCTCCCGGTGAAATCATCATAAGCAGTTACTCCTGCATGTCCCAATGTGGTCAGCCCATGGAACCACCAGTCATGGGCTTCCCCCTCCGGATGCAATGTGGCAATCTTGATTTCCTATCCCTCCATCATTTAATTTAGCTGGAAATAGACATCCATCTTTTTGACCCATGCGTTGGCCGAGCTCTTGGAGGAGCCATTGAAAGTTGGGAGAAACAACCTCCCCACATTGCGTTGTAAATTTATCCCCTACATGTAGCCTCCTCCACTCTGTCCCTTGGGCCTATTATTTCCCTTCAACTGGCAGATATCCTTGAAAGTAATGGCCTTCCCAAAATCAAGTCCACATGACTGATACTCTAAGAAATAGTCCCCATAAGGTGCATCCTCCTAATCTGGTTGCCCACCATCTTTAGATGTTAGAAACATAGCAATGGTAGACCTAGGGCGTGTGTTTGGAATTAGTGGCATGTTGGCATTAATGGATGTGTGGTGCTACGAAGTGCCAGACCCTTCTCCAAATTCGAAATCCCCTTCGACTCCGTTACCCTTGTTTCCATTGCCATTTCACTGGCCCATTCCTTCGATATTCTACGACAAGTCCTTTACTGCCTTCAATAAAATATGGGAAAAATCCTTTTCCTCGCTTCTTTTGTCTCCCTCATTATCCCCCATGTTTGCTTCTTTGAGCCCAGGCTCTATTGTCACAGGGTCAAGAGTAATCTACAATTGCCTCTCTATGTTTCTATACCTTTTCCTTTGGTATGTCACGTTTTGCCTATCCTCCGGTATCATAAGCTGTGCTTCTCCCACAAGTTGTGCCAAGTCTATGAGCTCTGATACCACTATAATATCCCTAAGGAAAATTAACAGTAAATATGCAAAGTAAACATAGACAAAACACCATAAAATAGTGAACACACAATCAGACCATAAATTGCACCAAAAACTGTGTTGTTGAGCTCTTTTTATTAATAAATATGGGTGTACAATAAGGTGTTGGAAGGAATGCACCTGGGCTTGCTCAAGGCAAGCTAGCAAAGCCCCAAATGACAAATAAGACACCCTCCTCTGATCTGTTGTTATGCTGCTCTAGCTCTGCGCTAAAGATGCCCAGAAATACGCTGTTGGCTGAATATATTTGCTGCTAGGGCCCTCTCCAGTGCTCAAAAATTTATGGGAAATTAATTTTTGCCTCTCCACCAAATACTCAAAATAACCCACGAAGGATTTTTCCAATGCTTGACTTCGGAAATTCGGCTCTATTTCCCCTCAATAACTCAATCGCTGGGTGGTTCGACCCACCTGTAAATTTTGCTGCAAAATGCCTCCAAAATGGTTGCAATACTCCTCAAAATGCTTCCCCGGCCTTCACTCCAAGTTTCAGCCCCAATCACAACTCACTCCTCCACCTCCCGGAGTGCTCCCACCAAAAACTACACAATCCCTGCGTTGTTGTAGCTGCTTCTCTCCCAGAAAATTAACCCTCCTTTTGGTAGTGCGAAAAGGCAAGGTGAAACTCCCTCCTTGGGTTGGCACTCAAAGTCCACTGAATCAAGGGCTGAGATCTCTGTTCGAAGACACTAGTGTGCTAAACAACACTTGCATACTTCGCTTTAGCTCAAGCGTGCTCTTCTCATAGACAATTTTGCAAATGATGAATGAATGAGCAAATCAGAGTTCCTTCCTCCTTTTGTCAAGGTGCCTCCAAAATTCCCATGTGGTCTCAGCTCTAACTTCCCACGCCAAATTTGCTCCAATGAGAGCATACTTCCCATGTGGGCCGAAAATCTGACGAGGTGGCCCCCACGCTCCACCAAAGCCACAATTTTTCCCTCCGGCTCTAATTTTCGGGTGTGTCTTAAGCCAAAAATCAAATGTGAGTCCTCTAACCCATCTTTCCTAAGTGAATCCGTGTAATAAAACAAAAATGAGAAACATTGATATTTCACTTAGCAAAATGCTAAGTGGGAATATCACATTTGACCCCTTGTTCTCCAGATAATAAACATGTGGTGCTCCTAATGGTTGTGAGGGCACACAAGTGACCTCATGGGTCTCCAAGTAAGTCGAAGATGTCTGTAGACTAGTGTTGCACTAAACATCCTGCCCCCCAAGGATCCAAACCAAGATCCGTGGAGGATCTGTCGTCGAATCCGCAGTTCAAAATTTTGGAACCACGGATCAGGCCGACGAAGATGATTCCTAGAAATCTGGAAACATTCTAGCCCGAACCACGGATCCGACGACAGATTCTCCTTAGATCCATGGCAGATCGGGCATGGATCCCAAGCAGATGTGAAAGGAGACAGGCGGTTCCACAGGGTTTAATAGGGTTCTAAATATTTTATTTTATTTTTTCTTTGACTTAAGTTGGGTTAGGGCTTCTGGGACGCTCGGAAGGTGCTCCCTTGATGCTCCTTAGATGCTTCCTTTATTTTTCATTTTCATCCTTTTACTTAAATTTTTAACATTACCATGAAATGACTCAAGATATTTGAGAGTGGTTCCATCGTCATTGGACTTCATATGGAGAAAATAGAATTTCATATCCTATTCAAAATTCAATAGACTTAACAGTTTTTAGGAATTCAGGATCAATGGGATTGTGTCATTTCATTAGATTATATGATGTATGAAGGTATGTGACTATCATTTAATCAAGAGCACCAAGCCCTATATGTACCTTAGTGTTGGTGGCGTTAATTGTTGAACTCCTTTGTCATGCCCTTAGCAAAAAATTACCTCTCAATCAAGTCAAAATCATCGATCAAGCATGTTAAGCTTTTTCTACCATATTTTAAGTCTTGGATTAGGTAGTTTGATCAAAATTGGGCAATGTTGACTAATATCCCTAGACAATCAAGGTAGAGGCAAAGGCTAGACAAGAGGAGAAGTATCTAGATTTTAGATGGTTGATGCATCTAAATGGTTGATGCTCGAATAATTAATCATTAATGTACAATGGATGCCATATCTATCTTGATTTATGTAAAAATATGCATGCTTCCATATCTTCTACAACTAATTTGGTATTTTGGATGTTTTTTAATATAAATGCAAAAAAATAAGAAATAAAAATTATATATATAGTAGACGTTTCGCTTCCTAGATTTTTGGGAAATGACGCTTCCGCATCCCCGCTTTGTCCCCGCTTCGTGCAACATTGGTGTAGACCATCTGTAAGGGCTTATATGATGGTGCAAGTAATGCCACATCAGCATACAAGTCTTGGGTCACCTGTCAAGTGCATGGTGTAATTGTGGGGATGGCTAGGAAAAGGTGAACCGGGTGCATCTTCCTCATCCAATAGGTGAATCTCTAGCAATCTCTAAACATCTCTAGGAATCCATGGAATGTTTTCTAATGTTGTGGAGGCTGATGGCTCTCGACACACACCCTACATGTGCCAATGTAGCCCTCTGGAGGGTTAGGACCTCGTATAGGGAGACCAAACCCAAGATGGAGACAACCGCAATCCTACATAAGATCCAATGCATCCTTTAGCCTTCCAGTATGAAAAGTCATCAAGGAAATCGAGTAAAAGAGCTTACAAATCATGGAAAATAGGTGGGAACTTCATAATGGCATGCCCTTCCATAATGGAATTTAGCATGTACTAATGCCTCCAAGCTTCAAATGGGGTTAACCAGGTATCCCATTAAATGGTTTCTACTTTTAAAGGGGATAATATGTCCAAGGTACATCCTTTAAAAGGTGGTGACAGTGGTAAAGAGATTAATAATAGGGAATGAAAAGGAGGAGCCCTGGGCCACATGCTAGGGTACAAGGGTATCTAGAAAAAGGGAGGCCCACACTTGGGAGTATAATGTGTAGGAGGGAGCAATCACGGTACATGAGGTGCCCCGACCTTTATTTTTCCACCCTTCTTTATATGCCTTTTGAATTTTATGATTTTTCTTTAATTAACTGCTCGGGGCTCAAGGGGGAAGAGCATTATGTGTGAGATATAGCAATGGATACCCCCTTTTAAGGTAGGGTGGTTCATTTCCCACTAGGGGTTGGGACAATCATGGGTTCATAAATAATAAAGGAGGTTCATCTAGGGATATAGATACCAGGGTGATGGCCATGATGGTGGGGTAGAGCTCATGTATTGGCTTTTTCCCATGTGCTAAATGTGTTTGTCCCAACAATCTTTTGCATTTTGTGGTACACTTTCCTATTGAATGTGGCCAATTATGCTTTTACTTTTCTTTTAGCTGCATCAACCTCTGGGGCATCATTCCAGGCCTGACCCAAGTTGTGGGCAAGGGGAAGGGGAAAACTAGCCCTATGTGGAACCAGTGGAGGAATGTGGACCCAAGTGGGAGAAATTATTAATGGGGTTATAATGAGTGTAAAGGTGGCAATATATGTGGATGAGGGAATTGGACCACACAACCAAAATCAAGGTTTCCCATGTAGTACCATCCCTAAATCCCAAAGGTCTGTAAAAGAGATCCCACGAGACTAAGGTCCAAGGTTAACATCCAAAAGGAGGTTTAGGGGACAAGAACACAAGCCTAGCCCATGCCGAATCTCCCCATTAATCCATGCCCAGAAGTGTCCATGATAAGCAAACTACAATACTCAATTATAAAATGACAAGTCATACCTCTAGGTTTGAGAGGCCCACCTTCAAACATACGATCATGGCAGATGAGTTAAGGACCACACGGCTAGCTCAGGTGGCGGACAAATGGCACAATGAGCTAGTTGGTGGCTGCAATGGGTTGTTGGTTGCCGGCTAAGGACTATCTTGGAGTGATCCAAAATGGATTTTGGATAGACTCCTAAGTTTAAGTGTTCCTCATAGAGGAAAATGAAAGTCCAAGGAAGTTCCTGAAAATAGCCCCATGGCAGAGATCTTTTCATTCTGAATCTACTGCAATTTGAATGGGCTAAAATGGATTTAGGATGCAGAAGTTATCGCAGAAATAAGATCCCCTTTGTTTTTTGGAAAAAGAGGCAAAATCCCCTAAAGATAGCAAAAAACCCTTATAAAGGGAAATCACATCGGATATGGTCCAAGAGGCGGACTTAAGTGGTAGGTGGAAGAAACCCCGATCAGTCGATCCGATGTATTAGATCAAAGGCAGACATGTATGCGATATCGAGACCCTGGACTTGCCGATTGCGATCATGCGATATGCTGATTGCCGATAATCGAATCGGTGAATCAGTATCGGCGATATACAGAACCCCTGGGATGTATGCGATGCGACATGCGATAGCGATCGCGACGTGCAATCTCAGCCGTCGGATTAGGAAAGGAATGGACAGCCAGGATTAAATCGGCGATCGGGGATCGCTGAACCTGACGGATTTCATAAGCGCAACTTATAAAATTTGAAATCTAGTAAAAGGGATTTTCTGTGTATTAACACTTTTCGGTGTAAAAACCAAAATACAAAGGAAAATGCCCGAAAGCGATAAAGCCAGACTCGAAGGGGAATTATAGGCAATTCATAAGATTTGAGTTCCGTAAAGGCGGGATTTCAGGTGGGCCTCAAGCGGTAAATGGTATTGGGCTGGCTCCGCTTGATCCCACACACTGATCGACATGTCGCTGGCGGAGGAGAGAGGAAAACCACCTTTTCGGGCGGGTAACCTCTGTACCCTTAAGCCGCACGAAATCGCATATTGACCGTTGGATCAAATATCCTGCAGATCAATGGTGGGGATTGTAGTAGCGGCCAAAGGCAGACCCAATGCGAGAATAGGGCGGATTCGATAAATTTTGAAGTCCGATAGAAAGTGCTTTGTTGGGTTTTTGAAGGTTTTCCCGTGTATTTGGGATTTTACCCAATATGCCTATAAGATGCAATATAATGCCTAATAGTGGACCCGATAGGGATTTTAGGGGTGATTGAACGGAATTTCACGTCCGAAATACATGCCCAATAGTGTATTTTCCATAAAATACCTATGTAATGGGATTTTCTCAATTTATGGGTTTTTTCCTATGAGAAGGCCCCGAAACCTCTGTAACCGCTCCTGATCATCATGCCACGCTGCAAGTAGACGTTTTTACATGAAATGATGCATTTTGAAGCCACGGAGCTGCAAAGCCAGATGGCCACTCTAATTGACAGGGAGCAGAGAAGCCGCAAAGCCAGATGGCCAATCTAACTGACAGGGAACAGAGAAGTCGCAGAGCCGCAGAGGGATAATGAATCGCAGAGAAAAAGGATGAGGTAGCCGAAAAGCCGGAGAAGTACCTCAACAGAGGCAGAGAGCTCAATAGAGAGCAAGGGAGTTGCAACGCAGAAGTAAGAGAGTGAAAAGCTCCTGCGCAGAGCAACTAACTGAGGGAGTCTTTGGGGTCACTTGGATGTCAAGTGAAAAGCCAAAGAGCTGAAGGTTGCAGAAATCCAAAGCCAGAGCCAAAGAAGACAGAGCTGAAGAGCCAGAGCCAAGAGCCAGAGCTACGAGCCAGAGCCAGAAAGCTGAGAGCTTCAGAGCCAGGGGATAAGATGGTGTTTTGAACCCATTGTGTTTTGTGCAAACCAGTGGAGTTGAGCATGGAGCTTGTAAAATAACTTAGACCATAATCCTAGAGAGCCTCGTTGAGTTGACTACAGCTCAAGGAGACATACCCAAGAGTTTTGGGTGAACTCCATATTAAATTGTTGTGTTATGTGTTTTTATTTGCTACACTGATTTACTGTTATATGCATGTTATATCAGCATAAACAACAGAGTTTTAAGGCACATAAAAAGTTTTAAAATAAACACCAGCATACACCTTATTTTCAAGCACACATTTAATTCCGCATTGATTAATTATAAAGCCTTGGGAATATTTAAGCTTTCGAAGTGGGAGAGGTTCTTGTAAGTTAGACAAGAAGCCTAAGTGCCCCATTTTCAGATCAGGTGCTATCAGAGTTTGAGATTGATTAACCACACCTTCAAAGAAGGTTACATCAGAATGCTTGATTGATAGAGCAAAGATTGCTTGTCTGAAAGGTGTTTAAATAGTCAGAGGTTGATTGTATGCTTGTTTGCAGACCGACTATTGTTTGAGTTTGCAAAGATGAAGGGAAAGCTATTGGTAGCTCAGTCCAGGAAGGACAAGAAGGAAGAAAGGTTGAAGACATTCTTCTATCCCAAAAGACCTCAAGGCAATCCTTGAAGCACAAGAGGTTTGTTGCAAAAGGTTGCTTAAATAAGCTCTTTATTAATCTTGTTTGAAGTTCTTTTGTTCATTGGTATAATGACAACTTCTACAAGTGAGTCCTCAAATTCTTCTTTCTTCATCACAAGACTCTTTAATGAAGACATAAAGCAAGACTTTTCCACCATGATGGATATGGTGAGAGAAATGTATGAGGATGGAAGGAAGAACAACATACTTAGCGAGCAGTTGAATTTTGTGGAGGAAGAGAAGCAGTTGCTTTCTAACAAATTGCAGGAAATGGAGAGGCAACTTCATATTGCAAATATGAACCTGAAAAGGATGCATGAGTTATAGACACAACTCTTTGTTTCCCAAGAAGCCTTAGTCAAGTATCAGCTTGAAGAAGAGGTAAATAGTTCCTGTTTTTCTTCAAATTCCTCTAAGAATGCTTATATTGGTTCTTTTGAAAAACATACTAGAGGCATAGGTTCCAAGCTAATGTCCAAGATGGACTATGAAGGAAAGGGCTTGGGAAAGCATGCACAAGGTATTGTTGAACCAATCATGGTTGAGGAAAGGCCTAAGTATTTGGGTTTTAGCTATGGACAGTCTTATGGAAAGGGTTCCAAAGCTGCCATGAAAGCCACTGAAATAGCTTCAAAAAGGAGCTGCATTGAAGAGTGTGAAGATTGTATTCAGGAGGAATGCAATAGCTTGAAACATCATTTGCAGGATGCAGGTGTTCAGAAGAACACACTTAAACTAGAGAGTTGTGGAGACTCTGACAACCTTGAAGAGATCGATGGTGTTCCAAAGGGAGCCACTTCTTCATTTGCTTCACCTCCTCATGAAGGCAATAAAAGTGAAAGAGGCAAGTATAAATCTGGTTCTAAACATTTTCCTTTTGAATGTGCAAAGCATGATAAATTTCCACATAGATATGGGAAAAAAATTGCATGTTCCTTTTGTGGTTTGGATAACCATAATGTTTCTAGATGTTGGAAGAGAATGGCCACATACAGGAAACTTTTGAAGGAAAGGAAGCAAGAAGCCAGAGGTCCATTAGACAAGGCAAATCATGTTGTCAAAAGGATGCACATGCAATGCACTTGCTACCATAAGCAAGGGAATCTTGCTGAAAAGTGTTGGACTCTGAATCCAACAATGCTTCCACAAAAGTTGAAGAAAGTGGAAAGAGACGATGGCAGAAATGGAAAGGAAGATTCCATAGATGATGTGTTTTAGGATGATTCACATGATGATGCTGATGTGCAGACAAAGGTAGTATCTTTGAAAGGGATTGGTAAGAAACAATTAGAGTTCTTATCCAATTAAGATTGCATGTTTATTGATGCATTTGTTTGCATTTCTTGCTGCAACATTATATTTCATTCAACTTCGAAAGTATAGTGTGCTTAAGCGAAAGTTGAAGGATGAAATCCATGCATGAGCATGAGATGCATGGACATAGGGATGTTGATGATTTCCTTGTATTTAAACATGTATGTGTAATTAACTTGCAGGGTTGATTGCTTTGACATGCATGTGATGCCATGTTTACTTGAAAAAAGTTAACTTGGTCTCCAAGATGGAGCTAATGATGAAGTGTTTCATCTTTTGAAAAAGAGTCCTAATGGTCTTTTTCTACATGCTTGACTTGAAGGGCCATTTGTTGTAAAGGCATGTTTTCTAGGCCTGTTATCTAGTCCATCATTTGTATGCAAATGTAAAACATGGTGTTCACAAGATGTGAAATATGTTTCTTTTGTTGAAGCAGGAGTTTAGACCATCCAGTTGTTGTCTGTGTTTTTGTTGTTGTTAACAGTTGTTGTTGGCGGCTTGTCAAACAGGTACAAATGAAAGTTTTGTGGAGCAGATGTACTTCACACTTGTTTGAGCCACCTTGGATCAATGATCAAGGAAGAAAAGTTCAAACTACTTTCTGTGACCATCTCAGCAGAAGTTCTACATGAGGTCAAGAAGGAAGATAGTTCTTCCCAGGAGAACCAGCACATCCAGGAAGGAAAGTGGTTAGAGACTTTGGTTCAGAGGCACTATGCAAGGCAAGTGTATGGAGGCTGAAAGAAGAGGGTGTTGTTACTCTCATTTACTGTTTAGATCAGTATATCAGTGTTTTGGAGACCAAAAGTTCTTTTAGTGGGAAGGTGTGATCCAAAATGGATTTTGGATAGACTCCTAAGTCTAAATGTTCCTCACAGAGGAAAATGTAAGTCCAAGGAAGTTCCTGGAAATAGCCCCATGGCAAAGATCTTTTCATTCTGAATCTACTACAATTTGAATGGGCTAAAATGGACTTAGGATGCAGAAGTATCATAGAAAGAAGATGCCCTTTGTTATTTGGAAAAAGAGGCAAAATCCCCTAAAAATGGCAAAAAACCCTTATAAAGGGAAATCACAATGGAGATGGTCCAAAAGGCGGACTTAAGTGGAGGCAGAAGAAACCCCGATCGGCCGATCCAATGTATCGGATCGGAGGCAGACATGTATGCGATATCGGGACCCTAGACTTAGAAATTGCGATCATGCGATATGCTGATTGTTGATGATTGGATCGGCGAACCGATATCAGCGATATACAGAACCCCTGGGCCGTATGCGATAGCGATTGCGACGTGAAATCTCAACCATCAGATCAGGAAAGGAATGGACGGCTAGGATTAAATCAGTGATCGCCGGACCCAACGGATTTCATAAGAATAATTTATAAAATTTGAAATCCTGTAAAAGGGATTTTCTGTGTATTAACGCTTTTCGGTGTAAAAACCGAACTACAAAGGAAAACGCCCGAAAGCGATAAAGCCAGACCCGAAGGGGAATTATAGGCAATTCATAAGATTTGAGTTCCGTAAAGGCGGGATTTCAAGTGGGCCTCAAGAAGTAAATGGTATTGGGTTGGCTCCACCCGATCCCACACATTGATCAACATGTAGTTAGTAGAGGAGAGAGGAAAACCGCCTTTACGGGCGGGTAACCTCTATACGCTTAAGCCACCAAAAATCGCATATTGACCGTTGGATCAGAGATCCCGCAGATCAACGGTGGGGATTGTGATAGCGGCCAAAGACGGACCGGATGCGAGCATAGGGCAGATTCGATAAATTTTGAAGTCTGATAGAAAGCGCTTTGTCGAGTTTTTGAAGGTTTTCCCATGCATTTGGGATTTTACCCAATATGCCTATGTGATGCGATATAATGCCTAATGGCATACCCGATAGGAATTTTAGGGGCGATTGAATGGAATTTCACATCTGAAATACACCCCCGATAGTGTATTTTCCAGAAAATACCTATGTAATGGGATTTTCTCAATTTTTGGGTTTTTGCCTATGAAAAGGCCCCGAAACCTCTGTAACCACTCCTGATCATCATGCCACGCTGCAAGCAAGCGTTTTTATAGGCAAAGATGCATTTTGAAGCCACGAAGCCGCAGAGCCAAATGGCCAGTCTAACTGACAGGGAGCAGAGAAGCCGCAGAGTCGCAGAGGGATAATGAATCATAGAGAAAACAGCTGAGGTAGCGGAAAATCTGGAGAAGTACCTCAAAGGAGGCAGAGAGCTCAATAGAGAGCAAGGGAGTTGCAAGGCAAAAGCAAGAGAGCGAAAAGCTCCTGCGTAGAGCAACTAAGGGAGTCTTTGGGGTCACTTGGAGGTCAAGTGAAAATCCAAAAAGCTGAAGGTTGCAGAAAGCCAAAGCCAGAGCCAAAGAAGCCAGAGCCGAAGAGCTAGAGCCAAGAGCCAGAGCCACGAGCCAGAGCCAAGAGCCATGAGCCAGAGCCAAAGCCGAGAACCAAAGCGAGAGCCAGAGCCAAAAAGCCGAGAGCTTCAGAGCCAGGGGATAAGATGGTGTTCTGAACCCATTGTGTTCTATGTAAACCAGTGGAGTTGAGCATGGAGCTTGTAAAAGAACTTAGACCATAATTCCTGAGAGCCTAGTTGAGTTGACTAGAGCTCAAGGAGATGTAGCCCAAGAGTTTTGGGTGAACTCCATATTAAATTGTTGTCTTATGTATTTTTATTTGCTACATTGTTTTACTGTTATATGCATGTTATATCATCATAAACAACATAGTTTTAAAGCACGTAAACAGTGTTAAAATAAACACCAGCATACACCTTATTTTGAAGCACACATTTAATTCCGCATTGGTTAATCATAAAGACTTGGGAATATTTAAGCTTTGGAAGTGGGAGAGGTTCTTGTAAGTTAGACAAGAAGCCTAAGTGCCCCATTTTTAGATCATGGAAAAAACATTTCTCGTAGGGATATCACCCACAAAATGGTGGGTAACATCTGGCTCCAACTAGAACATGATCTCTCAAAGAAATGGACGAAGCTACTCTAACGGGAGGTCACGAGCAATCCAACAATCTCTTGGTTACCGTAGACATGTTATCTACACATATAATAGATGAAAGACACGAGAAACATGCTTTTGTGGTGTCTCATGATTGCACATGCTTGGATTAGGCCCATAAAATCGACTCGTAGAAGTAAAATGCAACTGATCTATCATGAGAAATATCATATGATGTTAGTTCTAATGTGAAAACAACATGCAATGCATCCTACTCTACATGCATATAGTAAGAGAAATACTAATTGTAATCATAAAGCCAGTGCAACCAACATATTATCATGTCATTATACTTATCCCTGCCAGTATGATTACTCATGAAACAAAACCCAAAGCGAATGTGGACACAATCACATGGATGGTGAAGTGGGTGAGAGACGGGAAAACACGATCTCCATTTGATGTCAAAGGAAGCCCTAAGAGCAGGGGGATAGGTCAACCTAGAAGTGTGTGGCGTTCCCTATAAGTACACAAGGATGGATTGAAATTTCACTCTTAAGAACTCCTTATCGTAATTATTACTTCTAATATCATGCTTTGAAGATGTCACAAGGTTGTGATGGAGGGGAACGAAGGGTGATGGAAAGGAGGAACACAACAAATATGTTTCTCAATGTGATGGTCACAGGGGAACGAAGGGTGAGAGAAAGAAGGAGTGCAACAAATATGTTGCTCAATGTGAGGGACACATCGGAGAGGGGAGGTCATGGAGTGATCAAAACCCTGAGGGTGTGTCCAAGGAAGTAAAGTATAATCAATGAGGGACTCTTCCTCGGCACTATACTCAGAAGGGTAAAATGGCTCACAGTAACTTGAGATCATATGACAAGGGGTGAGGGAATCACTTGATGAGGACTCAAGATGATGAGCAGTAGAAATGGAAAAAGGGGAAGTTGAGATTTCAACGGGATCCTGAAAATCCAATTCTAGAGGCTCAAGTGATTTTAATATACTCCCGGAATCATTATAAGCATCAAGGGTTAGGTTTCCCTTAAAAGGAGAATTGATTATTTCCAATTGTCTTTCTTCATGTAAGGGAAAATAATACTTCTCCTTCCCAGGGGTATCTATGGATATGTCATCGCAAGTAATGCATGGGAAAAAGGGAGGACCACTCTCAACCTCATCCTCCTTGTCGGTGTCATAATTGGGAGCACAGTCAAATTTAGGGCCAACAATTTCCCAGTTTCCTTTTTCAATATGGAAATACTCTCCAATGTCATCTTCTAAGGGGCTAATGGGATCACCTTCCTCAAGGTTCTCAAAAGGAGAATCATCGAGAGCACTATCCTTGAGAAAGGTAAGGTTAGTATCAACTTCACTTTCCATAGACTCATTCTTCCCAACACGTGTCCTCAAGATCATCCTTTTCATCATGCGGACCCAAGGAGGACTCATCACCCTGCTTATCACTAATATCCTCAAGGTTATCTCCAACTTCTTCATCTTGACTAATGAGACCTTCCCTTCTGAGGGCTTCCTCTAGGCTTTCACAAGTAGCTTCATTAGATTGAAATTTGGGTCCCTTATACTCTATGAATTTGTTGTGCAACTTGGTAAATGATGAAATGCTTTAAGGCACACATGAGTTGAGCCAACCTTGAAGCTCGTATTTAATAGAAGAAATAAATAACGCCATGAGGATATCTAGATGAACCACATTAACTTTGGAAGCATGCTTCATAAGTTTTTCTATGTGCTCCATTGTTGTGGATGGATCACCCTTGTATTGTGGCATATTTTGCTTAAACTTCCACTCTAGGCCATTCGGGTATCCTGGAACCCATGTGACATCCAAACCAAGAAACCACTCATGAAGATTTTTAGAAGCCATTGATATTTATATATTGATATCATGGGAGTCGCCAGGGTGAACTAAAATTGCCTTAACAAATGCTTGCTTCACCCTACAAGCATTGATTTTGAAGTTTAATGAAGAACTAGGGCTTCGTTCTTCCAATGGAGTCGCCAATAATGTTATGTAAATATGTTGTATGGGGAACAAAACACCCATTTCGTGTCCCCGACAATGTCGCAAAATTTTACCTCTCAAACTAGCAGGGGTCCTAGGAGGGAGTCTTAAACGGGCAATTGCTAGGTCAAGGGCAACAATGGAGCAATAGCCCACTATCACCTCAACTAAATCTCCCCACTCTTTACGGACTTTCACTGATGGGCAGAGACCCGATATGATAAGGATAAAAAATATGAATAGATGAAAGATAGGATGAAGGGTGATCCTAGAAGCCTATTCGCAAGAGAGGCTCAAGATTGTGGCTTTCTTGTCTTGGAAGACAAGATGGAAGGCTATCAAGAAAGGGCTTGGGGAGAATTTAAAGGGTTAGGTTTTGAGTATGTATCTTATAAAGGAGATCCCTAAGCCCTAGAATTCTTGTGGAAACTTGGGTTCCATGTGATCTTTGAATAATTAACCTTATAGTGCATGGGACCACACGGGACCAAGTGGACCCGATGTTAGGATTTAGCAACCAATGATATACTTGACCTAATTAGGGAGGGGAAAGGGATAAAGGAATGAATTTTCAATGAAAGACAATGCAAGGATCCCAGTGAGGTTTCTAGCCCGAGGGAAACCAAGGGCAAGAATTGGTCTTTGAGCTAGGGCTTGCGATATCTCAAGATCTCACCAACAAAATCTCATGAAATTTAGAGGGCTTCTCGAGGACACACCAACACAGTTATGGACCAAAAATCGAAGTATCTGGATGGCTAGATTGTGATATAATTGATGCCCTAGGTGACCTATGTAGGTTAGGCAAGAAAAAAAGGGGAAGGTGAAAGAAATAAGCTTTAAAGTGATCACTAGAGGAGGACCAGTGCTTTTTCCTTTTGGATAGATGGAGTCATGGAAGATTTAGATTTTGGATTAATTTTCACTTGTCAATGAGGCCTAAAAGACAACTTCGTTGGGCATTAGGGTTTAATGGAAGTAGCTTCAAGGTCATTTATACTTTTTTCAACAATATTTGGTGACTTTTCAAGACAAGGATGTATCTAGGAAGATTCATTGATTCAAACATGGCCCAATCATGATACAACACTATGTAGAGATTCAATTTCCACAATTTTGTTTCAAGAAAAGCAACAAATTAACCCTAGAATAGCGAAAATCCCAATATCATGAATGCAGCAAAATAAAGAATCAAAATAGCATTAACATAGTACTTACATGTAATAAGAATATATCCAATCACCAAGATATTCCAATCATAGAAGCTCCAAGACAAATAAAAATAACCAAACATCGAAATTCATCCATTTATCCAAAAGGTCTCATCCTCAATAGATAGCAAAAATCTCTCATGAAGATATGATCCAATCCAAGTGATGATACAAAATGAATTCATGTCTCTCCTATTTATACACTCATTAGGAATTCAAATCACCTAATTTGAGCCTACATTAGCCCATCAACTAAAATAATGTGCAAATAACTATCTTTTGGTGACAAGCCCACCAAACTAGCTCACAAACAAAATAATAAGCCTCCCAAGAGGTCGAATAATCAATAATATATGTAATTGGGATATTTAAGAGGTCTAATGAAGCCCATAAGTGCTAAAATGATCAATTGGACATCCAAAAGTAATGGACAAGGGATTGGCCCCTTGTTCTCCACATAATAAACCTGTGGTGTTCCCAATGGCTATGAGGGCACACAAGTGACCTCATGGGTCTCCAAGTAAGTCGAAGATGTCTGTAGACCATTTGCAAGGGCTTAGATGATGGTGCAAGTAATTCCACATCAACATACAAGTCCTGGGTCACCTGCCAAGTGCATGGTACAACTGTGGGACTGACTGGGCAAATGTGAACCCAGTGCATCTTCCTCATTCTATAGGTGAATCTTGAATAATCTCTGAATATCTTTGGGGATCAATGGAGTGTTGTCTACTTCTGTGGAGGCCCATGGCTCTCGACACACACCTTACATGTGCCAATGTAGCCCTCTGGAGGGTTAGGGCCCCATATAGGGAGACCAAACCCAATATGGAGACCACTTGCAATCTTGCATAAGATCCAATGCATCCTCTAGCCTTCTAGTACAACAAATCAACAAGGAAATCGAGTAATAGAGCTTACAAATCATGGACAACATGTGGGGACTTCATAATTGCATGCCCTTTCATAATGGGCTTTGGCATATGCTAATGTCTCCAAGCTCCAAATGGGGTTAACCAAATATCCCATTAAGTGGTTTCTACTTCTAAAGGGGATAATATGTCCAAGGTACATCCTTTAAAAGGTGGTGGCATGTGGTAAAGAGATGAATGGAGTAGGGAATGAAAAGAGGGAGCCCTGTGCCACATGCTGGGGTACAACGGTAGCTAGAAAAAGGGAGGCTCACACTTGGGTGTATAATGTATAGGAGGGAGAAATCGTGGTACGCGAGGTGCCCCGACCTTAATTATTTCCACCCTTCCTTATATGCCTTTTGAATTTTATGATTTTTCTTTAACTAACTGCTCGGGGATCAAGGGGGGAGAGCATGATGTGTGAGATATAGCAATGGCTACCCCCTTCTAAGGTAGGGTGGTTCATTTTTTACCAAGGTTTGGGACAATCATGGGTTCCTAAATGATAAAGGGGGCTCATCTAGGTTCTATAGGTACCAGGGTGATGGCCATGATGGTGGGGTAGAGCTCATGTATTAGCTTTTTCCCACATGCTAAATGTGTTTGTCCCGACCATATTTTGAATTTTGTGGTACATTTTCTCATTGAATGTGTCCAATTATGCTTTTACTTTTCTTTTAGTTGCATCAACTTACAGGGAATCATTCTAAGCTGAACCCAAGGTGTGGGCAAGGAAAAGGGGAAAACTAACCCTATGTGGACCCAGGTGGGAGAAATGATGAATGGGGTTATAATGAGTGGAAATGAGGCAATATATGTGAATGAGGGAGTTGGACCACACAATCAAAATCAGGGTTTCTTGTGTAGTACCATCCCTAAAGCCCAAAGGTCCGTAAAAGAGATCCCACGAGACTAGGGTCCAATTTTAATATCCAAAAAGAGGTCTATGGGACAAGAACACAAACCTAGCCCATTATTTCTATTGAATCCCCCCCATTAATCCATGCCCAAAAGTGTCCATGATAAGCAAACTACAATACTCAATTACAAAATGACGAGGCATACCTTTAGGTTCGGGAGACCCACCTTCAAACATACAATCATGGCATATGAGTGAGGTACCACATGGTTGGCTCAGGTGGTGGAGAAATGGCACAACGAGCTAGTTGGTGGCTACAAGGGGTTGATGGTTGTCGGTTGAGGACCATTTTGGAGAAATTTTTTCTCCTAGAGATATCACCCACAAAATGGTGGGTAATAGTTCCTATTGGAGAAGATCTTACTTGAATTAATATTTCAAGGTCTTTTCACAATGACCCATCCTCTATGCCATAATACTCATGCTCATTTAAAGATTCTTTTTTTTATAAAATTTGCTATGGAGTACTCTTCAAAGTTTAGCTTTAATGTGATTTTAAGGTGATTGAGAATTTAATAGATTTTAACAAAATGTAAAATGATGGATCTTAATTATTGGCTATATTTTATAGAGTGCATGATTGTTATATACCTATGAATCTTTAGATTTTATTGCATTTACAGGGTGAGTTTTTTTGAGATGGATGTCCACTCAAAATCACATTCCTTTGATGAATCTATATGGAGAATGGGCTCTACCAGTCACTTAAAAGTTGAGATTAATTTTAAAGTCTATTGATTGTCGTGTACATAATATTGAGTTGTTTTATATTTTTCATAAATATTTTAATGGTAATTCCATGTGATTGTTTTTTTTGTAGCATCGGATGTGTTCTAGCTACAAAATTTGGTAGAGAGACTAGAATACATGTATTCTCCAAAATCTAGAAATTTTCTTAAAATTCCACCTAGAGGCGACTTCATTAAAATAATTAATCAATTTTTAATGTTTCCTAAGTCTAAACTTAGGAAATATGATTAATTAAAGGGTATTAATTAAATCATGGTGAGAATCTTCTAGAAAAAGACATGGATCGAGTTTTAGTTAATCTTAGTCATTGTTTAAGTTTTAATCATGGTCGTTGATGTCTCAACAAGAGATTATAAAAAGAAAATCAATTGGGGCTTGGAGAACACACACCAATAGTTCGATTTCAATGGCAGATTGATTTCCATAGTATTAACGCTGAGTTGCTGAAGAGAGAGCTAGTGAGCTCAAAGCAGTGAGAGATGGGCAGGGACAGTCAGGTAGGAGGAAGATTTTCCAGCTCTGGTGAGTGCATTGCAGAGAGGCAATGAGTGCCACAAAGAGGCAGCATAGAGCCATATAGAGGCAACGCAATGCTTTAGATGGGATTCCGTATTTTGCTGGGGAGAACCAATGATTTAGTGACAAAAGTCGAAGAGAGAGAGTTCGGAGGCCAGGAGGATCCATCTTCTAGACAACAGTTGATCAGATCGCGAGAGGGAAGAAGTTTTGAGTTGTGGGATGTAGTACTGCATAAGTTGACACAATCACTGCGCAGAGGGAAGAGCAGCTAAACTTGAGTCAAGGTCAGTGTCGGATCGCTAGTGGGAGTGAGATTTTTTTCACTAGATTTATTGTCAGAGATTTCTCTGTATGGATTGCTAGATTTGAGCATCCATAGTCTTGTACTCAGATTTACTATTGAATAATATGCACTAGTTTTCCCAAGTTGGGTTTTTCCAGGGATTTAGTCCAAAAATAACTGTGTATTTATGTGTGTGCGCATCTATTCTTCCAACATTTTTATTTCTTCCAAGGCATTTATTTTGTGAAGGTTGCAGTGTATTTAATTTGATATTTGTCATAGAACACAAGAAGTAAATTGTTTAATCGAATTAACAATTAGAAGAATTGACATCAGTGGCTACCATGGGATTCGAGGTTTGCCAAATTTTCACATGGTATCAAAGCACAAATCGTACGCTGAAGAGCTCAGTAGCAAAAGGGAAGAGGAACTTCGAAGCTTTGCGTAGGAAACAACTTGAAACTCTCAGAGGAAGTGCAGTTCCTTGGCCAGAAGGGTCAATTTTTGAGGAAAAGTTTATTTCTCAGAGAGTCGACAGAGAATAAAATTTCCAAATCAAAGATTACCAGAGGCAGAGGGAGAAGCAGTGTTTTTTTTGCAGAGTAGATATTCAACTGGGACGTATTTATTTTACAGTGGTTTGTTGGTGCAGAATAGCGTCAGGAGGAAGGAAGAGCACACATTGAGGGAATTCTTTCCTCAAGGAACTTCTAATCCAAAGTTCGATTTTTCACTGCACAACAGTAGCAGTTTTGAGCAAATTTTCCCACTCCAATAGGGAGTGCCTACATCTAGTTAGCAGTTGTACAAAGGAGGAGGAGGAGTTCGACTTTTTGCAGAAATGGCATAAGCAGGGTTGAGAGATCATGATCAGTTTGATGGAGCCTCCAACTATGTGACCTGGAAAGTAAGAATTTCCTGTCTTGTAGATGAATACAATCTCAAAGCCTACATCGATGCAATGGTAGCTATCCCCACAGATGTAGATCAGATGAAGACCTACAAGAAGGAGATGGAGAAAGCAAAGATGTTGATTCTCGATGGAGTTCAAGATCACGTGGTATCTCACGTAGCCGGCAGAGATACTGCTAGGCAGATGTGGGAATATCTTGCTACGCTATACCAGGGATCTTCTAAGTAGCGGAAGATGTATCTTAAGGAGAAGCTGAGATGTACAAGGATGCATAAAGGGGAGCGCATAGGCCCCTTCCTCACTAGGATTCAGGATGTCTGGGATTAGTTGTCTTCAGTAGGGTCAGTGCTCCAGCCCACAGAATTGGTGCGGTTAGCTCTAAATAGTGTTTCCAAAGACTGGCAAGTCTTTGTCCAGAGCATTTTGGGCAGATACAAGTTGCTAGATTGGGATCGAATGTGGGCTGATCTTCAACAAGAGGAGATGAGGTGATATTTGGTGAAGAGCACCATCAGTGACACTAGCAGTAGTAGTGGGACGAAGCAAGTGACAAAAGAGGAGAATGTGGCCATCACATCAAAGGGGTAGTAGAAGCAACACAGGAGGAAGAAGGACATTTCCAAGGTCAAATGCTTCAGATGTGGTGAGCTTGGCCACTACAACACTCAATGTCCTCTCATAAAGAAGGACAAAGATGAGAAGTAGGATCAGTAGGCTACATCTGCAAGATTGACATGTTTTACTCCAGATTGGAGGAAGAGTTTGTCATGGTCATCGATATACCTCCAGGAGTGAGGTGGGGTGATTTGGTTTTGTAGCCCCAGAGAGGTACATGATGAGCAGGATTCTTAAGGAGGTCCACCTCTTGAATCAAAACCTTTCTACGAGAGCCCACAGTATTTCAGTGGCAGGATGGATCAGTGGCAGATGGTGCAGTCAGATGCTAGAGTGACAAATGTAGTGGCTAGTAGTGGTCTGATACGAGGTAGTTCAGTACAGTTGGCACATAGCAGAGTCAATGGAAGTGCAGAGCCTTTAGTGATAGCGTAGAAACTAATAGTAGTCAGAGACTCAGAAGAGAGATGCATCATACTAATTATAGTTGATTTAGTATTTTGGATGTTTTTCAATTGTAGTTGTTGCAGTTGCAGCAACAACAGATGGAGAGGGAGTTGCAGTGCAGATGCAGTGTTGGCAGCAGATCAACAAGGCCAACAGCAACACAGATGCAACGTATATTAGAGTTTCATAGTAGTTGGTGGGTAGCAACAGCCAGATATCAGCAGCGTGACAGGAGGTGGTGCAAAGATAGGGTGTTGCTTCAATGGGTTGCATCACTAAAACACATTCCTCGCGAAGAGGGAGTGTTAGTTTTGTAGCATCGAATGTATTCTAGCAACGAAATTAGGTGGAGAGACTAGAATACATGCATTTTCCAAAACCCATAAATTGTTTATAGAAATTCCACCTAGAGACGACTTAATTAAAATAATTAATCAGTTTTTAATATTTTCTAAGTCTAAACTTAGGAAATATGATTAATTAAAGGGTATCAATTAAGTCATGGTGAGAATCTTCCAGAAAAAGACATGGATTGAGTTCTAGTCCCAGTTCCTCAGACATGGATTGTGTTCTCCTCTATCCTAAGACAGATACTCCCATCGGAGTCCCAGTTCGCCTCTCAGCGCTCCACCAAGGACAAATACCAGTGCCTTTCATCTGCAATCTGAGAAGCTGCGCTCCAATCCTTCCCCCATTCCACCTGTACAACCACCACCTCCCAAAAACCGGGAAATTTCCCTATGAATAAATGGTACGACTAGGAATGCAAATCTATGCATCAGGACCTTCGACACGCATTCTAAAACTCCTTACCAACATACCCTGACCTCTGTTCAACTTACCGTCGCCTCCTTCGCCGCAAGAAGCGCCTTTTCATTGCCCATAGAAGATAGGTTCTTTCCACTCTCCTCCTTCGCTCCCCTAAAGAGTTCTGGGGAACCATCCTTTCCCGGCGCTCGCCTACCCCTGTTGACCTTGATCCTGCCTCAATGTTCTCTCACACCTCCCAGCTGTATGACATTCCTGGGCAGCCTCTGATTCAGGTTACTTCTCCCCCCCCCCACCTCCTGCCACCTTTTCACCAACAAAGATACCAGAGAGGCAATATGGACAATGAATAGAAGCAGGGCAGTGGACGAAGAAGGCTTCCAGGTAGAATTCTTCAAGTATGGGCTTCGCCCCCTAGTAGGATATTTGGTGGACCTTTCCAACCAGGTGGTTCGGGATGGATTTCTGGATGGTTGGTCACACCATATTATCTACCCGATCCACAAGTCAAGGCCTACTTCTGACCCCAACAACTACAGGACAATCATGGTTGGGCACACATTCTCCAAGTTATATGCTACATCACTCCACAGGACACTCTCCCAGTTCCTTGAGCAGAGACAACTCAGGGCCAAGGGCCAAGCAAGATTTCGCCTAGAACACCAGACGATCGACCACATCCTTACTCTTCGTGCGGTGATCGAGGAGGCTAGGCATCAATCCTCTAAAGTGTACTATTGTTTTGTAGACTTCCGGAAGGCCTTTGACTCAGTTCCGAGGGAAGATCTTTTCCAGAGACTAAGAGAGATTGGCATCTCCTCGACTCTCCTGACAGCTATCATGTGCCTCTATGAGGCCGTCCTTATCCGTCTTCGCACAATTGAAGGAATGTCTGATTTCATCCGAAGCACCATTAGAGTCAAGCAAGGATGCCCCCTTTCGCCTACCTTATTCGGGATCTATATTGATGAGCTTGAGTCCTTCCTCTGAGAACATATCCAAGAGACAGATGGGTGTCTTCTTCACCGGGTCCTGATTTCCATCCTCCTCTTTGCAGATGATATTTCCCTTATTTCCTCCTCCCAAGAAGGCCTTCAGAGACAGCTAGATGCTCTTGCAACTTTTTGTGACCGGAGGCATCTAACTGTGAACTTGGGTAAAACCAAAGTGATTATCTTTAATGGAGTCAAGAAAACCTCAGACTTCCACTTCCTATTTAAAGGAGAAGAGATCGATATTTTCAGCACCTATACTTATTTAGGAGTTCAGTTTTCAGGGCCTCACTTTAACCTGCAGCTAGCCCTTCAGCCTCGGATCAACAAAGGGTATGACTCCCTAGCCCTTCTAGAGAGGCAATGTTTCCGGCATCATTTCCAGGACATCTCATCCAAGATGAGCATCATGAACAGTTTGATTCACCCCACAGTACTTTACGGCTCAGAGATTTGGGGTCCCTCTCTCCTAGAGTCAGATTGGGCTTTAGCGGAGCGGGTTCAGACCCTTCTTTTGCGTCGTTTCATTAAGTATAAGCAAACAGTTCCTCAACACATCATTCTAAGAGAGTTCGGGGCTCAACCTTTCCACCTACAGGTGATTTTCAAATTAGTGTCGCTCTTGCACAGGATCCGGGGCCTCGCAGACACGAGGAAGGGTTGAGATAGATACCCATATTTAGCCTATTGCTCCTCAGAGAACATCCCCTGTATGTAAACAAGCCGATCCAAATGTTGGTACACCGGTGTGACAGAGCTTCTGGAGGCTTCAGGAATCTAGATTGACCATCTCCCTCCCTTTCAATACTCTTTGAATGCTCCAAGCCACCTCCTTTCCAATCAGCAAGAGCTGAATAAAATCATTAAGGAGGATATTTACAGACGATACGTTCAGACTACATGGACCAATCCTCCCAATGGGTTGCGTCCAAAAACGGCCTTCTATGCAGAACATTGCCTATAGATCAGGGATGGGCTCATCATCATACCCCTATTCACATTCCAGCATTGGATGCATGCCCTTAGAATCCCCCTCGGGTAGCTCAGAGTTGGGTCTCACAGACTCCGGGTGGAGACAAATCACCACATCGATAGGGCAGATAGGATTTGTTGGCTCTGCCACTTATAGGAGATAGAGACAGAGACACACTTCATCTTCGGATGCCCTGCTTACTATGAGATTCAAGGTTGTTTCCATTGTCTCTTTAGGTCTTCTCAGAGTTTGTCCAACTTCCTCAGATATGTTGATCTGAGATGCCTTGCACTTTATCTCCAGGAGGCTTTCAGATTTCAAGCCCGTTTTCTTCAGCCCCCCACCAGATCGGAAACCACGCAAAAGATCACAGACTTCTTTAGGGTGCTACCATTAGTGCGGGGCGCCAAAAGAACCATTGATCAGCCCACAACCATTGAAACCAAATCGGTGAGGTCCTAGGGGAGCTGACCCACCAAACTGCACCAACGCTCCAGGATTGGTTCCACCCCTGGGAGGCACCCTAGAACCTCCAGGCGACAACCCAGCATGCCCACAGGACAACAGACTTTGACAAGCTTTTCTCAGTTTTCTTCTCTCGACCTCGGATGTTAGGAGTAGGGACTGGATAGGAGACTTTTTCTCTCCTTCTCCTTCTTCGCTTCATCACAGAGCTTTGTTCCGAAGCCGAGAGCTTCTAGCTCCTACATTTACATTTACTTAGATTATAGATGTATTTTCTACTCTTTAAATAGAAATGTTAAAGGGGACCATTTGGTCCACTGGCTTGGCAGGATATAATCATTGTAACTGACAGTTCCATTGGCCTTTTATTGTCATTTGTTGTACATTAATAAAATTATCTTATCTTATCTAGTTAATCTTAGCCATTGATTAAGTTTTAATCATGGTCGTTGATGTCTCAACGAGAGTATAAGAAGAAACTCGATAGGGCTTGGAGAACACACACCAGCTGTTTGATTTCATCGCAGATCGATTTCCAGAGTAGCAGCGTTGAGTTTCCGAAGAGAGAGCTGATGAGCTCAAAGCAGTGAGAGAGGCGCAGGGATAGTAAGGTCGGAGGAAGTTTTTCCATCTCCGGTGAGTGCATTACAGAGAGGCAACACAATGCTTCAGAGGGGATTCCGTATTTTGCTAGGGAGAAGCAGTGATTCAGTGCTAGAAGCCGGAGAGAGAGAGCCTAAAGGCCAGGAGGATCCATCTTCCAGACAACATCTGATCATATAGCGAGAGGGAAGCAATTCTGAGTTGTGGGACGCAGTACTGCGTAGGCTGACGCAGCGACTGCACAGAGGCAACAAAGAGTAGCTCAACTTGAGCCAAGGTCAATGTCGGATTGCAAGTGGGAGTGAGATTTTTCTCACTAGATTTATTGTAGTCATTTCTCTGTATGGATTTTTAGAGTTGGGCATCCATAGTCTTGTAATCATATTTACTTTTGCATAATATTAAAACCCTCAGTTGTTACACTGGTTTTCTCGAGTTGGGTTTTTCTGGGGACTTAATCCAAAAATAATTGTGTATTTGTGTGTGTGCATCTATTCTTCCAATGTTTTTATTTCTTCCACAATTTTTATTTTGTGAAGATTGTAGTGTATTTAATTCGATATTTGTTGTAGCACACAAGAAGTAAATTGTTTAATCGAATTAACGACTAGAAGAATTAACATCAGTGGCTGCAATAGGATTTGGGGTTTGCCGAATTTTCATAGTGGTCACACTCTTATCAGATAGCTATAATATTTTATCTTTGCATATGAATGAATATTTTCTTGTGGGTTGTAATATTGTTCAATTAGTCTTTGTTACAATTTCTTTATATAATGAAATGTTATTTCTCATGTTCAATTGTTTTCATGTGAAGCAAGTGGATTGTGCATGCAAAGAATTATAGAACAACATGTTTCCATTTACTGTAATTAATAACCTACAGTAGGTATATTGACTACAAACATTATAATGGATGTGTCATGGTCCAAGTTTTTTTTGTTTAAGCATGTGTTTTTCTATTTTTTCCAACCTCTATAATTAATAAATTTCAATTCTATTATAGATATTGGAATTTATAAATTTTGATAAATATCAATTCTTATCTTTATATATTTAATAAGTAGTTTTGTTTTATTTTTTATAGACAAGTATAGTTTTGTATATCCTCTTTTTTTGAGATATTTGAGTTGATTTTTGGGTTTCGCCTATTTCTATCATATAGGTGGATACAGACTCACTGACAAATGAAAAATGCAAGTTACAAAGAAATGTATAGATGGACAAAAACACAATCTCAAAATGAGTTAAAAACAAGGCAAAAATCCATAATACTCAATTGGAACAGCAATTACATGGAATTCTGGAAGTTTTCTAATAATGATCTATATGAAAGAAAAAATGAAGTTGAAGAAAAGGCTAACAACAAAAAAAACTTGATTATTAGTATAATTGACGTTTGACCTTCAAACTCAAACTTAATAACCCACCTCAAGCAAAACCGAAACATAATCACCAATATATATAAATTTAAAACTGATTTTTCTAAACATAACTTGTTTATTCTTAAACTGTAAATGGAGAGTGGAACGGTATTATGCGAAACATAATAACGTGTTAAATAATATTTCAAATTTAACCTTTTTAATCTTTAGTAGACAATTATATCATCAAAATGTTTCTTAACATAACTAGGACTGTCAACTCCACTGTGTGTAAGTAATGAAAATGTAAGACTCTTAACTCCACCGTTTATGAGAACGGTGAAAGCATTTGTCGCCATAAATAAAACAGCAAGACTCATATTACTCCATTCTAACGATGAAAGAATGCATAACTCTATCCAAATAGAATATGGACAGAAATTAAAAATTATTCGACTCGCCCTAAGAAACACAGAAAATCATATATAAGACATAATTGATGAGCATACAAATATATGAGGGATTTCATTTCTAGAAAAGATGACTGTATGATCCTGTTAATATTAAGTTGTCTACAAGGATTTGGTAAATCTGAACAAACCAACTTAGCTCTGAGGCTGTGGTCCAACGGCTGCCTGTGGTGGTTAGGTCCCCACCAGTCCTGAGGTCCATTCCCAGGGGGGCTATGTACTGGCTCTTCCTTGATTCGTGTGAATAACAGGAAGAGTATATAAGATTGGAAAAAAAATGTGAACAAACCAACAGTATCATTCTTAGAAACAAATTACTCTCAAGACAAACATTAAATTTCAAAAAATGCTGGTACTGTATCATTCTTATCCATGAACATGCTTAGAAACAAATTACTCTCAAGACAAACATTAGATTTCAAAAAATGCTGGTACTGTAAATTACTCTCAAGACAAACATTAAATTTCAAAAAACACACAAGGAAAGTTTTCAACTTGGCTTCTTCATTCGTGTGAATAACAGGAAGAGTATATAAGATTGGAAAAAAAATGTGAACAAACCAACAGTTGTTGGTACTGTATCATTCTTATCCATGAACATACTTAGAAACAAATTACTCTCAAGACAAACATTAAATTTCAAAAAACACATAAAGAAAGTTTTCAACTTGGCTTCTTCAAATTGACAAATCTAGATCGTTGACTTCAATATTGTTTTAGGTCCTGAACTGGACTGTGACTTCCATACCTACCATTCCTTGATTCGTGTGAATAACAGGAAGAGTATATAAGATTGGAAAAAAAATGTGAACAAACCAACAGTTGCCGGTGCTGTATCATTCTTATCCATGAACATAGAAACAAATTACTCTCGAGACAAACATTAAATTTCAAAAAACACATAAAGAAAGTTTTCAACTTGGCTTCTTCAAATTGACAAATATAGATCGTTAACTTCAATATTGTTTTAGGTCCTGGACTGGACTGTGACTTCCATACCTACCATGGAATGATTGGAGTTCACTACAGATGTCTCATTTTCTCATGTGACACCAAAACATGTGCACTTTTTACATTTCTTTCTTTCGCCTATATCCACGGTCGTCATGGAGTCCACGTTTTAATGTTTTAATGACATGGACCTCAAATATGTACTGGAGCTCATCTAACAACTTAAAAACACATTTATCTCCTTCTTGTAGCCCATTACTAATAACAAAGGCTTCCCACCCAGAATAAAATCCACGGAATTTCTCATATGTTGCAAACCAAACCTGCCAACTTTCGGATTTCTTCTCATACAAGAGTCTTACTTGAAACGGTGTTTTCACCTTTTCTTTCCTCATCCAACGATCAACAAACGCTAGTGGAACACTCTGCAATGTATCGTAAAGGAATCCATTAAATTGTTTCAAAATTTGTAATTTCCGAGTGCCCAGCAAAAACTACCTAATGGAAGCGAAAGTGCGCATACATTAATTAGAAGTATGCGACAAGAACCAAAAGGTTATAAGCCTGGGCTTTAAAGGCTACAAAAATACCAAAAGGAAGGATTATCATGCATTGGCATAAAAAGGTCCAAATCAGAATCATTAAAAACAAATGCGCCAAACCATAGACATAAGTCAATAAGCCTTGAGTTCCATTCTCGCTGGCATTAGTCACAGAGACTCTTGTTATTGTTGTGGTAGTCCATATCCCTATCTTTTATCACATCCCTAGTACCAATAGTTATTATTTGGGACTCTTTTGCTGGGCTACTAGATATGTATCTAATTATCGCTACACATAGTGGTGCCATGGAGTAATGTTTTGCGCACATCAATATGCTGTGTACTGTAAAAAGAACTTTCAACAAAAACATAATAATATGCTGTGTACTGTAAAAAGAACTTTCAACAAAAACATAATAACTAGCGAGGTTAAATGCAATAATGAATAAAGTTGAATATCCACATATCATGAGCACAAACTCTCCCTGCAAAGGAAAGCAAAGTTTACAGGATGAAAAAAAGTAAATTATGATAAATGCTTGCAAAAAACTGTGCAAACAGATGGATAGATATCTGGAAAAAGATATTTACAAAATTCCCTGTGATAAACAGAGTTTTTAAATAAATAGAGATGCTAATTAGGTATAATTTAAATAGTGACTAAGATGTTATGTTTTTTTGTTCGAATTCAAATATCATGTTATGATAGGTTATGATGTAATGTCCCAAACGGGATATTAGGTTAATTATGCAGAAATTCACTCAACCCAAAATTTCACCGTAAAATCAGCATTCTATTAACAGAAGATTGCCATGTAAAATATAACAGATAGAGTGCATATAATTTCATAACATGATAAGCAGAAAATAATCCCAGTTTTTATTATGATAGATAAACTGAGTTACATGCAAATACAACCAATATCGCTGAAATGAAAAGTTGGCCTTGACAAATCTGCTTCAATGCTGCACCAGCCTCCCAAAACTGAACTGAAATCAATCACTGTGCCTGTGAACTCTCGCTGAATCCACCAAGGAGATGAGGTGGGTTTTCGTCCACTCTCACCAAAATCACCCGAGGGTTTCCGTCTTGGGGCTACCCATGAAGTAGAGAACCGGGTTCTCAACCTCTCATACAAGAAGTAATGTCAAATCCAAGATGTCCTCCAATGGCCTCCTCCTCCTCTTTTATATCTCTGATGGACCCCTCTAGAACCTTTATTTTATTATTATTTTAATCATGGAGCATTTTTCCCTTTTTTATTTCAATTAAAAAAATTAATGCAGAAAAGGGTAAATTGGCCTCCATGTCTCCTCAAGTCACCGAAACTTGCATATAACCATCTCATCATGTAGATCTTCTCGTTCTGGTTCCAATGAGCTGTTACACTAAGGTGTTTTGTCAAGCATTCCTCCCGGAATGCCACCTTAAGTGTAATTAATTGAGTGAGGCCCAATAATAACTTTGTTTTTAAAAGTTGTTAAAATGCACCAAAACGAAAGGCAAATTGTGCGGATGATGGAATATACCAAGCGAATGCCATTGGACCTCATAGAAACTCTTCAAAACCCCTCCAAAAGCCCCTGGGCCCGCCGATGACACCAACCTGCACCTGTGACCTGTCTGCCCCCAACTCTGAAAGTCCATCCTAACCATATCATAAGGAACACTAGAAAAAGGAACATTACAAATCCTCGCGCTCCAAGATTTCTTTCTTGCAAGAAATCCAAACCTATGGACCAATTTGGTGGTCGAACACAATTGAGACCCAATGCCCAGATCCCATACGAACCATTGGGTGATGCTCTGCCTCTATGTCAACCCATCATGTACAGAGCCCTCAATGTGCGGATCCCAAACTGATCTCTCACTGTACCTATCATCAACCAATCCTCTTGGATCCCAATGCCACCATGGCCAATCATTGCCCAAGTCCCATGGCTCAAACTGTGCTCTGTCTCAGCTATAGCTGCTACTCCATAACGCGAATACCAACTCACCAACTCTCTCCAATCCCACCTCTAGCATAGGCCGAGGTCAACCCCACTCTGCTGATGCTGGGCTAGTGCTATTGAAACACTGATGAACTGTGGGTCCACATCCCACTGCCCACTGAAACATGTAGTAACTCTCTCATCTAAGCACCCCTGTTGTACTGTGCCCCAGAGTAAGGTTGATACTTCATCAAAAGGATACGAACTCATGATCTCTCGCCAATCCATCCTGTGGGAAGGATCGGATGCATAGGCACCTATATATGTGATTAGTCTGTTATGTTGCATCGTGCTTCACTCATGCAACCCTGCCTGGTCAATCAACAATATCCACTGAGAAAACCCTGTCTCTCTCCCTGTAATGGGTACAAGTGGCCAAACTCTGTTGCAAGCCCTATCTGTGTACTCTGGGAGAGGACTGCTCCCTGAAAGTACCGCAGCTCTATTACAGCTACCTATGCATCTACCTGCACCTCATCAGTGGGTCAACCCAAATATGGATGCACCACCATCTCCAACAGCTCATCCCTCATCTGATGTAATGTCCCCATTTTTATTTTTCTCCATAGTACAGTCAGGGTAGATTTCCAAGGCAAGGGATGGCCAGGTCAGTGGGGCAGATTTATGTCATCAGGTGTCCCGATGGAGTTTTGAGGAGTTTTTATGGGGTTCAATGGCATTCGCTTGGCATATTCATCATCATGAGCAGTTCCGGTTACATGACTTTCTAATAATTTCCATAAAACAGGGTTATTATTAGGCATAACTTAATTAATTATGCTCGAGGTGGCATTCTGGGGAGATTAATTGATGGAACACCTCAGTGTAATAGCTCGTTGGAATCGGGACAAGAAGATCTGCAGGATGGGATGTTGAGAAGTGAATTCCAGTGGCCGGAGAGAGTATGGTGGGAAATTTATCATTTTTCTTAATTAAAAATGACTTTAATTAGACATTAAATCAAGAAAAAATAATTAATTGGAGAAAATGGGCTAAAAGTGACTTAAGTGAAATAAAATAAAATTAAAAGGTCACTTAAGATAAAGTCAATGGAGGAGCTTCTAGAATAATAATAAAATAAGATGCTTCTAGAGGCTTGGAGATCTATCCATCAGATCTATAAAAGAGGAGGAGGAGGTCATTTGGAGACATCTTGGATTTGATATTGTTTCTTGTATGAGAGTTTGAGAACTTGGTCCTCAACTTCAACAGTAGCCCCAGGGTGGAAACCCTCAGGTGATTCAGTGAGAGTGGGCGAGCACCCATCTCTTCCTTTGGTAGATCTATTAAGGGTTCACAGGTTGCAGTTTATTGATATTCAGTTTGTTTGGAGGCCAATTACGACATTATTGTAGATCTATTTGAGGCCAATTTTATTTCAACTATCTCAGCTATTTTTGTTATTCCAACATGTAAAAACCCAGTCTCTCTAATATATAAAGTTGAGAATTTTCTTGTTCATTGTGTTATGGGATTGCAGTGCTCCTTTTGTTTAATTTTACATGGAAATCTTCTGTTAAGTGAATAGTGATTTTATGTGAAGCGCTTGTTCCAACTTTTTTTTTCGTTTGGGACATTACAGTGGTATCAGAGCTTTGATCTTGGCTCAATCGTGGGTTATCTTGAAAAGCCAAGTCGAAGTTTTTTTTTTGAATATCCCAGATTCTATTGCTGGAGACAATTTTTATTGCAAGAAAGATCGAGTTTGGGGAGCTTGTGCTGTGAAGGTATATTTTTTGTTGAAGGTTGAATTATTAGATTGCATTTTGTGAAGGTGTGAGAATTAATTCCTTTTGAAAAGCCGTCAATCAAAATTTCGAAGGGGCCAAAGGGAACTAACATATATTTTCTTTTCAGAAGGCAACCGTCAAAATATTGAGGTAGGGCCATAAAGTATTTGAAGGGGCAGACTATTTAAAAGGGGGATTAATTTTTTTATGAAGCCAAAGGTTTTGGCATGGAATATCATTAAAAGGTGGTGTGAGGGATTTCATTAAAGATTGTAGCCAACAATTATCAAAAGGGCCGCATTAAAAATTTCAAGTGCCCAGATTAAAGATTGCACAAACCCGAGAGCATTTTCCAAGCCAATTCGGGAGTGCGAAATTTCATTTGAGCACCAATTCATCGAATTTGCTATTAGCCGAGACCGAAATTTTGTGAATTGGGCATATATTTTCGCTGGGCACGGTTCTTTTTGTAGGTCGAGATTTGGGAGAAGATTTTTTTTTTTTTAATCAAGTCATGAATGTTCCAATTCCTAGGCAGGCCGTTATTTATATCCATAAGCGTGATGCTATTTTCCTTCTTGGCGGAGATTACAAGTCTGTCGGGTTTCTAGTCCTCATTATAATTTGAGTGGTAATCGAGACTAGTTGCAGAGCTTAAGTCACCTCAGAGAATGCCAAGTTGTTATTGGAAGCAGGCGTCTTCCCTCTTGTTACAACGCTAACCAAGCCCAGAGTCGAGCTCTCTCTCTGTCTGGTGGCAAAGTTCTCTCTAAGTAAGCTGAAGATAAATTATTCAAGGGTCGATTCATAGTCTGCAAGCTTGAAGGGTGAAGCGTGAAAGGCCGAGAATCTTCATTAATAAGAGACCGAGGGCAATCACATTCGAAGACTGAGCTTCTTAGTAGGCCAAGTGAATAGCGGGGTGACTATCGTCTGTAACGCGTGTAGCAATTTCAGTGGGGTCGTAGCATATATTAGAGGGGACACAAGGATTGATCTCCTGTTCTCTATTGCCGCCAAGGTGCCCACATTGCCACCACCATTCTCTATCGACTGGGTGCCCACATATTATCATTTCCACTAGACGCCTTAAGCTATCCATATCTAATTCGAGGAGCCGAGTTCACAATAGAAACGAATCGCATCCTGAAAGTCGTTCTTTGTGGTAATGGGGTTCACATCATGGAAGGATGTCGATACAAAGCCTTGTGTCTGTGTAGACGTCTTGCTGAACATGGTGCCACAACAACTGCAGAGCGAGATCAGCATCGACTAGTAGCGAGAACACTTAGTGGTCCGGGTTTTGAGCTGCCAAATTGTCGCTTTGTGTGCGATCAAGGGCCAGATTTCACTGAAGCTACCAAAAATTATTGCAGTGATGTTGCATGATCACTGAGCCATACAAGTCTGAGTTAAGAATGTGTGTATAATGAAGTGTTTGCTGTGGGAGCCGATTGGAAGTTGGGTTAGATCTCTCCGTTGTGCGAGCAATTACGGAAACCTGTGAGCATAAAAAGAAGTGTGTGACGAAGTATGTAACATGTAGCCTATTGATGGTTGTGACAATACACACCATAAGACTAGTGCGATGGTGACAAACAAGAGATCACTTCACTGCACATGTACGTTGGACAGATCATGTGCATTGTCCTCAAACATCCAACCAACATTCATTGCCACTCGACAGAGGAAATTCCATGCGGAGGCAGCTACAAAGTCAAGTGGGAGCAGTCCTATTGAGCCAATTAGACATCTGTGCATTGAGAAATGAGGTGCGTATACAATCAACTGAGATGTGTGGACTGAAGCGTTAATGTTGCTTGAGAGACATGTTGATATCAAGAGCGATGCCTAAGTGCCATATATATATTTTCCCTCCGCATATAAAATCATTGATTATATACACTTGATGCAAAAGATTGAGTAGGTGTTGCATGCTGCCAATCAATGTATGATGGTATTAGAAGCATTAGAGTGTCTTTGAGATCAGGAGTCAGTGGCTTCTAAGATTTTTCCATTGTATATGTCATTGCTAAAATTGTTATGTTAAGTCTTGTTGTAGTTGTATGCTTGAGTTGCTAATAAGTTGTGGCTGTTAGGGTCTAGCAGCTTGAGTTGTATGTTGGTATAGCAGCCCTGTATTGCTATATGCAATGTATTGTCTTACAGTTTGTTGCCTTTCTTGCTATTCAGGTCTGATATAATTGTCCAGCTATTGCTGAGTTGAATGTAAGGTCTATGTATTGAGTTAGCTACTATTGGGTACTTCTATTGAGCTATCAGTCAATGCTATGTGTGATGCACATGACTTCATTGGACTAAAACATGGCTAAAGCCCTTGAAAACTCCCTTAATAAACCAACAACAACAAATAACAAACTTTTCTCAAAGGGGATCTATGTCATTCTTTAAAAAGAACAACCAAAGGATGTGCAGGAGGGGCAGGAAATAGGACACAAGATTTATTCTCTTGGGACAGATTTGAAGCACATGAGGGTCACATGGAAAGTTCTCTTCAAACTTGATGAGCTAGATGCCCTCCTTTCCAAAGTGAGCTAGTTAGAAGGGAAGAAACTAATTTGGGCTCTAAAACTAGCTATGCTTTCTCTCATACAACACAAGTTCTTGGAGGAACCTTGTGAAGGGGTTAGACTTCCAGTTGCATCTTGTCTCAATAACATAATGAGACTAACCACCCCTATAGCTCCTTACAATGTTGATGTTATGAGGAAATTGTTCGAGCTGATGGTAGAAACTTTGTGAGATTTGGATAACAGTGAGGGTCCTACATTTGGAAAGAAGCTTTAGGTTCTAAAAATTATGGCCATGACTAGGACTTATGAAGTCCGGTTTGATCTTCATTGTGATGATCTTATCCTGCAGATGTTCTGATGCTTCTTCAGCATTAGCAAACATCATCCTGACCCAGTGATACCACACATGCAGTCCATGTTAGGATATTCCGACACATAGGATATAGTTAAGTTCAACTTGGTCTAGTATAGAGTTAGGTTAGAGTTAGGTAAAGTGTGTTTCTTTACCGTTGTACATTTTGTAACTTACAATCCGACGGTCACGATATGTAGTGATCCGACGGTTCACTCTCACCTCGGTATTACCGACACTTGATCCGTGGCTTGACACCCGATTGGTCCATGAGTTCTATTTAAAGCGCATGGAGGGTCATTGTTCGGGTAATCCGTGCATGAGAGAAGCTTATGTAAATTTTCATTCTTTGATTAATAAATTGCCTGTAGTACCCACGTTGGGACAGGCCGTGGACTGTTTCCCTCCTTGCACTTTGAGGGTTTTAACCACGTCAAAAATACTGGTGTATTGATTTGAGATCTGGTTGTGAGCGGTGTCCTTTTGGTGTTCTTTCTGAGGAACTTACCCTGTAAATTCCTACATGGTATCAGAGCTATTTGAGGGCCGCGTCCATTGGTGATCCAAATCTGAAGCCGGTAGAACTGCATGCGGCTGTCGTTTCCTAGATCTGTTGTTTCTGACTGCTTTCGGGCCGAGAAGACTGCTCTGTTGCGTTCGGAGCATTTGTTCCAGTGAGGAACCCCTTTCGTTTCACGCGAAAAGGTTTCCGGTAGCCCTAGCTGCGTCATTTTTCAGATCGGGAGGTATACAGTGTTTTTTTGCAGTTTACTGTTATTTTCTCTCTGCTTATTTCGGTTTCAGTTTATTTAGCCCTTTTTTTAAACCGAATCTATACCTTTCATTTTTGCGTATGCTCTTTGCCCTGCGACTCTGTGCGATCTGGGCAAATCAGAAACAGAAAGGAAGGATTTTTCTCATGTGTATGCTCTTTTCCCTGCACCTTAGTGTGATCTCGGAAAATCAGAAACATTGAGAAAAATATTTAGTTTCGGCTAAAGCTAACTTTGAGATTTTTTTTAAAAATTTCTAGTTTTTTGGCTAAAGCTAACTTCGAGCCGCAAGGTTCGTTTTTCTTTGCATATTCGTGTTGGGTTTTGTGTTTTGTGTTTTGTAGGGAAAAAGAGCTTTCTCAAGGCAAGCACGCAAACCAAGGCCCCCCCCCTCTCTCTCTCTCTCTCTCAAATTTTTTGTATAGATCAATTGGTTCAAAGCTATTTTAAGAGAGTAGAGGTCTTGGGTTCAAGTCTCCATTTTGTGGGGGCGGATTTTTTCATTCCCGCACATTCGCGCACTTTGCCGGCAACTTCAACAATTTTTTTTTCAAAAAGCCATAACTTCTTCATCCGGAAGCCTTTTTCAGAGCCGTTTTTTTTAAAACCGCCTATTTTTTCGAGATCTATCCATTGGAACACTTACTTTCAGCATCTTCAGCTTCAGTTTTTTTTAAAATGGAAAGTCCATGCCAAGTCATTCTTGACAGCACTAACTACTTCCAATGGGTAGCCTACATGGAAGATTTACTTAGAAGTAAAGGTCTCTTCAGAATAGCCACAGACCAAGAGAAGAAACCAAAAGATGAAGACAAGGTTGCAAAATGGGAAAATAGACAAGATCAAGCACGTGGTTTGATAGGGATGTCTATTTCTCCTGATCTTAGATTCCACATTGCAGAACTTGAGACTCCTCATGAAGCATTAGAAAAACTCGCTAAAGTTTTTGGGATTAAAAATGAAATTAGAGCCCATCAACTTGAAAATGAACTGCTTACTTTGGATCCTAATAATTTTTCTTGCATTGAAGATTTCTTGTCCAAATTCAAGACCCTTAGATATCTCTTGGAAGGTGTTAAAGTTAAGAAAGAAGATGGTAACCTTATTTATTCCATCCTTACTAAGTTGGGACCAGCCTACTCTGTATTTGTTTCCACTTTCCATTCTACAAGGGAAGCTTTCATTTGTCAAGGAAAAGACTACAAGGCCCCTTCCTTTGACTCCTTTTGTGATTCCTTAATAAGAGAACAAGAAAAACTCTTACACCTTGGTCTTCTTAATCTTGGAAACTCTTCCACGAAAGCGTTAGCCGCCCAGCAGCAACCAAATTCAAAGAATCCTAAGAAGTCATATCCTCAAAAGAATGGTCCTAAACCATCTCAGCCTCAAAATGAAAGATCATTTCAGCAAAATGATAAGACCAATAAAAACAAATGGAAGAAGACTGATAGACATTGTAACTTTTGTAATCGAGATGGCCACTTAGAATCTAAATGCTTTAAGAAGATGGAAGCCTTGGAAGCCGCAATGAAGAAACATAACATCCATGTGGAGCCTACTTCAACTTCAACTTCCGGAATGGCACTTTCTGCATGTCATTGTCAATCATCTCAGTCTGGTTATGCATTAAATGTATCTTCTTCTTCTTCTCATTCTCATGAGTGGCTCATTGATTCTGGAGCCTCTTGTCACATGGCCAAAAACCAAGCCATGTTTTCTTCTTTAAATGATTGTAACACCAAAAATATATATGTTGGTGATGATAGATCTCTTAATGTTGTAGGGACTGGAACTGTTCATCTAGACAATGGTCAGTTTAATGATGTATTATGTGTTCCAACCTTATCCTGCAACCTTCTATCTGTCTATCAGATAACTCATTCAGGTGAAGGTAAAATTGTTGAATTTTCACCTCATGATGTTGTAATCAAGGATCTAAAAGATCCTAAACAGATTCTAGCTACTGGTCTTGCTGATGATTCCAAAAGGTTGTATAAGTTTCACAACTTTGGGTCATCAAATCTTCCCTCAGTATTTGTTGCTCATAATGATGAAGTGAGCAAACTTTGGCATGAGCGATTTGGTCACTTAAACTATCGCTCCCTTCAGCATCTATGTAAAGAAAATATGGTGACAGGTCTTCCTATGGTATCTTGCAGAGATGGTGTTTGTTCCGGATGTGTACTCGGAAAACATCATCGGGACAGTTTTGACAAACGTGCCTCTTGGCACGCCTCAGCCCCTTTACAGCTTGTGCACAGTGATTTATGTGGTCCTCTTCCTGTTGCTTCATTCTCTGGCTGCAAGTACTTCTTAACTTTCATTGATGATTTCTCCAGACGCACTTGGGTATACTTCTTAAAACTCAAGAGCGAAGTATTTAACACCTTTTTGGCCTTCAAAGCCTTTGTTGAAAAACAATCTGGACATCAAATTCTTAAGCTAAGAACTGATAATGGTGGAGAATATGTTAAAAACACATTCATCAACTTTTGCACCGAAAATGGAATTCAAATGCAACATACTGTTCCATACACTCCACAACAAAATGGTGTAGCTGAAAGGAAAAATCGCACCTTAAAGGAAATGGCTAATTGTATGCTGCAATCTAAAGGACTCAGTCTTAGTTTTTGGGCCGAAGCAATTAATTGTGCAAATTATATAATCAATCGCACTCCTACTAAGGTTCTAGAGAATATCACTCCAGAAGAAGCTTGGAGTTCCATTAAACCAGATGTAAGTCACTTTCGTGTGTTTGGAAGTGAAGCATGGGCCCATATTCCAGATGAAAAGCATAAAGCTTTAGAACCTAAGAGTGAGAAATGTACTTTTGTTGGATATTCTGAAGATGTAAAAGGTTATAGACTTATTCCATTTAAGTCCAAAAATGTTATCATTAGAAGAGATGTAAAATTTGATGAAAATAAATCGGCCTGCGAGCCTAGTCCGGCGGATGTGCCACCTCTTCCTATCTCTTCTACCTTTGAAAACATTTCTTCTTCAGATGATGAAAGCGAGGATGATAATCCTCCCCCACCTTCTCAGGATCCTCAACTTCCAAGATGGGTCCGTGCTACTCGGGATGCAGCAGGTGATCTTGCCGGTGATCCTACAGATCAGCGACGTACACGTTCTCAGTTTGAAAGAGCCTCTTCTTTACTGGCTCAAGCTCCAGTAAATCATGATCCTGACACTTTTGCAGAAGCTTCAGGCCATCCACATTGGGAAGCAGCTATGAATGAAGAATATCATTCATTGATGACAAATGATACATGGGATCTTGTTCCTCTACCAAAGGGACGCAAACTTGTTAGATGTAAATGGGTTTACAGAACCAAGTATGGACCAGATGGGAAAGTTGATAAACATAAAGCTCGTCTCGTTGCTAAGGGCTTTTCACAGGTTGAAGGCATTGACTACACTGAAACCTTCTCCCCTGTTGCCAAAATGAACTCTATCCGCCTTGTTCTTTCCCTTGCTGCCTCTTTAAAATGGGAAGTCCATCAGATGGATGTTAAATCTGCCTTCTTGCATGGGGACTTGCAGGAAGAAATCTATATGGAACAACCCATTGGCTTCATACAAACAGACTCCAGCCTTGTTTGTCGACTTAAGAAATCCCTTTATGGCCTCAAGCAAGCTCCTCGGGCTTGGTATGCCAAAATGGATAGCTTTCTTTTAGAATCTGGCTTTTCTAGGTGTCATTCTGACAATACTGTCTACACCAAGAAAGTGGGCAACTCTCTTATCATCCTTGTTCTTTATGTTGATGATCTTATTCTTACTGGTAGTGATCCCAACCTTATAAACCATGTGAAGTCCAGCCTTAAAAAGAAATTTGAAATGACAGACTTAGGACACTTACACTATTTTCTCGGTCTTCAAGTCTTGCAATCCCAGGAGGGTATTTTCCTTTCCCAGTCCAAGTATGCTTGTGATATTCTTCGTCATTTTCACATGGAAGACTGTAAGCCAGCCCCTTCTCCCTTTCAGTCTGGAGTCAAACTTTCAGTCTCTTGTACTTCTCCTGAAGTTGATGCTACCTTATACCGTCAACTTGTCGGAAAACTCTTGTATTTAACCCATACTCGTCCTGATCTTTCCTTTGCTGTTGGCCTTGTTGCTCGTTTTATGCAAAACCCCCGTGAAAGTCATTGGAAAGCAGCTAAAAGAATACTTCGTTATGTTCGAGGTACAGTACAGTTTGGGATTCATTACAGTGCCAAAGCAGCTCCTCTGTTAGTTGGTTTCACTGATTCTGATTGGGCTGGTGACCCTGATGATCGGAAGTCTACTGCCGGTTATGTCTTCACTCTTGGTTCAGGACCTATTACATGGGCTTGTAAGAAACAGGCTGCCATTTCTCTTTCGTCAGCAGAAGCAGAGTATCGTGGTGCCGTGGAAGCTAGTAAGGAAGCCTTGTGGCTTCGTCAGATCCTATCAGAGTTTGGCTTTGAGCAGCAGCATCCAACCACACTTTGGTGTGATAATCAAAGTGCCATTCAGCTATGCAAAGATCCAGTCCAGCATCAGCACAGAAAACACATTGAACTACACATGCACTTCATCAGAAAGCTCATTCATGACCATGTTCTTGAAGTGCAATATTGTCCAACAGATGATCAGGTTGCAGACATCTTCACAAAGGCTCTCACAGAGGCGAAGTTCACTAAACTTCGATATATGCTTGGAGTTCAGGAAGTTGTCACTAAGGGGGGATAGGCTCTAGTGCCTCCTTCCTTCTCCTATTGTGTCATATTTGTAAATCCTTCAAACCTATCCCAAGTTGTTCTTAAGGGGGGATGTTAGGATATTCCGACACATAGGATATAGTTAAGTTCAACTTGGTCTAGTATAGAGTTAGGTTAGAGTTAGGTAAAGTGTGTTTCTTTACCGTTGTACATTTTGTAACTTACAATCCGACGGTCACGATATGTAGTGATCCGACGGTTCACTCTCACCTCGGTATTACCGACACTTGATCCGTGGCTTGACACCCGATTGGTCCATGAGTTCTTTTTAAAGCGCATGGAGGGTCATTGTTCGGGTAATCCGTGCATGAGAGAAGCTTATGTAAATTTTCATTCTTTGATTAATAAATTGCCTGTAGTACCCACGTTGGAACAGGCCGTGGACTGTTTCCCTCCTTGCACTTTGAGGGTTTTAACCACGTCAAAAATACTGGTGTATTGATTTGAGATCTGGTTGTGAGCGGTGTCCTTTTGGTGTTCTTTCTGAGGAACTTACCCTGTAAATTCCTACAGTCCATCTTGTCATCATGTATGAGAGGGCGTCATGTCATTAGTCGAGAGTTGCGGTCTCAATTTTTGTGAGTTTGGAGGAGAGAACATCTGGTCTCACATGTTGCTTATGAACTAGCCGAGAGGTTGATTGAGCATAAAATTGGGTTTTTCAGGAGACAGTGGACCAGGAAGGAGCTATTCAGGTTTGGGGGATCATGCAGTAGGAATGAGCTGAGGAAGGGACTTTGCTTCATCTACAAAGGACCTTGGGGACTTGACCACTCATGCCTGAGTGACAATGAGGAGATGATAGAGGTAGAGCAGGAGGAGATTCCTTCTGACTCTCAAGGAGAGGATTCTTCTTTGGACGAGCCCATGGGTTCATTCGAGGATGCCTCTGAGGAGCATGAGCCATGTGGAGTTGTTGACAGTAGGCTAGATTTATATTCGGGTGTGTATGGTGAGCAGTCAGTGGACCCTATGGGAGACATTCAGGATAGTGTATCACCAGTGATGAGTCAGCATGAGTAGCATATGATGAAGCATGCGTCAGCTGAGGAGGATGATATGCACACTATGCATGATGAGCCTTATGGGGAAAGCCAATTGGTGGTTCATGTTGAGCCCATGATGGAGGAGGATGAGAAGCCATCCTTGGGGCCAGCCATTGATGAGGAGCAGATAGATGTACAACTACAGACAGCTAACAAGGTGATAGTATTTGCAGAAACATGTCTTTAGGAGATGTTGGAGTATGATAGGACAACTTTTCAGGAGATTGGTGGACTAAAGAAGTGTGGAGTTTCCTATCAGTCGAGGAAGGTGGCAATACATCCATATTTGGGTCTACCCATTGATGAGGTGCAAATAGATGTAGTAGCAGATAGAAAAGTTGCAACATTTTCAGGCAGCATCCCTCTCTAGGAGTTCATAGAGAGGGCTTGCAACACAGTTTGCCTGGTTTTTCCCATTAGAGGGAGAAATGCAGGATTTCTTGGACATGTTTTGATTGACCAGGTAGAGCATCAGGAGTTGAACATGGACCAGTATCAACATAACAAACATTTTCCTTGCACAAGTGTCCATGCATTGGATTGGCAAGAGATCATGAGCTGGTACGCTAATGATGGAGTATCATTTTTGGTCAGAGGCATTGTATTGCAGGATCCCTTAGAGGTGAGGGATATTACATGCTTCAGTTGATAGCAGGATGTAGGTTGACCACTCATCAGTATTTCAGCACAGCATCAACATGATGAGATTGACCTTGGTTTATGCCAAGGGTTGGATAGGAGAGAGTTGATGAGTTGGTATGCATTGGATGGAGCAACATTCATGGTTGGTGTTATAACACAACAAGAGACTTGGAGCCTTGATACTTGTTCTTGGTGGCATTGGGATCCAACGGGATTTCTTGATGACAGGTTCAGTCAGAGATTGGTCTAGGATCCAGTTATTGAGGGGTCCATTCATGTTGGGTTGACATAGGAGTAGGGTATCACCCAATGGTTCATATGGGATCCGGGCATTGGGTCTCAGTTGCGTTGGGCCAACAGATTGGTCCACAAATTTAGATTGCTTGAGGGCAAGCAATCATGGGGTGGGAGGACTATAATTTCCCCATTTTTATTTTTCTCCATAGTACAACCAAGGTGGATTTCCAAGGAATGGAATGGTCAGGTCAGTGGAGCAGGTTTATGTTATCAGGGGTCCCAATGGAGTTTTTGTTGCTTTTTGGGTAGCATCGGATGTACTCTAGCTTCGAAATTTTGTGGAGGGGATAGAACACATGAGATCTCCAAGACCCATAAATTGTTTGGTGAAATTCCACCAGATTGTATTTTATTAAAATAATTAATATTTTTAATGGGGTTCCTAAGTCTAAACTTGGAAAAATTAAAATATTAATGGGTATTAATAAAAATATGGGTGAGAAGCTTCTAAGAGACAAGGATCAAGTCTAATTTAATCTTATTCGTTGATTAGAGACTTAATCTCGGTCGTTGATTTATCAACGGGAACAGTATAAATGGAGGCTTGGGGTCACTTGGAGAACACACACAGAGAAATTAAGGAAATCGATTTTCTAAGGTGAGAAGTTCTTAGGAGGGAAATTAACTGGGGAGATCTTGCAGCTGAGGGGCAGTGCTAGTTCGGGAATACTGACAAAGAGGCAGAGAGAAACTTGTGGAAGCAACGCAGTAGCTGGGAGAGTTGACGTTGGGCCAGTCTGGGCCATGCAGCCTTGACATAGAGCTAGAAGGGCTAGCGTAGAGGAAGAGTTGTCTTCCGTGTAGAAAGCTGGGGTGTTGCCAGAAACTACCGAAACAACCGGGAAAGCTGACGCAGTGGGCAAAAGTGCTGACGTGGAGCCTTAGAGAGCTCCATGCAGGGCCACATAGTCACTGTGAAGGGGCAGCGAAGTTGTAGCCGAGGCCAACCAATTTTGCTGCTAGATCAACCAAATTCTGTTGGGCGAATGAGGTAAAACTAACTCAAGTTCTCCGCCATTGTATTTCTTTGTCACTAGTTTGCCTCGAGGGCAACCAATATTTGTATTCAAAAATTCTGCTTAATAATAGAAAACCCTCAAAGTTGCTGCACCAGTTTTCCAGCATTGGGTTTTTCCGGGGACATTTAGTCCAAAAATAAGTGTGTCCTTTCCATGATTGTCTCATTTATTTTTCAATTTTTTATCTATATAGTGGCGTAGGCTACAGTGGATTTACATTAATATTTTCTGAATATTTCTAGAAATAACTTGTTAAATGAAGAATAAGTGACAATGAGGAGCTGTAGTCGGGAGGACTACAGTAAGGGGCAGGATCCTTGAGGTGCCCAAACTCTTGGAACACATACGACTACAAGAGACCTTAATGATAGTAGCAAAATGACGGGGGTTAGTTGGTGCGAGGGATGATGGAGCAACAGTGGTAGAGCTAGAGTGCCAGAGTCTGAAGTAGAGCAGTGGAGTGTTGAAGCAGTGCGAGAGGCACAGAGCAGATACAACAACAACACAGTGGCATCAGAGGGTCAGCACACATTGGCAGTAGAGGTAGCTTCAGCATCCAAGGGCATCCTAACTGACCAGCATATCAGTTTTTCGCTGGCTTTTTCAGATGCTTACTTCTCAGCAACTGAGTTGCAGTGCAGCAGTTAGCAGTGTTAGTGTTATGGGCAGCATGATGCAGCATATTAAGAGGGAGTTGTAGTACAAATACAACAATGACAGTCGCAGTGTCATGGGCAGCAATACAGGTTGCAACAGCGTAGTGGATGAGGGGCAACAGGCTGAGCATCAGCAGCACAGAGGACCAATGTCGTGGATCAATATGATACTTCTCTTGGGAAGTATTGTTAGAACTTAGAGCACATTCCTTGCTAAGAGGGAGTGTTGATTTTGGAGTAGCATCAAATGTGCTCTAGCTCCAAAATTTTGTGGAGGGGCTAGAACACATAAGATCTCTAAGACCCAAAATCGTTTGGTGAAATTCCACTCAGATTGTATTTATTAAAATAATTAATATTTTTAATGGGGTTCCTAAGTCTAAACTTAGGAAAATTAAAATATTAATGGGTATTAATGAAAATATGGGTGAGAAACTTCTAACAGACGAGGATCAAATCTAATTTAATCTTAGCCGTTGATTAGAGACTTAATCTTGGTCGTTGATTTATGAACAGGAAAAGTATAAATGGAGGCTTGGGGTCAGCTGGAGAACACATAGAGAGATTGAGGAAATCTATTTTCTGAGGTGAGAAGTTCTCAGGAGGGAAATCGATTGGGGAGACCTTCAGCTGAGAGGCAGTGATAATTCGAGAATACTGACAGAGAGGTAGAGAGAAACTTGTGGATGCAACGCGGTAGCTGGGAGAGTTGATGCTAGACCAGTCCGGGCCCACGCAGCCTTGACGCAGAGCCAGGAGGGCTAGCGCAAAGGAAGAGCTGCCTTCCATGCAAAAAGTCGGGGTGCTACCAGAACAGCGAAGAAAGCTGACGCAGTGGGCAGAAACGCTAACGCAGAGCCTCAGAGAGCTCCACGCAGGCCCACATACTTACTGCGAAGGGGTGGTGGAGTTGTAGCCGGGGCTAGCCAATTTTGTTCTCGGATCAGCCAGATTCTACTGGGTGAAGTGAGTAAAACTCACTCAGGTTCTCTGACATTGTATTTCTCTGTCACTGGTTTGTTAGGAGGGCAACCAAAATTTGTATTCAGAACTTCTGCTTAATAATAGAAACCCTTAGCGTTGCTGCACTGGTTTTCCCGCATTGGGTTTTTCCAAGGACGTTTAGTCCAAAAATAAGTTTCCTTTGCATGATTGTCTCATTTATTTTTCAGTTCTTGATCTGTATAGTGTTGTAGGCTACAATGTATTTACATTAATATTTCTGGAAATAACTTGTTAAATGAAGAATACAAGTAGGTAATGTAAATCAATGTATTGCATTAGGATTTCTGGTTTGTTAGATTAAGAAATTTTCACAGTTTTGAGGAGTTTTTATGGGGTTCAATGGCATTCGCTTGACATATTCATCATCATGAGTAGTTCCACACATCTTGTTTTTGGTTCCGTGACATTTTGATAATTCCCATAAAACAGGGTTATTATTGGGCATAACTTAATTAATTATGCTCGAGGTGGAATTCCGAGGAGATTAATTGATGGAACACCTTAGTGTAATAGCTCGTTGGAACCAGAACGAGAAGATCTACAGGATGGGAGGCAGCAGTGCAAAGGATGTTGGGCAGGAAGTCCTAGCATCAGCACAAGTACTGATGCAGGATGATCAGAGTAATACTCAGTGAGGAGTATTGCTAGAGCACAGTCCTCGCTAAGAGGGAGTGTTCATTTGGGGTAGCATTGGATGTGCTCTAGCCACGAAATTTGGTGGAAAGGTTGGGGTACATGAGATCTCAAATACCCAGAAAGGGATTGGGAAGATTCTAAATAGATCAGGAGATATTAAAATAATTAATATTTTTAATGGAGTCCCTAAGTCTAAACTTAGGGAAAATAAAATATCAATGTGTATTAATATGTATCTGTGTTAGAATGGTCCAAAAGATATGGATCAAGCCAGATCTAATCTTAGCCGTTGATTAGGGACTTAATCTCGGCCGTTGAGATGTCAACAGGAAAAGTATAAGAGGAGGCTTGAAGGTCACTTGGAGAACACACCAAAGTGATCAGTCATTCTATTCTCTAAAGCGGGGTTTGCTAAGAGAGATAGAATCAGTGATCGCGAGAACCACTGAGGGGCATTGAGTACAGAGAGACAGAGAGGCAGATATAGTGCTAGGAGAGCTGCAGAGCAGCCAGAGAGAGAGACGCAGGGGTAGCCAGTGCTCACGCAGGGCCACGCAGAGGTAGCTAAGTGTTGAACAGAGCACCAGAGGGGCTAGCGTAGCTCACGCAGAGGTTCAAAGAGCTGATGCAGGGCCTCCTGGGGCTAACGCAAGCCAAGATAGGCTAACATAATGCCACTGCTGGGCTAGGAGAGGCTGACGTAGTCCAGATTGGGCAGACGCTGGGGTTTCTGGGGCAGATTGGTGCTGAGTAGCTTACAGAAGGATTATCCGGGTTTCAGCCAGTAGATTTGTCAGAAACTGAGAGGTATTACTTCTAAGGAAATTCTCTGTTGGGTAGCCAGTTACGGCACCCAGATTGTACTCTGATATTGCTTAATAAGAAAACCCTCAGATAGCTACACCGGTTTCATTGGGTTTTTCCGGGGACATTAGTCCAAAAATAATGGTATCATGTGGTGTGTTTGTTCTTGTTTCTTTTAGTTGTTGATCTGTAATATGTTGAGCATGCATTAGTGTTTATTTTCAGTGTTTACTTTGTAAATAACTTGTTAAGGAAAAATAACAAGTAGGTAGGAATAAATCAGAAAAACGTGCATTAAGGGTTTCTAACTAAGTAAACTTAGAAACTTCAACACTTAAGAACAAACTTCAAGCCTTAACTATATTCTTAAGAATGACAATAAATAAAACAACTAGAAATTGGTATCAGGCACACAAAACTACACTCAAGAAACTATCCTACAGTTGCATAAATCTCAGATTAAACTCAAGCAAACTTATTCAAAATCTCATCAAACCAACACTCTATCTTCAAAATCCAATCAGGCATGCATTACCTCAGGCTAGAAACAGGAACTGCACTCAAGCACTCCAAATGAAGCAAGGGAAATCATACTGAAAACTAAAACCAAATTGCTCACTTGAACTCTACAATCAATCCACAAATTCTATCTAACAACTGAGAATTTATTTGATAAACAAAACTAACTCAAACTATGATAAGCCATTTGAATTAATGAATCTGGAAAGCAATGCTTCTATGGCATACACCCTTATGCAAATAACTTAGCAGAAAACTAATCAATTTGGACTAAATCAACTGATAATAAATCAAGCCATTCTGATCAATCAAACTGGAACGAATACTCCTATGGCACACGCATCTATGAAAACAACTCGGAAGGAAATCAATCAATTCGATCACTAGAAGAAACAACAAATGCGATTTATTCGAAATTGACTGAAACACAATCCAATGTATAATTAAACTCACACCCTATCAATTCTGATTACTCAGTATATTATCTCGACTTCGGCATTAGAGGGTTGCTCTACGTTCTCAATAGATAGACCAACTCGTCATAAGCATTCAATTGATAATGTGATTAAACAAGTTTTATATATCTATGACAACACGGTCAGGGTAATACGATTTGTGGCTTTAGAGAACAGAGTATAACTTTGCCTTAGAAGTAAGAGTGCCAATCACACGAGAATCATTCATTCAAGTCGCCGAGGTAAAGAATCTGAAAACGCATAACATAATTAGCATACTAAAATCATTTGAATTCAATGGAAATCCCCACACAACATATACACAATTGATAAATCAAAGATAAATGAAAAGCAATTGTGACTATCACATAGCTATGTTCCTACAAAATGTTACAGAGCTGATCCCAGATGGGTGGGCTCGGCCATACCTAGGGAGCTTATATAATTACAGGGAAAGAAAAGATTTAATCAGAGCTTAACTCATTAATCCACAACAAACCATCAAACAAATTGATTTGAACTCAATACATAGCCATCGTAAAAGTCTTTCTATTAGAAATAATAAGTCTAGAGATGAAAGATACAAAATGACAGTATATCTTCTGTTCGCTCCCTTCCTAACTATTACATAGTAGCCTTTATAGGCATCGACCTGGTTAAAAACAAACTGAACCATACATAGCAAATTCTAACAGCTCAACTAAATTGAACTTCCAGATTAGATCACTGGAACAACCTATTCGATTTAAGCATAACAACCCTCAACTAACCCTAGGATTGGTACCAACTAAATTTAGTGAGGATAATAGAGATCTTTGTCATGGTGGAAGTTGAACTCGTTCAAACATAGCTGGAGGTGGCTCGCTCATCTAGAAGTATGCAGCCTCTCATCCTTTGCATCGTTAGGTACTGATCCCAAAATGGCTGTTGAGTACAAAAGTGGTGGAACATGGTTCATGGGCCAGCACTCACCTATTCCCATCCTACTCAGCTGCTGCAATATCCACACTCGACCATATTGATTAGTTAGTTCATTAATAGCAACTCAAATTCGCTTAAATCCAACTAATAAACAGCAAAATGTCACACTAAAATACTTTTACCTCTTAATAGGAGTTTCACTTTTTTGGAACAATAAAATGGCAGTAGAGTACGTATAAGAGTGCAAAAAGGACAAGAATAGAGGTAGAAAACAGTGGCAATGGGGGAAAAACAGGGGACCAACATCCTCCCACACCGATTTTGATGCATGTCCTCACACATCGATTACATCTGCCAAAAAGGAAAACTGAAAAAGAGAGACTGTGGTCAAAGACCAGCAGTCTTGATCAAGACTTCTATTCCATGTTTTATTGGTGGGGAGCACTTTTGAAACTGGAGGGCTAACCCTTTTGCATTCAATATTTTAACAGGCATGTACCTTGCTGCTTTCCAACGCAGCAGTTGCTTGTTCTTTTTTTTCAAGGCATCGTTATGAGCATATAGCTTCATGTTGGAATCCCTCACCTGATGATTTACATCTTTGACAAAATGAAATAAAACCTTATACTTGTTAGCTTGTTTTCTAAGTCTGGCAATCGTCTTCTGTAGCTTGATGAGTTTGATCTTTAGGTTTTCCTATGCATCATAAGTGGGAGCTCTGGTAGGTGTCATTGACTGGTGCGATGTGCTGCCTTCGAGCGATTTCCCCTTGCGTCTTCTTGGTGCAGAAAGGTGTTGATTGGCCTTGAAAACATCCCTGCTTATTGAAGGCCGGACGGGAGATAAGGTTTCCATGTCTCGTGCAATATCTGCAAGGATATTGGCTTGGGATGTGGCCATGGGGGTTTTCTCAAGGGATACTTCAAACTACTGAGCATCAAGATCATGTGATGACGAAATGTGGACACGCTCTGAGCTTGCGCCCTCAACCTTGGACTGTGGAGCTTGAGCCATGCTCTAAGTCCGTTGTCGGCCCTGAACAGAGGTCTTGGCCAGAGAGGCCAGGGGTTTATTGATGGGAAAAAGGGGTCGCCTACATTTGGACTTTGGTGTGGCGCTTTCGGGAATCTGGGAAGGCTCTGATAGGGGTTCTAATGCTTCGCCCTTTGTTATGGGGCTCAACTCAGGTTGGTTTGGCTCAGCCTTATCTCTTTTCCTTTTCCGTTTTGAGCCCACCTAGGCTTCCACAAAAACTGCTTTTTCGCCATCCTTCAAAATTTTATCAGTTGTCTGGGGGAGTTCAGGAACAAGAGTGGGGGAGTGGGTAGGAGAGGCAGGTGTAGATTCGGATTTAGACAGGGGAGTGGCGTCATCTAGTTTCAGTGAGTGGCCTATTGCTCATTGTCGTCCCTTGGTTTGAGTTTCCTGCCCAGGAAACTCCTCAACTAGGAAATCTTCCCATGACCTTTTCCTCCTCTTGAGCTCAGCGACCAGCAGGATCTTGATGAGGCTATGGTGGTACAATGCGGTCTCAGGCTTCTTGCCCTACGACTGCACCCCCCGAGCCATCTTATGCAAACTCAATTTTAAGAAGTGAGGAATGTTCAATTGTCTATCCTTTGTAAAATGAGTCATTAACCGAATATGGTAAAGGAACACGACAGCATACCTCCCCTCACAAGTTATAAAACACTGCAACATGGTGAGCAATGGGTACCATCGCTCCTCGATACAACATGGCACAATTTGGAATGTCCAGTTGCCCTCCTTTGAAAAAATGTTCGCCCTCTACTCGTAGCTTGATGGCTCTGCTCACGGATTCTTCTATGACTCTAAAATTCAATTTTCCCACTTGAAAATTCTCCCCATCAAAACTCCGCGCAAATGCCATAGTGACCTGTAACCTTGGAACCTTTGCAGAAAGGTCATCTAACCCTTTTCTTGTTGATTTGGGGTAGCATCGTATGTGCTCTAGCCACGAAATTTGGTGGAGAGGTTGGGGCACATGAGATCTCCAATACCCAGAAAGGGTTTGGGCAGATTCTAACTAGATCGGGAGATATTAAAATAATTGATATTTTTAATGGAGTCCCTAAGTCTAAACTTAGGGAAAATAAAATATTAATGTGTATTAATATGAATCTGTGTTAGAGTGGTCCAAAAGACATGGATCAAGCCAGATCTAATCTTAGCCATTGATTAGGGACTTAATCTCGGCCGTTGAGATGTCAACAGGAAAAGTATAAGAGGAGGCTTGAGGGTCACTTGGAGAACACACCAGAGTGATCAGTCATTCTATTCTCTAGAACGGGATTTGCTAAGAGAGATAGAATCAAGGATCGAGAGAGCAGTTGAGGGGCATTGAGTACAGAGAAACAAAGAAGGCAGAGATTGTGCCGAGAGAGCAGCACAGCAGCCAAGGAGAGTGACACAGAGCCAGCAAGGGCTCATGCAGGAGCACGCAGAGGCAGCCAAGTGCTGCTCAGAGCACTAGAGGGGCTAGCGTAGCTGACACAGAGGCTCCCAGAGCTGATGCAGGGCCTCCTAGGGCTGACACAGGGCCAGCGCTAGGCTAAGAGAGGCTGACACAGGGCCAGCGCTGGGCTAGGAGAGGCTGACACAGTCCAAATTGGGCAGACGCTGGGGTTGCAGAGTAGTTTTGTGCTGAGGAACTACCGGAAGGATTTTCCAAGGCTTCAGCGAGGAGATTTCTCTAACACTGTGAGGTATAGCTGCTAAAGAAATTCTTTGTTGTGTAGGCTAGTTTCGACACCCAGATTGTACTCTGATATTGCTTAATAAGAAAACCCTCAGATAGCTGCACCGGTTTTCCCGCATTGGATTTTTCCGGGGACATTGGTCCAAAAATAATGGTGTCATGTGGTGTGTTTGTTCTTGTTTCTTTTAGTTGTTGATCTGTAATATGTTGAACATGCACTGGTGTTTATTTTCAGTATTTACTTTGTAAATAACTTGTTAAAGAAAAAAATAACAAGTAGGTAGGAATAAATCAGAAAAAGTGCATGAAGGGTTTCTAACTAAGGAAAATTAGAAACTTCAACATGGTATCAAAGCATGATTGCAGATCACAGGAGGACTAAAAGACATCAGCCGAGCAGAGCAATAGCAGCAGAAAACAGCTATCCCGAGGTGACAGAAGTTGTTTCTAGCAGCACAGAAGCCAAGGAAGTGTGACGCAGAGCCAGCCAGAGCCAAGCAGAAGAAGTCGGGAACTGCGCAGAGCCTCAGAGAGGCCATTGTTGTTGACACAAAGGGCCAGAGGGATGACGCAGGGCATCCCAGGGCTGACGCAAACCCATCTGGGGTGACGCAGAGCCAACCTGAGCCAAAGAGGTGCTAATGCAGTTCACAGAGAGGCAGTTGCTACGACTGCAGGAATACTGCAGAGTGGAGCTAGTGAGGTACTGTAGTCAGAACAGTACCGGACAGAGCAGGGCTAGAGGAGTTGTTACCGAGGGTTTCTAGCTGAGGAACCGAGATCAGCAGTGCAGTTGCACAAGACGATCAGAGTAGGGGTCATCTTGACAAGCAGCAGAAGGATTTCCAGGAGGGAAATTAGGACTCAGAGGGAGTCCAAAAGAGAACTTCCAGACGGGAAGTAGAGACTCAAAGGAGTCAAACAGAGAACTTCCAGGAAGGAAGTAGAGGAGCGTCATGGCACTACACGGGGTAAGAGACCAGGATAGACTGGACAGAGAATCAAACTTCGCACTCTGGAAGGCCAGAATCTTATCAGTGCTTGACATGAATCATGTCAAGAACTTCGCCTTGAAGGTTATAGCTATCCAAGTGGACCCCAATGATAACGACAAGTACGAAGAGGCGATGGCAAGGGCCAAGTGCATTATCCTTGACGGGGTCAAGGATCATGTCATACCACATATAGCTGAAAAGGAAATGACAGTTGAGATGTCGGAGGCTTTCAAGAACATGTACCAACATACTTTTGTGCAGAGAAGAATGCTGCTCGAGTACCAGATGAGGTCGTATCAGATGAAGAAGGGTCAATCGATTGACAACTTCCTCGAAGGACTGAATGAGATACGAGACCAGTTGACTGCTATAGGAGTAACACCGAATCAGGAGCTTATGGTGAGGATAGCCCTGAATGCTGTCTCAGAAGATTGGGAAGTGTTTGTCCATAGTATCATAGGTAGAGGGATTCTCCCACCTTGGGACGAGATGTGGTCAGCACTTCGCCAAGAAGAGATCAAACGGCAGTCGAAGATAGGTAGCAACAGCAAAGGGATCAAGGTCAAGCAAAAGGAGGAGGATGTGGCCCTAGCATCTGAGGGAAAGTAGGAGAAGCAAAAGAAGAAAGATCTCTCCAAGATCAAGTGCTTCCACTATGGGGAGATGGGTCATTATGCGATCCAGTGCCCAAGGAAGAAGAGTAAGGGAGAGTCTTCCGAGACTAAGGCAACCCCAGTACGGGCAAAGAAAGAAGTTTTGACATGACAATGACTGTGCCATGAGTGCACACACACCACTTGAACGTAAGTGGGGAGACATCGAACTGTAGTCAAATGGACTACAGGCGATGAGGGGCAGGATCCTTGAGGTACCGAGCCTATTGGATTAGACCTTGCTACAAGAGCCCCGACAAGGAGTAGCATGACTGGCTAAGTGAGTAGAGACGGATGCGGATGGAGCAGTAGAAAGAGCTACAGTGTAGGAGTCCCGAGACAGCATAGGGTAGCAGGCTGTAGCAGTGTGAGAGGCACAAGAGTGTTGCACTAGTGCAGGATGGCACAAAGAGGTGTGCAACAGTGCGAGATGCAAGGAGTTGTTGCAGCAACGCAGAGGTCAGAGAGGGAGCACTTGTCAACGGCAGAGGGAGCTTCAGCATCAGTGGGTGTCTCTAGCCCAACAGGGAGGTCAAATTGGGAGATTAGTTACTTACTTCTCAGTAACTAAGTTGCAGTGCAGCAGTGGGCAGCACGATGCAGCATGATGAGAGGAGGTGCAGTGCGGATGTAGTGTTGGGAGAAAGGACCAGCAGCAGCATGGATGCAAAGGGAGCTGTCATACAGATGCAGCAGTGGCAGTGGCAAAACCATGGGCAACAGTACAGGATGCAGCAGCGCAAAGAATGTTGAGGAAGGCCTAGCATCAACACATGTACCGATGTTGGATGATCAAAGTAATACTCAGTGAGGAGTATTGCTAGAGCACAGTCCTCGCTAAGAGGGAGTGTTGATTTTGGGTAGCATTCGTTGTGCTCTAGCCATGAAATTTGGTGGAGAGGTTGGGGTACATGAGATCTCCAATACCCAGAAAAGGTTTGGGCAGATTCTAACCAGATCAGGAGATATTAAAATAATTAATATTTTTAATGGAGCCCCTAAGTCTAAACTTAGGGAAAATAAAATATTAATGTGTATTAATATGAATTAATATGAATCTGTGTTAGAGTGGTCCAAAATACATATATCAACAGGAAAAATATAAGAGGAGGCTTGAGGGTCACTTGGAGAACACACTAGAGTGATCAGTCATTCTATTCTCTAGAGCGGGGTTTTCTAAGAGAGATAGAATCAGTGATCGGGAGAACAGCTGAGGGGCATTGAGTACAGAGAAATAGAGAAGGCAAAGATTGTGCCAGGAGAGCAGCGCAACAACCAAGGAGATTGACACAGAGCCAACAAGGGCTCACGCAGGTCCATGCAGAGGCAGCCAAGTGCTACGCAGAGCACCAGAGGGGCCAACATAGCTGACGCATAGGCTCCCAGAGCTGACGCAGGCCTCCTTGGGCTGACGTAGGGCCTCCTAGGGCTGGCGCAGGCCAAGGAACGCTGACGCAGGGCCAACGCTGGGATAGGAGAGGCTGACACAGTCCAGATTGGGTAGACGCTGGGGTTGCAGAGCAATTTTGTGCTGAGGAGCTACCGGAAGGATTTTCCGAGGTTTCAACCAGGAGATTTCTCTCAAACTGTAAGGTATAGTTGCTAAGGAAATTCTCTGTTGGGTAGGCTAGTTTCGGCACCCAAATTGTACTCTGATATTGCTTAATAAGAAAATCTTCAGATAGTTGCACTGGTTTTCCCGCATTGGGTTTTTTCGGAGACATTAGTCCAAAAATAATGGTGTCATGTGGTGTGTTTGTTCTTGTTTCTTTTAGTTGTTGATCTGTAATATGTTGAGCATGCGCTGGTGTTTATTTTCAGTAATTACTTTGTAAATAACTTGTTAAAGAAAAAAATAACAAGTAGGTAGGAATAAATCAGAAAAAGTGCATGAAGGGTTTCTAACTAATGAAAATTAGAAACTCCAACATTTCATCCAAAATACCACTACACTGTTGATACTCTAAGCTGTGTGAGAACTAGACGAAGGTAGGTTCATGGCGATTAGCCCCCATTCTACGTTCAACTGCAATTTTTCTTCTCCCTGGTCCTTACTGCGCTTTGGTCGCTTACAGATCCTATCACCCTAGTCGCGAACACTTCTCGTATTAAAATTTGGATGAATGATCACCCAACCATCATGATAAATTGGGAGTGTGGTAATGATCATCATGATGATCGTCCTCTCCATATCTGGTGTAGAGTGCGAACGTCTCATTGTAGTGTGCGAGCATCTTATGTGGTGTGTAAGCATCATGGTGGAGAGTGTGAGCATCATGGTCGAGAGGCGGTGCATCCTCCTCATGATTGCATGAAGTGATGGCTAACTGGATATCATCACACAACGAGTAGGAATTATGAGTGGATGGCGATTGTGGGTTCATGTCTAATTAAACGTGCCGGAGTATAATCATTGTGGGATTGGGAATAGAAATGTTAAGTGGTATGGCATAAGATTATGAGCGAACTTTAGAATAAAGGGTAGGTTCAGAGGCGCATTTCCACAGTGTACATTTTAACCATTTACTAATCAAGTTCAGGCAGAATAAGAGCGCATGCCTGAACCACTTTAGTGATTTTGTGTTGATTGCCTGATTTTGATGTAGCTTCCCGAAACTTGAATACAACGATGCAGGCTGCAACTGTGCATTGTGATCCAGATCCTGGAAATGGAATTCAAATGACAGGATTTTTGACCTCTACAAGTTGAGTATAGATCCTGTGGATCTGTACTTGTGCAAATCGATTAGTAAAGATGATCATCCATGATTGCTAGTAAAGATGAGTACTGCTTTAGGAAACATTTTTATACATATAAAAAAATAATCCCTTCGTGATCCAAAAGGCTTCTTCACACACACTGTGATAACAAATGTGCAATTTGGCAGAGTATAGAACATAGATTGTTTGAACATAATTTCAGAGTCCTCATATGTGATATGAATTGTAATTTGATAGAGTATGGGGTACAACCTGTTTGAACATAATTTTGGAATCCTCAGACTTGATGCCACATGTCACGTTGCTTATTATCTTCGTAAAAAGAAACTGTTTATCAATCCATGGATTTTTAACCAAGCCTGGAATGATGACTGCCTGGGGCATTTCTTCTTTAGGGAGCTGGAAATGTCCGGAAAGAGAGCTCCAAGGGGGCTTCTTTCCCGTAGTTATTCCCTTGGGCCTAAAAAAGAATAATTCAATGCCCTAAGGATCCCTAAACTACCACTACTTTATTGCTTTAACAAGCCTAAAGTAGTTGGTGCTCGAGGCATTCATATTTAGAGAGTCTAAATTGCCCATAGTAGACTCCAGGGAGTTTCCTTTCCGTAATCATTTTCTTGAGCCCGGAAAAGAACAATTCTATACTCAAGGAATCCCTAGACTAATACTGGTCCTTTTCATTTTGCGACCCTGGATCAGTCAATGCTTGGGAGCTTCATATTTAGAGAGTCTGAAGGCCTCCAAAGAAGACTCCACGGGTTCCTTTTCCATAAATAATCCACCAGGCTTGGATAAAGGAATAAACTTACTCCTCATGAATTCCTCCTTTATTCTACATGGGCTGTGGGGAGAACCACCTGTAGATATGAGAAATAACAGCCCACTGGTTTATATATATATATATATATAAAGAAATCAATCAGCTGAACCAGTGTCATTTGCATGAATCAGCTCCAATGCTAGATCTTTCATACTTCCTGCAAAAACTGATCACGTGAAAGTGGTTTGTGATAAACTTTAATCTGATGACCATTCACTACAAAAGAAGTCTTATCATCATCAATAGTACAAATACGAACTGAACTGTTATCAAATACTTCAATTACTTCATACGGCCCTAACCATCTGGTAGAAAATTTACCTTTAAAATGCTTAAACTTACTATCATATATCAAGGCCCAATCACCTAGGAAAAAAATTGTCTTCTTGATAAATTTGTTGTGCCATCGAGCTCTTTGGTTCTGTACCAACACAGTTCTATGGTAGGCATCTTGTCGAATTTCGTCAAGCTCATTCAATTGCATCAACCTCTGCTCTTGAGCCTCATTTAGATTCAAGCCCAACTGAGTGGTGGTCCTGAATTTCTTTACTTGGAACTCGATGGGCAAGAGCACTTGTTTTCCATAGACTAGCTCATAAGGTGTGTGTTCGGTCACATTTCTCAAAGTGATCTGATACGCCCATAGTGCTTCTAGTAACTTATCCACCCAATCCATATGATGTAGTTGATTGGTTTTTGTAAGGATGGATTCCAAAACTTTGTTCGTGGACTCCACCTGCGCGTTAGCCTGGGGGTGGTAAGGAGTCGATTTGCGATGCATAACTTGATACTACTCCGTGAGTGCCTTGACCAGCTTTGATGTAAATTGTGTACCCTAGTCTATGACAATTTCACAAAGCATGCCAAATCTCATAAAGATGTCCTCAAACAAAAAATATACTACTGCCTTTACAGTGGCAGCATACAATGCTTTAGCCTCCACCCACTTGGTGACGTAATCAATGCAAACCAAGATATAGATTTTCTTTTTCGACATTGGGGATATGGGCCCTACGAAGTCCAATGCCCACTTCTCGAAGGGTTCAATGGCAATTTGTGGTTGAAGAGGCATTTCATCGGAGGCAACTGGTCTCCCCATCCGTTGGCAAGAGTCACAACTCAAAACAAACTTCTTGGCATCTTTAAATAGTGTAGGCCAATAGTATCTAGTACAGAGAAATTTGTATGCAGTCTGCTTATCGGCAAAATGGCCACCACACGGATTGTTGTGACTGGCTCTCAGCACATCATACATTTCATCTTCCCACCCACATTGCCTCATAATTAAGTCTGGCTTGGTATAAAATAGATCTCCTTTGATCCAAGAGAAATTGGCACTGCGCTACACTATATTATGCTTCTCTCGAACCAACATGTTTTGAGGTAGTTTTCCTGATACCAGATAATTGGCGACATCAGCAAACCAAGGAGTAATAGTGGAAATTGCAAATAATGCTTCATCTAGAAATTCATCAAACACTAGTGTTGGCATGCTCCCTGCGCAAGGTTCAAACGAGATAAGAAATCAGCTGCCAAGTTATCCCTTCCAAGCCTATCAATGATAGTTATATTGAATTCTTGTAGAAGCAACAACCATCTAGTTATTCTACCGTTAGTAATAGGTTTATTCATTAAAAATCTAATAGCAGAATGGTCGGTAATAGGTATGGACAAATGTCTCATAACTGGTAATATAATGCCTAAACTTTCCTATAGAATGCACAACTGCTAACAACTCTTTTTCAGTAACCGTATAATTTAGTTCAACGGGAGAGAGATTTTTGCTGACAAAATAAATGGCATAGGGAAAGTTACCCTCCCTTTGTCCCAAACCGCTCCTAGTGCAACATCCGAAGCATCTATACAAATATGAAAAGGTAACGACCAATTTGGCCCTCTTCGTACCGGAGCTATGGACAACTTTTCCTTCAGTACCTAAAAATCCTATTGACAATCAACATTCCATACAAATTCAGCATCTTTAATTAACAATATAAATAATGGTGCTGCAATTCTAGTGAAATTCTCAATAAATCGTCGATAATATCCTGCGTGCCCTAAAAAACTTCTTACCTCTTTTTGCGAGCTCAGAATAGGGATATGTGAGATTACCTCGATTTTTGCTAGGTCAACTTGAATCCCTTCAAATGACACAATAAAAATATTAATTATTTTAATAAAATACAATCCAGGTGGAATTTCACCAAACGGTTTCTGGGTTCTTTAGAACTCATGTGTCTTAGCCTATCCACCAATTTTCATGGCTAGAGCACATCTGATGCTACCAAAAACTAACACTTCGTCTTAGCGAGGAATGTGCTATAGCAACAATGCCCAACTGCATGCTGCTCTGTTTTTGAAGCATCTCCTTTCCGCACTGTTTCTACCACCAACACTGTGTTGTTGCTGCTATTGTACTGCTGCCCATGACACTGCCATTTCCACTGCTGCATCTATACTACATCTCCCTCTGCATCTGCTGCTAGCTCTGCACTGTGTCATTTTCCAATTGCTGCTACTCAACAATGAAAAAGCATCCAAAATTTCTGAACTAACTGTGTTCAGCATAATACCATAAATGTTGGAATCTGACTGCTACTAGTCTTTTACCCTCTGACTCTTCTGCGCTGCTGCTGACTTCTACACTGTGCCATTTGCACTGCTGCCAACCTTGCTCTGCGTTGATTAGTCCCTGGTCTTAGGCTACTACATCTGTCTCTCCAAACAATCCACTGCCTCATCTGACACTAAGTCCATCTTGCTACTGTTGATTCTCGAGCTCCCATAGCAAGGAATTGATCCAAGAGATGGACTCCTCAAGGATCCACCCACATGTAGTCCTCTCGACTACATCTCAATATCACCCCATTTCCCTCCTAGAGATGCATGGGCACTCATGGCAAACTCGTCTTCATCAATTTTCACTGGAGCAGCCTTAGGATCATGTTTTTCATCCTTATCCTTTTCTTCAAAGGACATTGGGATGCAAAGTGGCCCATCTCGCCACATCTGAAACATTTCACCTTCGGAATGTCCTTCTTCCACTTCTTCTTCTGTTGTCCCTTTGATGCTAGAGCTGAGTTCTCCTCCTCCTCCTTCATCTTCGTGCCACTCCCACTGTTGCCATCGAGGTTGACCTTCACCAGATCCCTCCTTAATTCCTCTTATTGAAGGGTTTCCCACATCTCGTCCCATGAAGGTAGTCTTTCCCTGCCCAATATACTTTGGACGAAGACTTGCCATTCATCTGAGACTCAATTCAGGGTCGTCCTTACCATCGCGATAGACTGATGAGTAGACCCCACTGCAACAAGCTGGTCTCTGGTGTCCTAAAGACATTAAAGATAGGAGTTAACCCCTTCTCCCTTCTATATCAATGTCCGCTGCAACTTTTGTTCTAAGTACATCTTCCACTATTCAGAAGAACCTTCATACAGTGAAGACAAAGCTTCCCACATCTCTCGGGTTGTATCTTTGCCCTGCAAGTGTGAGACCACATTATCTCAAACTCCATCGAGTATGAACCTCTTTGCCTTCCCCTGCTCGGCCTTGTACTTCTTATTTTGATCATTGTCTACGGGAATAGCCACAACCCTCTTGACGTAAGCTTCGAGATCGTACTCCAAAACAACTAAGATTTTGGTCTTCCATATGACATAGTTGGAAGCTCCTTCCAACCTGTCTTGATCTCTGAGCCCATGTGATGCCATCTCACCCAAACTGTCGAATTGACTCCTCTAGTCACTGCTCAGCACTGATCTGTTGTCCGACAAGTGAAGAATTCAGATTTTTGGCGAGAAAAGTCCTCTGAGGAGAAAATTCCCCTTCTATGTGTCTTCGCTCTTTTCCGACGGATTTCTGCCCCGGCAGAAACTGCACCCTTCAAGCACTATGCTGAGGCTCTGTGTCACTCCCTCTACCTCTGCAAGCTCACGAACCAGAAATTGTACCTCTCTGTAGACTCTCTCAAAGAGATATTTCCTCGGAATCTTTGCTTCCCGACAAGGACTGCGCAATCCCCTTGCAATCCCTTCAAGGGGATTGAAATTTCTGCCAAAAGAATCTATTGGTCTCTCTGCTCAGTGTTGGATCTGCTCTTCCTGTTTCAAAATCAATGCTCTGATACCATGTGAAAATCCCTATCCTCAAGGAACCCCTATTGCAGCAAAACAAAATTATTTCACCTACTTGATGTTAATATACATTATCAAGTTATTTTCTGAAATACTGAAGTAAATTACTTCTGCAACCTACACTACTTTAAATTTGATTACATGAAACAGAAAATTAAGCAAAGAACAACATACATAGGACACAGTTATTTTTGGACAAAATAGTCCTCGGAAAAACCTAATGCGGGAAAACTAGTGCAGTAGCTCTGAGGGTTTTCTATTATTAAGCAGTAATTCTGAATACAATGATGGTTGCCCTCCCGACAAACCAATGACAAAGAAATATAATGTCAGAAAACTGAGTGAGTTTTATCTCACTTCACCCGGCAAATTCTGGTTGATCCAGCAGCAGAACTGGCTAACCCTGGCTCTCTGTGCACTAGCCCTGTGTCAGCCTTACAGGCTCTGCGTCAGCTTCTGCATTGTTTCTTCTGCCTCTGGAACTTCTGCGTCAACCTCTCTTGCCGTTCTGGCAGTTCTGACTTTCTGCGTGGAGTGCAGCTTCTGCTTTGCTGTCTCTCCGCCTCTCTATTTAGTATCCCTGAACTATCCCTACCCCTCTACTGCAAAATGATCATTCAGTTCAAATTCTCAGCTTCCTAGCCCCAGAAATCGAACTCCAGATCAATTCGTTCTCTCTGTGTGTGTTTCTAAGTGAACCCCAAGCCTCCTTATACTTTTCTCGTTGAGTCTTCAATGGTGGAGATTAAGTCTCTAATCAACAACTAAGATTAAATCTTGACTTGATCCGCTTCTAGATCATTCTCACCTATATTTTGATTTATACCATTAATACTTTAATTTTCCTAAGTTTAGACTTAGCAACCCCACTAAAATATTAATTATTTTAATAAAATATAATCCGGGTAGAATTTCACCAAACGGTTTCTAGGTTCTTTAGAACTCATGTGCCTTAGCCTCTCCACCAATTTTCATGGCTAGAGCACATCCGATGCTACCAAAAACTAACAAGTTTTACCAAAAACAATTGGGAGTCTCTGTCATGGGTCACCAAGATGAAAGTATTGATGAAAGCTCAATAGTAAAGGATGAGGAAGCCTCCATTGAGCATGGTGACAATCTCAAAAAAGGGGGCTCCCTTGAAAGTAGAATGGAAGATGACCCCATATTTATCAAGGATGTTTGACATTGAGGACCTTGAGGGAGATGACCCCGCTAGCCCCTTTGGCATTGATATCAGTTGTTAATTGCAAATTGAAGAAGGGAAGTGGGAGATCAAGGGGAATTGTTTTGACAAGGACCCTATCTACAATACCGATGATGATGATATTAATAAGGGCCTTATCTTTCCTCATGATCTTGGGGATATAGTTGAGTCACATGTGGAAACTTTCATCAACCATTTTTACGCTAATAATGATGAGCCATTTCCCCTTCCCGAGCATGATCATTTCCAAGATAAACCTATTGACCACCATCCTTTGTGCCACCCTCCTCCTTTTTCCTCTTGCATTGAATTCAAAGCAACTACAAGGCCTGACACTACTAGGGAAGATCATGATAGAGATTTCATAAGTTCAATTATCCAATCATCCATTCTCTGTTTGCAGGAAAGGATCTGGCTCTCGAAATTTGTGTCCTTCCCATCGCACATTTCTCCTTTTCATGATGTTTGGGTTTCTTATTTTCCCACCTACAGCCCTTGTGATCCTACATATAATTAATCCTATCTCTTAGTTTGGATTTGTTTCATGAGTAAGCAAATGGGCAGGTTTTCTCATATTGACTGAATGATGTTGGTTGCTTTGGGTCTGTGATTACACATAGCATTCACATAATGTAACCATGCATGTTAGATTAGGATGCATTGCATATTGTTTTTGCATTAGAATTTAACATCATATTATGTTATCATGCTATATTAGTTGCATGTAGATTAGGCTTGCATTTAGAAGAAGCTTTTATTTCCATTGGGTTTTTACGAACTAACAAAAGCAAGGGAGATCAAAAGGACGCCATAAAAGCATGCTGCCCCATTTGTTGTATTTTTGATGTGCAGGTAACAGGTTTACTATCACAAGAGATTGTTGGTGTTCTCAATGACCTCCCTGTTCGAGTACATGGCTCGTGCACTCTACTGAGAGCTCATGTCCTAGTTGGAGCTAGATGTTGCCAATCACTAGTGGGTGACCCCTATAGGAGAAATTTTCTCCTATATTTGTCTTCACCCAGCGACAAATAGCCCCTTGGAACCACCAAATAGCTCGATGTGCCACCATTCTCCACCACCCGAATCAACCATTGTGTGCTCTCGCCCATTTGTTATGATGATATGTTTGAAGGTGGGCCTTCCAACCCCAAAGGTATGGCTTTTCATTATGTAATTGGGTGTTTATGCTTTCTTTTCTTGGGCACATTTGGACATGGATTAGTGGTGGGATTAGGCCAAAAGAATGGGCTTGGATTGTACTCTTGTTCCCTCACCTCAACATAATGGTTAGTCTTGTATCCTAGTCCCGTGGGATCTCTATTGGCTACTAGTTTAGGAGTGGCATAACATGGGAAACCTTGATTATGATTGCGTGGTCCCGCTTCTCGACACCATATATCTCACTCCCCTCGGCTCACTATAACCCCTTTTCCACACTTTTCCTATTCAAGTCCACATTTGTCCATTGGGTCCATAAGTTGTTAGACTCCCTCTCACCATGTGCACACTTTAGGTCAGGTCTGGAACGATGCCCCAAAGGTTGATGTAGCTAAAAAGAAATATAAAAGCATAATTTGGCAACTTACAATAGGAAATGTACCACTAAATGCAAAAGATGGTCGGGACATAAAAATTTAGCACATAGGCAAAAGCCAAACATGAGCTTTACCATGATTGCCTCAACCCCTGGTGGGTGATGAACTGCCCAACCTTAAGGGGCTAATCACTGCTACATCATACACATCATGCTCTCATCCCTTGGAGCCCTGAGCAGTAAAAGAAAGAAAAATTAATAAAAGACAAAAGGCATAATAAGAAGGGTGGAAAAACAAAGGCCTGGGTAACTCTTGTTCCATGATTTCTCCCTCCTACATCTATACACCCAATGTGTGGGCTTCCTTCATTATTTCTACCCTTGTACCATGGCATGCGGCTTGAAGCCTTCACTCTTGCCCCCACTCTGTTCCATCATTACTTCGAATGACAACTACCATTTGATGGATGTATCATGGACATGTCACTCCATTAGAGGTTGAAACCACCTAATAGGGTCCTTTATTAACCTCTCTTGTCAAACAAGGTAACACGTCCTTTATTCACCTCTCTTGTCAAACAAGGTAACAACTGTAAATTCTAAAGCCCATTTGGAAGGGCATGCCACTATGAAGTGTCCAATTTTCCCCTTGATTAGCAAGCTTATTTACTCAATTGCACTAATAAATTATTGCAATGGAAGGTGAAGATATGCATTGGATCTTATACAAGATTGCAGGTGGCTCTTCATGTTAGACATGGACTCCTTATACGAGATCCAAGCCCTCTAGAGGGTCATTATGGCACTTGTAGGGTGATTGTTGAGATCCATGGGACTCCACCACAACAGAGCATTGATTTCCACACCATGCGGTTCTTTAGCACCATATATTGCTTGTTGTGCCTGTTACCCACCATTTTGTGTCTGATATCCCTAGGAGAAAAAAATTCTCCATGATGGTCCTCAGCCAGTAACCAACAACCCCTCCCAGCCAACAACTAGCTCAATGTGTCATTTCTTCGCCACCTGCTCCATCCATGTGGTCCCACACCCATCTGTCATGATCATATGTTTGAAGGTGGGATTCCCAAATCTAAAGGTATGCCTTGTTATTTGGTAATTGAGTATTCTAGTTTATTTATCATGGAAACTTTGGGCATGGATCAATGGGGGGGATTTGGCTGAAAGAGTGGTCTAGGTCTGTACTCTTATCCCCTAGGTCTCTTCTCCGATGTTAATCTTGCACCCTAGTCCCATGGGATCTCTTTCACTGAACTATTCATTTTAGGGATGGTACTACATGGGAAAACTTAATTTTGGTTGCGTGGTCCTGCTCCCTGATTCACATATATTACTCCCTTTCCGCTCATTACACCCCGAATCATCTCTCCTCCCACCTAGGTCCACATTCCTCCATTGGGTCCACATAGGGTCAACCACCCCCTCCCCTTGCCCCACATCTTGGGTCAGGCCTGGAGTGATGCCCAGAGGTTGATGCAGCTAAAAGAAAAAGAAAAAGCATAATTGGCTACATTCAACAAGAAATTGTACCACAAAATGCAAAACCTGGCCAGGACAAAGACATTTAGCACGTGGGCAATGACCATGAGATGAGCTCTACCCCATTCCATGGCCATCAGCCCTTGATGTACCTCCTTTATCATGCAAGAACCCATGATTATCCCAAACCCCGGTGGGCAATGAACTGCCCCACCTTAGAAGGGGATATCCACTGCTATACTTTGGCCATCATGCTCTCATTACCTGGAGCCCCAAGAAGTTAACCAAAGAAATTCATAAAAAGGAAAAAGCCATATTAAGAAGCGTGGAAAAATCAAGGCCGACGTAACTCATGCACCACGATTGCTCCCTTCTAGACATTATTTACCCAAGTGTGGGTTTCCCTTTTATTAGCTATCCTTGTACCATGGCATGTGATCCAAGTTGCCCCCTTTCATTCCCTACTCCATTCCATCGTTATGCCACATGCCACCACCATTTGAAGGACTACCATGGACATACCACCCCCTTTAGAGGTAGAAACCACCTAATAGGATGCCTAGTTAACTCTATTTGGAGCTAGGAGACATTAGCACATGCCAAAGGCCACTATGGAAGGGCATGCCATTATGAAGTGATCACTTGTTATCCATGGTTTATAAACTCTTTTAGTTGATTTATTTAATGACTTGGTGTGCTGAAAGGCACAGGGACACATTAGATCTTATGTAGGATTGCAGGTGGTTTTCATTTGATTTTGGTTTCCCTATATGGGGTCCTGACCCAAGAGGACTACATTGACACATGTATGTTGTGTGTAGAGATCCATGGGCCTCCATAGAAACATGCAACACTCCATGGATCCCCACATCCATTCAGAGATTGCTCATGGTTCACTTATTGGACAAGGAATATGCACCTGATCCATCATGCCCAGCTGGTCCTAGATTTGCACCATACACTTGGCAGATGATCCAGGACTTGCACGATGATGTGGCATCACCTACCATCATCCTAGCCCTTGCAAATGATCTACAAGCATCTTTGATTTGTTTAGAGACCCATGAGGACACTTGTGTGACCCCACATGTCATTTGGAGCACCACAGGTTATTACAAGGGGCCAACCCATTGTCCCTTGCTTTTGGGAGTTCAACTACACATTATGTCACATATGGACTCCATTAGGCCTCCTCCAAGGCCCAACGACATGCACTATTCATTATTCGATCTCTTGAGAGGCTTATTCTTTTGTTTATGAGCTAGTTTGGTGGGTTTGTCACCAAATGTTAGTTATTTTGCACCTTATTTTATTGTAGGGGCTAATGTGGGCCTAATTAGCTAAATCAAACTCATTAGAAGTGTATAAATACAAGTGATGTGAATTCATTTTAGCATCATCACTTGGTTGGACTTGTATCTCTTTAGATAACTTCGCTATCCTTCTTGGTGGACGAAATTTTGGAGCATAGAATGAATTTTGATGTTGGATCATTTTCTCTTGTCTTGGAGCTTCTTGTTTGGAATTATTTTTATGGTTGGATATACTATAATACATGTAAGTGCAATTTTAATGCTACTCTTTGCTCTATATTTGTCACATACATTGTTGTTGGGATTTCGCTATTTAGAGTTAATTTGTTGCATCTATTATTGTGAAGTTGTGGAAATTTTGTTTATAGATAGTGATGCTTCATGTATGGGCCATGTATGATGAGTGAATGTTCCTAGGGATATTTCATGGTTGAAATTTATCTTGATAAGCCATCTATTTTGCAAAACGAAGTATAAAGTCTTTGAAGTTGCTCTCCTTTGCCCTAGTGCTAAGTGAAGCTGCCTTTAAGGCCTCCTTGACCAAGAAAATCAAATTCGAATTCATAATCATTATTGAATCTAATATCCCCAAAGGATTAGGAATTGGTCTACCATCAGTGATCAACCTAAAACTTATTTTTCTTCACCTTCTCCTCTTCTTTCTAGGTCTAACCCCATAGGTCACCTAGGGAATCGAATATCTCACAATCTATCCATCCAAATACTACGATTTTTGGACCACAACTGCACTGGTGTGTCCTGAAGAACCCCTCTAAATTTCATGAGATTCCAATGGTGGTATCTTGATATATCGCAAGCCCTAGCTCGAAGACCAATTCTTGCCCTTGGTTTCCCTTGGGCTAGAAACCTCACTGGGATCCTTGCATTTCCTTTCATTGAAAATTCATTCCTTGATCCCTTTCCCCTCCCTAATTAGGTCAAGCATATCATTGGTTGCTAAATACTATCCCCTTGACGTAACCTGGGTCCACTTGGTCTCGTGAGGTCCCATATCTTATCAAAGTCAACTATTCAAAAACCACATGGGAAAGCAAGTTCCACAAGGATTTTAGGGTTTAGGAAGCTCCTTTACAAGTCACATTCCCTAAGCCAAGCCCTCAAAACCCTAATCCCATATCCTAGAGAATCTTGTACCTTGCTTAAGAAGCAAGCAAGTCCCACTCTTGAGTCTCTCCTAGGAAAGGGTTATCGAGATCATGTCACATCCACCTTAGTTGATCTATCCTTCATAAGTGATTCTCTATATATCAGGTCTCTTCCCATTGGTGAAAGTCTGTAAAGAGTAGAAATATTTAGTTGTGGTGACAGTGGGCTTTAGCTTCAATGTTGCTCTTGACGTAGCAAGTGCCCCTTTAGGACCCTATGCTAGTTTGAGCAGTAACATTTTTGCGCTGCTGCCGGGGACACGAAATGTGTGTTTTGTTCCCCATACAACACATTGACATATCATTTTTGGCAACTCCATTTGAAGAACGAAGCCCTAGTTCTTCATTGAACTTTAAGGTTGATGCTTGTAGGGTGAAGCAAGCATTTTTCTAGGCATCTTTAAAATCACCCTGGCGACACCTACATAATTTACATGTATACCCAAAGTAGGGTGTATTTCTTTGATGATTTTCCCGCTTTGTACATCATTAGCGTCCCTAGGCACCCTAATCATGTCACAGGAAGGATGTACGTGGGGTACCCGTGTTTGATGGTGACCCAAGCTCTGCAATTAACCATGTGGAAATATTTAATACGCATACTTCAATGGAGAAAGTGGTCCACCGGGATGTCCTTATGTTATTCTTTAGTTCTCTCTATGGTCATAACTCATTGTTGCAAAATCACAAACCTAGGAGCATCTCATCTATTGAAGAGTTCGTTAATGGATTTCTTAAGCATTTTCAAGTATGCCCCGCATTGAGCATTCAAGAGCAAGGCTTCATGGAGCATCATCAAGACCTTGAGAATTTAAGTGATGAATGGGAAGATGAGTCCTCCTTGGGTCCACATGATGAAAATAAAGATTTTGAGAACACGTGTCGGGAAGGATGAGTCCACGGAAAGTGAAGTTGAGACTAACCTTACCTTTCTCAAGGATATTTCTCTCGATGAATCTCCTTTTGAGAAACTTGAAGAAGGTGACCCCATTAGCCCCTTTGGAAGATGACATTGAATATTACTTCCACATTGAAAAGGAGAAATGGGAAATTGTTGGTCCTCAATTTGATTGTGCTCCCATTTATGACACCGACAAGAAATATGAAGTTGAGAGTGGTCTCCCCTTTTTCTCAGGCATTATTTATTATGACATATCCATCGATACCCTTGAGAAGAAGGGTCATTATTTTCCCTTACATGAAAAGGATGATTTTGAGGAGGAAAAACCCATTGAATATAATACTTCACTCTCCTCTTTGCCTTATCCTTTTGTTCATCACTTCAAATCTTCCACAAGTAATTCCCTCACCCCCTTTCAAATGATCCTGAGTGACCATGATCCCTTTCCCCCTTCTGAGTATGGTGTCAATAAAGAATCCCTCATTGACTATACTTATCTCCTTTGACACACCCGCAAGATCATGATCAATTTATAATCACCCCTTTTTGGTATGATCATCATAGGTGACCTACTTATGTTTTTCCATCTCACCAGTCTCCCTTGCCTACTAATCATAATCCTATAGAGGCCATAAAATATGACATAAATGATAAGGACCATAGTGGAAATCATATGCCCGAGGTTACCATCTATCAAAATTTTATGAGCCTAATAATTGAAATCTCTATATTTTGGCTAGAAGAGAGGATCTCATGGACTAGATTACATCCTTTTCTTTCCTCTTCTCACGTGATCATCCATGTGTGGGAATTCTATTTTCCTACCTCCCATCGGCCTTATCATCCATGTGATTTTGTCCACATTCGCTTTGGCATTTGCTACATGAGTAATCATATAGGCCAACATATTTATATTGATTTGATGATATGTTGGTTGCACTGGCTTTATGATTACACTTAGTATTAGTTTTGTACCATATGCATGTTAGGGCAGTATACATTGCATGCTAATTTTTGCATTAGAACTAATGACATATGATACTTCTCATGGTAGATTAGCTACATTTAAATTAAAATTTGCATATATTTATTTTTCTGTTGACTTTATGGCCTAACACTAAGCACGGTGGATCATAAGACACCATAAAAACATGTTTCCCCGTGGGTTTAGTCTTTTATATGTGTAGGCAATAGGTCTGCGGTAGCCAAGAGATTGTTGGTGTTCTCATGACGTCCTGTTCGAGTAGATTTTCCCACTTTTCCGAGAGATCATGTCCCAGTTGGAGACAAATGTTACCCACCATTTTGTGGGTGATATCCCTAGGAGAAAAACTTTCTCCATGATGATCCTCAACCGGCATCCCCTCGCATCCACCAACTAACTCGATGTGCCATTTCTCTGCCACCTAAGCCATCCATGTGGTCCCTCACCCATCTATCATGACCGTATGTTTGAAGGTGGGACTCCCAAACCTAAAGGTATGCCTTGTTATTTGGTAGTTGAGTATTCTAGTTTATTTGTCATGGAAACTTTGGGCATGGATCAATGGGGAGATTCGGCAGAAAGAGTAATCTAGGTATGTACTCTTGTACCCTAGGTGTCTTTTGGGATGTTAACCTTGCACCCTAGCCCCATGGTATCTCTTTTACTGACTTATTGACTTTAAGAATGTTACTACATGAGAAACCCTAATTTTGGTTGCATGGTCCCACTCCCCGATTCACATATATTACTCCCCTTCTGCTCATTACATCCCAAATCATCTCTCCTCCCACCTGGGTTCCTCCACTGGGTCCACATAGGGTCAACCACCCCCTCCCCTTACCCCACATCTTAGGTCGGGCCTAGAATGATGTCTGAGGTTGATGCAGCTAAAAGAAAAATAAAATGCATAATTGGCCACATTCAACAGGAAATTGTAGCACAAAAGGCAAAAGATGGTCAGGACAAAGGCATTTAGCACATGGGAAAAATTCATAACATGAGCTCTACTCCATTCCATGGCCATCACCCTAGTTCCTACATGGCCCTTGATGAACCTCCTTTATCATTTAGGAACCCATGATTGTCCCAAACCCCAGTGGGCGATGCACTGCCCTACCTTATAAGGGGATATCCACTACTATACTTTACACATCATGCTCTCATTACCTAGAGCCCTGTTGTCGCGCGGATTGACACGACAACGCTCAGACCGGGGGCTGTCACTCTGATCCCCGATCCCTCCGTTTAAGCCTGTCTCCCGCGGCTAAGGGGGGTAGACCCTGTGAGATGATGAGACCAACTGTCGACCAGTTGGTTGGGAGACACGAGACACGATTGAAATAAGCACTAAAATGATTTGATTAATTTAGCAGACCAGTGCCTTAAGAGATTTTTATTAAAACGATTACTTATTAGATGATATAGAAACATAGACTGTGAACAGCAATCATTTGTCATCACAATGCTCTTAGAATGATCAAAACGATATCCGGCAACTGAAAATTTTGAAAAAGATAAATGCTTTAAACCACCACGAGAGTCATGAATCATTAACCAGATATCATGTTTCGTATCCCGACTTGAAAATTTAGATCTCAGCATGAAAGATATAACAGGAAAACAACTGAATCTGGCAAAAATAATTTTCCACAAAATTTTTATATTTTTTCGATTTTTTTTTTTTTTTTTTTTTTTAAATCTAAACTAAAAAATTTAAATTTAAAAAAAAAAAGTAATTAAAACCAATCGAACTCTAAATATATAAAACTAAAAAAAATTCATAAATAAATCTTTTTTTTTTAATTTTTTATATTATACAAAAAAGGAAATCTAAAAATTATGAAATTTTAAACTTAGAGTCTAATTGAAACAAAATTTAAATCAAAATTTAACTACGCTTAACCCCTTTTCATTTTATTTAAAATACAATTAAACCAATCTAAAGGAAATAAAACGAAATTATAAACAAAAAAAAGCCCTAAATCTAAGACTACGTAACATACAGAAAATCGAATACGTATTATATGACCACGAAAGGAGTTTTGATTACCTTTTTCGTCTGCGTAAATGAGGAAAGCCCGACCGGTGAGGAAGATTGAAACGCAGGAAACCCGCATACGAATGGATTATGAAGCACTGAGCCGGCGGTAATGGGTTGTCTTTTACCTGCGTTTTCCAGTTCCGGACGGCCGACAAATGAAACTTATGCAGATTTTCGATGGACAGAAGGGGGATGCTTCCTTACCATAACTTCTTTCTGATCCAAAACAACCGGCCTGCTAACGTATAACCTCTGAGCATTCAAAAATTGCAGAAGATGACGTGGATTATGAAACGCTGGAGCTGCTGGCGTGATTACGGTGCTAATAGAAGCTATACGTTAACATGAATCTCGATTTACAAGCTACTGAACGCATACAGCCTTTAAAAAATAATACCCTAACCCTCAGCTACGCATATAACCACGGAGAGCAAAAATTCGATTTATTTTCTATTCAGTTTTGAAGTCTAACGCAAACCAAAAGCATCCACGCAGAGACTTTCAGAAAATAGAGAAGCGTTTTACGAATACCGCCTGCGTGATGGCCTGTGGAGGAGCTTACCTGAAACATGAAGAACTTTTACCTGCTACCGTGTGTACGTGAGGATTGGAGCATGATCTGATCAATTATGATGACGCGTCCGATTTATACCTTTTGCATTGCAGGTGCGTGGATCCGCGTAACTGTGGTTCAAGCCATGAAGCGTCCTGATCGCGTGAAACCAATGAGGCTGACGGTTATTGCTGCTGCTTGTGCACAGTGTGTCAGCGTATCAACCTTGACAGCAGTCCTGCAACTACAAAAACGACAAAACCCTAATCAAAACTGCATAAAGAAAAAAATTCGAAACCCAAAAACAGCTGATTAATTTACAGATATGGCCCCTTAACAGCCAGATTCATCAATAAGCACAGAAAACATTTTAAGAATAAAAATTTTAAGGTTTTCACTGTGAAGAACTTCAGAAAATCTCTCATGCAAATTAGAAAAATAAACTGAATGATAGACCCAGGATCAAATCCAACTGGGCTCAGCAAAAAATGCTTGTGGGAGTTGGCTGGTTCAGCCGAGAACTTCCCCTAACGCCCACCAAATCTTCTTCAATAAGAGTTTTTCTGCACAGCTCGGAAACAACCATCAGTAAAGAGGGCAAAAATGCTACTAGATCTCAGGAAGTAATGGAGATACCTGCCATAACTTCAGAAACCCTAACAGCACCCAAACCCTAGCAAGTGAACAAGATACCTGTGCTCACAATACTCTACAAAAAGCTATTATTAATGGCTGAAAATAACATATGCAGAAAATTAAACAATCTCACAGCATTTCAAGAGAGTAACACCAGCAAGATATGGACCCCAAAGTCTTCTTTTATTAACCAGAAATAGATTTACAAGAGAGCTTCTTCAGTCTTAGACTCACAGATCCCATGATCTGAACTGACCCCTAGCACCCTACTTAAAGGAAATGACTCCAACGGCTAGTTCGAGTGATCCATGCTGAAATGATCTCGATTGATGAGGATCAAGACATCTCTTGATCTCATCCGTCGATTTATTAAAAAATAATATTTTGCATGCATACACTTAAAATATTATTATTTTATTAGTTAGGGTTTTTGCTTTATTTTTTTAATTTTTTTTATTATTTTTTATTTATTTTAATTTTTTAATTTTTTATTAATTTTTTATCTATTTTATTATTTTATTGTTTTCATTCATTTTTTTAATTTTTTAATTCATTTTAAAATGGATCATCGAACTAAGCCTTCGGAAACATCCCCTAGGACCTAGGACTTAGGACTCATGAGGGGATTTAAAACTTTTTTTCGACCCTCAAGACACATTTCATGATGACTTTTACAAATTTACATCTTAAGGGGGAAAACCCCTTTAACATAGAGCCTCACAAATCACCCAGTTCTGCGACACAACTATAATCTAGCAGATCAACACACTAGGATTCTCCTATAGTTCTAATGACAAAATCCATCCCGGCTTTGGGGTCAGGTTTGAAGGAAAACTCTACCGATCCATGGATCGGTGAGACGAAAAACCTTCCGGGACGTAGATTACCACTAGAAAGTTAGGTCCACCTAGGCAATTCACATACACGACTCATGTCTGCTAAGATTATTTACAATTCATATATGCAGACTGGGTTTACAATCAAAATGATCAAGCTGCTGATGACTGCAGGATGGCACGGACATGTCGATCAGGTGCTGCCCCTTTTTGCCAAGAAAAGGGGGGGGTACTGCATGGGTAGTTGACCGGTAGTGGTCAACATCTGGCTCTACTTGGGGACACGTTGCTGCTTGCAGGAATGTGAGAATCCAGAATCTGCATCCATACAACACAAAAATAAGTAGCGTCCATCCAAAATCATCATATACATTAAGCACAGGAAAGATAAAAGCTCTTCATTTATTAACTATCTAAAGCAGAAATAAAAATGCGGAAAAAACAAGGAGTAGGGTTAGAAATACGATACAAAGGATGCCCTACGGCATCAGATGTGTTCAATATAGTGCATACTGAGCATTTGCCTGCTTTCAGGCAAATCTGTCGGCTGCTTGTCGGATGTACCATGTCCAATTTTGCATATGGTAGGACTCTTTCCTATCCGAAAATCAAGCTGCTCGCGACCGTCTGATGCGTCAAATCTTCTTCTTATTTTCTTTCTCTTGCGCTTTTTCTTTCTGGCAGGTCGAATTACTGATGACCTGGAACTTTCTGTTTCGAAACTATCAGATGAAGTGTGTAAGATATGCATGCTAAGTCTTTTTGTGTCTTGCATCTGATTTTTATCGTTTTTAAGCTTATCTGGATCACCTTCAATTAACCACCTAATGACCTCCTCATAATAAGATGGAACTTGTTGCGGCAAATGAGAAGGCTCCTGGTTTCTCTTATCATCTGACCATTGTTGAATCTTTTGAACTTGTATTCTAATGGCATCCATCTGACTAGAGCATTCATCCCTTATAGCACTGATTTGTATGGCATGGTGTTCTTGCATGTGTTTTATTACTTTATCATTCTTTTCCTTTATGTCCATCAAGCAATGTTGCATGAAATTTATTTCTTCTTTATGATTCGCTTGCATGTCAGCCAACTGATTGTTATGATTGAACGTCATGATAGTCATTTCCTTATCCATAGTTAATAACTTGTTTTGCATAGAGTCAATTTCCCTATCATGATCAGCTTTCATGGTCACCATATTTTCCTCTAAGACTGACATCTTGCTTTGCATGCTTCTAATTTCTGTTTCATATTTAATTTTCATGGCCTCAATTTCCTTAGCATGCTGATTTTGTGTGACCTCCAACTCCCTATTACGTTTTTCCAGGTGGGTGCATAAAGTTTTAACATCATTGATAAGACTAGTTTGATTGCTTTCCATATTTCTTACTAGCATCATTAGATCTTGTATAATTTGCTTTTGCTCTTCCCTTTCACTATTATTTGTCCCTGATTTTCCACTATGATGATCAGCAATATTTCCGGTTGATGACACATTCTGATCTTGAAAACTTTCTTCAATAGCTGGATTTTTTATAAGATTACTTTCTTTCATTTGCACAATTTTAGAGGGAGAAGGCAAGCTGTTTGGACTATCATATCTATCTTTAAAAGCATTGAGAATGTCTTGTAAAAAAGTGAAAAAATCATTAGGAAAATTATTAAACCAATTCAAGGCATCACCCTCTAAAGAATGGACAAATAGACGCATCTTGAAATCTTCATGATTATATTGAGGAAGTCTACAATATATGATCATTACACAAGTAAACCTGTTTAAATGCTTTCTAACAGCGACCGAATCACCACCCGAAAACTTAAATAATTTAGAAATGGCCTCTTTCGGAAGATCATGGAGATTATCAGTAAAATGACATGGTTTAAATGAATAATCCATGATGAACAATAAGGGATCAAATGGATGATAGAAAGAGATTTCTGCTCAAGAAAATTAAGAGATGAAAGAAGTGGAGTCGCCACTTGAACAATGAATCTGATTCTAGGATCCAAAAAGTAACCACAAGCAGATATGAGGAAAGCTTCTTGTCTGGGAAAAATGAGAAAGTGGAGTCGCCACCCAAACAAGAAACAAACCGAAGAGATGCTACTGATATGGCGAAAAATAAGGCAATAAAAGATCCGAATGATAACCCAAAAGGTTGAATTTGCCAGCTCAAATGAGAGATGAGAAAGATGAGAAGGTGAATGTCGATGAAACCTCCAGGAACAGAAAAACTCTAGTCCCCGGCAACGGCGCCAAAAAATGTTGGCGTTGCCGGGCCAGATGAAAAGATAAAAATGAGAAGGAAGATTGTCGTTGAAACACCGAGAAAACAATTTCCCCGGCAACGGCGCCAAAAAATGTTGTCGCGTGGATTGACACGACAACGCTCAGACCGGGGGCTGTCACTCTGATCCCCGATCCCTCTGTTTAAGCCTGTCTCCCGCGGCTAAGGGGGGTAGACCCTGTGAGATGATGAGACCAACTGTCGACCAGTTGGTTGGGAGACACGAGACACGATTGAGATAAGCACTAAAATGATTTGATTAATTTAGCAGACCAGTGCCTTAAGAGATTTTTATTAAAACGATTACTTATTAGATGATATAGAAACATAGACTGTGAACAACAATCATTTGTCATCACAATGCTCTTAGAATGATCAAAACGATATCCGGCAACTGAAAATTTTGAAAAAGATAAATGCTTTAAACCACCACGAGAATCATGAATCATTAACCAGATATCATGTTTCGTATCCCGACTTGAAAATTTAGATCTCAGCATGAAAGATATAACAGGAAAACAACTGAATCTGGCAAAAATAATTTTCCACAAAATTTTTATATTTTTTCGAATTTTTTTTTTATTTATTTTTTTTAAATCTAAACTAAAAAATTTAAATTTAAAACAAAAAAGTAATTAAAACCAATCGAACTCTAAATATATAAAACTAAAAAAAAATCATAAATAAATCTTTTTTTTTTATTTTTTATATTATACAAAAAAGGAAATCTAAAAATTATGAAATTTTAAACTTAGAGTCTAATTGAAACAAAATTTAAATCAAAATTTAACTACGCTTAACCCCTTTTCATTTTATTTAAAATACAATTAAACCAATCTAAAGGAAATAAAACGAAATTATAAACAAAAAAAAGCCCTAAATCTAAGACTACGTAACATACAGAAAATTGAATACGTATTATATGACCACAAAAGGAGTTTTGATTACCTTTTCCGTCTGCGTAAATGAGGAAAGCTCGACCGGTGAGGAAGATTGAAACGCAGGAAACCCGCATACGAATGGATTATGAAGCACTGAGCCGGCGGTAATGGGTTGTCTTTTACCTGCGTTTTCCAGTTCCGGACAGCCGACAAATGAAACTTATGCAGATTTTCGATGGACAGAAGGGGGATGCTTCCTTACCATAACTTCTTTCTGATCCAAAACAACCGGCCTGCTAACGTATAACCTCTGAGCATTCAAAAATTGCAGAAGATGACGTGGATCATGAAACGTTGGAGCTTCTGGCGTGGTTACGGTGCTAATAGAAGCTATACGTTAACATGAATCTCGATTTACAAGCTACTGAACGCATACAGCCTTTAAAAAATAATACCCTAACCCTCAGCTACGCATATAACCATGGAGAGCAAAAATTCGATTTATTTTCTATTCAGTTTTGAAGTCTAACGCAAACCAAAAGCATCCACGCAGAGACTTTCAGAAAATAGAGAAGCGTTTTACGAATATCGCCTGCGTGATGGCCTGTGGAGGAGCTTACCTGAAACATGAAGAACTTTTACCTGCTACCATGTGTACGTGAGGATTGGAGCATGATCTGATCAATTATGATGACACGTCCGATTTATACGTTTCGCATTGCAGGTGCGTGGATCCGCGTAACTGTGGTTCAAGCCATGAAGCGTCCTAGTCGCGTGAAACCAATGAGGCTGACGGTTATTGCTGCTGCTTGTGCACAGTGTGTCAGCGTATCAACCTTGACAGCAGTCCTGCAACTACAAAAACGACAAAACCCTAATCAAAACTGCATAAAGAAAAAAATTTGAAACCCAAAAACAGCTGATTAATTTACAGATATGGCCCCTTAACAGCCAGATTCATCAATAAGCACAGAAAACATTTTAAGAATAAAAATTTTAAGGTTTTCACTGTGAAGAACTTCAGAAAATCTCTCATGCAAATTAGAAAAATAAACCGAATGATAGACCCAGGATCAAATCCAACTGGGCTCAGCAAAAAATGCTTGTGGGAGTTGGCTGGTTCAGCCGAGAACTTCCCCTAACGCCCACCAAATCTTCTTCAATAAGAGTTTTTCTGCACAGCTCGGAAACAACCATCAGTAAAGAGGGCAAAAATGCTGCTAGATCTCAGGAAGTAATGGAGATACCTGCCATTACTTCAGAAACCCTAACAGCACCCAAACCCTAGCAAGTGAACAAGATACCTGTGCTCACAATACTCTACAAAAAGCTATTATTAACGGCTGAAAATAACATATGCAGAAAATTAAACAATCTCACAGCATTTCAAGAGAGTAACACCAACAAGATATGGACCCCAAAGTCTTCTTTTATTAACCAGAAACAGATTTACAAGAGAGCTTCTTCAGTCTTAGACTCACAGATCCCATGATCTGAACTGACCCCTAGCACCCTACTTAAAGGAAATGACTCCAACGGCTAGTTCGAGTGATCCATGCTGAAATGATCTCGACCGTTGATGAGGATCAAGACATCTCTTGATCTCATCCGTCGATTTATTAAAAAATAATATTTTGCATGCATACACTTAAAATATTATTATTTTATTAGTTAGGGTTTTTGCTTTATTTTTTAAATTTTTTTTATTATTTTTTATTTATTTTCATTTTTTAATTTTTTATTAATTTTTTATCTATTTTATTATTTTATTATTTTTATTCATTTTTTTAATTTTTTAATTCATTTTAAAATGGATCATCGAACTAAGCCTTCGGAAACATCACCTAGGACCTAAGACTTAGGACTCATGAGGGGATTTAAAACTTTTTTTCGACCCTCAAGACACATTTCATGATGACTTTTACAAATTTACATCTTAAGGGGGAAAACCCCTTTAACATAGACCCTCACAAATCACCCAGTTCTGCGACACAACTATAATCTAGCAGATCAACACACTAGGATTCTCCTAAAGTTCTAATGACAAAATCCATCCCGGCTTTGGGGTCAGGTTTGAAGGAAAACTCTGCCGATCCATGGATCGGTGAGACGAAAAACCTTCCGAGATGTAGATTACCACTAGAAAGTTAGGTCCACCTAGGCAATTCACATACACGACTCATGTCTGCTAAGATTATTTACAATTCATACATGCAGACTGGGTTTACAATCAAAATGATCAAGCTGCTGATGACTGCAGGATGGCACAGACATGTCGATCAGGTGCTGCCCCTTTTTGCCAAGAAAAGGGGGGGGTACTGCATGGGTAGTTGACCGGTAGTGGTCAACAATCCCCAAGCAGTTAACCAAAGAAAACCATAAAAAGGAAAAAGGCATATTAAGAAGCGTGGAAAAATCAAGGCCAGAGTAACTCATGCACCATGATTGCTCCCTTTTAGACATTATTTACCCAAGTGTGGGTTTCCCTTTTATTAGCTACCCTTGTACCATGGCATGTGATCCAGGTTGCCCCCTTTCATTCCCTACTCCATTCCATCGTTATGCCACATGCCACCACCATTTGAAGGATGTACCACGGACATACCACCCCCTTTAGAGGTAGAAACCACCTAATAGGATGCCTAGTTAACTCTATTTGGAGCTGGGAGACATTTGCACATGCCAAATGCCACTATGGAAGGGCATTCCATTATGAAGTGATCACTTGTTATCCATGGCTTATAAACTCTTTTGGTTGATTTCTTTAATGACTTGGTGTGCTGAAAGGCACTGGAATGATTTAGATCTTATGCAGGATTGTAGGTGGTTTCCATTTGGGTTTGTTCTCCCTATACGAGGTCTTGACCCCACAGTGCTACATTGACACATATTGGGTGTGTGTAGAGAGCCATGGGCCTCCACAACAGCATACAACACTCCATGGATCCTTGCGTCCATTCAAAGATTGCTCGTGGTTCATTTATTGGACGAGGAATATGCACCTGATCCATCATGCCCAGCTAGCCCTGGAGTTGCACCATACACTTGGCAGATGATCCAGGACTTACACAATGATGTGGCATCACCTACCATCATCATATCCCTTGCAAGCGATCTTCAAGAATGTTCGATTTGTTTGGAGACCCATGAGGGCACTTATGTGCCCCCGAATGTCATTTGGAGCACCACAGGTTATTACAAGGGGCCAACCCCTTGTCCACTGCTTTTGAGAGTTCAACTACACATTATGGAACATATGGACTCCATTATGTTGATTTGGGGTAGCATTGGATGTACTCTAAACCTCAAATTTTGCAAGGAGGCTTGGGCACATGTATTCCAAAGAACCCAGAAAACGTTTTGGGAAATTCCACCCAAAAATGGTTTTATTAAAATAATAAATATTTTAATGGGGTTCCTAAGTCTAAACTTAGGAAAATTAAAATATTAATGGGTGTTAATCTAATCATGGGTGAAACTTCGACAAAACGACATGGATGAAGCCAAAAGGATCTGAGCCTTTGATTATGATTTAATTTAGGTCATTGGTTGTCCAACAGAAATATATAAGAAGGGGATTGAGGGTCATTTGGAAAACACACTAAGAGTTTAAGGAAATTGATTTTCTAAAGTGAGAAGTTCTCAGGAGGAAAAATTGATTGAGGAGATCTCTTAAAGTTGAAGGGCAGGGATAGCAGCTTCCGGAGAGAGAGATTCTCATCCGAAGATACATCAGAAGAGAGAGGCAGTGAGTGATCTAGAAGCCTTGACGCAGGGCCAGAAGGTCCACGCAGAAGCAACGCAGAGGGAGAGAGAGAAAGTCGAAAATCAGAGCAGAGGGTCAGTTTCAGTAGCCGTAAGCCAGGGTGTGAGACTGGGAGGCTCAGAGCAGTGACTCTGGACTACTGATCGATTCTCCATTTGGGTGACGTTGTGCCTGAGAGGGTTGATGCTCGGACAGTGTAGAGGCAGCGCAGTGATAGCGCAAAGCCTGCCAGGGGCACCTCACCTAGCAGCTAGAACAACCGGGTATTTTTCTCAGTGATTGTGTAAGATACACTCACAAATCTTCTACTAGTATTTCTCTCTGTAACTGAATAACCCTGTGAGGTATTCAAAGATATATTCAGAATTTGCTACTGCTTAATAATAATAAACCCTCAAAGCTATTGCACCGGTTTTCCCGCATTGGGTTTTTCCGGGGACTATTGTCCAAAAATAATTGTGTCCTATGTGTTTCTATTTTCCTTGCTCAATTTCTATGTTTCAGAATCATATTTAATTGATGCAGGTTGCTTCAGTAATTTACTTCAATGTTTCATGAAGAAATATGAAATAAGCTTGTAATGTAATTTACAATCTAGGTGAAGTAGATTCAGTTGGTTGCAATAGGATTCCTAAGATTGTTAGATCTAGGAATTTTCACATGGTATCAGAGCAGTTGATGTGAAACAGGGAAGAGCAGATCTAGCACTGAGAGTATCTGCTTATGGTTATATTGTTATATGTTGCACCAGTGTTATTTGTATCTCTTTGAGCATTCTCGGCTATTATACCACTTGTGTGTTTCTCCTATACTCTTAGACAGAGTCTGGAAAGGGCCAGGTAGCCTCCGGATCTCGTCCTCTTTTCAGAGGCAACATATCTGGTAAATGCCCTGCCAGTCCATCTCTGGTTGGAATTCGCTTGTGCTTGAGGAATATTCCTAATAGGGATATTACATATCTCTTTAGAGAAATTCCCTATCCTTCTTGGTGGACGAAATTTTGGAGCATGGAATGAATTTTTGATGTTTGGATCATTTTCTCTTGTCTTGGAGCTTCTTGTTTGGCAAATTTTGATGGTTGGATATACTCTAATACATGTAAGTGAAATTTTAATGCTATTCTTTTCTCTATTTTTGTCACATACATTGTTGCTGGGATTTCGCTATTCTAGGGCTAATTTGTTGCATCTATTATTGCGAAGTTGTGGAAATTTGGTTTCTAGATAGTGATGCTTCATGTATGAGCCATGTATGATGAGTGAATGTTCCTAGGTATATTTCATGGTTGAAATTTATCTTGATAAGCCATCTGTTTTGAAAAACGAAGTATAAAGTCTTTGAAGTTGCCCTCCCTTACCCTAGTACTAAGTGAAGTTGCTTTTAAGGCCTCCCTGACCAAGAAAATCAAATCCGAATTCATAATAATTCTTGACTCCAATCTCCCCAAAGGATTAGGCACTATTCTACCATAGGTGATCACCCTAAAACTTATTTTTTCTTCAATTTATCCTCTTCTTTCTAGGTCTAGCCCAATAGGTCACCTAGGGCATCAAATATCTCACAATCTAGCCATCCAAAGACTTCAATTTTTGGTCCAAAATTGCATTGGTGTGTCCTAAAGAGGCCCTCCAAATTTCATATGATTCTGACAGTGGGATCTTGAGATATCGCAAGCCCTAGCTCGAAGACCAATTCTTGCCCTTGGTTTCCCTTAGGCTAGAAACCTCCCTGGGATCCTTGCATTGCCTTTCATTGAAAATTCATTCTTTGATCCCTTTCCCCTCCCTAATTAGGTCAAGCATATCATTGGTTGCTAAATCCTATGCCCTTGACTTAACCTAGGTCCACTTGATCATGTGTGGTCCCATATCTTATCAAAGTCAACTCCTCAAAAACAACTTGGAAAACCAAGTTCCACAAGGATTATATGGTTTAGGAAGCTCCTTTACAAGTCACATTCCCTAAGCCAAACCCTCAAATCCCTAATCCCCTATCCTAGAGAATCTTGTACCTTGCTTAAGAAGCAAGCAAGTCCCACTCTTGAGTCTCTCCTAGGAAAGGGTTATCAAGATCACTTCACATCCATCTTAGTTGATCTATCTTTCATAAGTTATTCTCTATATATCGGATCTCCTCCCATCAGTGAAAGTCCGTAAAGAGTAGGAAGCTTTAGCTGTGGTGGCAGTGGGCTTTAGCTTCATTGTTGTTCTTGACCTAGAAAGTGCACCTTTAGGACCCCCTGCTAGTTTGAGCAGTAAAAGTGCCTCAGCGATACAAAGATGATGATGCAATTGGACCACATTTCCCAACTGGCCACACATTTTCACCCAACACTTGGCAACTGATCCAAGGCCCAGATGGGGTTTTGTCTTATTTGGAGAGACTTATCCAGCCGTCACTGATGGAGCATCAACTTGTTATTGAGCCACTGGAGACCCATGAGGCCATTCTTTGTGCCCCACAGCCACTTGGGAGCACCACAGGATGATTTTCTTGGAAATCAATGGGTCACCCCCTTAATCATCATTTTGGAGCCCTCCTCTTCATCATGGCACCTTGAGGACTCAACGAGGCCCTCCAACGGCCCTCCTACACCATTGTTTCATCATTTCAACTTCATTTTGGATGGCTTATTCTTCACTTTATGAGCTATTTGGTGGGCTTGTCACCAAGATTTGATGTTTGCACATTATTTTATAATTTAGGGTGCTCATCAGGGTAAATTGAATTAGGAGAGACTCATATAACTAAAGATGAGTCTTATTTGTGAGAACTTATCATCATCACTTGGATTCTTCTCTTGTAAAAAAGAACATGAACTTTTTATTTGGAATCTATTGGAGTATCTTGGATGCACTATGATATTTGGAGCTTATTTTTTCTCTTATCTTGGAGTTACTTCTTCAATATGGATGGGTATATTGCATGATTATCTTGTAAGTTCTTTTGTTGATGAAATATTCTCTTGAAAATTTCTAATGTATGTAATTGTTGCAACTAATGTAAATGCTATTATGCCCTAATTTTGTTGAAGAATTTTTTTTGGAAGTTATTTGGTTGGCTATTGCATATGTTACTCATGATATAACATGCAATGAATGTTCTTAATGATGAAGGGTTGTATGGGCTTAGTATTTGATGGAATAAATCATTCAGAACCCTTTCTCCTATCCCACCTTGACCTAGAGAGCACTTTGAAGAGTCTTCTCTTGAGATTATGCATAAACCCTAGGTCTCATGTGGTTCCACTGTAGGCTTCTCAAGGATAGCAAAAGGCTATTTAAAGGAATATAAACATCATTCAAGGCTTCTTGAAAGGTCCTAATCATCTTAGGAACCTTGACCTTAGGAATTCTCATCATCATTGAATATCATTAGCCCTAGGTCTAGGTCTCCTCATAGGGCTTTCTTGGAGAGCCATTAGCTTCTTCTTGAAGCATTGAGCCATTATTTGAGCCTCTCCTTTGAATGGGCCTTGGAAATCACATCATACCTTGCCATTGATCCTACCATTCAAGTGATTTCTCTTATACCGGGGCTCCTCCAATCAGTGAAAGTCCGTAAAGAGCAGGAGAAAATAACTGAGGCGACAGTGGGTCTTTGTCCCATTATTGTAATTTGGTATGGTAGTTGTCCTTTAGGTACCCCTCCTAGGATCCTTGCTAAATTGTGTGGCAACATTTTTGGCATCATTATTGAGGACACGTGACGTGTGTCTTGTTCCGTTATGACAATATTGGCATATCTATTGGCAATTCCATTGGAGGAACAAAGCCCTAGTTCCTCATTGAACTCCAATGTCAATACTTGTAGGGTGAAGCAAGCATCTCTTTAGGCATCTTTGAATTCACCCTGGCAAGTCCACAATTACTTATTATGCAAAGGCCAAAGAAATGCCTCACATTACTGCTTCCAGTGATGAACAAAGAAATGAAGATGAATTCGATCTCATTGGAAAATATTTTGATGAGTATAGGGAAGACAGTAGGCATTTCGTCAAAGAATGCACAAATGAAAGTTATCTACTCAGTTTAGGCATTCGGGGATAAAATGAAGTATGTGAAATGCAACTCCAATACAAGAATAATCCTTCAGAAGAGCTATATGAAGATACCTTGCAAAGAAACTGGGAGGTCAACATCTTGTGTGACACTGTGAAAGATATACATGGTGATTTGTACCAAAAACAATTGGGAGTCTCTGGCCTGCGCCACCAAGATGAAAGTATTTTTGAAAGCCCAATAGTCTAGGATGAAGAAGCCTCCATTGAGCATGAAAAGGATCGTGAAGAAGGGGGTTCCCTTGAAAGAAGAACAGAAGATGACCCCCCTAGCCCCTTGGGCATTGATATCAGTGATTACTTACACATTGATGAAGGGAAGTGGGAGATCAAGGGGCATTGTTTTGACAAGGACCCTATCTACGGTACCGATGATGATGATATTAATAAGGGCCTTATCTTTCCTCATGATCCTGGGGATATAGTTGAGTCACATGTGGACACTTTCCTCAACCCTTTTTATGCTAATAATGATGAGCCATTTCCCCTTCCCGAGCATGATCATTGCCAAGATCAATCTACTGACCATTAGCTTTCGTGCCACCCTCCTTTTTCCTCTTTCATTGACTTCAAAGCAACCACAAGGCCTGGCACTGCTAGGGAAGATCATGATAGAGATTCATAAGTTCAATTATCTAATCAGCCATTCTCTATGTGCAGGAAAGGATCCCTATCCAAATTCGTGTCCTTCCCATTGCACATTTCTCCTTTTTGTGATGTATGGGTTTCTTACTTTCCCAACTCTTACCCTTGTGATCATACCTCTAATTAATCCTATCTCTTAGTTTGGATTTGTTGCAAGAGTAACAGGTTCTCTCATATTTAATGGATGATATGTTGATTGCATTGGGTCTATGATTACACTTAGCATTCACATAATGTGACCATGCATGTTAGAATAAGGTGCATTGCATATTGTTTTTACAATATAATTTAACATCATATTATGTTATCATGCAAGATTAGGTGCATGTAGATTAGGCTTGCAATTAGAAGTAGATTTTATTTCATGTTTGTTTTTATGGACTAATAAAAAAGCATGGGCGATCAAAAGGATGCCATAAAAGCATGTTGTTAGTTTTTGTAGCACTGGATGGTGTTCTATTCTCAAAACTTTGTGGAGAGGCTAAAACATAGGAGTTCTCCATAACTCAAAAATCGTTTAGGGAAATTCTACCTAGAAGTGTCTCAATTAGATTATTAACCAATTTTTTAATGTATCCTAAGTCTAAACTTTGGAAAACTGGTTAATTAATTAATATTAATTGAGAAATGTGAGAATTCTCTAGAAACTCACGCGAATTGACTAGAAAATAATCTCATCCATTGATTAAGGTTTAATCTTTGCTATTGGAGTCCCACAGTGAGATTATAAGAAGAAGTAGATGGAGGAACACACTCATGATACTTTAGATCGATTTCCTTGGGAAGTTTGATTTCTCCAGAGAGCAGTAGCTATTGCTGGAGGATTTTGAGCCAAAGAAGGGAAGCAAAGACAGAGAGGGCAAGGACAGTGATCTAGAGGAATTTTTCCAGTTTTAGAGAGACAAGAACAAGAGGAAGAATTATTCCCAATGAGGCTAAGTAGAGGACTGCACATGCAGCTTCAGAGGGAAATTCGATTTAACTGTGGGGAAATCGATTCAGCTTCCAGAGACCGCGAATGTGTTCCAGAAGGTTAGAGAATCATTTCCAACATCAAAGTCAGGCATAACAACTTGATCAGATGCAGTTTCAGGCTAGACGTTAGAAGGTCTGCATAAGCACTACGCAGAGGCCTGCACAAGGGGTCTAGGAGGACAAGTTTCTGAAGTCGAGTTGTGTCGGGATTGCTTGTGGAGGAGGGGAAATTCACTTAGATACTTTTGGCCAGATTTTCTTGCTATGGATTTCCAGTATTCGACATCCAGATTGTACTCAGATAATTTCGCTACTCCTTAATAATAAAAACCCTTAGCTGTTGCATCAGTTTTCCCAAGTTGGGTTTTTCCAGGGACTTTTGTCCAAAATTAATGATGTTATATTTTTGTGTGTGTGTTAGTATTTTCTCAATTTCCAATTTATCTTCCGCAGTATTTTTATTTGTGAAGATTGCAGTGTGATTAATTCGTTGTTGCTGTAGAAATAAACTGAATAATTAATTTATCAGTTAGAAGAATTAATTCTGGTTGTTGCAATAGGATTTCAGTACTAAAATTTTCACATATGCTGCCCCATTTACTTCACTTTGGATGTGTGAGTAACAGGTATCTTGTCCCAAGAGATTGCTGGTGTTCTCGTGACCTAGTCGTTCAGTACATGTTTCATGCATTCTACTAAGAGTTCATGTCCTAGTTGGAGCCAGATTTTACCCACCACTAGAGGGTGACCCCTATAGGAGAAATTTTCTCCTAGATTTGTCTTCAGTCGATAGCCAGGAGCCCCTTGCAGCCACTAGATAGCTCAATGTGTCACCATTCTCCACCCGTTGAGCAAGCCATTAGTTTCTCTAGCCCATGTGTTATGATTGTATGTTTGAATGTGGGCCTTCCAACCCCGAAGGAATGGCTTTTCATTATGTAATTGGGTGTTTATAGTTGCTTTTCTTGGGCACATTTGGACATGGATTAGTGGGGGGATTCAGCGGAAAGAATGGGCTTGGACTGTACTCTTGTTCCCTTGCCTCAATTTGGTGGTTAGTCTTGTATCCTAGTCCCATGGGATCTCCTCTATGGCTACTAGCTTTAGGAGTGGCACTACATGGGAAACCCTGATTTTGGTTGCATGATCCTGCTTCCCAACACCATATATCTCACTCCCCTTCACTCATTATAACCTTTTTTTCACACTTTTCCCATCTGAGTCCACATTTGTCCATTGGGTCCACAAGGTGTTAGCCTCCCTCTCCCGTTGTCCACACTTTGGGTCAAGCCTGGAACGATGCCCCGTAGGTTGATGCAACTAAAAAGAAAGATGAAAGCATAGTTTGGCCACTTACACTAGGAAATGTACCACTAAATCCAAAATATGGTTGAGACATAAAAATTTAGCATGTGGGAAAAAGCCAAACATGAGCTCTACCCCCTGTCATTATGGCCATCACCCTGGTTCCTAGGGCCCCTATGAGTGTCCCCTGCATCATTAAGGAACCCATGATTTTCCCAACCCCTGGAGGGAAATGAACTACCCGAACTTAAGGGGGGTAATAACTGCTACATCATACACATCATGCTCTCATCCCCTGGAGACTCAGGCAGTAAAAGGAAGAAAAATCAATAAAAAGAAAAAGACATATGAATAAGGGTGGAAAAACAAAGGCCAGGGTAACTCTTGTTCCACAAATGCTCCCTCCTACATATATACACCCAATGTGTGGACTTCCTTCATTATAGCTACCCTTGTACCATGACATGTGGCTTGGAACCTTCCCTCTTGCCCCCACTCCATTCCATTATTACTTCACATGACACCTACCATTTGATGGATGTACCATGGACCTGTCACTCCCTTAGAGGTTGAAACCACCTAATAGGGTCCTTTATTAACCTCTCTTGTTAAGCAAGGTAACACCTGTACATTCTAAAGCCCATTTGGAAGGGCATGCCACTATGAAGTGCCCACTTTTTCCCCTAATTAGCAAGCGTATTTACTCAAATGCACTAATAAATTATTGTTCTAGAAGGTGAGGAGATGCATTGGATCTTATACAGGATAGCAGGTGGGTATTCATCTTGGACTTGGTCTCCCTATATGAGATCCAAGACCTCCAGAGGGTCAAAATGGCACTTGTAGGGTGAGCATTGAGAGCCATGGACCTCCACCACAACAGAGCATTGATTGTTACACCATGAGCTTCTTCAACACTACATATTGCTTGTTCGTGCCTAAGACATATAGAGACGATGATGCACTTGGACCACATTGCCCAACCTAACACACATTTGCACCAACACTTGGCAACTAATCCAGGGCCCAGATGGGGTTTTGTCTTATTTAGAGAGATACAGGAGGGTATGCATCATCTATCCCTCACTAATGGAGCATCAAATTTTTATTGAGCCACTGGAGACCAATGAGACCATTGATTGTGCCCCACAGCCACTTGGGAGCACCACAAGAATTTTTTCTTTAAAAAAAAGGGGTCACCCCCTTGATCATCATTTTTGGAGCCCTCCTCATCACCGTGGCACCTTGAGGATGTGAAAATTCCTTAAACCCAAGAATTCCTACTGCAACACTGATGATATTTGTCCTACTTGTTAGATTTACATGAACAAGCTATTTGCAGTTTCCTACGGCAAACATCAAAATACATACACTGCAGCCACACCAATTAAATTATATGCCGAAACAAGAAACTGAACAATAGAGAAAGATACACATAAGTGACAACTATTTTTGGACAAACGTCCATGGAAAAACCCAATGCGGGAAAACCAGTGCAGCAAATCTGAGGGTTTTATTATTATGCAGTAGTCAAATCTGAATACATCTCTGGAAGCCTTCCCGGCAATCCAGTTACAGAGAATAATTGTCACATCCCTTCTCACAAACATTAGTCACAGGGTGCAACTACACAATTTTGGCACATTTTTGACTTAGGAAGAGGACCCCACACTTTGACTTAGGAACTTTGGGGCAAATTCGACTTTATTTAGCAGCTAGTGGGATGTGGGGGCCACCCACATGGGGGAATTCGAACTTGGCCATTTGATATGCTTGGAGGGAAATCAAATGGGTGGATGGAGGGGCCCACATGAGGCCAAGGAGGCCCAAGGGAATATAAGGAGGGATCAACTCTCATTTTGGATCATCTTCTACATTTGCAAACAAACACTCACTTGTACGCTTTGTTGTTTAGCAAGTCTACCGGCTGTTGAGCCACGAATCCTTCACGCGGGACATTCAACCTCTACTTCAGGGGACCATCCGTGCTGTTAGAGAATTATATATTACGGAGCAATGGAACACAAAATATTGCAGAAATATAAACACAGAAAACGCACAAAACAAGAGAGACACAGATATACGTGGCTCACCCAGTTTGGGCTACGTCCACCCCGAACAGCGAGTGCTTCCTTTCTATTATCCAGCAAAATGAAGAGACACAACCTACAGCAAATCTGCTGTAATATCCTCTGTTTTCTCTCACAGTCTCACCTCTCTGTTTCTCGCTCACAGAATACACATCTATATCTCAGCCTCCAATACAATGCCCTCATACAAAGAGAGGGGTTGCCTTCTAGGGCAAAAAACCCTAAACTAAACATAAGTTCTACCATCAGATCATCTGCCTAATGAACGGCCCAGATTGACTAGAAATTACTATACTTTTACAAGGCAATTTTACATTTGTTTTTAGCTTCGGCGGCACTGCCCCCGGACCCCCGCACCCCCCCGCGTGGAGGGGTGTACAAACTTCCTGGGGTATACATCCGGCTGAAACAAAGACCTTTGAACAATCATGCTCCACACACAACCATCTCCCACATGGAGAATAATTGTAGAAACTCCACCGCTGCTTCATTTGCTGGACAATGACTCCTCTTTGGACCTGGTTGTTTCTCATCTTCATAGTCATCCTTGAAGACCAATTGAAACTGAGCATATTCTCAGTTTCTCCCTGGTTACAACTTTTGTTAGCATATCTGCAGGATTCTGGCTAGTGTGTATCTTTTCCAGCTTCAACTCTCCATCTTCCAACACTGATCATATGAAATGGTACTTGAGTTGTATGTGTTTAGTCCTGGAATGAAATGCTGAGTTCTTTGCAAGATGAATGGCACTTCGGCTATCACTGTATAATGTGCCCATATCATGCTCCTTACCCAATTCACCCATAAACCTTTGTAACCAAATCGTTTCTTTACTAGCCTCTGTAGCAGCAACATACTCTGCTTCTGTTGTTGAAAGTGCAACAACACTTTGGATTTTTGAAACCCAACTGACAGTTGTTCCTCCAACAGTAAATACATATCCTGTAGTGCTCCTCCTGTTATCTCTATCACCTGCCATATCTGCATCAACATATCCTTGTAGGGAGATGTTTGAACCACCAAAACATAATGCTTGATTTGTGGTACCTTTCAAATATCTGATAATCCATTTCACTGCCATCCAATGTTCCTTTCCTGGATTGTTCATGTACCTGCTTACAACTCCCACTGCATGTGCAATATCAGGCCTTGTGCAGACCATTGCATACATTAAGCTTCCAACTGCTGAGGCATATGGAACTTTAGACATATAATCCATGTCTTCTTGGGTCTTTGGGCACATTTCCTTGCTAAGTTTGGAATGGCTAGCAAAAGGTGTACTAACTGGTTTTGCATTGTGCATATTAAATCTTTTCAACACCTTTTGTATGTACTCATTCTGAGACAATGTTAATTTGCGATTTTTCCTGTCTCTAGTGATTCTCATACCAAGGATTTGTTTTGCAGCTCCCAAATCCTTCATTGCAAATGAATTTGCCAATTTTCTTTTGAGCACATTTATTTCCTGCATGTTAGATCCTGCAACAAGCATGTCATCTACATACAATAACAATATAATATAGCTGCCATCATTTTGCTTTTTCAAATAAACACAATGATCAGAGTGACATCTAGTATAACCTTGTTCAGACATAAACTTGTCAAATTTTAGATACCACTACCTTGCAGCCTGTTTTAAGCCATACAAGCTCTTCTTCAACCTGCACACTAGTTTCTCCTTCCCTTTCACCTCATATCCTTGTGGCTGCTGCATATATATCTCTTCCTCCAAATCCCCATGGAGAAAGACCGTCTTTACATCTAACTGCTCAAGATGCAAATCTTCAGCTGCTACAAGACTTAAAATAGTTCTGATTGAAGTCATTTTAACAACAGGAGAAAATATTTCATCAAAATCAATACCTTTCTTCTGTGCAAACCCCTTCACCACAAGTCTAGCTTTATACCTCTGTTTTCCTCCATCTTCTTCCTTCAGCCTGTAAACCCATTTATTCTTCAATGTAGTTTTTCCTATATGCAACCTAACTAAATCCCAAGTCTGGTTATGCATTAAGGAGTCCATCTCTTCTTCCATGGCTACCTCCCACTTCTTCCTGCTTTCAACCTGCATTGCTTCTTCATAACATTCGGGTTCACCGGAATCAGTCAACAATAAATAATATAATGAAGGAGAGTATCGTTCAGGGGGTCTACTTATCCTGGTAGATCTTCTAACACCACTTTCAGGTGTTTGGGGTGCTTGTTGTTGTTGTGGTGGTTGTTGTTGTTGTGGTTGTTGATTATTATTATTTTCAGGCACCTTTCCTTTTTCAGTGATTTCATCAAGAACTGCGTATTCCTTGTTTTCCTTTTCCTGCAACTGATTCTTATACAAGACCTTTTCATTGAATATTACATCTCTGCTCCTAATGATTTTGTGATTTTCGTAATCATATAAGCGATAACCAAAATCATTAAAACCATATCCAATAAAGGTACATTTCTTTGACTTTGCCTCAAGCTTTGTTCTATTTTCTTTATCAATATGGACAAAGGCCTCACAACCAAAAGGCTTTAAAATAGAGTAGTTTACCTTTTTACCTGTCCATGCTTCCTCTGGAACACCACCATCCAAGGAACTTGAAGGCCCTTTGTTTATTAGATAAACAGCAGTATCTACAGCATCTGCCCAAAACTGTAAAGGCAATCGTGCATGCAATCTCATGCACCTTGCACGCTCCATGATTGTTCTGTTCATCCTTTCTGACACACCATTTTCTTGTGGTGTTCTTGGAACTGTCTTCTCTCTGCGAATTTCATGTTCTGAACAGTACCTATCAAACTCTTTGCTGCAATATTCACTTCCATTGTCTGATCTAAGACACTTCAATTTCTTTCCTGTTTCAATCTCAACCAAAGCTTTCCATTTCTTGAAAGTATCAAATACATCAGATTTATTCTTAATACAATAAATCCAAGTTTTTCTAGTTGCATCATCAATAAAAGTAACATAATAACGAGAGCCACCGAGAGATGATACCTGAGCAGGTCCCCATACATCTGTATGCACAAGCTCTAATTTTTCGCTCTTCTTTTCTTTCCCAACTCTAAGAAATCTGACTCTCTTCTGTTTTCCATAAATGCAATTCTCACAGAAATCCAAATCAACATTCTTCAAACCCGGCAACAAATTCCTTGAGTGAAGAATCTTCATCCCCTTTTCACTCATGTGTCCGAGCCTATGATGCCATAATGCTGCATCTGCTCCTTTGGAAGTTAAAGCATTAACAAAGTTAGAAATACCATTGCATAAATACAATGTACCAACCTTTTCGCCTTTTGCTATTACCAGGGCTCCTTTGGTGACCTTCCAAGCTTTATCTGTGAAAGTTGTCACACAACCTTCACTGCCTAACTGCCCTGTTGAAATCAGATTTTTCTTTAGATCTGGAACATGCCTTACCTCCTTTAATAGCCATTGGTTTCCATTTTGTTGTTTTACAAGAACCTTACCCATTCCAACGATTTTACAGGGTTTATCATCACCCAGACGAACTTGTCCAAAATCTCCTTGAACATAGTCATGAAAGTATTTCTTATCAGGTGTGGCATGGAATGAAGCCCCTGAATATACCACCCAGGAATCAATAATATTTTCGAAATAAAGAATCAAAGCATATTGTAACACCTCACCTGTCACATTTGCTTCATGATTGTTTTCTTGCTGTGCATCTCCTTCTTTTCCCTTCCGAGATCTACAGTCTTTCTTTAGGTGTCCTTTCTTTCCACATTTCTAGCACACTATCCCCGATCTGGACTTGGATCTGCCTTTCCTTGATTTACTGTGATATCCTGAGCTCTTTCCTCTTTCCATTTTTCTTCCTCTAGACTCTGCACTCAATGCATTTCCCGATGTCTCACCGGAGCTTTTCCATTGCATTTCCTCTCTAAGGATAGCACTGACAACATCATCAAATTTTAAAGTACTAGATCCAGAAACGGAGTTACTAATGGCCATTACCAAACCATTCCAACTTTCTGGTAATGAGCACAAGAATAACAGAGCTCTAACTTCATCATCAAAGTTTACCCCTACAGAACTTAACTGACTTGTAACTGTATTAAAATCATTTAAATGGTTTGCAACAGATCCACCTTCCGACATATTCATATTAAATAACCGTTTCATAAGAAATACCTTGTTTGAGGCCGAGGGTTTTTCATATAGTTTTGACAACGTCTGCATCAAACCCTCTGTCGACTGACGCAACAAGGCACAACCGTATTGTTCCAAGTGCCTTTCTATCGAGAAGGTTCCATTCTTCGTCTTTCATACCCGTCGGCATCTTTGTTTTTCTGCCCAATGGTAGGTATAGATCTTTCTGATACAGATAATCTTCCATCTGCATCTTCCACAGCGAGAAGTTTTGGCCGTTAAATTTCTCGACCCTAAACTTACCATCTTCCGCCATTGCTCCCACTCGAACCAGGAACCCTTCTTTCCTGTGATTTTATCAGCCAAATAGACCTTCGGCTCTGATACCAGTTGTTAGAGAATTATATATTACAGAGCAATGGAACACATAAAATATTGCAGAAATATAAACACAGAAAACGCACAAAACAAGAGAGACACAGATATACGTGGTTCACCCATTTTGGGCTACGTCCACCCCGAATAGCCAGTCCTTCCTTTCTATTATCCAGCAAAATGAAGAGACAACCTACAGCAAATCCGCTGTAATATCCTCTGTTTTCTCTCACAGTCTCACCTCTCTGTATCTCGCTCACAGAATACACATCTATATCTCAGCCTCCAATACAATGCCCTCATACAAAGAGAGGGGTTGCCTTCTAGGGCAAAAAACCCTAAACTAAACATAAGTTCTACCGTCAGATCATCTGCCTAATGAGCGGCCCAGATTGACTAGAAATTACTATACTTTTACAAGGCAATTTTACATTTGTTTTTAGCTCCGGGGAACCGTTGGCCCCTGGACCCCCTAGCTAGGGGGGATCGGCCCCCCCGGACCCCCACGGGGGGGACAAGTCCCCCCCGCACCCCCCCGTGTGGAGGGGTGTACAAACTTCCTGGGGTATACATCCAGCTGAAACAAAGACCTCTGAACATTCATGCTCCACACACAACACGTGCCCGCCCTAGGGAAGCTGTTCTACAAGACTTTCAGGGAGTCGGGGGCAGCAACACACTTCAGCGATCAATGCAGAGAGGGAAGTGCGTATTTCTGGGCAACCAGAAACAAGCAGAGGGAGATGAAGACCAGCAGGGGATTCATTGCTTGTTGGGGGATCCGGGAACTAAGGAAGAAACGTAGTGCAGGAATTTTCGCTGGAGTTTGCAGCTAGATGAACCAGCTTACCAGCAATTTTCATTTCTGAGCAAAGGGACGGTGCAGAGGCCACCTAGCAGAAATTCGTGGTGACTTGGGGAGCAGCTGATCTTGGCCAAGAGCCATCGGGGTAGTTAGGAGTTGGATAGTATGGGTAAATCCAACATTTTGGAGGACTTTGTAGAGCGATTTACAGGCAGTTTCCAGTAGGTCGAATTTGGCAGCCATAGTTGGGGAGAGGCTCCAAGGGGGTCGAAAAACAGAAGTCAAAACCAGCTAAATTACCTTCTGGGTTTTTCTGGGTTTTGTCCAAGGAGACCATGGTTAAAAACACATAAATTTCTGGGCGGTTTTGGTGCACTTTCCAGCCAATCAAAGTTCAATAGTTTTTTGGGGCAGCACAATGCAGATTGGTGCAGCAGCTGGGAAGCCTTCAACTCGGCTATTTTCCCACCTAGGGTTGGTCTTGCTTGTCCATTGGGACAAGCCCAGGTGCACCATTCCAATATATACTCTATTTAGCTAGCATAATTCTAATAATATGGCTAAACAGTGCCTTATTTGCAGCATTTCCATGGGTGTTTAATGTGTATTTCGTTTTTATATTCTACTGCACAGTTTTATTTGCTTTATATCACATTTATCCCTATTTAGGAACATTACAATAATCCTGACAAAGAGATTTGTGAGATTACCTCACACTGTCACTGGGAATCCTAGCTGATCCAGCCCCTAGAAAGATTGTCCCCGACTTTTCTAGTTGCTTCTATGTCAGCCTAGTGTCAAGCTCTCTAGGGACAATGTCAATCCTCTGGATGGTCGATTTGCTACCCAATTGATTCGATTTCTGCCTCCTGGTCTCACACCCCATCTCCTGGCTTCTCAAACTTGACTTCCTTCTACAAATTTCAGACTCCCTCTTGGCTTCTGCGTTGCCTCTACGTGCCTCTGCGTCAGCCCCTCTGGCTCAGCACTGCGACTGCTGAATCTCCCTCTGCCTTCTCGGCTGAGTATCCTCCGACCAGGAAATATTTCCCTTCGGATACTATCCCTACCCCTCACTATCGAAATTCTCCCAGCAACCACTCTACTTCAGAAAATCAAACTTTTGAACTCACTCTGTGTGTCTTCCAAATGACCCTTAATATTCCTTAAATAATCTCCTCGTTGACATTCAACAACCCATATTAGAAGCTAATCAATGGCTAATATCATTTATGCTTGATCCCCGTCTTCTTCTAGAAATTAATACCCATTAATTATTTTATTTTCCTAAGTTTAGACTTAGAGTCCCATTAAAAATAATTAATTATTTTAATAAAACTGTTTCTAGGTGGAATTTCCCAAAACGTTTTCTGGGTTCCTTGGAATACATGAGCCTAAGCCTCCCTGCAAAATTTGAGACTTAGAGCACAACCGATGCTACGACAAATCAACATTCCCTCTTAGTGAGGAACGTGCTCTAGCAATGCAACCTACTGAAGCATCACTTTGTCCTATAACATCTCCCTCTACACTGCTAATGTGAAAATTCTATCATTGTGACAACTGATTTATTTTACCTACTTATTTCCCAATAAGTTATTTATGAAAATCCTTTAGTAAACGTTAAAATAAATTCTGCTGCAGATATCACACCATAATGCAGAAACAAACACACGCACAAGAATCAACACATCGACATAGATATTTTGGACAACAGTCCCCGGAAAAACCCAATGTGGGAAAACTGGTGCAGCAAGGGAGAATTTTATTATTCAACAATTCTTCAGTACAACTGGGTGTCAAATTGGCTTACCTAACAGAGAGAAAATTCTCCAACACTTCTCCCAGTCTCAACGTCAGGCTAGCTGACCTCTGCGTAGCTCCCAAATCCTCTGCGTCAGCTCCTGCCTCTCTATGTTAGCACTACGCCTCTCTGCGTCACCCATGCAGGCCCTCCAGTGACTGCGCAGTCTGATGCCTCTGCGTCTGCCTCTCCAACCTCTGCACTGGTCTTCTGGTGCTCTTCCTGAATCTCTATTCTGTAATTGTTGCCTCCTGCTGCTCTCCAGACCACTAATTTGAATTTTTCAGCTAACCCCACTCCAGAAATTGAACTGACTAGTCTCCCTCAGTGTGTTCTCCAACTGACCCTCGAGCCTCTTCTTATACTTTTCCCGTTGGTCCTTCAACGGTCGAGATTAAATCTCTAATCAACGGCTAAGATTATATTTGGCTTGATCCATGACTTTTAGAACCTTCTAACCCAGTTTTATATTAATGCCCATTAATATTTTATTTTTCCTAAGTTTAGACTTAGGAACTCCATTAAAAATATTAATTATTTTAATATCTCCCAAACCGGTTAAAATCTGCCCAAACCATTTCTGGGTCTTAGAGGTCTCATGTGCTTTAGCCTCTCCACCATTTTTCATGGCTAGAGCACATCTGATGCTACCCCAAATCAACACTCCTTCTTAGCGAGCACTGTGCTCTAGTAATACTCCACACTGAGCATTACTCTAACATATGGCATCGGTACCTGTGCTAATGCGAAGCCTCCCTGCCCAACATGCACCTGCATCCTGTACCGCTGCCCATGGCTCTATCACTGCCACTGCTACATCTGTACTGCAGCTCCCTCTGCATCCGTGTTGTTGCTGGTCAATCTTCCCAACACTACATCTGCACTGCAAACTCCTTCTCATCATGTTGCATCATGCTACTGCTACTGCACTGCAACATCATACCCACTTCTGCTACTGAAATGGATTCTTTATCATCCCAATCTTCTCCCTCAAATAATCAAACTTGGTTCTTCCAAGGGCCTTGGTAAGGATGTCTGTTCTCTTGTAGGAGTGTAGCTCAACTGTATAGCTCCTCATTGGACACAGTCTCTGACAAAGCGACACCAGATATCAATATGCTTTGGCCGATCGTGAAACACTAGATTCTCAGAGAGCTTGATGCAACTCTAACTATCACACATGATCCTAGTCACCTCCATCTTTCTTTTGAATAGGTTCACAAGCAGTTTTCTAAGCCATGTGGCCTCGCATGAAGCTATGCTCGCAACCATATATTCTGCCTTAGCTGAGCTCAGAGCCACAGATTTTTGTTTCCTACTGCACCAGGAGGTCATTCCTAATCCAATGTTGAAACAATGCCCAGAGGTACTTTTCCGATCCACTGAACTTCCTGCCCAATCTGCATTAGTAAATCCACTTTATCTGATATCCTTACTCCTGGTGTACAAGAGTCCATAATCGACTATTCAAAGTAAATACCTGAGAACATGTTTGGTTGTTGCCTAGTGCGCCCTCTTTGGATCCACCATGAACTGACTGAGGGTGTTGACAGCATAGAAAATGTCTGGCCTGGTATTGACCAGATACATCAGGGACCCTATGAGTTGCCTATATAAGGTGGAATCAACATCCGTGTCTTCTGATGCATCAATCTTCTTGTAGTTGGTGATCATTGGAGTAGCCATGGGTCTACAATCCTCCATCCTGAATCTCTTTAGGATTTCTGTAGCATATCTCCCTTGCCCAAGGAAGATCTCCCCCTTTTGCTTCCAAACTTCCAACCCCAGGAACTAATGCATTCGTCCCAAATCCTTCATGTCAAGTTCCGTGGCTAGATTCTTCTTGCAGTCCCCGATGAGCCTGGATGATCCTGTCAAGAAGAGATCATCCACAGATAATACTAAGATTAGAGGCTCATTCTCTACAACCAAATAGTAGAGATTTGGATCTGCGTCACTCTTGACAAATCCCATTTTCTGCAAGTAGCCATTCATTCGACCATACCATGCTCTAGGTGCCTGTTTCAGCCCATACAAGGCTTTCTTCAATTTGCATACATGAGACTTCTTCTCATGTGTCTCAGAGCCCTCTGGTTGTTCAATGTATACCTCTTCTTGTAGGAATTTACAGGGTAAGTTCCTCAGACAGAACACCAAAGGACACCGCTCACAACCAGATCGCAGATCAATACACCAGTATTTTTGACGTGGTTAAAACCCTCAAAGAGGGAAACAGTTCACGGCCTGAGCCAACGCGGCCACTTCAGGCAATTTATTAATAAAAGAATGAAAATTTACATAAGCTTCTCTCATAGACGGATTACCCTACAAATGACCCTCCATGCGCTTTAAATAGAAATCATGGACCAATCGGGTGTTAAGCCACGGATCAAGTGTCGGTAATACCGAGGAGAGATTGAACCGTCGGATCACTACATATCGTGACCGTCGGATTGTAAGTTACAAAATGTACAAGGTAAAGAAACACACTTTACCTAACTCTATACTAGACCAAGTTGTACTTAACTATTTCCTATGTGCCGGAATATCCTAACATCCCCCCTTAAGAACAAATTGGGATAGGATTGAAGAATTTACAAATATGACACAATAGGAGGCACTTGAGCCTATCCCCCCTTAGTGACAACTTCCTGAACTCCAACAATAAATCGAAGTTTAGTGAACTTCGCCTCTGTGAGAGCCTTTGTGAAGATGTCTGCAACTTGATCATCTGTTGAACAATATTGCACTTCAAGAACATGGTCGTGAATGAGCTTTCTGATGAAGTGCATGCGTAGTTCAATGTGTTTGCTGCGCTGATGTTGGACTGGATCTTTGCATAGTTGAATGGCACTTTGATTATCACACCAAAGTGTAGTCGGATGCTACTGCTGAAAGCCAAACTCTGACAGGATCTGACGAAGCCACAAGGCTTCCTTACTAGCTTCTACGACACCACGATACTCTACTTCTGCTGATGAAAGAGAAATGGCACCTTGTTTCTTGCAAGCCCATGTAATAGGTCCTGAACCAAGAGTGAACACATAACCGGCAGTAGACTTCCGATCATCAGGGTCACCAGCCCAATCAGAATCAGTGAAACCAACCAATAGAGGAGCTGCTTCGGCACTGTAATGAATCCCAAACTGAACTGTACCTCGAACATAGCGAAGTATTCTTTTAGCTGCTTTCCAATGACTTTCACGTGGTTTTTGCATAAACCGAGCAAAAAGGCCAACAACAAAGGAAAGGTCAGGACGAGTATGGGTTAGATACAAGTAACAAAAGTTTTCCTACAAGTTGATGGTATAAGGTAGCATCAACTTCAGGAGAAGTACAAGTGACTGAAAGTTTGACTCCAGACTGGAAGGGAGAATGGGCTGGCTTACAGTCTTCCATGTGAAAATGGCGTAGAATATCACAGGCATACTTGGACTGGGAAAGGGAAATACCCTCCTTGGATTGCAAGACTTGAAGACCGAGAAAATAATGTAAGTGTCCTAAGTCTGTCATTTCAAATTTCTTTTTAAGGCTGGACTTCACATGGTTTATAAGGTTGGGATCACTACCGGTAAGGATAAGATCATCAACATAAAGAACAAGAATGATAAGAGACTTGCCCACTTTCTTGGTGTAGACAGTATTGTCAGAATGACACCTAGAAAAGCCAGATTCTAAAAGAAAGCTATCCATTTTGGCATACCAAGCTCGAGGAGCTTGCTTGAGACCATAAAGGGATTTCTTAAGCCGACATACAAGGCTGGAGTCTGTTTTTATGAAGCCAATGGGTTGTTCCATGTAGATTTCTTCATGCAAGTCCCCATGCAAGAAGGCAGATTTAACATCCATGTGATGGACTTCCCATTTGAACGAGGGAGCAAGGGAAAGAACAAGGCGGATAGAGTTCATTTTGGCAACAAAGGAGAAGGTTTCAGTGTAGTCAATGCCTTCAACCTGTGAAAAACCTTTAGCAACAAGACGAGCTTTATGTTTATCAACTTTCCCATCTGGTCCATACTTGGTTCTGTAAACCCATTTGCATCTAACAAGTTTTCGTCCCTTTGGTAGAGGAACAAGATCCCATGTATCATTTGCCAATAATGAATGATATTCTTCATTCATAGCTACTTCCCAATCTGGATGGCTTGAAGCTTCTGCAAAGGTGTCAGGATCATAATTTACTGGAGCTTGAGCCAGTAAAGAAGAGGCTCTGTCAAACTGAGAACGTGTGCGTCGCTGATCTGTAGGATCACCGGCAAGATTACCTGCTGCATCTCGAGTAGCACGAACCCATTTTGGAAGCTGAGGAGCTGAAGGAGGATCCTGAGATGGTGGGGGAGGATTGTCATCCTCACTTTCATCATCTGAAGAAGAAATGTTTTCAAAAGTAGAAGAGATAGGGAGAGGTGGCACATCCGCCGGACTAGGCTCGCAGGCCGATATATTTTCATCAAATTTTACATCTCTTCTAATGATAACATTTTTGGACTTAAATGGAATAAGTCTATAGCCTTTGACATCTTCAGAATATCCAACAAAAGTACATTTTTCACTCTTAGGTTCTAAAGCTTTATGCTTTTCATCTGGAATATGGGCCCACGCTTCACTTCCAAAAACACGAAAGTGACTTACATCTGGTTTGATTGAGCTCCATGCTTCTTTTGGAGTGATATTCTTTAAAGCCTTAGTAGGAGTGCGATTTATTATGTAATTTGCACAGTTAATTGCTTCTACCCAAAAACTAAGACCAAGTCCTTTAGATTGTAGCATACAATTATCCATTTCCTTTAAGGTGCGATTCTTCCTTTCAGCTACACCATTTTGTTGTGGAGTATATGGAACAGTATGTTGCATTTGAATTCCATTCTCAGTGCAAAAGTTGATGAATGTGTTTTTAACATATTCTCCGCCATTATCAGATCTTAGCTTAAGAATTTGATGTCCAGATTGTTTTTCAACAAAGGCCTTGAAGGCCAAAAAAGTGTTAAATACTTCACTCTTGAGTTTTAAGAAGTATACCCAAGTGCGTCTGGAGAAATCATCAGTGAAATTTAAGAAATACTTGCAGCCAGAGAATGAAACAACTGGAAGTGGACCACATAAATCACTATGCACAAGCTGTAAAGCGGCTGAGGCGTGCCAAGAGGCACGTTTTTCAAAACTGTCCCGATGATGTTTTCCAAGTACACATCCGGAACAAACACCATCTCTGCAAGATACCATAGGAAGACCTGTCACCATATTTTCTTTACATAGATGTTGAAGGGAGCGATAGTTTAAGTGACCAAATCGCTCATGCCAAAGTTTGCTCACTTCATCGTTATGAGCAACAAATACCTGTCACCATATTTTCTTTACATAGATGCTGAAGGGGGCGATAGTTTAAATGACCAAATCGCTCATGCCAAAGTTTGCTCACTTCATCGTTATGAGCAAAAAATACTGAGGGAAGATTTGATGACCCAAAGTTGTGAAACTTATACAACCTTGTAGAATCATCAGCAATGCCAGTAGCTAAAATCTGTTTAGGATCTCTTAGGTCCTTGATTACAACATCATGAAGTGAAAATTCAACGATTTTACCTTCACCTAAATGGGTTATCTGATATACAGATAGAAGGTTGCAGGATAAGGTTGGAACACATAATACATCATTACACTGACCATTGTCTAGATGAACAATTCCAGTCCCTACAACACTAAGAGATCTATCATCACCAACATATATATTTTTGGTGTTACAATCATTTAAAGAAGAAAACATGGCTTTGTTTTTGGCCATGTGATAAGAAGCTCCAGAATCAATGAGCCACTCATGAGAATGAGAAGAAGAAGATACATTTAGTGCATAGCCAGACCGAGATGCTTGACAACCACATGCAGAAAGTGCCATTCCTGAAGATGAAGTTGAAGTTGAAGATTGCTCCAAATGGATGTTATGCTTCTTCATTGCTGCTTCCAAGGCTTCCATCTTCTTAAAACATTTGGATTCTAAGTGGCCATCTCGATTACAAAAGTTGCAATGTCTATCAATCTTCTTCCCTTTGTTTTTATTTGTCTTATCATTTTGTTGAAATGATTTTTCATTTTGAGGCTGAAATTGCTTAGGACCCTTGTTTGGTTTAGGACCATTTTTTTTAGGATATGACTTCTTAAGATTCTTTGAATTTGGTTGCTGCTGGGCGGCTAACGCTTTCTTGGAAGAGTTTCCAAGATTAAGAAGACCAAGGTGTAAGAGTTTTTCTTGTTCTCTTATTAAAGAATCACAAAAAAAGTCAAATGAAGGGGACTTGTAGTCTGTTCCTTGAGAAATGAAGGCTTCTCTTGTAGAATGGAAGGTGGAAACAAACACAGAGTAGGCTGGTCCCAACTTAGTAAGAATGGAATAGATAAGGTTACTATCTTCTTTCTTAACCTTAACACCTTCCAAGAGATATCTAAGGGTCTTGAACTTGGACAAGAAATCTTCAATGCAAGAAAAATTATTAGGGTCCAATGTAAGCAACTCATTTTCAAGTTGATGGGCTCTAAGTTCATTTTTAATCCCAAAAACTTTATTGATTTGTTTCATTGCTTCATCAGGAGTATCAAGTTCTGCAATATGGAATCTAAGATCTGGAGAAATAGACATCCCTATCAATCCACGTGCTTGATCTTGCCTATTTTCCCATTTAGCAGCCTTATCTTCATCCTTCGGTTTCTTTTCTTGGCCTGAGGCTATTCTGTAGAGACCTTTACTTCTAAGTAAATCCTCAATGTAGGACAACCATTGGAAGTAGTTAGTGCTGTCAAGGGGAACTTGGTATTGAATTTCCATTTCAACGGAAACTGAAGCTAAAGATGCTGAAACTAAGTGTTCCAATTGATAGATATTGAAAAATTAGGTTTTTAAAAAAAAAAACGGTTCTGAAAACGGCTTCCGGATGAAGAAGTTATGGCTTTTTGAAAAAAATTGATGAAGTCGCCGATGAAGTGCGGGAATGTGCGGAAATGAAAAAATCCGCCCCCAAAAAATGGAGATTTGAACCCAAGAACTCTACTCTCTTAAAATAGCTTTGAACCAATTGAGCTATACTAAAAATTTGAGAGAGAGAGAGAGAGAGAGGGGGGGTTGATGCTTTGGGTTGCGTGCTTGCTTTGAGAAAGCTCTTTTTCCTTACAAAACAAAAAACACAAAACCCAACACGGACATGCAAAGAAAACGAACCTTATGGCTCGAAGTTAGCTTTAGCCGAAAAACTAAATATTTTCAAAAATGAACCTTGCGGCTCAAAGTTAGCTTTAGCCAGAAACTAAATATTTTCCTCAATGTTTCTGATTTTCCGAGATCACACTAAGGCGCAGGGAAAAGAGCATACGCATGAGAAAAATCCTTCCTTTCTGTTTCTGATTTGCCCAGATCGCACAGAGTCGCAGGGCAAAGAGCATACGCAGAAATGAAAGGTATAGATCTGGTAATAAAAAAAAGCTAAATAAACCGAAACCGAAATAAACAGAGAGAAAATAACTGTAAACTGCAAATAAACACTGTATACCTCCAGATCTTAAAAATGACGCAGCTAGGGCTACCGGAAACCTTTTCGCGTGAAACGAAAGGGGTTCCTCACTGGAACAGATGCTCCCAACACAATAGAGCAGTCCTCTCGGCCCGAAAGTAGTCAGAAATAGTAGTCAGATGCAGTTCTACCGGCTTCAGATTTGGATCACCAACGGACGCGGCCCTCAAATAGCTCTGATACCATGTAGGAATTTACAGGGTAAGTTCCTCAGACAAAACACCAAAGGACACCGCTCACAACCAGATCGCAGATCAATACACCAGTATTTTTGACGTGGTTAAAACCCTCAAAGAGGGAAACAGTCCACGGCCTGAGCCAACGCGGCCACTTCGGGCAATTTATTGATAAAAGAATGAAAATTTACATAAGCTTCTCTCATAGACGGATTACCCTACAAATGACCCTCCATGCGCTTTAAATAGAAATCATGGACCAATCGGGTGTTAAGCCACGGATCAAGTGTCGATAATACCGAGGAGAGATTGAACCGTCGTATCACTACATATCGTGACCGTCGGATTGTAAGTTACAAATGTACAAGGTAAAGAAACACACTTTACCTAACTCTATACTAGACCAAGTTGTACTTAACTATTTCCTATGTGTCGGAATATCCTAACACTTCTTCTATCACACCGTTCAGAAATGTCGTTTTGACATCCATCTGATGAATCTCCCACCCCATCTGTGCTGCAAGAGATATCACGGTTCTAATAGATGTATACATGGCTACCGGGCGAAGGTCTCTTCGTAGTCAATTCCTTCATTCTGAGCATACCCCTTAGCCACAAACCTGGCTTTGTATTTCTCAACACTGCCATCTGCAGCCTATTTGATCTTGTAGATCCATCTCAAACATACCACTGATCTGTCTTGAGGCCTTGGCACTACCTCCTAGACATCGTTAACTATTATGGAGTTGTACTCCTTTACCATCGCATCCAACCAAACCTGATGTTGAGCTGCCTCCTAAAAACTGGCAGGCTCCCCATCCTGAGCTACTAATGCCTAATATCTATCTGACTGTTTTCGCTCCCTCTTATTGTTCCTTGGTGCACCAATGAAGTCCTCTGCATTTCGCAGAATCTGACGAAGTTCCCTACTCATTCTTCCTCTGCCAGCAGGGGCTTCTGTTAGCTCCTCCTCTTCCTTTGATTCTTCCTCACCCGAGGAAGAATTCTTTTCTTCTGTTGGTTGAAGAAGTTTGACCAACGTTTCCTCTTTTGACTGCTCCTCGGAAGGCATTTCTCGAGATTTTCTGAAATCCCTGTCCTCCATGAACTTCACATCTCGTCGAACTACTACCTTCCTGCTCCCTGGAAGATAGATTCTGTATGCCTTAGCGTTCTCGCTATATCCCACTAGATATCCTTTTTCTGTAGTTGGATCCAACTTCTTTCTCTTTTCCTTTGGTATGCGACAATATACTAATCTCCCAAAGATCCTGAAATCACTGACTTCAGGCATCTTCCCTGTGAAGACTTTCTCTGGAGTAATCTTGCCCAATGCCTGATGAGGAGTCCTATTCTAAACATAGACTGTTGTGTTGCATGCTTCTGCCAACAAGAATTTTGGCATATCCTGATCATACATCATGGCCCTAGTTGCTTCTACAATAGTCTTGTTCTTTCTTTCTGCTACCATTCTACTCCAGATTGTAAGGAGTTGTCCACTCTCTTCTGATGCCCTCCTTAGCGCAAAAACCAGTGAAGTCCTTATCGACATACTCTCCACCATTATCTGAGCGCAAAAATTTTATTTTCTTCCTAGTCAGATTCTCCACCAGAGCCTTGAACTCTTTGAATCGACAGAAAACCTCGTCCTTGGTTTTCAGAAAATAAATCCAAGTTTTCCTTGAGTGGTCATCAATGAAGGTAAGGAAGTACTCGACACTACTAAGAGCTTTAGTGGACATGGGTCCGCAGATATCTGAGCGTATCAATCCTAGTACACTCTTGGCCCTGTTTTTACTTCTAGGAAATGTTGCTTTGGCATACTTTCCTAGAGCACATCCTCTGCATACATCATTTCGTTCTGTACTAAGATCCGGAACTCTTGTTACAGTGCTCCTGAGAATTCTCAGAGCCCCATGGTGCAAATGTCCCATTCTTCTGTGCCATAGTTTGTTCAAATCCTTGTCTCCATGACTGCCTATTAGTGCCATTGATGATTCTAGTTGTACTTTGTACAACCTGTTACTTTTGATCCCGATCTGCACTTTCTTTTTCCAGATCAGGTGTTTGACGTATACTTTCTCCTTGATGAAGAAAACGTCATAGCCTTTGCCTTGAAGTTGTGACACAGAAAGTAAGTTCATCCCCAATCCTGGTACATGCAGCACTTTGGTTACACGTAACCGCTCCCCTATTTCTGTTTGAAAAAATATGGTACCCCTCCCTACTAGAGTACATTTTTCCTTGTTCCCCGTGGTGATCAGAAAGTTCATCTTCTCCTCCCGATAATCTAAGAAACATTCCCGGATTCCTGTCATATGCCAAGAGGCTCCACTGTCTATATACCATACCTCTGATGATGTAGAGCTAGTCACACAAGCCACTTCTTCTTCCAACTTGGAAGCCAACATAGAGAAATCGAAATCACTTTCTCTTGTGCAATTTTCTGAAAATCTGTGCAAGTCCCCTGACATAGATGCCTCTGAATCATGGTATCGACCCATAATTGGTTTTCCCTTCCTGTCTCTCATTACTTTTTTTGATACCATGTGAAAATTTTATCACTGCAACAACTGATTTATTTTACCTACTTATTTCCCAATAAGTTTCTTATGAAAATCCTTCAGTAGAGATTAAAATAAATTATGTTGCAGATATCGCACCATAATACAGAAACAAACCCATTCACAAGAATCAACACATCGACACAGATATTATGGACAACAGCCCCCGGAAAAACCCAATGTGGGAAAACTGGTGCAGCAAGGGAGGATTTTATTGTTCAACAATTCTTCAGTACAACTGGGTGCCAAATTGGCTTACCCAACAGAGAGAAAATTCTCCAGCACTTCTCCTAGTCTCAGTGTTAGGCTAGCTGACCTCTGCGTAGCTCCCAGATCCTCTGTGTCAACGCCTGGCTCTTTGTGTCAGCACTGGGCCTCTCTACGTCACCCACGCAGGCCCTCCAATGACTGCGCAGTCTATTGCCTCTGCGCTAGTCTTCTGGTGTTGTTCCCGACTCTCTGTTCCGTAATCGCTGCCTCCTGATGCTCTCCAGACCACTAGTTTGAATTTCTCAGCTAACCTCGCTCCAGAAATCAAACTGACTGGTCTCCCTCAGTAAGTTCTCCAACTGACCCTCAAGCCTCTTCTTATACTTTTCCCGTTGGTCCTTCAATGGTCGAGATTAAATCTCTAATCAACGGCTAAGATTAGATTTGGCTTGATCCATGACTTTTGGAACCTTCTAACCCAGTTTTATATCAATACCCATTAATCTTTTATTTTTCCTAAGTTTAGACTTAGGAACTCCATCAAAAATATTAATTATTTTAATATCTCCCAAACCGGTGAGAATCTGCCCAAACCATTTCTGGGTCTTGGATATCTCATTTGCTTTAGCATCTCCACCAATTTTCATGGCTAGATCATATCCGATACTACCCCAAATCAACAGCTGATGTCTGACATGCTGTCCACCAACCACTGCACAAACGCTGCATCTGTACTGTTGTTGACCCTGCCACTTTCAACACTGCATCTGTACTGCAACTCCCTCTAAATTTTTGCATCCGTGCTACTGCTGGCATTGCCATTGCCAACTGCCCCTGCATTGCAAACTGCTGTTGCTACTGCATCAGCAATGGAAAAACATCCCAAATTACTGAACTAATTGTGTTCAGTATGATACCATGTGAATGTTGGAGCCCGACTACTACTAGTCTCTGTGCTGACCCTCTAAATCTTGTGTTGTTGCTGACCTCTACTCTGTGCCATCTACATTGTTGCCAACTCTACTCTGCGTTGTTCAGTCTTTGGCGCTCCTAGCCATTGCAACTGTCTCTCCGACACTCCTTGGCACCATCCAACACTAGTCCATCTCGCTACTTCTGATCTAGGCTCCTGTAGCATGGGATTGATCCGAGAGGTGGGTTCCTCAAGGATCTTGCCCATCTTTAGCTCTTTCGAACTACAGCTCCAAATCAGCCCACCTCCCTCCTGGAGGTATCCTCCTCAATCTTCGCAGGTGCAACCTTCAAATCATGCTTCTCATCTTTGTCCTTCTTCCTGAGAGGAAATTGTATTGCTTAGTGACCCATTTCACCACACCTGAAGCACTTTATCTTCGTGATGTCCTTCTTACGTCCCCGCTGCTCCAGCTACCCCTTCGATGCAAGGGCTGCATTCTCCTCCTCCTCCTTAGGCTTCGACCCACTGCTGCTGCTTCCGTCAAGCTTACACTTGACTGGATCTCTCCTCAGCTCCTCTTGCTTAAGAGTTGCCCACATCTCATCCCAATTTGACAAAGTCGCCCTGCCCAGTATACTCTAGACAAAGACCTGCCACCCATCTGAGACAAAATTGAGGGCCAATCTAACCAACTTGGAATCTCGAGGTGTAGACCCCACAGCAGATAACTCATCTCGGGTCTCCTGAAGCTTTGTGAGGAATGGATCTACGCACTCCCCCTTCTACATCTGAGCAGATATCAGTTTTTGCTCTAAGTACATCTTCCGTTGCTCTGAAGATCCCTGATACAGCGTAGATAACACATCCCACATCTCCTTAGCAGTTCCTCTGCTAGCAATGTGACAAACTAAATGATCCTTCACTCTGTCGAGGATCATTCTCTTTGCCTTCACCATTTATTCTTTGTACTTCTTCAACAAATCTGCATTTGCAGGCACAACCACCACATTGTCGACATATGTCTTGAGAGCATGCTCATCTAGAAGGAATGACATTCTCGCCTTCTAGATGACATAGTTGGATGCTTCGTCCAATCTATCCTAATCCCTCAAACCACTGGTTGCCATCTCTTCCATGAACAACTATCGAACTGCTCCTCTTTGCTCTTGCTGTTGTTGCTCAGCCAATAAGAGAACGAACTTCTTGGCGGGAAGTCTACTGAGGAGAAGTTCCCTCACTGTGCTTCTCTTCTCTTTCTGCCCAGCAAAACAGCCTGTAGAAAAACTGCGACCCACCAGCACTTCCTCAAGTTGAGGCTTCAGTGCTGCTCCCTCTGCCACGACAAAGTTTCGATTTGGAATCCCTTCTCTCTGTCGACTCACTCAAAGAGAGACTACCTCGAAATTCAACCCTCCAACTAGGACTACGCAAAACCCTCTGGGGATTCGAACTGCTGCCTCCTGCAGCTTTTTTGACCTCCTTTTCTGCTCAGCGTTGGGTTCTTTGGCACTGTTCTTCTTGCTTCACCTGCACTTGCTCTGATACCAATGGAAAATTCCTTAAACCCGGGAATTCCTACTACAACACTGATGATATTTCTCCTACTTGTTAGATTTACATGAACAAGTTATTTGTAGTTTCCTACGGCAAACATCGAAATGCATACACTGCAGCCTACACCAATTAAATTATATGCCAAAACAAGAAACTGAACAATAGAGAAAGATACACATAATTGATAGTTATTTTTGGACAAAAGTCCCCAAAAAAACCCAATGCAAGAAAACCAGTGGAGCAGATCTAAGCGTTTTATTATTATGCAGTAGTAAAATCTGAATACATCTCTTGAAGCCTTCCCGACAATCTAGTTACTAAGAATAATCCTGATAGAGAGATTTGTGAGATTACCTCACACTATCACTAGGAATCCTGGTTGATCTAGCCCCTAGAAAGATTGTCCCCGGCTTTTCTGGTTGCCTCTACGCTGTGTCTGTGTCAGCCCGGCATCAAGCTCTATGGGGATAGTGTCAATCCTCTGGTTGGTCAATTTGCTTCCCAGGTGATTTAGTTTCTGCCTCCTAGTCTCACACCCCAGCTCCCGACTTCTGAAACTTGAATTCCCTCTACAAATTTCAGACTCCGTCTTGGCTTTTGCGTTGCCTTTGTGTGGCTCTGCGTCAGCCCCTCTGGCTCAGCGCTGCTACTGCTGGATCTCCCTCTGCCTTCTCTACTGAGTGTCCTCTGACCAGGAAAGGTTTCCCTTCAAATAGTATCCCTGCCCCTCACTGCAAAAGCTCACTATTGAAATTCTCCCGGTAGCTGCTCTGCTTCAGAAAATCGAACTTCTGAACTCACTCTATGTGTCTCTCAAATGACCCCCAACCTTCCTTAAATGATCTCCTCGTTGACATTCAACGACCCAGATTAGGAGCTAATCAATGGCTAAGATCATTTTTGCTTGATCCTCGTCTTCTTCTAGAAGTTGCACCCACATTTAGATTAATACCCATTAATTATTTGATTTTCCTAAGTTTAGACTTAGGGTCCCATTAAAAATAATTAATTATTTTAATAAAATTGTTTCTGGGTGGAATTTCCAAAAATGATTTCTAGGTTCTTTGGAATACATGGCCCAAGCCTCCCTGCAAAATTTGAGACTTAGAGCACATCTGATGCTACCAAAAATCAATAGAGGACTCAACGAGGCCTTCCAACAACCCTCCTACACCATTGTTTCATCATTTCGACTTCAATTTGGATGGATCATTCTTCACTTTATGAGCTATTTGGTGGGCTTGTCACCAAGATTTGTTATTTGCACATTATTTTATAATTTAGGGGGCTCATTAGGCTAAATTGAATTAGGAGAGACTCATATAAATTGAGATGAGTCTCATTTATGAGAACTTATCATCATCACTTGGATTCTTCTCTTGTAAAAAAGAACTCACACTTTTTCTTTTGAATCTATTGGAGTATCTTGGATGCACTATGATATTTGGAGCTGCTTTTTGATCTTGTCTTGGAGCTACTTCTTGAATATGGAGGGATATATTGCATGATTATCTTATAAGTTATTTTGTTCATGAAATATTCTCTTGAAAATGTCTAATGTATGTAATCACTACAACTAATGTCACTGTTATTGTGCGGCGTGCCCAAATTTTGTTGGAGAATTTTTTTGGAAGCTATTTGGTTGGCTCTTGCATATGTTACTCGTGATATAACATGCACTGAATGTTCCTAGTGGTGAAATGTTATTTTTCTTCATGAAACTCTATATTCTAATAGTACGTAATTGTTGAAGGTTGGTAGCTAGGGCATCAACTTTTGACCTCCTCGAGGACAAATTTGGCTAATCTAACACATCTAGGACTCCATAGCCCAAAGGACTAGGCACTGGTCCAAGAGGTTTGGTGATCAACTTGTCTTTCCTCCTTTTCTCCCCCTAAAGTTTGGTCCCCTAAAGGTAGGGCAAAAATCTAGGGCTTGCAACGAAATTTTTGAGAGGTGATTTTTCAGGAATCTGAGGATCCAAATATCAAGCTTAGGGTCTAGGCTACCTATGCTCCAAGTTTGGTGGGCATCTGCCCAAGTTTCATCCATAAAATCTCTTGCCCTAGGAAATCTAGGGCTTGCAACGAAATTTTAGGGATGTGATTTTTCAGGAATTTGAGGGTCCAAACATCAAACTTAGGGTCTAGGCTACCTATGCTCCAAGTTTGGTGGGCATCCTCCCGAGTTTCATCCATAAAATCTCTTGCCCTAGTTGCTACTCTACGAGGGAAACACTAGGTCTTTCTCTCTCACCTTGGGGACTTCTTTGATGGTTGTATGAGCTTAGTATTCGATGGAATAAATCATTCCAAAGCCTCTCCTATCCCACCCTTAGCTAGAGAGCACTTTGAAGAGTGTTCTCTTGAGATTATGCATAAACCCTAGGTCTCTTGTGGTCCCACTCTAGGCTTCTAAAGGATAACTAAAGTCTATTTAAAGGCATATAATCATCATTCAAGGATTCTTGAGAGGTCCTAATCATGTTAGCAACCTTGAACTTAGGAATTCTCATCATCATTGAGTATCACTAGCGCTAGTTCTAGGTATCCTCATAGCCCTTTCTTGGAGAGCCATTAGCTTCTTCTTGAAGCATTGAGGCCTTAATTGAGGCTCTCTTTTGAATGGGCCTTGGAAATCACATCATACCTTTCCATTGATCCTACCATTCAAGTTATTTGCCTCATATCAAGACTCCTCCCATCGATGAAATTCCATAAAGAGAAGGGGACACTGACTGAGGTGACAATGGGTCTTTGTCTCATTGTTTTCATTTGGTCTAGTAGTTGTCCCTTAGGTACCCCTCCTAGGACCCTTGCTAGATTGTGTGGCAACATGTCTCCTGGAATATGACAAGATGTTAGGATGCCAAATATCCTAAAGTGACTGACATTTGCCTTCTTCCCTATGAATGCCTCCTTAGGAGTCATCTTGCCAAGCGCTATCTGTGGGACCCTACTTTGTTTATATATTGTTGTATTATATGCCTCTGCGCAAAAATAGCACAGGAGATCCTAGTCATACAACATCACTCTTGTTTCCTCCAAAATGGAAAGGTTCTTCTTCTCAGCAACCCCATTCTACTACGGGTTGTAAGGAACTGTCCATTTTCTCCTAATTCCTACCCTAATACAAAACTCTTGGAACTCCTCACTAGAGTACTCTCCTATGTCTAACCAAAGAATCTGGATCTTTCTACCTATCGCATTCTCCACAAGAGCTTTAAACTCCTAAAAGCGATTAAAGACCTCATCCTTTGTCTTCAAGAAGTAGATCCAAGTCTTCCTAGTCTTCCTAGAGAAATCATCGATTAAAGTCGCAAAGTACTCTAATCCCCTAAAAGATAATTTGTAGATATCGACCCGCATATATCTGAATGCACTAAGTCAAGTATCCCCTGCTATCTACTATCACTCATTGGAAAAGTTGTTTTCGCAAAATTCCCCAACACACATCCTCTACAAATGTCATCATTCTCTGTGCTCACCTTTGGAACACTGGCCACCGTCTCACGAAGCAATATAAGTGCTCCATGATGTATATGGCCCATCTTCCTATGCCATAGATCCCCTCATCCCTCAAATTGCTATTAGTAACTAGTTCCTTAAGAGTGTCCATCTGCAACCTGTACAACCCGCCGCTCCTAACTCCAATCACTATAGGTGACCTCCAATCCTTGTGCTTCAATAGCACCTATGCTCCTCTAAAGAGTACATTAGGGCCCTTATCTTGAGGGATAGATACAAAGATCAAGTTCATCCCCAAGCCTGGCACATACAACACGTGATGAATCAAAATCAACTTGCCATTCCCCCTCTGAAATAGAACAATCCCTCTTGCAATTGCGTTGCACTTGGACTTGTTCCCCATCTGAATCTGAAATTTGACATCCTCCTCCTTATAACTGGAGAAGTAATCTATAACTCCTATCATGTGAAATGACACTCCACTATCTATATACTAGACACCCTGTGAAGTTGAGCTAGATAGGCAAGCAAGCAATGCAAATTCCTGATCCATCCTGTTGGAAAGCTCATCTGCACTAGTTGAAGTTGTTGTTTGCTTCTTGCTCTTCTTCTTTCTTTGTGGACAATGGCTGACATAGTGGCCAAACTCATGAAAACCATAGCACTTGACCTTTGAAAGGTCCTTCTTATTCTTCTCTCCTTTTGGGTCTGATCCCTTGTTGGATCTCTTCTTTTCCTTCCTTTTTCCTGCTAGGGCTATGTTCTCACGTTCCTTCTCAAACTTCAAAGTTTTGCCACTACTGCCACTATTGCCAATGACCAAGTGAAGTCTAAGCTCCTCCTAAGTGAAATCACTCCATAGGTGATCCCAACTTAGCAACTGGTCTCGCCCATTGATAACTTGGACAAAGACATCCCGCTACCTAGAGAAGCCATTCAGGGCCTGTAAAGACCCTTACTATACCAACAATTTTTTTTTTTTTATAACGCGTTTGTCAGTCCCAATATTCAAAAAAAAATTCCCTAATATTATTTCCTATAGAGATAGACATTTGTAACTCCATGGTTGAAGACATAGTGCATATGTACAGATCATATTTCCTACTACTACAAAGTTAATTTTGAGAGAATTATACTAAAAACTAGACTTAAACTCTTTGGCAAAGAAATTTTTTATTTTTATAATCACTTATGCTTTTTGTTTCTTTTGAAGAATTTTTTTTATCCTAATGTCTAACTGGATAGTGGTCCTTAACTCATACTTACTGTAACCTAAAAGTGTTTCTTATCCTATTCTCACTATAAACATAGAGATGTATATAATAAAATGTCCCAATTTTTTCAATCTCCTAAAAGTAATTCTATTTAAATTGAAAACTTGTTATACCCTTATTTAATAAGGGATCCTTTCTTTTCAAATGTTAACTTTATAGTCTATATACATATTCACTACATTATGGAGGTCGCATTCCAAAATTCCTACTTGATTGGTTTGTTAAAATGTTGGACCTTGGTCCATTTACGTGTTGATATATCCACATTTGAATAGGAATTGTTAATGTGTTCCTATGTTCATAACACTCTTACCATATACCGAATACCATCTAATGGTCTATTAACGCACTCATTATATTTCTTTTTACTTCTATTCTGAAACTATACTTATAATTAATAGTTTTATAATTTACCTCCCATGTGGGATTAATCTGGTGAGGACTTAACCCACTCAGGAATTCATCCAATCTCTTATTTGTTCCATTCTTGAGCGGGAGTTTGTTTTACATTAGCCACATGTCCCGGTCCGTATTAACTTTATCGACGACTTGGATCAACCATTGTCAAATCAACGGCTTTCTTGCAATTAGGGTTACAATGGTGGTTTAATGACTTCCTGAAGTTCGTTTCTCGCCAACTCATTTTACTCAGAGTGATATGGGTCATGTTGCCTATTACGACTAGGGTTTCATTTTGTTTTTCAATGGCACTTTACATTTTCATCAATGGAAAGGTAACAGGTGTATCTGAACCTCCTACCTAAGCGCATTGCCTCCATCTGTCATGTGGAGGCTATTGACTTTGCAATTTGTCAGAGGTAATAATTCCTTTTAAATGGTTTTCTCCCAATCAAAACTCTTCAATTCTTTGCTTTACTATGCAATGCTTCTTCCATATACTAATTTGTTTGAATGTTTCATTCTACAAGCCTGCGGGAAAACCATTTGGGGTCTCGAAGGAGGTCTGTTACCCAGCACCCGTGGGTAGTATGCATAGGAAAATTTTTCTTCTCCTAGATGGTTCTCATCCAACAACCAACAGCTCCTTGTAGCACCTAGATAGCTCGATGTGCCAATTTCTCCACCACCTAAGCTAGCCATGTGGTCCCTCGCCCATCTCTTATGAATGTATGTTTGAAGGTGTGCCTCCCAAACACAAAGGTATGACTTTTCATTTGTTTGATTGAGCAATTTTGTTTACTTTTCATGGTCACTTTTGGACCTGGATTGGTGGGGAGATTCAGCCGAAAGAGTGGGTTAGGTTTGTATTCTTGTCTCCGTTACCCGATTTCATGGTTACCCTTGTATCCTAGTCCTGTGGGATCTCCTTTACTGGCCATTAGCTTTAGGGACTAGCACTACATGGGAAATCCCGATTTTGGTTGCGTGGTCCTGCTTCCCAACTCCATATACATCACCCCCCTTTCACTCATTTTAACCCCATTCATCATTTTTCCCATCCAAGTCCACATAGGGTTAGCCTCCCCTTCCCCTTCTCCACACCTTCGGTCAGGCCTGGAACAATGCCCCAGAGGTTGATGCAGCTAAAAAGAAAAGAAAATCATAATTTGGCCACTCTCAATAGGAAAAGTACCACAAAATGCAAAAGATGGTTGGGACATACAAATTTAGCGAGTGGGAAAAAGCCAAACATGAGTTCTACCCCTTATCCATGACCATCAACCTGGTTCCTATGGGCCCTAGATGAGCCCCATCCATCATTAAGGAACCCATGATTGTCCCAACCCATGGTGGGTGATGAACTTCCCCACCTTAAGAGGGTATCCACTGCTATATATTACACATCATGCTCTCATCCCCTAGAGCCTCGAGAAGTTATCAAGAAAAATCAATCAAAGGCAAGAAGCATATGAAGAAGGGTGGAAAAACAAAGGTCAGGGTAACTCATGTACCATGATTTTCTCCCTCCTACACTCATATACCCAGGTGTGGGCTTCCCCTATTATAGCTACCCTTGTGCCATGACATGTGGTCTGGATGTTTCCCCTGATCCCCACTCTGTTCCATTACTATATTATTTTCCACCTGCCACTTGAGGGATGTGCATCGACATGTCACCCCCTTTAAAGGTTGAAACCACCTAATAGGGTCCTTGATTAACCCTTTATTGAACTTGGAGACACTTGTACATGCCAAAGCCCACTATGGAAGGGCATGCCACCATGAAGTGCCCCATTGATTCCATGACTTGTAAGCACTTTTACTTGATTATTCTAATTATTTTTTTGTATTAGAAGGCAAAGGGACGCATTGGATCTTATGCAGGTGGGTATCCATTTGGGGCTTGGTCTCCCTATACAGAATCCTAGCCCTCCTGAGAGCCACATTGGCACTTGTAGGGTGAGTGTGAAGAGCCATGGGACTCCACCATAGCAGAGTGTACTTCATGGATTCTCAACACCACTCATTGATTGCTCGTGTTCCACCTATTGGATGAGGATGATGTATCTGGTTCATCGTGCCCAACCGACTCCACATATGTACCATACACTTAGCAGGTGTTCTAGGATCTAAAGGATGTCTCCCGCTGCAAAGGGAGGGCTTATGTCAGCATCCTAGCCCTTACAAATGGTCTACTGGCATTTTCGATCCACTTGGAGACCCATGACGATGTATTTGTACCCCCACACCCACTTGGGAGCACCACAAGTCCTTGCTTGGGAAGAAAGGGGCCAACCCCTTGTTTATTATATTTGGAGTCTAGTCCTTCATCATGGCACCCCTTGGACTTCATTAGGCCTCCTTAAAAGCCCAACGACTCACTATGTTGATCATTCTGCTGTATTGAGAGGCTTAACTTTACATTATTGAGTTGTTTGGTGGGCTTGTCACCAAAAGTATTGTTATTATGCACACTATTTTATTTTAGGGGCTCAATTAGGCCAATTTAGATAAATCGAATTCATTAGAGAAGTGTTTAAATAGAAGTGAGATGATTCATTTTCATCATCATCACTTGGATTAGGTTATTATCTCTTGTGAGATTTTCTCTATACCTTTTAAAGGACGAGTTTGGATGATATGGATGAATTTTGATGTTTGGATACCTCTCTCTTGTCTTGGAGCTTCTCTATTGGCATAATTTGATGATTGTATATACTCTTTTATACATGTAAGTGTTATTTTCATGCTTATTCTTTTTATTTACTTTTGTCACATGAATGTTGGTGGAAATTGTGATCTTTTATAGCATTGCATCATGTCATGGGCCATGTAATAATGGATGGAAGTTCCTAGAGATATTTTATGCTAAATACATCTCGAAAAGTCATCATTTATTGCAAATTGAAGTATAAAGACCTTGAAGCCACTGCTGTCATGCCCTAATTCCATGCAAAGTTGTTTGAAGGCCTCTTTGATTGGGTGAACTCTTTCCAAACCATAAATTTTCCTTGACTCCATCTCTCCCAAAGTACAAGGCACTAATCCTCCATAGGTGATCACTAAGGCCAGGGTAACTCATGTACCACGATTTGTTTTGTCCTACACTCATATACCCAGGTGTGGGCTTCCCCTATTATAGCTACCCTTGTGTCATGAAATGTGGTCTAGATGTTTCACCTAATCTCCACTCTATGCCATTACTATATCATTTTCCACCTGCTACTTGAGGGATGTACAATGGACATGCCGCCCCCTTTAAAGGTTGAAACCACCTAATAGGATCCTTGATTAACCCTTTATTGAGCTTGGAGACACTTGTACATGCCAAATCCCACTATGTAAGGGCATGCCACCATGAAGTGTCCCATTGATTCCATGACTTGTAAGCCCTTTTACACGATTATTCTAATGATTTGTTGTATTAGAAGTCAATGGGATGCATTGGACCTTATGCAGGATTGCAGGTGGCTCTCCATTTGGGGATTTCTCTCCTTATACGAGGTCCTAGCCCTCCAAAGGGCCACATTGGCACTTGTAGGGTAAGCATGGAGAAACATGGGACTCCACCATAGAAGAATGTAGTTCATGGATCTCCAACACCACTAGTTGATCGCTCATTTTCCACCTATGGGATGAGAATGATGCATCTAGTTCACCATGTGAAAATTCCACAAACAGGAATCCTATTGCAACAACTGGTATTATTTCTCCTAATTGTTAATTAATTAATAATTTATCTGCTACAACAAATATCGAAATAAACACACTGCAACCTACACAAATAAAAATTATGCGGAAAAATAAAACGCTAGAAGCTGAGAAATGCGAGCACACACACATAAAATTAACACAATTGTTTTTCAACAAAAGTCCATGGAAAAACCCAATGAGGGAAAATTGGTGCAACAGCTGATGGTTTTATTATTATGTAGTGGTGAGAAATTCTGAGTACAACTGGATGCCAATATCTGGCAATCCTACAGAGAAAAATAGTGGCAAAAATCTAGTGAGGAATTTCCTCACCCCACAGGAAAACACAGACACAACTTGCCTTCAGAAACTCAGCCCTCTGAACCTCTACGTCAGCCTCTGTGCTTCTCTACACAGTCTGCTTGACGTCAAGCCTGTGACTCGTCTTTGATGAAGTTGTTTTTCCCTCTCCTAGTTGGAAAAATGCTTCTCCGACACTCTGTGAGTCCTTCCCAACCTCTAGAACTGAAGACATCTTTCCCTTCTCTATGGCTCTTCTGCTTCTCTGCAAATGCACTCATTGAATCTGGAATACTTCCTCCAACCTCACTGTCTCTGCCCTTCTCACACTGCTTTGATCTCTAGCTCTCTCCAATAACTAACTGCTGCTACTCTGGAAATCGATCGGCCAAGAAATTGAACTACTCAAGTGCTTTCTCCATCACCACATCGACCTCCTCTTATAATCCTCTGTTGGAGCAGCAACGACCAAGATTAAAACTTAATCAATAGCTTGGATCATCTCTGGATCGATCCGTGTGAGTTTCTAGATGATTCTCGCCTTGACGTAATTAATATTGATTAATTAACCATATTCCCTAAGTTTAGACTTAGGAAATATTTAAAAACTGGTTAATAATCTAATTAAGTCATTTCTAGGCAGAATTTCCAGAAATAATTTCTGGGTTTTGGAGATCTCATGTATTCTAGCCTCTCCACCAAATTTGGTGTGTAGAACACATTGAATGCTACAAAAACTAACACTCCCTCTTCATGAGGAATGTGTTCTAATGTTGCACTCCCTACCACAACACACTATCTCTGCATCATTTCCTGTCACACTGTTGATTTCTGGTTGCTGCTTCCCACCAACCACTGTGCAACCCTAATATATGATGCATCTGTGTTGTTGCTGACACTGCCATACTGTTGCCAACAATGCATATGAACTGCAATTCCCTCTCATCTGTTGTTGCTGCAACTACAACATCTGCAATTGAAAAGCATCCAAAACACTGAATCAACTGTGATTAGTATGATGCATCTATCTCCCAAGTCTCTGACTGCGACTAGCATCTGCACTATCACTAAAGGATCTACGTTGCTGCTGACTTTGCACTATGCCAACTACATTGCTGCCAACTTTGCACTGCGCTCCCCAACATCTGACTGCTACTAGTCTCTACAACTGTCACTCTGGTACTGACTGCATCAGCGATCACTGATCCATCTTGCTACTGAACACTGTGGGCCCCTGTAGCCAAGTAATGATCCATGAGGTGGACTCCTCAAGGACCCTCGCCAATCTCTGTAGCTCTATGGGGCTACAACACCAAATCTCCCCACCTCACTCTTGGAGGTATATTGGTGAACATAGTGAATATTCCTCTAGTGTGGAGGAAATCCTATTGATCTCAACTGACGCTGCCTGTTGGTCTTGCTTCTCCTCCTTGTCCTTCTTCCTGAAAGGACACTGGGTACTATAGTGGTCGAGCTCACCACATCTGAAGCACTTGAAATTTGACGGGTCCTTCTTCTTCTTTCTCTGCTCCCCCTGTCCCTGACTGGGACCCTTTGATGCGAGGGCCACATTCTCCTCCTCCTTCACCATCTTCGATCTGTTGCTGATGCTGCCACTAATGTAGCTCTTTAACAAGGCTCGTCTCAACCCCTCCTACTGCAAATCGGTCCACATTATATCCCAGTCTGGTACTCTTTCTCTTCCCAATATGCTTTGGACAAAAAGCTACCAATCCTCTAAGACGTTATTGAGTGCCTATTGCACTAGCTCCATGGTTTGAGGCATTGCCCCAAAAACTGACAATTGGTCTCAGACCTCCTCAATCCTGGTAAGGAATGGATCTATGCCTTCCCCCTTCTGCATCCAAATGCATCTCAGCTTCTCCTCAAGAAACATCTCCTATTGCTCGAAAGTTCCCTAGTATAACATGGAGAGAGCATCCCACATCCGTTTGGCAGTATCTTTTCCAGTTATATGTGAGACAATATGATCTCGGACTCCATCTAGGATCAACCGCTTCACCCGCACCATCTCTTTCTTATATTCTTTCTACTGATCTGCATCCTGGGGAATCGCCACTACAACATCAATGTAGGCTTTCAAGTGATCTAATATTCACTCTATGAATGACATCAGTTAAAGATTTATTAAACTAAGGTATTATAGACTCATGTGCTGGTGTGTGTTCTGTGTTATTGTAGCAACGGATCGATCAGATTGCCAATACACAGACAATACAATGGAAAGACAGCAGAGAAATACAGTAAGCAAACACAAAGACACAAACAATTTTTAATAAGGAGTTCACCCTATGCTCCAGGGCTACATCTCCGGTCCAGCTTCAGTGGTGGCCTTGTTTTATTGTGCCTTTGGGCAGAGAATTTTACAATACAAGGACTCAATGTGAGTTGTCTTGAAGTAGATTCGCTTGGCAAGGTGGTCTTGCATTCCTAAAGCCACTGGAGTACACAGACTCTTCTTCTTCCTACCAATTCTATGACCTTCTGGTCTACAATGGCAAGAGCCCAATGTGGTGCTCAGCCCAAACAAATCCTCTAGGGGATGGCTTGAATCTTCAAGCTCTCTGGTGCTCGATGCTACTGCTGATCAGCTCGGCCCTCTGTCTCCTCTGCTCTGCTTTACTGTTCTCTGTGTTCAGTCTTCCTCTCAGGGTTCACTGCTCCACTTCTTCGTCTCTCGACTTCTGTCTCTCTATGTCTAACTCCACTCTCATTCGACTGCCTTTGTTCATGGCTTTAGCCATTCGATCCCTATGCCTGTTCGGTTCCTCTTCCGCCTCTGTCGATTCACCTTCTGCAGCTGCGCTGGGAGTTCCCTATTCGGCGTCATCATCAATGCTCAGGGAGTTGCCACTTGTCTTCCTCTCAATGGCGCCAGCATGCTTCGTCAGTTCGTTTCTTCAGTTACGTCATGGATGCGTTCTTCCTCCACTGTGGCGATCAAATGGATTCCAAATCCCTTTAAAACGCGGCTTAATTCCTTGTCGATTCCGCTTCCTCCCATCGGGCGTGATCTCAGCCGTCCAATTTGGGCCCTCCAGATCTAACGCCATACGCACGTTTCGCGTGGTTGACTTGCTCGACCGATAGCACGCAATCAACGATGGTTTTCTCTCACCTCCGCCTGCCACGCGTCAATCGTTGTATGGAATCGCTCCGCTTTCGTCCAAAACCTCTTACTGTTTAAGGGCGCCCCAATCAAAACCGCTGATTTCCAAAGTGCGGGTCCCGCCTTGTACGATTAGCGCTTTTTCCCTTTTCTGCCCGCGGTCCTCCGGTTCCCCCACACGACCGAGTGCTCGAGCTTTCCCATTTTGGCCCTAATCACCCAGCGATGCGCGACTAACGCTAGGCGCTAGTGCTAATCGCGCATCAAAAATCACCTCTTTTTCCTATCCCGGGGCTCCCAGGGGCTACTTCAGCCTCCCGAGCAATCTCCATGGGCCTCGGTCAACGTGCTTTGACCGAGGTCCTTATCATTCCACGTTGGATGCCATTGCCATTGGTTCAGGTGTTTTTTATCGCTATTCTGAAATTCTTTAGAGATTTGTTTGACCTGATACAGTCATGGTTCTTTGACAGTCTTCTATGGATCCAATTCGGATCACAACCTTCCCACTGAAAAAGCTTTTGGACCACCAAAAGTTGGTTTTTAAGCATCGACTAAGTGAGGACACTGTTTCTTCACTTGTCAAATTTCAATCCACTTTGCGTTGCTCGGCTTTGAACCTTTGAGTCCAATCCTGAGGTACTCAATGTCTCCCTTGAGCATCGTCCTCACCTACCTGTCCAGCACTGTGTCTTCCTGCAACTCATTAAGATACTCAAGTAGTATGTCATCAATAGAAGGCAATTGACTTTGCTCTTCAGGGTCCTCAATCATTGAAGGTTCAAACAATCTCAATCAATCTGCATTTACGACTAAGTAGATGTGCATGTAAGCTGGTAAATCAAGGCAGAAAGCATTTTCACCAATCTTTTCAAGTATCCTAAAAGGTCCATACCTGATAGGCTTTAGCTTTTTACCTTCACCTTGCATCATGTCCTTGCTGATATACAGCCAAACGTGGTCTCCAACTTGAAAACTATGCTCCATCCGATGCTTATCATGCCTAGCCTTGTACTTGGCTTGGCTCCTTTCCAGCTGTTCCTGTACTGCCTGGTGGATCTCCTAGATCTGTTCAATGAACCTAGTTGCTTTGTCCACATCACTGTGTCCTTCAACCATGGTGTCTTTACCAAAGACAAAATCCAAAGGAGACCTTGGTATGAAACCAAAACAGGTCTCAAAAGGAGATCTCTGTGTAGAAGAGTGTTTGGCTCTGTTGTAAGCATGCTGCACATAACACAAGTGTTCATCCCAAAGCTTAGGATGTTTACTGCAATATCCTCTCAGTAACTGGATCACGGTCCTGTTTACTACTTCTGTCTGGCCATCTGTTTGTGGATGAAAAGTTGTGCTTTTCTTCAATTTGGTGTCCATCAGTTCCCACAGACTAGACCAAAACTTCCCCACAAATCGGGTGTCTCGATCAGATATAATGGAAGTGGGTAATCCAAAATGAACCCATACATGTTCAAAGAACAATTTTACAGTCTGTTCAGCTGTGATCTGTTTACTACAAGGTATCAAAATACACATTTTGTTGAACCTATCCACAACAACATATAGATAATCATGACCTTTCCTAGATTTAGGCAATCCTCCAACAAAATCCATGGAAACACTTTCCCAAGGGTGAGAAGGAACTGGCAATGGAGTGTACAAGCCTAGCTTTCTATTGTTGGGCTTGCTTTTAGCACACATGGCACACCCTCTTACATACCTAGAAATTGTCTCATTCATTTTCGGCCAATAGCAGAATCTTTGCAGTTGTGCAACTGTTTTACTTACTCCAAAGTGACATGATATCAAATAAGTGTTTGCTTCCCTAATTATATTTACTCTTTCGGTTTGTGGAATGCAGAGTTTCCCACAATGGTATAAGAGTCGGTCCTTTATATGATAGTCCAATTCTTCTACTCTTTTGCCTTGACTCAAAGTTGCATATACATCTTTAAAGTCCATATCCTGAGCATATTGTTCAATGTAGCTTTCATGTAGCACAGAATTATGCTTAAGTATGGTAGATGCATTTATAATGGGTCTAGATAACATGTCTGCAACCTTGTTATGTATGCCCTTTTTATATCTGATGACTAAATGAAACTGTTGTAGAAAACCCATCCATCTGTAATGCCTTGATTGCTACAACTTAGTTTGGGAGTGTAGATACTGAAGTGGCTGATGATCAGTATGTATTACTGTCTCTTTTCCCATTAAGTAATGTTTCCACTTTTTCACACTCTGAACTAATGCATACAATTCTTTATCATATGTAGGATAGTTAACTACTGCAAGATTAAAAGTCTCAGAATGATAACATATGGGTTTACCGTGTTGGGTCAACACTGCTCCCATGGTGCATAGTCACTGGCATCAGTTTGGATCTCAAATGGTCTTTGTAAATCAAGCAGTGCTAGTACAGGCACTGTACTAATTTTCTCTCTCAAGGTGTCAAAAGCTTTCTGATGTTTGCCTCCCCACTGAAACACCTTATTCAATCCTGTTAAAGCATGTAAGGGAGCTGCAATCAAGGAGAAGTTAGAAATGAACTTCCTCCAATATTGTGCTGCTCCTAAGAAGCTTCTCACTTCTGTAGCAGACCTGGGTTTAGGCCAGTTCACAATGACTGCCACTTTAGAGGGATCTATTTTCAATTCACCTCCCCCTACTATATGACCCAAGTAGTTTAGAGATGTTTTGCCAAATTCACATTTTGAGAGTTTAACATAAAGCTTTTCTCCTTTCAAAACATCCAATGTCTGCTTAACATGCTTTAAATGTTCTTCCCACGTTTTACTAAAAATCAGAATGTCATCCAGATACACAATAACAAAATCATCAAGAAAAGGTCTGAGTACATCATTCATTAATCTCATGAAAGTAGCAAGAGCATTGGTCAAGCCAAAAGGCATAACCAACCATTCATACAATCCCTGCTTTGTTTTGAAAGCAGTGTTCCATGCATCTTGCTCTACAACTCTGACCTGATGGTATCCACTGTGCAAATCCAGCTTGGTGAAATAAACAGCTTCCTTCAATTGATCTAAAAGATCATCTATGCGAGGAAGGGGATAACGATTCTTGATTGTTATCTTATTCAGTGCTCGGTAATCTATGCACATTCTCCAAGAGGCATCTTTCTTTCCCACCAAAATGATTGGTGACCCACACGGTGATGTGCTAGGCCTGATGAAGCCCTTCTCGAGCAACTCCTGCACCTGCTTCTTGATTTCAGCATTCTCTAAAGCAGACAACCTGTACATCCCAATGTTAGGCAATGGAACATCTTGCTGCAAAATAATATCATGTACTATTCCCTTTTTGGGTGGCAGACCTTTAAGTTCTTGAAACAAGACATCATACTCTGAAACAACCTTTTCTATATCAGCTTGTTGTTCAGCATTACAGCCCTCAAATACATTGGTTTTATCAGGTTTCTTTTCCTTTACAACCATCAGTAAGAATTGTTTGCATGAATTAATCATTCTTTTCATCTGTCCTGAGTTTATGAAAGTGTAATTATTCTTGAGCTTATGAGCTCTTACAAAGTATTCAATTCCATCTTTGACAAGTAGATACTTATTCTCAGCTCTATAGAAAATAGCCTTTCTATCATACAAATAAGGACTTCCTAAAACAATTCCACATATATCCAAAGGAATTATGTCTAACTCAACCTCATCTACAAATGCTGACCCAAAAGAAAACTTGAGTTTGCACTATCTAGTCACTTGTAGTTGTGCTTTATCATTCAACCATCCTAATGGGTATGGTTTCTTGTGAGGTGTAGTTGCTAATCCCAATTTCTTTACAATTGCTTCAGAAATTAAATTTACTTGTGAGCCACTATCAAACAAAGTATCAATCTTTTGGTTTTTGGAAATAACTCGAATATGGAAAACCTCATGTCTTTTTCTCTCATTTTCTTCATCAATAACAGATTGAGTAGAATTACTAGTAGATGCTTCAGAATTCTTACCTTTTATACCTGTGGTTGCTATGGTTGTTTCATCTCCCGAGTGCAACCCCAAATCTTTCTGAATAGCTGCAGTTGTCTTCTTCTTGCCCTCAGACTTCTCAGGTCTCAGCTCTGGATGCAAAATCCAACAATGCTCATCATCATGACCCTCCTTTTTACAATGAGTCCATGAAGCTTTAGCTTTCTTTGCAGTGTTAGCCTTCCTTGCCTTCCACTTCTGTTTTCTTTTCTCCTTGCTCTTGCTTACAGTGGGTTGGGATGGTCCCCCAACTTCTGGATTTCCATTCTTTCCTCTTACTTCTAGGTGAGTAGTTTGTACAGATACCTCATCTATACTAGTGGGATTAAACATGAGGATGGTATGCCTCATGTAGCTGTGTAGACCACCAATGTACTTCAAAAGAGTCTCTGGTGAGTCTAATGAGATACCCAATATCAATGCTCTCTTTTTGAACTCTTGAGTATACCCTTGCACACTTTGCCCTTTCAGCTGCCGAAGAGTTTGCCAGCTCATCATGGCTTGTTGCATGTAGGCCAATGGATAGAACTGCTTTTTGATTGCAGAAACAAAGTCACTCTAGACAGAGATGGTCTTACCATGTCTTTTCATATCAACTTGGGTTCTGCCTTCCCACCAAACCAAGGCAATGCCTCCTAGGCATAGGCTTGCTAGCTGAATCTTACTCTTGTTTGTGTTTATGTTCTGTACCCTGCAATACACATCAATCTGTCTAATCCAATTGTCCAACTTTTCAGCATTCAGCTGTCCATCATATATAGGCAAATCAAATTTAACATCTAACTTAATCAAAGATGCTTTCTTATTATGCACAGAGCTATTAGGAGGTGTGAGAAAGCTTTCCTCTTTCCCCTTTCCTTTGGAGTTGTCATGGAAGTGAGACTCATCTTCTTCTTTATCTTGTTTAGAGTTTGATGCATCTTCCACCTTTTTCTTTCTAAAGTCTCTGTACATTTCTTCAACCATAGACTTTATAGCTAGGAAACTCTCTATGAATTGAGGGTCTGGCCCTACAGAACCTTCCTCTGACATTGTCTTTCGAGAATAGACTCTCCCAATTTCAGGATTAGTTTCCACCAACTCTCCTTCTCCTAATTTGAGCTTTGATCTTGTGAGCATTCACAGCTAACCAACACAATCTTGTCTAACCTTACAGCCTAGAGCTGTGATACCACTTGATCTGATATTCACTCTATGAATGACATCAGTTAAAGATTTATTAAACTAAGGTATTACAGACTCATGTGCTGGTGTGTGCTCTGTGTTATTGTAGCAACGGATCGATCAAATTGCCAATACACAGACAATACAATGGAAAGATAGCAGAGAAATACAGTCAGCAAACACAAAGACACAAACAATTTTTAATAAGGAGTTCACCCTATGCTCCAGGTCTACGTCTCCGGTCCAGCTTCAGTGGTGGCCTTGTTTTATTGTGCCTTTGGGAAGAGAATTTTACAATACAAGGACTCAATGTGAGTTCTCCTGAAGTATATTTGCTTGGCAGGGTGGTCTTGGATTCCCCAAGCCACTGGAGTACACAGACTCTTCTTCTTCCTACCAACTCTGTGACCTTCTGGTCTACAATGGCAAGAGCCCAATGTGGTGCTCAGCTCGGACAAATCCTCTAGGGGATGGCTTGAATCTTCAAGCTCTCTGGTGCTCGATGCTACTGCTGGTCAGCTCGGCCCTCTGTCTCCTCTGCTCTGCTTTACTGTTCTCTGTGTTCAGTCTTCCTCTCAGGGTTCACTGCTCCACTTCTTCGTCTCTTGACTTCTGTCTCTCTGTGTCTAACTCCACTCTCATTCGACTGCCTCTGTTCATGGCTTTAGCCATTCGATCCCTATGCCTGTTCGGTTCCTCTTCCGCCTCTATCGATTCACCTTCTGCAACTGCGCTGGGATTTCCCTGTTCGGTGTCGTCATCAACGCTCAGGGAGTTGCCACTTGTCTTCCTCTCAACGACGCCAGCATGCTTCGTCGGTTTGTCTCTTCAGTTATGTCGTGGATGCGTTCTTCCTCCACCGTGGCGGTCAAATGGATTCCAAATCCCTTTAAAACGCGGCTTAATTCCTTGTCGATTATGCTTCCTCCCATCGGGCGCGATCTCAACCGTCCGATCTGGGCCCTCCAGATTCGACGCCTGTTAGGATATTCCGACACATAGGAAATAGTTAAGTACAACTTGGTCTAGTATAGAGTTAGGTATAGAGTTAGGTAAAGTGTGTTTCTTTACCTTGTACATTTTGTAACTTACAATCCAACGGTCACAATATGTAGTGATCCGACGGTTCATTCTCTCCTCGGTATTACCGACACTTGATCCGTGGCTTGACACCCGATTGGTCCATGATTTCTATTTAAAGCGCATGGAGGGTCATTTGTAGGGTAATCCGTCTATGAGAGAAGCTTATGTAAATTTTCATTCTTTTATTAATAAATTGCCTGAAGTGGCCGCGTTGGCTTAGGCCGTGGACTATTTCCTTCTTTGAGGGTTTTAACCACGTCAAAAATACTGGTGTATTGATCTGCGATCTGGTTGTGAGCGGTGTCCTTTGGTGTTCTGTCTGAGGAACTTACCCTGTAAATTCCTACATGGTATCAGAGCTATTTGAGGGCTGCGTCCGTTGGTGATCCAAATCTGAAGCCGGTAGAACTGCATCCGACTGTCGTTTCCTAGATCTACTGTTTCTGACTGCTTTTGGGCTGAAAGGACTGCTCTGTTGTGTTGGGAGCATCTGTTCCAGTGAGGAACCCCTTTCGTTTCACGCGAAAAGGTTTCTGGTAGCCTTAGCTGCGTCATTTTTAAGATCTGGAGGTATACAATGTTTATTTGCAGTTTACAGTTATTTTCTCTCTGTTTATTTCAGTTTCGGTTTATTTAGCCTTTTTTATTACCGGATCTATACCTTTCATTTCTGCATATGCTCTTTGCCCTGCGACTTTGTGTGATCTAGGCAAATCAGAAACAGAAAGGAAGGATTTTTCTCATGCATATGCTCTTTTCCGCTGCGCCTTAGTGTGATCTCAGAAAATCAGAAACATTGAGGAAAATATTTAGTTTCCGGCTAAAGCCAACTTCGAGCCGCAAGGTTCGTTTTTGAAAATATTTAGTTTCCGGCTAAAGCTAACTTCGAGCCGTAAGGTTCGTTTTTTTTGTATCTCTGTGTTGGGTTTTGTGTTTTTTTGTTTTGTAGGGAAAAAGAGTCTTCTCAAAGCAAGCACGCAACCCAAAGCATCAACCCCCCTCTCTCTCTCTCTCTCAAATTTTTTGTATAGCTCAATTGGTTCAAAGCTATTTTAAGAGAGTAGAGGTCTTGGGTTCAAATCTCCTTTTTGTGAGGGCAGATTTTTCATTTCCGCACATTCCCGCACTTCGTCGGCTTCTTCAACAACTTTTTTTCAAAAAGCCATAACTTCTTCATCCGGAAGCTGTTTTCAGAGCCGTTTTTTTTAAACCAGCCTAATTTTTCGAGATCTATCAATTGAAACACTTAGTTTCAGCATCTATAGCTTCAGTTTCCGTTGAAATGGAAAGTCAATACCAAGTTACCCTTGACAGCACCAACTACTTCCAATGGTTGTCCTACATTGAGGATTTACTTAGAAGTAAAGGTCTCTACAGAATAGCCTCAGGCCAAGAAAAGAAACCGAAGGATGAAGATAAGGCTGCTAAATGGGAAAATAGGCAAGATCAAGCACGTGGATTGATAGGGATGTCTATTTCTCCAGATCTTAGATTCCATATTGCAGAACTTGATACTCCTTGTGAAGCAATGAAACAAATCAATAAAGTTTTTGGGATTAAAAATGAACTTAGAGCCCATCAACTTGAAAATGAGTTGCTTACATTGGACCCTAATAATTTTTCTTGCATTGAAGATTTCTTGTCCAAGTTCAAGACCCTTAGATATCTCTTGGAAGGTGTTAAGGTTAAGAAAGAAGATAGTAACCTTATCTATTCCATTCTTACTAAGTTGGGACCGGCCTACTCTGTGTTTGTTTCCACCTTCCATTCTACAAGAGAAGCCTTCATTTCTCAAGGAATAGACTACAAGTCCCCTTCCTTTGACTCTTTTTGTGATTTTTTAATAAGAGAACAAGAAAAACTCTTACACCTTGGTCTTCTTAATCTTGGAAACTCTTCCAAGAAAGCGTTAGCCGCCCAGTAGCAACCAAATTCAAAGAATCCTAAGAAGTCATATCCTAAAAAGAATGGTCCTAAACCAAACAAGGGTCCTAAGCAATTTCAGCCTCAAAATGAAAAATCATTTCAACAAAATGATAAGACAAATAAAAACAAATGGAAGAAGACTGATAGACATTGCAACTTTTGTAATCGAGATGGCCACTTAGAATCCAAATGCTTTAAGAAGATGGAAGCCTTGCAAGTAGCGATGAAGAAACATAACATCCATTTGGAGCAATCTTCAACTTCAACTTCATCTTCAGGAATGGCACTTTTTACATGTGGTTGTCAAGCATCTCGGTCTGGATATGCACTAAATGTATCTTCTTCTTCTCATTCTCATGAGTGGCTCATTGATTCTGGAGCTTCTTATCACATGGCCAAAAACAAAGCCATGTTTTCTTCTTTAAATGATTGTAACACCAAAAATATATACGTTGGTGATGATAGATCTCTTAGTGTTGTAGGGACTGGAACTGTTCATCTAGACAATGGTCAGTTTAATGATGTATTATGTGTTCCAACCTTATCCTGCAACCTTCTATCTGTATATCAGATAACTCATTCAGGTGAAGGTAAAATCGTTGAATTTTCACCTCATGATGTTGTAATCAAGGACCTAAGAGATCCTAAACAGATTTTAGCTACTAGCATTGTTGATGATTCTACAAGGTTGTATAAGTTTCACAACTTTGGGTCATCAAATCTTCCCTCGGTATTTGTTGCTCATAACGATGAAGTGAGCAAACTTTGGCATGAGCGATTTGGTCACTTAAACTATCCCTCCCTTCAGCATCTATGTAAAGAAAATATGGTGACAGGTCTTCCTATGGTATCTTGCAGAGATGGTGTTTGTTCCGGATGTGTACTCGAAAAACATCATCGGGACAGTTTTGAAAAACGTGCCTCTTGGCACGCCTCAACCCCTTTACAGCTTGTGCATAGTGATTTATGTGGTCCACTTCTAGTTGTTTCATTCTCTGGCTGCAAGTATTTCTTAACTTTCATTGATGATTTCTCCAGACGCACTTGGGTATACTTCTTAAAACTCAAGAGTGAAGTATTTAACACATTTTTGGCCTTCAAGGCCTTTGTTGAAAAACAATCTGGACATCAAATTCTTAAGCTAAGATCTGATAATGGTAGAGAATATGTTAAAAACACATTCATCAACTTTTGCACTGAGAATGGAATTCAAATGCAACATACTGTTCCATATACTCCACAACAAAATGGTGTAGCTGAAAGGAAGAATCGCACCTTAAAGGAAATGGCTAATTGTATGCTACAATCTAAAGTACTTGGTCTTAGTTTTTGGGCAAAAGCAATTAACTGTGCAAATTACATAATAAATCGCACTCCTACTAAGGTTTTAAAGAATATCACTCCAGAAGAAGCATGAAGCTCAATCAAACCAGATGTAAGTCACTTTCGTGTTTTTGGAAGTGAAGCGTGGGCCCATATTCCAGATGAAAAGCATAAAGCTTTAGAACCTAAGAGTGAAAAATGTACTTTTGTTGGATATTCTGAAGATGTCAAAGGCTATAGACTTATTCTATTTAAGTCCAAAAATGTTATCATTAGAAGAGATGTAAAATTTGATGAAAATATATCGGCCTGCGAGCCTAGTCTGGCGGATGTGCCACCTCTCCCTATCTCTTCTACTTTTGAAAACATTTCTTCTTTAGATGATGAAAGTGAGGATGACAATCCTCCCCCACCATCTCAGGATCCTCCTTCAGCTCCTCAGCTTCCAAAATGGGTTCATGCTACTCGAGATGCAGCAGGTGATCTTGCCGGTGATCCTACAGATCAGCAACGCACACGTTCTCAGTTTGACAGAGCCTCTTCTTTACTGGCTCAAGCTCCAGTAAATTATGATCCTGACACCTTTGCAGAAGCTTCAGGCCATCCAGATTGGGAAGCAGCTATGAATGAAGAATATCATTCATTATTGGCAAATGATACATGGGATCTTGTTCCTCTACCAAAGGGACGAAAACTTGTTAGATGCAAATGGGTTTACAGAACCAAGTATGGACCAGATGGGAAAGTTGATAAACATAAAGCTCGTCTTGTTGCTAAAGGTTTTTCACAGGTTGAAGGCATTGACTACACTGAAACATTCTCCCCTGTTGCCAAAATGAACTCTATCCGCCTTGTTCTTTCCCTTGCTGCCTCGTTCAAATGGGAAGTCCATCAGATGGATGTTAAATCTGCCTTCTTGCATGGGGACTTGCATGAAGAAATCTACATGGAACAATCCATTGGCTTCATAAAAACAGACTCCAGACTTGTATGTCGGCTTAAGAAATCCCTTTATGGTCTCAAGCAAGCTCCTCGAGCTTGGTATGCCAAAATGGATAGCTTTCTTTTAGAATCTGGCTTTTCTAGGTGTCATTCTGACAATACTGTCTACACCAAGAAAGTGGGCAAGTCTCTTATCATTCTTGTTCTTTATGTTGATGATCTTATCCTGACTGGTAATGATCCCAACCTTATAAACCATGTGAAGTCTAGCCTTCAAAGGAAGTTTGAAATGACAGACTTAGGACACTTACATTATTTTCTCGGTCTTCAAGTCTTGCAATCCAAGGAAGGTATTTCCCTTTCTCAGTCCAAGTATGCCTGTGATATTCTATGCCACTTTCACATGGAAGACTGTAAGCCAGCCCCTTCTCCCTTTCAGTCTGGAGTCAAACTTTCAGTCACTTGTACTTCTCCTGAAGTTGATGCTACCTTATACCGTCAACTTGTAGGAAAACTTTTGTATCTAACCCATACTCGTCCTGACCTTTCCTTTGCTGTTGGCCTTGTTGCTCGGTTCATGCAAAACCCCCGTGAAAGTCATTGGAAAGCAGCTAAAAGAATACTTCGTTATGTTCGAGGTACAGTTCAGTTTGGGATTCATTACAGTGCCGAAGCATGTCCTCTATTGGTTGGTTTCACTGATTCCAATTGGGCTGGTGACCCTGATGATCGGAAGTCTACTGCAGGTTATGTGTTCACTCTTGGTTCAGGACCTATTACATGGGCTTGCAAGAAACAAGGTGCCATTCCTCTTTCTTCAGCAGAAGCAGAGTATCGTGGTGTCGTAGAAGCTAGTAAGGAAGCCTTGTGGCTTCGTCAGATCCTGTCAGAGTTTGGCTTTCAGCAGCAGCATCCGACTACACTTTGGTGTGATAATCAAAGTGCCATTCAGCTATGCAAAGATCCAGTCCAACATCAGTGCAGCAAACACATTGAACTGCACATGCACTTCATCAGAAAGCTCATTCACGACCATGTTCTTGAAGTGCAATATTGTTCAACAGATGATCAAGTTGCAGACATCTTTACAAAGGCTCTCACAGAGGCGAAGTTCATTAAACTTCGATTTATGGTTGGAGTTCAGGAAGTTGTCACTAAGGGGGGATAGGCTCTAGTGCCTCCTTCCTTCTCCTATTGTGTCATATTTGTAAATCCTTCAATCCTATCCCAAGTTGTTCTTAAGGGGGGATGTTAGGATATTCCGACACATAGGAAATAGTTAAGTACAACTTGGTCTAGTATAGAGTTAGGTATAGAGTTAGGTAAAGTGTGTTTCTTTACCTTGTACATTTTGTAACTTACAATCCGACAGTCACGATATGTAGTGATCCAACGGTTCATTCTCTCCTCGGTATTACTGACACTTGATCCGTGGCTTGACACCCGATTGGTCCATGATTTCTATTTAAAGCGCATGGAGGGTCATTTGTAGGGTAATCCGTCTATGAGAGAAGCTTATGTAAATTTTCATTCTTTTATTAATAAATTGCCTGAAGTGGTCGCGTTGGCTCAGGCCGTGGACTGTTTCCCTCTTTGAGGGTTTTAACCACGTCAAAAATATTGGTGTATTGAGCGGTGTCCTTTGGTGTTCTGTCTGAGGAACTTACCCTGTAAATTCCTACATACGCACGTTTCACACAGTTGACTTGCTCGACCGATAGTGCACGATCAACGGTGGTTTTCTCTCACCTTCGCCTGCCACGCGTCGATCATTGTATGGAATCGCTCCGCTTTCGTCCAAAACCTCTTATTGTTTAAGGGCGCCCCAATCAAAACCGTCGGTTTCCAGAGCACGGGTCCCACCTTGTACGATTAGCGCTTTTTCCCTTTTCCGCCCGCGGTCCTCCGGTTCCCCCACGCGACTGAGTGCTCGGGCTTTCCCATTTTGGCCCTAATCGCCCAGCTAGGCGCAATCACCTCTTTTTCCCATTCCGGGGCTCCCAGGGGCTACTTCGGCCTCCCGCGCAGTCTCCATGGGCCTCGGTCAGTGCGCTTTGACTGAGGTCCTCGTCATTCCACATTGGATGCCATTGCCATTGGTTCAGGGTGTTTTTTATCGTTGTTCTGAAATTCTTTAGAGATTTGTTCGACCTGATACAGTCATGGTTCTTTGACAGTCTTCTATGGATCCAATTCGGATCATCAAGCCATATTCATCTAGAAGGAAGGACATCCTAGCCTTCCAGATGACGTAGTTGGAAGCTCTGATACCATGTGAAAATTCCACAAACAGGAATCATATTGCAACAACTGGTATTATTTCTCCTAATTATTAGTTAATTAACAATTTATTTGCTACAACGAATATCGAAATAAACACACTACAACCTTCACAAATAAAAATTTTGCGGAAAAATAAAACACTGGAAACTGAGAAATTTTAGCACACAAACATAAAATTATCGCAATTTTTTTTGGACAAAAGTCCCCAGAACCAAATGAGGGAAAACTAGTGCAGTAGTTGAGGGTTTTATTATTCTGCAGCAATGAGAAATTCTGAGTACAACTGGATGTCGATATTTGGCAATCCTATAGAGAAAATACTGCCAAAAATCTAGTGAGGAATTTCCTCACCCCACAGGCAAACCCCGACACAACTTGCCTTCAGAAACTCGGCCATCTGACCCTCTATGTCAGCCAATGCAGTGTGCTGGACGTCAAGCCTATGACTGGTCTTTGATGAAGTCGTTCTGCCCTCTGTTGGCTGGAAAAATGCTTCTTTGACACTCTGGGACTCCATCCTGGCCTCTAGAACTGAAGACATCTTTCCTTCTCAGCAAATCGAACATGCCTTTAGAAGCTACTACACAACCCCTATGTCAGCTTCTTTGTGGCTCTTCTGCCTCTCTGCAAATGCACTCACTCGATCTAGAATACTTCCTCCATCCTCACTTTCTCTATCCCTCTCACATTGCTTCAATCTCTAGCTCTCTCCGACAACTGAATACTACTACGCTGGAAATAGAAAGTGTTTTCTCCATCACCACATCGACCTTCTCTTATAATTATCTTTTGGAGCACCAACGGCCAGGATTAAAACTTAATCAATGGCTTGGATCATCTCTGGATTGATGCGTGTGAGTTTCTAGATGATTCTCGCCTTGACTTAATTAATACTGATTAATTAACCATATTCCCTAAGTTTAGACTTCAGAAATATTTAAAAAGTGGTTAATAATCTAATTAAGTCATTTCTAGGTGGAATTTCCAGAAATTATTTCTGGGTTTTGAAGATCTCATGTATTCTATCCTTTCCACCAAATTTCGTGGCTAGAACACATCCGATGCTACAAAAATTAACACACCGTGCCCAGTCATCTCCACATATGTACAATATGCTTGGCAGGTGTTTCGGGATCTAGAGGATGTCTCCCCCTCTAGAGGGAGGTCTTATGTCATCCTCCTAGCCCTTATAGATGGTCTATAGGAATTTTAGATCCACTTGAGAACCCATGAGGATGTCTTTGTGCCCCCACACCCACTTGTGAGCACCACAAGTTCTTGCTTGGGAAACAAAGGGCCAACCCCTTGTTCATTATGTTTGGAGTCCAGTCCTTCATCATGGCACCCCTTGGACTTCATTAGGCCTCATCAAAAGCCCAACGACTCATTATGTTGATCATTCTGCCCTATTGAGAGGCTTATCTTTACATTATTGAGCTATTTGGTGGGTTTGTAACCAAAAGTATTGTTATTATGCACATTATTTTATTTTAGGGCTCAATTAGGCCAATTTAGATAAATCAAATTCATTAGAGAAGTGAGATGATTCATTTTCATCATCATCACTTAGATTGGGTTATTATCTCTTGTGAGATTTTTACTATACCTTTTGGAGGATGAGTTTGGATGATATGGATGAATTTCGATGTTTTGATACCTCTCTCTTGTCTTGGAGCTTCTCTATTGGCATAATTTGATGATTGGATATACTCTTTTATACATGTAAGTGCTATTTTCATGCTTATTCTTGTTATTTACTTTTGTCACATGAATGTTGTTGGGATTTTCCCTATACAAGTTTGAAATTTACTGCTTTTCTATACGGACTGGTGGCAATTGCGATCTTTTATAGCGTTGCATCATGTCATGGGCCATGTATGAATGGATGAATGTTTCTAGAGATATTTTATGTTAAATACATTTTGAAAAGTCATCATTTATTGCAAATTGAAGTATAAAGACCTTGAAGCAGCTGCTCTCATGCCCTAATGCCACAAGGAGTTGTTTGAAGGCATCCTTGATTGGGTGAACTCTTTCCAAACCATAAATTATCCTTGACTCCATCTCTCCCAAAGGACAAGGCACTAATCCTCCATAGGTGATCACTTTCAAAGCTTATTTCTCTCACCTTCTCCTCTTATTCTAGGCCTAGCCTCTGTAGATCACCTAGGACATCACTTTTCTCATGATTTAGTCATCAAAAGGATTCGATCTCTTGCCCACAACTGCGCTCGTGTGTCCTCTATAAGCCCTCCAAATTTCACGAAATTCCGATGGTGGTATCTTGAGATATTTCAATCCCCATCTCGAAGCTCGATTCTTGCCCTTGGTTTCCTATTTGCTAGTGACCTCATTGGGATCATAACATTAACTTATTAAAATAAGATTCCTTCTTTGATCCTCTTCCCTTCCCTAATTATGTCAAGTACATCCTTGGTTGATCAACTCCATATCCTTGACCTAATTTTGGGTCCACTTAGCTCTTTCTAGTCCCATAACTTGTTGATTCCAATTTCACAAAAATCACATAAAATCCAAGTCTTCATAAAGATCTCTAGGTCTATGAACCATCTTGACAAAGCATACTCTCAAAACCCAACCCTAAGGGTCCTCTTGGCCCTTCATGGAGAGCTCGCCACCTTTCTTCCAGAGAAAGCAACCCATTTAATTGAGTCTCTCTTGTGAATAGGCCTAGAAATCACCTACTTATCTTATCATTGACCACATATTCTTGTGATTCCATTATATCGGGTCTCCTCCCATTGGTGAAAGTCTGTAAAGAGAAAGGACCCTTAGCTGAGGTGACAATGGGCTATTGCTCCATTGTTTCCCTTGACCTAGTAATTTCCCTATAGGATCCCCTCCTAGGACCCTTGCTAGTTTGAAGGATAACAAGGTCGACTGGTGTTATCAATATATTTACAAACCCAAAATGGTAAGCATCGGCCATTAAAAGAGTTTCTCTCTCATTTCCTTTAAGGATTTTTGGGTATATCATCTCTCTAGTTATTTGCTTTTGTATGTTTTAATCAAACCCTTTCATTTCCCTAAAGGTTACTCGAGAGGATTTCCTCTCTCCTCGGCTTAGGGTTTTGTACTGTGGAAGGTTTTAGAGAACAATCATATAGATTTTTCCTTCTCTATATATCATATGCATCAAGATTTATTTACAGTATTATCATTTTTCTACATTTTTTTTTAATTCATACACGTCTCCCTGTTTGTCATTCTACAAATGTCTTAACTTTCTACCCATTAGGGTTACCGACACAGTTTCTACCTCTGCCGAAACCTAAGGTTTTCAGTCTTTGGTGAAGAGGGTTTCTCGTTTCCACTATGTGTATATTACAACTTAGTTTGAACTCACCAAAGGTAATTTTGTTCTTTTATGTGATCATTCAACTAAGTTATTTTGTATTTGATGTCGTTATCATCTCATTTAGTAATATCATTTCTAATTTTCCTATGCGTATAATATATAAAGTTTATTATTTTTTCCTTATTTACTCTAGTTCATTCCCAGAGCGCATAACTTTTGTTTATAATTATGGTTGATTATTTTTTTTGTGTCAGACAAGGTTCCAGAATAATTCAGCAAGCGCACAAGGTATATTCTTTACCTTGTTCTGGAATGGATTATAATTTCAAATTTGCTTTATTATATTGTTTATATCATAAACCAACAATAATCATCAAAATTTCTCTATTGTTTACTTCAGGTATTCCTTGTTTTGTCTTCCATGAATTTGAGCAGCGTCTGGGGTCATTCTGGAACTTACAGTTTTTAACTTATGGTTCAAATTTTCTCCAGGTTGGGAATACTACTCAGTCTTTCTATCCTCTCGTGAGCAAAGCAAATGCATTTCAACAAAGATAATATCTATTGTATTACTAGTTTTTCTTGGGTTTTTATTATACCAAGTACCATGGAAATTACAGTTTCCTCGAGAAATTTCAATTTTGTCATGCTAATAGGCAATGATGCCTAGTTAAAGCTCAGTACAGTTATGAAATAAATCTTTGCTAGGCTCTTATTTAACTAGACTTGTCTGTATAATTTTATATATTTATATATGTTCTGTAAACTTTTTACAGAGAAGACACTTTGCATATAGAATATTTCATTCATGAATGCTTGTGAAAATATTCTTTGTCTTATGTATTATTTTAGACTCGTGCCTATATAGTGTTTCCTAAAAAAAAGGGTTTTCTCTTACTTTAAATTGATAACAGTACCTTTGTTTAATACTATACAATTTGAACCTAGAATCTCTCTCTGGTTTTGTAATAATTGTAGTTATTATACATTTCTAGTTTTTTGTTGCTCTAACATTTCATTGCAATCAGAATTTATTGATATACATGCTCACAGTTTATATTTGCCTGTACAATGAAGTAACTCTATATCTTATTCAGAAATAGATGAAATAGTATACCTCTGTCATTTCTCTTACATATTCTGATATTATATTTTTTTTATTCTTTCCTGTTTCGCAACATATATTGTGTTTCCTTGTGCGATAATAATCTCTTGTATATTAACACTCTTACAATATCTATATCTACACAATTGACCACAACTGTAATAAAGCGTTCTTTTATTACTTCTACTACATTAATTCAAATTAATGAAGACAAATTGTGACTCTACCAGAATGGGCTTCGTATTTAATTCTACTATTTTTTCTTGAATAATGAAATTCGAATACAAGAATAGAATATAGGGAAAGGTGCTTCATAGATTCATAATCAGCGAATAAGCCATTTGTTCCATTTCACTTTTGCTTAGAGAATACAATTTAGCTCTAAAATAGAAAAAAATGAACAATTTTGTATATTAAAAATAAAGTTAGAAACACTGACTTGAAAGTTTTCTTCTGGGAAACTAAGAGTCAAGTACTTGGATCCTCCCAACCTTGACACAACTTCTATTGGTTTCCTCGAGCAATTAGGCCTGCAAATACCTTTTTGTATTTCTTTTTTCTACTTCTCTTCAATCTGCTCAATTCTCCTCTCAGAAAATTATGAGACAAAAGTTAGAAATTACGGAGAGATTATCCATCTACCACTCTTTGGGTTGTTATTAACTTTCTCCACTCATCAATAGGTGGCAAGTAGTTAGTTTCTCCTTAATGAGCTCTTGTTTCCCACTTCTGAAGACAATTCTCTATCTTCTAGGAAACATTAAATTGGCCAATATAATAAATTCATAATCAAATCTAATCACCCAGATTAGAGGCCTAGGACTTGTTGATGGATAAAATGATTTCTAAAATAAATTGCAGCCTTTTTCCTCTTTCATCCATCTATACTTCAACCATTAGTTTCCCATTTTTTGTTTTTGTTTTTTTTCATAAAATAAAACATAAATACAGCTTTACAAACAACCACTGTACATTAGTTATTACCAGTAAAATTATTGATAATTAAATATCTATCTGTCTCTTAATGTAGCATACTAAATCAGAATTAAACTTATGCACATGTAATTACAATGATATTCTTAAGCTAAGGGATATCACAGGGCCACTTGCACTAGCTCGACATCACTTGGATTATCTCCAACTGCATCCAATTCATCTTTGGCAAGTCATAATCTAATAAGATAGGAAACCATGTCTTCACCCTTTTGCATCTTATCAGTTCTCAACTTCTCTCTTAGAACCATTTTCCTATTTTCGGTAGGATTCTAGTACAAATTTACAATTGCAACCCACATCTCCTTTTTGTGTCCTTCTCTGCGATATGAGGGACTATATGGTCCTTGACTCCATCAAGGATAATCCTCTTGGCTTTGGCATTCTCCTTTTTAGAGGTTGCCAACTGTTGTGAATTTGTCGGTATGGCTATAACATTTTCTACATACTCCTTCAGTCCAAACATGTCCAATAGCAAAGCCATCTGGCTTTCCAAATGCCAAAGTTGGAGGCTCCATCCAATCTATCCTGATCTCTCAAACTTACCGTGACCATTTCTGAAAAATTGGAAATATAGAAAAACCCAAATAAACTGGAGAATATAAATTGGGTTCAAAAACCCTTGAACTTTCTCTTCTTGTGGCTATGCAAATCCTCCTTCTACCCTCAGATCCACTCTGATACCATGTGAAATTTTAATAATATTGTAGTTAATTGGTTATTATTCTCCTATCAATTGAATATTTAGCTTCTGCAAAATACTTGCAGAAAATACTGAACAAAACACTAGTGTAGCTTAACAGAAAATAAATGAATCATAGGATCTGAGAAAATTATTGCGCACACACACAAATAATGAACATCAATATTTTTGGACAAATTTCGCTAGAAAAACTCCAATGTGGGGAAAACCCGTTCTGCAGATGAGTAATTTTATTAATTCTTCAGCAAAATATGTGATGGAGAAATTACAATCATTTGTTGTAAATTAGCAAACCTCTAAAAAATTAATCCTATCACTTCTGCAAGTCGATCTACCCTCCTGGAAGCAATTCGACATCCTATGATCAACTTGGCCTCCCTCTGGCTCTTGAACTGGTCACATTTGCCCCCTTGGCTCATGCCCTTATTTAGCAAACTCGCATTGCTGAGGAAATGAACTCGGCCTCCACTGCATTTCGATCTCAATTGGAAAATCTAGTCTTTCCTACGCAAGTCAATCACTGTGGCAATCTATCTCCTTGCTCTGGGAATTCATCCTCTCTAAAGCAACTCACACCACTGGAAAATCGACCTCTCTCTGCAAAAAAATAAATCTCCAAAGAGTTTAGAAATCACTGTGATAAATCTCCTCCAACAATCCTGTCTCCAAACACTACTAATCTAAATCTCTCGATGCCCCAGTGCACTACCATTGCACCCATGCTATCACTGCAAATCTATTTGTCGATGTTTTTTTTTTCAAATGCCCATCGATTTCCTCTTATAATATCTCGCCAATGAATCAACGACCAAGATCTAATCTCAATCAATGGCTAAGATCATCTTGACCCCTTCTCATGACTTTTTTAGAAGTCACTAGAGGAAAATCTATTTACCTCAATCAATTCTAATTAATTAAACCATTTCCCTAAGTTAGTCTTAGGAAAATTAATAAACTGGCTAATTAAGTCTAATCAAGGCCTTTTCCTTAGAAACGTTTTTTGGGTATTGGAGAAAATGTGTTCCTTAGCCTCATAGACACCCTGTGAGACTAGAACGTTTGTCCAAGCTACATAAACTAACATTTTCAAAGGGCGGGCCTACACATAAATGTTAGAGCTATTTTAGCATGTTATGGAACATGCAACAATTTGGAAACAAAGAGATACAAGTGTTTGATTTGAAATGAGGAAAATAAGACTTCAAATTGAAAGAAAGAAAGAAAACAAATAATAAAACATAAATATTAAATTGATGAGAAAGAAGTAAAGAGCGTTGAAAAGGAAAAGCAAAGAAATTTTTGTCTTGTAGCCCATTTTATTCATTTCCCTATTCTATATTTTCCTTGTTCTCTTGTGGGCTAGGAGGGCAGGGATGGGTTCCAAGCATCACTACCCAATGTTTACCTAGTGCATTGCTCTAAAAGTTACTTCATCAAATATTTATGGAAATAGTGTCAAAAGCTAACAGATAACAATATTAAATTGGAGTATCTTTCTCTCTCCCAATAGGACCAAAGGAAATGAAACATTATTTGGAAGTCACGAAAGGATTTAAAGACCGATTTTTTGCATAGTGTATGTTGAATGGAAAAATTCTAGCAATAAAAAACCCAACTAAGAACAAATTTCAAATATTTCAGATATGAACCATTTACCTGTTGTGCAAATCCAATGTGAATATTATTCTATGCATGTTCAAAAGTAAGGACTTCATGGAGGAGTATAAAAGTTATTGTTACTAGGGCTCCTAATCAACCAAACATTGAATGACTCAATCACTGTGAATCTCCTCATTTTTTGGAGGGAGAGTTCTCAACCATTTGTGGTACTTCAAGTTTATTTCTCAACCATTTTGTGGATCCTTTTAGGCTTTTCCGGTTTTATAGGTTTATGGGTATAGAAAGCAGCATTGATTGTACTTTATTAGTATTTCGGTCAAATTTCACACTGCTCCTGAATTTCCTTGCAGCAACATGTCAAGAATCTTGTTACTATGCATTCTACATAATGATATGGTAAAGAACTCTATATGCATTCTCATAAATGAGTGCATGCCTTAGCCTACTTCAAATGCTATTAACTTTTACATTTACCAAATAACTCGTATGTTTGGAGATAATGATTAAAGAATATTGTCAAATTCGTAACTGTTGGATTTCTTCACCATAATAGCACAAAACAGGAAGAACAGTATTTTTCACCATAATAGCACAAAACACAAAAAAAATAAAGCATTCTATTCTATTTGTGGAGGCATGATGTACATAAAATACATGGCTTTCTATGGAATTTTATCCATATTCTAGGATGTAACCAGAATTGGAGAGAAACTTACCATCCTGTATTTGAAGGTAACCGCACTCTTCCGCAAAACCACAGAAAATTGAGGCGAATTCTTCAGCAAATTAGACTGGCCAGAATTAATGCCTTCGAGAACCACAGCCAAAAAGTAAATATGGATGTCAGATAAACAATGGCATACAACTAAAAGTCTTCGAAGCTTTCAGGTTGAAAAGATTTGCTTACTTGCGAGAGTGTGATGCTTTTTCAAACCTTTCACTGCAATGTCTTCATCAATTTCTGTCAATAGAGAAAATGGGGCTGCTGAAGAATTATGTCTGTGATCACACAGGTTCAAGTTTCTCTTTCTGACAGAACAAGATGAGGTATAACTTTGGAAAGAAAAACCACTTTGTTTTTCACAACCACTTGGTTCAAATACTTGCACAGCAAAATGTACATTATCAACCTGTCTAAAAACTAAAATATCTCCAACTTCAATGAACTGATCAGAAACAAAACTTTCCCAACCATCTGTGAAAGATAACTTTGTGTTCGCACGGCACAGATTCACGTGCCACAAGTGCCCACTTGGACCTTGTAGAATTGCATCTTTATACACCCCACGTTTCATTCCCTTCACAAAATCAGTGGGGATATCCTGCAAGAAACAAAGTATACTAGAAGGATAGTTATTAACTTATTACCATACAAGGATTTATCCAGATTTCTCCATATTTTTACAAGGACGTCCTGAAAACGAGAACTTAGTTGTGTTTAGACAAACCACACAACATCATTGGCAGATTTAATGCACAGTGTTAGCATTCTACAAAAATCTGAATTATGTTTTCACGAATTACATTTTTCCTAGTCATATCAGTAAAAGTTAATATCAGTGAAGAATAATATAATACTTTCACGTACCAAAGAGGAAGAGAAGTTGATTTCCATGACTTTGAAAAAAGATGAACCGCCCCCCTCGAAAGGCCTGTGAAATGATGCAATACATTTTTGAATGCATGCTGTGCATGTCCTGGGGGCGTCTGTGAATTTTTCCATATGCATTTTTACTGTAAAAGGTAAGCCCGGCCATTCAAACCTTTAATCGACATTAATTGCCCATTTATAATACAGCTGCTAGTTCACCACAGACTTGAATAAAATTTTCCCAGTCTAACAAATTTCGTTTCCATTTTATAAAATTTACGATTTTCTGTGATTATGATGACAATTCCAGTACTGGTCTTGTACATTGCCTCGTCATCACCTTACAGGATTTCATAGATGATCCCTGTAGCATCAATTGCTGGAAGTCCCAACAGGTGAAGCCTATGTTTTGATTTTGACAACAGGTGACTACGCAACCATTGTTATGCAGGGAGATTTGCCATTCCTTCGCCCTCTTCCCTTCACGTCTTAGCTAAGTTTTCTACGCAATATTTTCGAATTCCAATGTTCTGATTCGAAAATTCTTTGTTTTTTTTTAACTAATTCCTTCCATAGCTATTAAGCCGCTGTAAGTTACAGATATCTTTTTTCCAGGGAAAGTTAGAGAATTGCTATAGCCACTCTTTTATTGGAAAGCTGAATTGGTTCATCACATTCGGCGTACAAGGAAAAGCATGCCCGTCTTGGAATGGGGATAGTCCATGTCAGAGTGAAGGACAGGTGCCATGTATTTTGAATGTCAGAGTGACGGACAGGTGCCACAATTAGATGTCCAATTAACTGGACAATCATTTTCCCGGACAGGTGTGGCAATTAGACGTACTCTAGAGTACAAGCCGCGTATTAAGTCATATACTGACGTATATAACTTGCTTTTGATTTATTTTGGGTGGTGTTCCACACCGTAACAAATTCTGTGATGTTAGCTAGTATTCTAAGAAGCCATATGGGCATTTGGTTACTAACCCATACCTGGAATAAGGTAGTAAAATATTCGATTTCAAATGTGACACCATCAATAAACATAATTTATAAGTTTTATAGGTTTAAAAGTGAGTTTATTGTTATTACATAGGTAATATAACTTCACATGTTAATATATTCAATTAAATATAACATCATACATCAAGTATATCTACCATGGTAAACACCCAAGTTAGTTGTGAAAGGTTAAGTTAATAGCTTCAAGTTTAATAATTAATTTTGGGATGACCAATGTAATAGTGGCCATGTTTCATAAGTGCAAGGCATAGGATTTTATTTGTACCATTGCCAATGATCTTTTTGTGTTTGGTGTTAAAAAGAAGGTTGTAATCTCCCCAAACGCATAAGTGTGTGCAATCTCGCATGACGCATGTCTTCAAACCAACTGAGCTTTGTGAGTGCTCAAACATCACATGATTGACATGGACCGTAAGGTGCCACAATGCATCATCACAATTAGACAAGTGCATGCATTGACACGGCTAAACAAAGCGAATTTCATTTTCGCTGCAATCAAATATTGGCACACCCTTGAGACAATATTGGGCACGATCGGTTAGCGTCATGCCATCGAGACATCATTGGGCATGATTAATTATTATCGCACACCCGAGATGACATTAGGTGCAATCATTTATTGGCGTGCCCCATGAGACGAGACAATATGGAAATGGGTGCAATCGGTTATTGGCACAACCCTACAACATGGAATGAGACCTCGACTATGAGTGCAACAACATCTTATGGGCATTAGCTTGAAATAGGAAGGGTCGACTTGAATGCATGTGTGCCACATTGTGGCCTTAGTGACATGAAGAGTCGTAACCCTTCACATTCCATGGAATGGTATATGTTTACAGAGTGCTCACTTAGAGAGACACAACAAAGCTCACACATACTTTGCATAGTCGGATGGGGAGGAGAAGGGTATGGACTGCATAAGGGTGCGAAAAACCATGGAGTTATTTTTAGTTCACTTAGGGATGCGACGGGGATCACTCCTTACTCAAAGTTAATATTAGGGTAGAGGAAGGACCATAAGTGTATACACAAAGTGCGGTAGAGCTGTGGTGAACTAGATGGGTTTGTGGGTGTGGGTTTTAACAACTAGGTCTAAATGACCCAAAGGTTGATACAATAGAGTGGCTTGACTTGAGTTGGAACCAGTTTTGGTGTTTGAAGATAGGTAGGATCGGATGGTGACCCAAACCCTCTGTGGATCATTGTAGTGTATTTTGGGCATATGTAAAATATTTCCACTACGTGTCAGGTCATTGAACACTCCACCTACATTGGGTTTTATATGTTATGTATGTATGTCATGATTCTTTTGTTGCTTTTATTATATAGTAAATTTGGCTTAAGTACATGAACATGCTACTGATGGAATTTGATGGACAATGATGCACTTGGTTTTGGTTAAGGATTGTTTTTATTGTATAACTTATCTAAGAAAAATAATTCTAAGTGTTGAAATTGTGAGGCTAGTCTAGGTGAAGTGAAACTGAGCTGCTCTCACCATCGGTGGGAAACATAATGGTGTTGCATGACTAAAGAGCACCAACATATCTTCTTGAGTGAAGTCTTTAGTGTTGTGACAAGTGGTATTAGAGCATGTAGCTTAGCAGTATCGCCAATAATCAGACTGAAATGTGTGATCATGGAAGTATGCCAGGTTCTTGTTGTATTTGTTCATCTGATGAGATGAATATGAGGATTGATGTCCTAGACCAAAAATAAGACAACCAATTACATAGGATGTGTTATGTGGACATGGTGATAAACGAGAGGATAGTATAGGCACTTATAAATACAGGTGCATGCACAACTTCATGAGAGTAGGATTGACAAGCGAACTTGGGGTAAAAGTAGTTGCAAGCATAGTCAAGGTAAAAGCAGTCTCCAAGGCCAAAGTGGCTAAGGGTTTGGCCTTAGTGATACAATCTCAAATGGATACATGGAGTGGATCATTCACCTCATGGTGTTATAGATGAATGATTTTGATATGGTAGGGACATGACTTTATCAAAGGGAACAGGGTGATTCTGATACCATGGATGGATCGAATCTTTATGGCTAGTGACGAAGAGATGTGGATTGTTCATATGAATACATGAAGCTAGAAGGAAAGGTGCAAATGGTTTCTGCATTGAGCATGAAGGGAACAACAAGATGATCGGATGCACAATGGTATGTCATAGTGGTTAAAGATGTTAGATATGAGGGAGTGGGGATGCCTATTCTACTTGATCTTTTTGATTTATTGGAGGTATATCCTAATAGGATTCTAGACAAGTTTCCAAAAGTGCTCCCACCTAGATGCATTTTTTACCACCATATAGAGCTTGACCCTAGTTTGCAACCACTAGCACAAGCCCCCTATAGACTGTTGGAACCAAAGTTGGAGGAGTTGAGGCATTAGTTGACATAATTTGATTAATGTAGGATTCATTTGTCCTTCACAATTTCCATATGGTGCCCCAACACTCTTTCAAAAGAAGGATATTAATGAAATGAGGATGTGTCTGGACTATAGATCTTTGAATATGCAAACTATGAAGAATCAATATCTACTTCCATTTACAACATATTTTTTCGACAAATTCGCTAAGGCCAAGGTGTTCACAAAGCTTGATTTAAGAGAGGTATATTTTCAAGTGCATATTATGGAGGGAGATGAAGCAAATACAACCATGGTGACAAGTTATTGGAGTAATGAGTTCCTAGCGATCCCTTTTGGCCTACATAATGTACATGCCACTTTTTGCACATTGATGAATATTCTTCATCCCTTCCTAAACAAGTTTGTGGTGGTATAATTTAACGATGGTGTGGCTTTCATAGAGAGTATGGAGGAGCATAAGTAGCATTTGGCTTAAGTTTTTGAGGCTTTGAGAGAGAATCTGTTTTACCTAAAGAAGTCAAAATGTATGTTTGCTTAGTTCGAGACATTATTCCTAGGACATTGGACGAGTTAGGGATGTGTTCCCATCTTGTTAAGGTTAGGGAAATCAAAGATTGGGAAGGACCCCATAATGTACATGATGTGAGCGTTTTCCTAGGGGGATCCAATTAATACCAAAAATTTGTAGATAACTATTTGAATATTGTCGCACCACTAACATATTCGTTAAACAAGGATAAACCTTGGAGGTGGACTAAGATGAATATGCATGAGTTTGAGGAGCTCAAATGTAGATTGGTTACAACCCTAGTATTAAGAATACCATATTCTGAGTAATCATTTGAGGTGAAAATAAATGCATATAGTTTCTCCATTGGAGGAGTTTTGGTGCAGGATGGGCACCATGTAGCTTTCAAAAACAAGAAGTTATAGGATTAGGATAGGAGATATCCCATGCATTAGAAGGATATGATTGTGGTAGTGAATTGTATTTAGGTTTGGATACATTACTGGATGAGAAGGTCATTTTTGGTCATGGAAGATAACATTGTGATGGGTTACTTGGTGATTCAACTGAAATTGTTTATGAAGCAGGCTTAGGTGGTAGGAATTCTTGGTGGGATTTGACATGACCATTGAGTATAGGTTGGGGAGACTCAATGTTGTGGTAGATGCCTTGAGCAGAAAGGCATAATTAGCAACAGTTGAGGAGGAGGACCACCTACCTATGTTGAGTGAGAGTCAGATTCATGTGATTGAGGAGTTGCAGAGGAGGATCAAAGAGGGTTTGTAGAATTATACAACAACAAATAGCATTATGAAATAGGTGAAGCAACGCATGATGATAATATTCTTGATGCGTGGTGGTCTCTCATTTTTTGGTGAGCGTATCTATGTTCCTAAGATAAGTGGTCTCTGAGAGGAGATCATGAAGGAGTGTCATGACTCACCTTGGACTGACCATCTAGGACATCGTAGGACATTGACATTATTGGAGAGGGGATATTTCTCAGGCATATCAAGTGATACATAGAATATTATGTACATAATTGTATTGTTTGTCAATAAGATAATTTAGAAACCAGATTGTAGAGAAGACTATTACAACCTTTATTGATTCTAGATATACCATTGGAAAGTTTCTAGATGGATTTGATATCATAACTTCCCATGGTGTAGGGTAATAATAAGATTTTGGTTGTTTTTGACGAATTTTCTAAGTATGGCATCTTCATGCTAATGAAGGTACCATGCAAAGCGAAAGAGGTAGTAGAGAAGCTCTCCAAGAATGTGGTGAAGTATTGGGGTCTTCCATTGAGTATTGTATCAAACAAAGATATGAGGTTTGTAGGGAAGTTATGGACTTCATTGTTCAATATTGTTGGGAGACAATTGTTACATAGTTTTGGATTTCATCTACAAATAGAGGGATGGAGCATATTAACTCTCTATTGGAGGACTACTTGAGACATTTTGTGAGAGTTGATCAGGAGAATTGGCCAAATTTTTTGAATGAAACACAATTTAGCTATAATCTATAGAAGATCGCAACACCAGGATCTAGTCCATTCAAGTTGACTAATGGGAAGATGATGATCATGCCACATTTGGTCTTGTAAGAATATTATGGAGTCCCTCTACTTTTAAATTCATGGCTAATTGACAAGAGAGAATAGAGTTGGCTCGAGTGCATCTAATAAAAGTTAGCAGATGAGATGAAGTGGGAAAAATAGGATAGGAGATATGTAGAGTTTAGTTCGGGTGATTTGGCCTTTATCGTGATGACCAAGGAGTAGTTCCCTTAATTGAATGGGATGTCTAGATCATTGATACAAAGGTTTGAGGGGTTGTTCATGATTCTTGAGAAATCAGTGATGTTACCTATAGATTGGAGTTTCATTTCCACTTGTGGCTCACCACCCCATCTTTCATATTAATCAGTTGAAGCCTTTCTAGGTGAACATAGATGATTAGAGTAGATTTGGGCCATTGCATACAATGACCTTGCTTGTTGGACGTCGAAAATTGGAGCTAGAGAAAATCTTGGTTTACATAGTTGTGGGGACCAACCACAATTGGAACAAATATTTTTTGCGTAATGGAAAGATTCTTCATAAGAGGAGAATGGGTGGGATACATGAGAATCATTATGGAGATGGGAGTATAAATTTTGTGAGTTTGATGAGAAAAATCACTTGGTAGTGCCATGATTGTCAGGGACAATAATGACTCATTGCGAGGGAGGATATAATGCCTCTAAGCACATAGGTGCATGCAATCCTACATGATGCATGTCTTCAACCCAACCAAGCATTGTGGGCACCTAGAAATCACATGATTGACTTATACTATAGAGTGTCACAGTGTATCATCACACTTGGATGAACACACATGTCGACATAACTAAACCGAGCAACTTTTGTTATTGGCATGCCCTGAGAAGACATTAGGCATGATTGGCTATTAGGGATATTAGTGTGTCCCAATAGGAAATTGGATGTGATTAGTTATTGAAACACACCATCAAGATGAGATGAAATAGAGACAAGAATTATTGATTATTAGCAGACCCCCATGACAAGGAACATATTATGAGTATGTCTTGGCATAGGAACGATTGGCCTAACTACATGTGTGGAACACATTGACCCGAGTGATCCGAAGAGTCACGAGCCTTCACATACCATCCGGCTTGCTACAACCAGGTGGCTTGACTTGGCTATGACCCAATTTTGGTGTTTGAGGATGGGTAGAGTTGAGTGGTGACTTGAACCCTTTATGGATCATTGTATTGTAATTTTAGCATATGTAAAATGTTTCCATGGAGTGTTAGGTCACAAATCGACCTAAATTGAATTTTCATATGTTATATATGTGTGGCATGATTCTATTGTTGCTTTAATCATATTGTAAATTTGGTTTAAGCACATGAACATGCTAATGATGGAAGTTAATAGACAATGATGCACATGGTTTTGGTTAAGAATGATTTCCCCTGTATAACTTAACTAAGACAAATAATTATAAGCATTGAAATTGTGAGAAATAGTTCAGGTGAAGTAAAATTGAGTTGGTCTCGCCATTGATGAGAAACACATTTGTGCCACATGAATAGGGAGTGTAGGTGTGCCTACCCAGGTGGAGTATCTAGTGTCACAAAAAAGTCAAAACAACAACTATGAAAAAAATAGGTGAACTATGGTTCCAACAATCTCCTCGAGACATATAGGTTATACCTATTTATCTAATAAATATCAAATATTGTTTCTTTCAATATATAAATTATCTATATTAAATGTCCAAATTTATGTATGCATATAACATAGATAAATGAAGCTTTTTTTCTCCATAATTTTCGTAGGAATATAAAGCCCAAAACTTTGATAATAATGCCTAAGACATTATCTAGTGCCACTGGTATTCTTACCTTTATGTTAACAGTGCTGGATTTCACCAACATTTCAAGGGGATCTCCACAATGTAAAGTCCCAACTAGACCTCACATCGTTTGGTGTAGGAGTCCCATTCGGTTATACAGTCCGACCACCATTGGAATGGCTTTCTAAGAAATGCCTTAGTTACAATAAGACATAAGAGAATACAATTCCTCTTTAGGTCAGCAAGGATGTGAACTTTGTGGGACACTCGGTGTAAGGTGTATGAGGGAGACTTTGTTAAAATTGGAAACTAGGGCCAAACTCCATGTGGGTCATCTTATTTATGGAAGCTGATATTTTTATTGAATCCCTCAAATCTAGAGGTGTAGGATTGATCTAAAGATCATCCGATTACGATAAGTATTCACGGGGTTATGAATTTATTTGTGTTATAAGACAATTCGTCAAGGTCGGCTAGCAACCAAATAAACCCCACATGTGCTCAACGTTTTCGTATAAATAGAGGTGGCCTTCAAGTCATCTCAACACACACTTGAGATCTCTTCCTCTCTCTACTTGTCTTTGGGTTTTAGTAGGAGGAGAGATCCTAAAGGATAACACTGCCATGATCCAGAGGGCAGAAAGCTGGAACTGTCGGAAAAGCTGGAATTGCCGGAAAAGCCAGAAATGCTGGAAAATCCAGAAGCCGGAATTGCCCGAAAAGTCGGAAGCCGGAATTGCCAGAAAAGTCGGAAGCCAGAATTGCCGGAAAAGCCGGAACTGCTGAAAAAGTCGGAACTGCCGGAAAAGCCAGGACTGTTGGAAAAGCCGGAACTGCTGGAAAAGCTGGAACTGCTGGAAAAGCCGTAAGTCGAAAAAGCCGGAATTTCCGAAAAAGCCAGAGCTGCCGGAAAAGCCAGAAAAGTTGGAAAAGCCGAAACTTCCGGAAAAGCCAAAACTGCCAGAAAAGCTGGAACTGCCGGAACTACCGGAAAAGCTGGAAAAGTCAGAAAAGTTGAAATTGTCGGAAGAGTCAGAGCCGAAAATGCTGAAAAAGATGGAACTACCTGAAAAGCCAGAAAATTCGGAACTGCCGGAAAAGCCGGAACTGTCGGGAACTATCAGAATAGCTAGAGCATCTGTCTCTGAAGGAGAGCAGCATGAAAAGAACAACTAACTAACATTGGGACAGTTGTATGGTACTTAGCAGCAAATACACCAAGCATGCAATGTTACAGCTAGCATGCAAGTGACAGCTAGCATGCAATGTTACAGCTAGCATGCAAGGGACAACTAGCATGCAACAACAAGCATGCTGAGGACAATAATCAAGAAAGGGACAACAAGCAAGCAAGTTGCAGCCAACACATAGGTCAGGATGGCAACATGGTGCAACAATGGCACATAATGCAGTACATTGATGGGTACAGTCATGATTAATGAAGCGTGATGAGATGCATCATAGTGATGATGGGTGCAACATGGTGCAGTGCGGTGAGGTGCAGCATGATGACGAAATTCAGCACAACGATAGGTGAAGGAGTCACCTTGGGGAATTAGTTGAAGCAGCATGTCTTCAACTGACCTCATGTATCATCTTCTTAAAGATGATCTATGCTCTTATCTAGATAAGTCAAAGTGTTGACTTCTGTTGTAAACGTACTATCTCTCTCTCTCTCTGCTGAACTATTGAAGAACATATAAGAAGAATTGATCAAGGGTTTCCCCACATTGGGGTTTGTCCCTGGCTAGCGCCACATCGTGTGTCCTCTTGTCTTGGCTTGTCTTCTGCGATTTATATTTATGTTCTATCTGCAATTTACTTTAATGCTGATGTGATTGCTAATATGGAAAATATATTGAGCTAATTGTGAAAATTGAAATAAATTTCTCTAGCATAGAACATACCTAAAATTAACATGGTATCAGAGTTGAGGTGAAGACAATGCCCAAGCAAGAGTGAAAGAGCAATCACTGAAGATAGTTGGGAAAGGACAAAAGGATCAGTGGATTCCTCATCCCTCTTCAAATTCACCGAGGGTGAAGTCGAAGCAGAGAATATTATCAGAATGGCACAACAAAGTTTCTGATGGCCTACCTAAAGATCACTTCAATGGGAAGTCCGGATCTAAGGGTGGAAGGAAAGGCAAATGCCTTGGTTGTAATAAGTTCGACCATTATGCGAAGGAGTGTCTGAATGGCAGAGACACATCTCTTGATGAAGACAACAATCATTCCAGGGACATCTTCAATGATCAAAGGAATGACAGGTAATGCAGGTCATCAAGGAAATTGCCGACTCTTCAAAGAAAGCAAGGAACCCTAGGTATGAAGAACCAAATGTTGTTTTTGATAAGATAAAGAAGCGTTATCTTGTATTGGCCCTCTCCTTTAGATTCTTTTGGAATCTGGCTTATTGATTGTAGTGCTTCAAGCCACTTCATCGAATAGAAGGGTGCACTCTCTAATTTGGTAGAGATGGAAACAATCGTGGGATTATACTTGGAGCCGATGCCACCTATCCTGGAAAGGGTGTAGGGAATGTTACCCCTCAATTGAATGAGGGTAACTCGATTCATTTATAGAATCTCTTTTATGTACTTGATCACAAGAAGAACCTGGTGTCCATTTCGGAAATGGAAGTCAAAGGTTTCAGGGTGGCATTCATCGATGGAAAGGTACGTGTTAAAAAATATAATTTTCAAAGATGCTTTTTCTCATGGGTTCAGGGTTAGCAATTTGTATCAAGTTGCAGGGTGGGCCATTGGGGATCATGTCAATTGACATATCGCATTTATAACACTGGAGGTCTACCTATGGGGCCCTACCTGATGTGAGTCAAATGGTGATAGGGATGTCTAAATTCAAGTAGAACATGAAGGTAATGTCTGAGATGTACCAAAGGAAAATATTATAAGGGGACCATTCCCCTCATGCAGCGGGTCCACAGGTTTGGAACAACCCGAGGAGTTTGAGATTCATGATCGGGAATCTCATGTATACATGTGGAAGAAAGCCCTCTATGTCTTGAAGAAAAATACCCCGAGCGTAGTATGAGAGGATTGATAGCTGTCTGATGAAGCTGAGATTCACTAGGAGTGAAATCGATCTAAACCATTACCCGAAGGTTGTGGATGATAGATCTCTCATACCGACACCTTATGAGGATGACCTATTTCTAACAGGTGCAGACCCTCTCATTTGTAGAAGTAAAAGGGAGTTGGATTCCGAATGTGGAATGATAAACTGCAGCCTGTGACTACCTCGAGGATCTTATCTTTCAAAATTTATATGGTAGTGATGTTGGACCAGATTTGGGAAATGCCTCTTAGTTTCATAAACTCATTTACATTGATGTTCTTGGTGAACTTCTGTCTGGACATATGTTTTGCAGTTAGCATGGTGAGCTCATATTTGGTTGAGCCTCATTGGATTGGTGCCAAGAATCTTCTGAGATATCTTCGAGGCACAATCTCTCATGGATTGAGATACACTGTCCGAAATATGAAACTGCATGATTATTCGAACGCTGACTGGGCAGGCAGTGTGGAGGAACACTAGAGAACTTCTCAGTGCTAGTTCTCTTTGGATTCTGCTTCGATATTGTGGATGAGCAGGAAGCATAAGTTGATTGTTATAAGCACCGCCGAGACCGGATACATAGCTACGAGTATGATCTCGTGTGAAGCTACATGGTTGAAGAAGATCTTAAGTGAGTTGTTTGTACACATGATGAATACCACTGTGATTCTCTGTGACAACCAGAGGGGGAATCCAATTATTGAGGAATCCTGTATTCAATGATTGCTCCAGCAGATAGACATCAGATACTGCCTTATCTGTGATATGGTAAGTCGATGAGCGAGGAGGCTCCATCACATTGAAATTGATGTACAAGTTGCAGACATTTTTTGTCAAAGCCCCGGGGAAAGGTCAAATTTGTAACTTTCCCGAACGACTTGGAGTCGTAGAGAGACCTTCTTATAAGGGTCCTGCATGTTGCATGCATTGAGCTTCGGGAGCTCTGGGGGGCTTGGGGTACTTACTGGAGCAACATACGACCACAAAGCGACTCACCCTCCCATGGTGGTGCGCTATGGAACATGATGATTCGTTCTCTTGTGGGCTTGGATGATTCATTCTCCGTGGCGATTGTGGAACAGGATGATTCGTTCTCCGTGGCGACTGTGGAATACGATGATTTGTTCTCCTGTGGGCCAGGATGATTCGTTCTCCGTGGCGACTGTGGAACAGGATGATTCATTCTCCTGTGGGTCAGGATGATTCATTCTCCGTGGCATCCACTGACAGGATGATTCGTTCTCCTGTCGAGGCATCCTACCCATGTAATCTGGGACTCATGGGAAGTACCTCTCATTTGATCAATGAGAAGGAAATGAGGATAGGGACCATAGTAGTTCTATCGATGGACGCATTGTTGTATCTACGTACTCCTTATGCTAGGATGACCTCCATTGATCTGGGATCAATGAAACTGATCTGGGATCAATATGAGTGGTTTGAGATACTCTCTTGTGATATTGATGGGATCAATGAAACCGATCTGGGATCAATGAAACCGATCTGGGATCAGTATGAGTGATTTGAGATGCTCTCTTGTGATATTGATCTAGGATCAATGAAACTGATTTGGGATCAGTATGAGTGGTTTGAGACACTCTCTTGTGATATTGATCTGGGATCAATAAAACTGACTTCGGGTCAGTAGCGAATGGTATGAGACATTCTCGATCAATTCTTCTTCTTCATGATTCCGCAGAGCAGAGTAGAGCAAAGCAAAGCAGAGTAGAGTAGAGCAGAGCTCAGCAAAGCAGAGCTCAGTAGATTAGAGCAGAGCAGAGCAGTGCAGGGCACTAATGGTAGAGATAGTACAGTCAGACATATGGATCAGTGGATGGAGTTCTCCCTAGTTGAGAGGGAGTGTTAAAATTGGCAACTAGGGCCAAAATCCATGTGGGTTATCTTATTTATGGCAGCTGATATTTTTCTTGGATCCCTCTCATTGAGAGGTGTAGGATTGATCTAAAGATCATCCGATTCCGATAAGTATTCATGGAGTTATGAATTTATTTGTGTTATAAGACAATTCGTCAAGGTCGGCCAGCAACAAAATAAACCCCACATGTGCTCAACATTTTAGTATAAATAGAGGTGGCCTTCAAGTCATTTCAACACACACTTGAGATCTCTTCCTCTCTCTACTTGTCTTTGGGTTTTAGTAGGAGGAGAGATCCTAAGGGATAACGCTGCCCTAATCCAGAGGGCAGAAAGTTGGAACTGTAGGAAAAGCCGAAAAAGCCGAAACTACCAGAAAAGCCAGAAAAGCCGGAACTGCAGGAAAAGTTGGAACTGCTGGAAAAGTCGGAACTGCCGGACAAGCCTGAAGCCGGAAAAGTTGGAAAAGCTGGAACTGCCGAAACTGCTAAAAAAGCCAGAACTGCCGGAATTGCAAGAAAAGACGGAACTATTGGAAAAGCCGGAAAATCCAGAAAAGTCGGGAAAGCCGGAACTGTCGAAAGAGCCAGAAAAGCCAGAACTGCCGAAAAAGCTGGAACTACCTAAAAAGCCGAAAAAGTCGGAACTTCCGGAAAATCCGGAACTTCCAGAACTACCGGGAACTACCGGAATAGCTGGAGCATCTTTCTCTGAAGGAGAGTAGCATGCAAGGGACAATTAACTAACATTGGGATAGTTGTATGGTACTTAGCAGCAAATACACCAAGCATGTAATGTTATAGCTAGCATGCAAGGGATAGCTAGCGTGCAACAACAAGCATGCTAAGGACAACAAGCAAGAAAGGGACAACAAGCAAGCAAGGTGCAACCAACACATAGGTCAGGATGGAAACATGGTGCAGCAATGGCACATAATGTAGTACAATGATGGGTACAGTCATGATTAATGAAGCATGATGAGATGCAACATAGTGAAGATGGGTGCAACATGGTGATGATGGGTGCAACATGGTGCAGTGCGGTGAAGTGCAACATGATGATGAAAAGCAACACAACGATAGGTGAAGGAGTCACCTTGGAGAATTAGTTGAAGCAACATGTCTTCAACTAATCTCATGTATCATATTCTTAGAGATGATCTATGCTCTTATCTAGATAAGTCAAAGTGTTGACTTCTGTTGTAAACGTACTATCTCTATCTCTCTCTCTGCTGAACTATTGAAGAACATATAAGAAGAATTGATCAAGGGTTTCCCCACATTGGGGTTTGTCCCTGGCTAGTGCCACATCGCGTGTCCTCTTGTCTTGGCTTGTCTTTTGCGATTTATATTTATGTTCTATATGCAGTTTACTTTAATGCTGATGTGATTGCTAATCTGGAAAAGATATTGAGCTAACTGTGAAAATTGAAATAAATTTCTCTAGCATAGAACATACCTAAAATTATCAGACTTCCATGGATAGTAAAGGAAATGAGCCACCAGTTAGAAAAGTAATAGTACTATCCTAAAGGGGGGCCCGGGGTAAAGAGAAATACTTGTTGTGTACCTACAAATTAGTCCACATAATAAACAAAAATGATGAAATCATAACAACATTCATTCAATAACATCCATAACCAAGCAACGAAATAGTTCATTTATTTAGCATGTAAATAAAGCAACATATATTGTACACATAACCAGAATAGTCCAACTATATACACAATACATGTATGAAGGAAGGTTGGCTCATTGAACTTCTGATTATAGGTGTAAGATCCCAAGGACATTGTTACATGAGTGAAATATTGTATCCAATAGTGGAAGACGAAGCCACAAATTGATTCTCTAAAGAATAGTCTATCTCCTATGTAGTACAAGAGAAACCAAGGTTAGGCTTCCAAAATCTTGGTCCCCAAAATCCCCTTGCTTGAGTTATGAGGACCTATTTATAAAAAATACAATGACCCTTGAGCTTCTCGTGATTCTTTGACTTCCATGACTATTCATATTCTAATATGGCTCATTACATTCCAGTGTGTGGCCATTCATATTTCACTTGTGTCCCTTGGATTTCATTACATATCATTTATTTCATGAGGCAATTTACACATCAGACGGTGGCCTAATAAGACAAAATTGCTAAAAGACAAAACTCATCAAATGGATAGATCGCGTGCTCCTTCATGGAGTTCATTTGTGATGTAAGTGTGCCATGCTCTGAACTCCTTTGCGATGGAGTTGATCTGGTTTGGAAAGTCTCCTTTTTAGCGCACCCTCACCTCCAATGCTTCTGACAGTATGTTCTTGGAGCTCAAATAGACATTATTCCACAACCATGAAAGCTTCATGTGTGCTTTGACTGGTGTAAAGGCATATTGCTGAATAACATCTTTGGTCACTTCCAAGCATTCCTGTTCTATTACCTGCTTGATTTGTTCAATGTAATCTCTGATCTCCTGAAAGATGACCTCCCTACCTTTAATTTCTTCAAGGGATCTGATGGCAAGCATCCAGTGCTTCTGTGTCATAGACTTAAAACCATTATGCAGTCAGTTATATGCAGCCATAATATTAACTGATTGTGCTTCTAAATGTGACTAATTTTGTAGGTGGAGTCTCAATTGCACTCTATCTATTTCTGTAGAGAGCTTATCCTTATTTTCCAAATGCTACGGGCATTTGGATATTTGGCAGCCCACTCCTACATTTAGTCAACGGCTCTAGTTGTTATCTTCAAGAGCTTCACCACTTCCTGTGCATTCTTTTGAATGCTAATGAGAGGAGCCATGACCTGTTGTATAAGTATCATCTCATCATATAGTCATGCCATGGTATCCTCCATTGGTCCCAATTCATCTAGCATGGTTGACTGCCATTCTGCGGTATTGGATTTCTGTGATAACAACCACTGATTCTCTGTTGTAAGATGCTCTACATGTTTCTTCGCCGCAACAAGTTCTCTTCTCACCCTGAAATTGTCATTTAGAAAATACCTTGAGTTATCCTATGTTGTAGTGAATGCAACATTTGTTGCCATAACTGCCCTCAGATTTCTTCTAGTGTTGGAGGTGATCACCTTTTCTGTCGCTATTGAGACTGGGTTCTGAGGATCATTGGGAAAGTACCTATGCCTTTGTTTCATGATCATCTTATTTAGTTGATCAAATGTTACACTGCAAACATTTGTGACTCTGTCTTCTGGTGGAGGTGTAATCCCCATCTCTCCAGATGGAAGATGTCCTCATATGAGTGGTTTTTCACCTAGAGTACTAGGCTCATCGTCCATGGGCAGGATGTTGTCTCCTTCCTCATACTTATCCTCATCCAATTCATTAGTCAATTGTTCTTGTTCCAACCTCTACACTACTTCCTCCTCCTGAGACTGCATCTATTGTCCTTCCTTTATCTGTCTCCTCTCTTCTTCTTCTACTAATTACTTCTCAAGCAACTCATCCTACTTATTGCTATCCTCCTCTTATCCTTCTGCTTCTTCTTCTCCTTCTCTCCTCTCTGGTTTTGTTTTTGTATCTCCTATATTTAAAGGATCAAATTTCCATTTTTTATTGCTCTCGACTGATGAGTACCTGGGAGCTAACTTCTTTACTTAAGGCGTTGTTTCCTCCTCCTCCTATTCTTGCTCCTGCAAGTCTTGTGCTGGTGCATCATGAGGTGAAATAGTGTTCATGGCTTGATGTGTATTCATTATGGAATTTTACCATTTCTTTATCTTTTCATCCGCTGGTCAGCATATTAATGAATACCTTGTATTATACCCGATCCTTTCATAATCTTTCATGATAATTCACATAGGATCATATGCATGGAAATATTTGGTGGTGAAGTGTAGGTGGTTCAACTCTCCAGTTTTAGATGCCAATGTCCAGTTACTCTTTAATTCATATAATCTGATCCTTAATGGAAACATGGGCCAAGGGGCTTTCTTCCTCCTATGAAGGGTTCCTGACAGTCCCTTGTCTAGCTAATTTTCTACCTCTTGCATGACTGCCTTGTTTGTCGCATATTGCGGCATAAGATGAGGGGTTGTTTGAAATATGAAGCATATGATGTAAGTTCCCTCAGGAACTGCAAACCAATCTATAATATATTGAAGAGACTCCTTCACTTGATCTACCATGCATGGCTGTTAAGATATGGTATGTTCTATGCTTATAACAGTTTACTTCTTTTTCTAATTATATTCCATAGATTGGCAATCACATGTTCATAAAGTAAAGTGTAGATAGAACATTAAACGATTGACAGAAAACAAGCCAAGACAAGAGACACAAGATGTGGTGGCTAGCCAGGGGCAAACCCCACAATGTGTGGGGAAACCCTTTGATCAAATCTTCTTTTATCCAATAATTCAGCAGAGAGAAATAGTACAATAAATCTGATTTATATCAGCAGTAGCAAACCCTAGATCAGCAACATCAGCATTAGCTACTTCATCACAAACTAGGGCAGACGATATCTCACAAATCGACCGTCGGATCGACTTGATTCCACCACCAAAAGTTGTGGCTTCCAGAGGAGGTTCAGATGAACCTACAACACAGTTCAGATGAGGAGATCTTCTAGTCCACGCAGGTCAAACTTCACTTCTGCAGTTGCAGCTTTAGTTTTAGCAGCTTCCTTCAAACTAGGGCAGTCAATATCTTGCAAATCGTCCATTGGATTGACTTGATTCCACCACCAAAAGTTGCGGCTTTCAGAGGAGGTTCAGATGAAACTACAATCCAGTTCATATGAGGAGATATTCTAGTCTACGCAGGTCAAACTTTACTTCTGCAGTTGCAACTTTAGTTTCAACAGCTTCCGGCTTCACATGTGTGAGGGAGAGACCCTTTTCTGCGCAGTAGAGAAGAGACTCTTTTCTATGCAGTAGAGAAAAGACTCTTTTCTGCGCAGTAGAGAGAGAGAGATGTGATGAGTTGAGTGAGTGCAAATGAGGAAAAGTCCTCTTGTATTTATACACAACTGATGATGTTTGAATAGATGCGACTGTTGGGCTTCTGAGCCTACATAAATTGTCGGTTGACTTGATAATAATTCCATAATCAAAATAAATTCATATCTCCATAAATACTTATCGGAATCGGATGATCTTTATATCAATCCTACACCTCTAAAAGAGAGGAATCTAACAAAAATATTATCAACCATGAATAAGATGACCCACATGAAGTTTTTCCCTAGTTGCCAATTTTAACACTCCCTCTCAACTAGGGAGAACTTCATTTGCAATCTGTTTATCGGTCGTTACTATTCATCCATCAAATGCACTACCCTGCACAGCCTGACCCTTGCCCTGCTCTGCTCTATTCTTCCTGTTCTGCTTTGTCTTGTTCTGCCCTGTACTGATCTGTACAGCTCTGCTATGTTATGCGCTGCTATGCTTTTGTCTAAATTATGAAGAAGAAGAAATGATCGACGATGTATCATACTGACTCAAAGTCAGCCTCAAAGTATGTACCACTGGTCGCAGACCTGTCTCAACCAACCTGAAGTCAGCGTCATAGTGAGTACAAATCCACTGGTCCCAGACCAGTATCATCCTCCACTGACTCAAAGTCAGTCTTAGAGTGCGTACCACTGGTCCCAGACCAGTCTCAACCGACCCGAAGTCAGCTTCATAGTAAGTACCACTCCTACCACTGGTCCCAGACCAGTATTGCAGTCTCAGAGAGTGTACCATTGGTCCCAGACCATTCTCAACCGACCCGAAGTCAGCGTCATAGTATGTACCACTCTCACTGGTCCTAGACCAAACAATGTAAACTTTGAAAAGGGAACTATAAACTCAAAATGGGAACTCTGGCCAAAAAACCCCAAAAAAAACATCAAAAACAGTGCTAAAAACGAAAAGTGTGTATACTGGAACGATGTTTTTATTTTTTAGGCGTCAATTTTGAACATGTTTTAAAAATGGCAGTGAATACGAAATTTACTATGAAATTTTCATGCAAAATATAGCTTCAAAATGAAAGTAATGATACTGGAACAATGATTTTTTTTTTAGGGTCAATTTTCAAATTTTTTAAAAAATGATAATAAAACCAAATTTTAATGTCTCAAACAAAGTTGTTTATGAGGAAAAAACACATTAATGTTTTTGGTAGAATATCATCTTTTTTTCCTAAGTATAAATTTAATATGTTTTCAACCATAACATGCTAGATACAAAAGAAATTGAAATTTTTTCAACTATAAAATTAAAAAACCATGACATTATGAACAAATTACATCACTAAATGAATTCAAAAGTCATTATTTGTATACTGAATAAAACATACATTATATCTCTAATTTAATATTGCATTGGAGATATTTAAACAATAAAATTTATCATAATTAAGACATATAATCCAACAACATAAAAATGCTTCATAACTTCTCATTTAGCACCATATGGAAAACATTAATTTTATTTGAAGATACGATGCATACATCAGTTTTTTTTTTCCAAAGGAAAAAACGAAACTTTTTATTAAGACAATAAAAAGTTTACATTGCACATGCTGACGCATCTCTGTTCATCCTGTGTGACTATTTTGTCTGTTTTACAAAAATTTTTGCTGCCTTTTGCTTGAGACCAGTTTCCCTTAATATGCAAAACTGTCCCTGATTCATCTTCTTTTCTTGTTTTGTCCGGAACTAAGGTTCCTTTTGACTACAAAACTTGAAAAACTAAAGACTGTCCAAAACGACTGTCCAACAAAACCGGGTCTCCTCAACAGAGAGGAAAACAACCCGTTACATAAACATACGAGTTATATATAATTGTCATATTGCCGTAGCTTAAAGAGTCTAAATATTTTGCATATGAGAGAAAAAAGTTTAGATTTTGATATGAAAAGGAAAGACAAAAAAGAGCTGCCAGAAGTTCAAAAAAATTGATCATGAGGAGGCTGTTCGGTCCTTCTGATTTGTCCTTGATTATCCTCTAAGATTTTCCAGCTGCCCAAAACCTGCTGTAGACCGTCTTTAGAAAGCTTGTCCGCTGTATCATTCCTTTCCCTGAAAATGTGACATAGAGAGAAGCTGTTAAAATATGATTTTAATATCTGAATTTCCTCCAGGATTTGTTTTAAGACTTGATTACTGCATGTGCTTTGACCGTTTACCCATCTGATCACATTTTGGGAATCTCCGAAGATCTGAATTGTGAGAGTGTGCCTTTGAATAAGCCAGCATAGAAGGAATTTCAGGGCGAGCATTTCTGCATAGTTGTTTGAACCTGTTCCTAAACCTACAGAAGCTTTAAGAATGTGAGTTGAGTTTTCGTAAATGACTAAGCCTGCTCCTGCTTTATTGTTCTGAGATGCTCCATCGAAGAAAGCCCAAGGGATTCCTTCTGTTATATGAACTTCTGGGACGCTTCTTTGGGGATGGGTTTCCTTAGGTTCTGGGATACTGGAATAGATTGAAATGCTTTGGATTGCTGTGATGGTCACTGGGGTTTCTTTGTCCTGGAAGATGCTCCTGTTCCTAGCTATCCATACCCCCCAGCTGATGATTAAAGGAAGATTGCGCATGTTCCCATTTGGAAATGAATGCCACCACTTCTTCCATGCTTCTTGCATATTTTCACCTTCCCATTCTAGCTTTTTGTTCAGGATATTTCCTGCCTCTCCCCAAATCTTAAGAGTTTCTGGGCACTTTAGGAAGAGGTGATTTATGGATTCAGCTTCCAGTTTGCATAAAGTGCATCTCCCTGGCCCGTACATAAATCTGGACTGCAGAATGTCCCAAGTTGGGATTTTACTTTTTAGAATGCACCAGAAAAGGATTTTTGACTTTGGAGGGCTTTTAAGTTTCCATAGCTGTTTCGACCACCATTCCGGATCTCCCCATCCTTTCCTGGACATGAGGAATTTGTAGCCACTCTTTGGTGCATATTCCCCCGAGTCTGCATGCGCCCATATTAACTCATCCTGCCTGTCGTTCAGCCTTACATTGGATCTGGAAAGTTCCTGGATAAAAGCTCTCCATTCGTTCCACCATCTATGCTCTAGCTCTAAGTCTTCTTCACTCTTCCATGCTTGTCCCCAAATGGTTGAAAAACCCGGCTTTTCCACTTGACTTAAGAAGAGAATACCTTTTTCTTCTAATTGCTGAACTAGGCCAGGAGGGAGGACATAGTTTTCGTTGCATCCTACCCAAGGATCCTTCCCTATCTTTACCTTTTCTCCATTCCCAACCTTCCATGCAAGACCTTGCTCTATCACCTTGAAAGACTCCACTGTTGCTTTCCATATTACAGAGACGTTCTTTTGGATCTTGACTGGGTTCCTGATCCACTCTTCCAATGGAGATGGGTCAATATATTTTCTTTTTACCGTTCTTGTCCAGAGATTTTCCATCTTAATTAGTCTCCACCCTGATTTGGCTGCCAGTGAGAGTCTGAAGTCAGGGAGGCTTTTTATCCCCCAACCTCCCCAGTCTTTTGGCCTCGCCACTTTCTCCCAGGCAACCCAAGGAAGAACCGTGTTTTCTTTTGATCCTGCCCATAAAAATCTGCTGCAGATTCTCCTTATTTTCTCCAATACTCCTTTTGGCACCCATGTTAAAGCTGCCCAGAAAACTGGTATGGCTAGTAACACAGATTTTATTAGTGTCAATCTCCCTGCTCTGGATAGCCATTTGAAACTCCAGTGGTTGATTTTTGCTTCAATCTTTGCAATTAACCAAGACCAGTCCTCTTTCCTGTATGCATTCGGCTTCAACCAGAATCCTAAATACTTAAACGGGGAATCCATGTTGCACATTCCATAAGGGAAAAGAGAGTTGAGCTGAGCTTTTTCTTGTCTGTTTAGGCCTTCCTCTATAATCTGAGATTTCCTGGGATTAATCTGCATTCCAGTAGCTTTCAGAAAAAGGTCAAAGATGTTTTTTAATTCCTTAAGTTCATTTGTGGCACCATTTGTAAAAACCAAAATGTCGTCTACAAAGAGAAGGTGAGATATGAACAAATTTACTGCTGCCTCTATACCTTTTACCTTACCTTCCCTTTTGGATTTTTGAATCAGCTGGCTTAAGCCTTCAGCAACTAAGAGAAATAACAAAGGGGACAGAGGGCATCCTTGCCTCAACCCTCTCTGTCCTTTAAAGAAGGGGGTGGCTGCGCCATTTATGAGGATTGCATAGCTGACATCTGTGATACACCCCATGATCCATCTGATAAAGTCCACTTTGAATCCTAGGTGCGTTAAAAGCAGACGAATATATGTCCAATTTATCCTGTCGTATGCTTTTGATAAGTCTATTTTGATTACTGCACCCTTCTTATTTTTCATCTTTACACTATGTAGAACCTCCTGTGCCACCCCAATTGCTTCATGTATTTGCCTTCCGTTCAAGAACCCAAATTGTTCAGGTGAGATATGCCTTGATAGGATTGGTTTGATTCTGAGTGCTATCACTTTTGCAATTATTTTATAAATACTGTTGCATAAAGAGATAGGTCTGAAATCCTCAAAAGATTCCGGGGCTTCCTTTTTTGGAATGAGAGCTATGAAGGTTGCATTGAAAGGACTGTAGATTTCTCCCTTCTTCCTTGACTCCTCTACGACTTCTGTGATTTCTTCTCCTATCTGCTCAAAAAAATGTAGAAAGATCTCTACTGTCCAACCATCCGGACCGGGGCTCTTCTCTTTTGCCATAGATTTGATAACACTTTCCACCTCCTCCTTCGTAACAGGGTCCATTAAATGGTCCGCTTCTTCCTCCTCCACGTATCTATGGAAGCACTGCGCTGTTTGGATGACTTCCGCAATGGTGATCTCACCATTGTCTTTAAATAAGGATTGGAAGTGATTCACCCCAAGAGCTGATAGGGCTTCAAAAGTTTTAGCCTCCCCTCCTTCTTCATTTTTTAAGTTCCAGATGGTATTTGCACTCTTCCTCCCTTTTGCATAGTTATGGAAGAAACTTGTGTTATCATCCCCTGCTTTGAGCCAGATTGCTCTACTCTTGAGTCTCCATTCCTCCTCCTTTGCCAGCAGGATTTGATTCTTGTGCTTCTCCAGGGCTAAAATTTTCTCTTTAGATTCCTGTGTCACATAGCCATCCGCCTCTATGCTTTCAAGCTTTTGGAGTTCCTCGTTTATCCTAGATATTTCCTCAGTCTGCTTTGCTTTTCTGTCCTTTGCCCATAAAATTGTTGCCTTCTTCAGTCTTTTGAGATTTTCCATGAATAAGAATCCTTTATTCTCTTGTGAACCTCTGTCAGGATGTGACCAAGTTTCTTTGAATAGTTTATTGAAAGATTCTTCTTGTAGCCAGGAAGCATTGAATTTGAAAGGGGCAGGTGGTTTTGGGGGAACTTTGGAGAGCTCAAGGTAGATAGGGAAGTGATCCGATGGACCCCCTTCTTCAACCCATTGCCTGAATAAAGGAATCATAGCAGATAAGTCCTCATTGAGTAAGAAGCGGTCTAGTCTCTTCGCCACCCTTGCTTCTCCTACTCTTCTATTCCTCCAAGTCGGCTTTAGCTTGATGAGGTTGGCTTCTATCAGATTATTTGAGACTAATAGATTCTGGAAAAAATCTGTTTGCGGATCCTCTCTTGCAGCTGGACCCCAAGCTTCCGCTCTTCCTAATGAGAAATTTAGATCACCACCCAACACCATATAATTATTCTTCAAAAGCGAGTTCTCCATCAACCCATTCCAGAATGGTATCCTTCCCTGGCAAGGACCATATATATTTAGGATAGTTAGAGGAAAATCGAATTCTGTAGTCTGACATTCTAGTCCCATCACCTGCTTCATTCCCCATTGGTTCCTGAGCTTAATTCTCCCTTCTCTGTATCCTACAGCCAATCCTCCTGAGTGGCCATCTGAGTCCAAGGCTGTAAATTTCCACCCTGGAAGAAGAGCGTTTAGCATTGTTTCGATTTCCTCCCCGTTCCCCAGAGTCTCCTGAAGAAGGAGGACATCCGCCTTGGAGTTCATAACTATCTCCCTAAGAGCCAGTTTTTTAGGTTTACTGGCTAAACCCCTACAGTTCCATGAGGTTATGATCATTTTAGGGCAGGGTCGGGGCTTTGCACTGCTCTAAGTGCCCCTGTGATAGATTGTTGCTTCCCGTCTGCCACATCGAATTTTGCCTTGACTTGGGCCATAGATAGATTGGATTTCCTACCCCTTTTTTTCCTGGGCTGACTCTGAGGGATGGATGGTTCGATGCCCCCCATCGATGACATAGGGACAGGTTTATTGTCCAGAGAGCGGAGGTTATAGGGGCATATAGGTTGTTGGGCCTGAGAGGAAGGTTCAGGGCAGCACCCGTCACAATTCAGATCTAGGGAGGGGATAGCGGCTGAAATGATTTCAATACAATTTTCCAAATTACCTTCGTCCAAATTTGCATTTTTAACATTTTTTCCAGAAAGGGAGATTTTAGTGAGAGGATCATGGGCCAAACATTCATCCAAGCATTCATCTTTATTTTCTATATTAAAAAAAGGAGAATGATTTGGATCCAGGCTCGTACCCTTTGGATCCTCGGCTGGCCTTGGGGTTGAGCTCGGAGGTGCATCTTCAGGGTTCTCCTTTGCGATCCCGGGTTCCGTTCCTTCTTCTGCCAGTTTCCTCGGAGATTCCTGAAGATCTGCTCTCTGGTATTGCCTCCCCTGCTGCGGGTCTAAATCCATTATTTCATCTTCCTGATCGTCTGAGATCTCCTTGTTTTTTCGAAACTGGAAGTGCCTATTGTCTTTTTCCGGCCTCGCCCTCATTCTCTGGAACCTCCTCCACCACCTGCCTAAAGGGCATTCCTTAGCCAAGTGCCCGTACTCATGGCATCTATGGCAACGAAAAGGCAGAAATTCGTAATCCAAGATTTGTTCAAAGACATATTCTTTATATTGTAGATTTATCTTCTCTGCCAGTCCTCCGCTTGGATTAAGACTTACAAGAATCCGTGCCATTGCTATGTTGTGTGTTTCCTGGAAAGACATGTCTGCCTCCAAGTAAGTGCCCAATCTATTCCCGATCGCCTTGAAGACCGACTCGACCCAGAGGAACGATGGTAACCCTGGTGCTCTTACCCAAACCGGGAAAACATCAGCTTTTTCATGGGCTGCATCGAACAGAGGGCTCCATTTTTTGAACAGCACCGGGATGTTTTCGAGTGTCCAATTCCTCTTCAGCACCCACTCTGCTGCCCCTTTGTTTTTGAAATGCACCGAGAACCAACCTTTTGCTAAAGTCAAGACCCTGAAGTCTCTGATTAGGTCAGTTTGCCAGTTCTGCTTCCCCCAGGATTGAATGAAATCGGATGAGAATTTCTTGCCCCTTGCTCTGCCGACCAGGGTGCATTCTGCTACCTCCAGCGCCTCTTCAATTTGCACATCCATGCCCAACACCAGGTTCCCTTCTACCCCTTGGGATTTTATCAGTCTCTGCTTTTTCCTTTGCCCCCCTGTGTTTTTTGTTCCTCTGGCGGTGTCTCTTAATCCCTCATTCTCCTCCTGCCCTCTTTGGGATCCCGGTTCGGTGGACAGGGGCAGGGATCTTGACTCCGGAGTGACCTCTTTCGAAGTGTTTAACGAAAAATTTAGGGACTCAAGGAGAGATTGATTTATTACCTGAAAACCCTGATCTGCTCGATTGTCTTCCCCCCTTGAATCCTGGTAGTCTTCAGGACCCTGATCCTTCCACCCGATTTCCTTTGGGCTATTTATGCTCTTTGCAATGGAAACCCTTGTGACTGTTGCAGTCCTTCCCGCATCGCCTTCAGGACTTTGCCCTAGCTTCGACCCGAGATTGACTATGTCTTCTAAACCGCCGGAGAGGATCGGACCTGCAAACCCGAGTTTCCCCTTGCTGCCGAGATGTGGATTGAGAAGACCTGCATGTGGGTCTTCCTTGCTCAACCTTTGAATCTGTTGCAAGTGCTTACCCCCCTGTTGCACCACTGTCGTTCCTTCCAACTCCTTGGGCGAATTTGTGAGGGTTTGGGTCGGTCTTTTTGCTTCCGGAAAAAACGGAGGAGAAACTAGGGCTTCCACCGTTCCAAAATAACGCTCTATGTTCTGAGCAGTTGGATCTTTCCCCCAAACGGAGAGGATGTCCTCCATAGCTGGGTCTAAGTCAATGCCCTCGTCTGAATTAACCATGGTTACTTTCGCTGGTCACAGGTTGCTTGTCGGCTTATCGAAAACAGGGGAAGCGCTGTCCGTTGTTCCTGATCCCTTTTCCCCTGTGGTAAATTGCCTTCAAGTTTTACTGTTTACTGAGCCCTCCAGTTGTCTTTTGCATGGCGTCCGAAACCTCCACCTGCCGTCCTCCTGACGCTCTTTTACCGGTGCGGACGGACGACCGCTACCTCCTTCCCTTCCATAGCTGATGGGCCCTATGCCTTGGCCCTACGGCCCTAGATCCAGCTCTGCGCCAGCTGCCAAACCCTCCCTGCTCACCATCGTCCATTTTGAAACATCCTTATCCTCTTCTCTTTCTCCACGATGCATACATCAGTTATATAAACTGTCTTAAACAATTATTCAAAATCACTCATATTTTCTTGCACACCATCAGAATTCACATCTTTAGATGAGTGACTGGATGCTGACGAAGATGTTCCATATTCTTCTCTTTCATCAACTAGTGCCCCATCTGAGTCCACATGCATGCCCAACATTCCAGGTTTCAAAATTCTTCTAGATCTACGACTGGTTTCAGCAGACTCCCATGTCAACACTGTTCCTTCTGGTAACAACCTTTTCAAAATCTCTATCATCTTGAAGCGAAGAGTTCCTCTCTTTGTTAAATTGAAGTCATAAACAAGTATGTCAACATCCTCCAATTGTAATATGTCTGTGCAGCGGCGATTTATATTTGTACCCTTTCTTTTTCTTTTTTCGCCATTTTTTTTGTCAACTATCATCTTTGGCTTATCCACACCATTGAATGGGTGTGTATTTGTGGCATACCAATGTACTTCAACACTTGTAACATCCTCATTTTCTGTAAAGACCTTTATAACTTTAGCAACCCAAAATGGATAGCCATTTGGATCTCCATCTGCTAGCACTGCAATCATGCAACCCTCCTTAATATCCTGTACTGAACCCCTATAAAGGTCTTCCATGGCTTCACGTTGTGCACGAGATCTTTTGGAACCAATATACATCTCTCTTTCCGTTGCCTGTGAAGAATTAATAATACCTTGACTTTGTTGCTGTTCAACAATGTTTACTTCCTCATGTTCATTCGACACATTTTGTGGCCAAATAAATGAATTTTTCAAAGGTATATCTCCATTTGTTGTTGTTGAAATGATATCACTTTGATTATTGAAAAATGACTCCCACCAAACTGAATCAACAATGTCAAAGTACTCATATGTATATCTAATACATTTTTTAATTTCTTCCAGGCAATCAGAATAATTTATATCTCTATTCTGTCTGCGTGCATTCTGAACTTCACCAACTGATTGTAATAACAATATTTTTGATGCAAATATTGGACGATCTGGAATGAACTTCAAAAATTGCAAACCTGATGACGGTGCCCATTTTGTAGTAGTTGAAAACTTCTTGCCCCATATTAGTGTTTTCCCATCAATTTTTTGATACGAAATTGATGTTGGAAGCTAATGTCATTAAGTTGTTCAATGCATTTCCCCTCACCATATGATCCCAGAATAAACCTTTGCATGTCGATAGTTTCTTCCAACACATCAAAAGTAGGCTCTGGCATGTATGATTTCTTAATACATTCAATTAGTGATGGCAAGCTCCCAACTTCCTTCCTCCTCAATGTGACTAACGACTGAACATCTGATCAATATGGTCATGAGTGTGCCCAACAAGAAGGAAACCAACCTTTACCTTTTGAAAAATTCTCAATTCAACAAGCATGTTCAGATATCCAAAAACAACTTGATTTTTGTTTTCACGGCAAGTGTTGTCCAATTGTAGATACAAAACTTCAGGAAGATTACCAGACCAATGAGAAATCACATCATGAATTATGGTTATGGTCAGATTTGCATCATTATGAATATTTGGAGCTATGAAGTACACCCTTGGCAACATTTTCCCATTGAAGACCATACAACTGACCAAGTGAAACTGAATAAAATTTTCCTCTTGTAAATTTTTGGGTGTGCGAACAAAATGTGGTAAAAGTGTTTTCTTCTGGTCCATACCATCAATTATCAAACCCAAATATTTATTCGGATTATCATAACACTTCTTTCGATGCTTGTACAACTTCTTCCTTTCATTTGTTTGTTGTTCGCGATGCTCCTGAAGTTCTTTGACAATTAAATCTACAAAACATAAAAGAAATTCATTAAGAAATATGTTTTCATAGTTGATGACTATACAATTTTAAAAGTTAAATTTATGAACGCTTACCTCTTTCTGAGCCTTCACATTTGTCCCTTTTGATTTAAGATAAGCACATGTACTGCAAATCCCCATCCTTGTCTTCTTAGGAATACGGACATTATTGAATTCTTTCTTCCATATCTTCACAAAATATTGATATGTAATAAATTGGCCATGTCCCTCAGCACCTTCTGCATATTCTTTGTATAAGTTGTAGATTTCTCGTCTTGAAAAATTATCTGGAATATGTATTGTCTCTCTATTTGGCATACACTCTCCATGCTTTGAAAAGAAATCTTTCATCCATGCCATTGCAGTATTTGATAATGGCCCAAACTGTCTTTTATGATGTACTTCTGAATAAAATGTGGGATCCTTTTCCAAATTTTCTTGAATTCTCGAGAGACGAAAATTCCCAATCGAATGAAACATTTTGAAAGCTTTTCTACACAATAATAAATTCCTAATATGATAATCATAACCTGACAATGTAGATTGCATGTAGCCAACTAAAGATGAATTTTGCATGCTTTTATTCATTGACAAATATCTCTTCCTGCTTTCTAATGCAAATGTGAAATCCATATGTTTCAAGCAATTTTTTTGGCAACATTCAGTTGAAATGAGAGCACTGATAGAACTTCTTCTCGTCAGATATTTTGCTCTACCCCTTGTATAACTAGAACAACTTGCATTGATACGAAAAGGTCGGCTCTGTTACACTAAAAAATGTCACCTTGGCTATTTACAGTTAGTATGGCTCTATCAACAGTCATGCTATCCTCCTGGGCAAGTCTTATGCCTCTGCTCTCCATGTCAAACTCCAAAAAGAGAGAAAGTCTTTGTAAATGTGTTTATCTCTGGGTACGCAGATTCTCTCGGCCTTACCTGCGTATACGCACCTAATGTTCACAAAAACTGCGTACTTGTACGCTTTGTATGTAAAGGGGCAGGTGCGTACCCCTGTAAAGGTCAAAAGGCGCGAGTTTCATCTTTAAAAAGTTACTTGTGGTCACTTATAGAGCATTCTAGAAGGTTGTTCGACGTGTATTGAGCGCCTCCAGATGGTTCATGTACCCCTATCAAAGAGGAACTTATCCCATCAATAAGGGAGCTATCCCATCCAAAGAGGGGATTATCCCATTGATGGTGGACCTGATTAACTTCCTCTTGAGCACTATAAATACAGGCATTGGGCCAGGAGGAGGGGAGGTTGGAAGCTAAACATTTCTAAGGGTAGATGCTGCTGGAATTAGGACTCCCATTTAGAGGCTTGTGAGGAGAGATTACCATCTTTGCTTGTTCTATTTGGAAGTGGGTGAGCTTTGTCAAAGTAAAGGAGAACTCTTGATGGACCCTGGAAGGGACTTGCACAACACCAAGGCTCAGGTTGTAATTGTTCCTTTTGTTTCCTATTAATGCAAATGAGTCCATTCTTCTCAATAACTTGTTATTTATGAGTTGTTTCATGTACTCCTTGGTCTATGTGTTAAATATGTTTTATTTTATGAGATTATCAAGTGCTATTTAATCGTTTGATTGTTAGTGAATGCAGGTTTCGAAGTGAAGGAGGAGCTCATCCGGATCAGCGAGGCTGGACTGCTACAACAGCGTTGGACTACAGGTAGGATCTAAACACTTGATTTCTTATATAGTAAATGCATTTTTAGAGAAGGATTGCTCTTGTTTGTCTTGTTTGTCACTAGAGAGTCTTAGGCTCCTAGGGAGGTTGGTTGTGTCCGCACTATCGACTCTTTTCGCCTGACAAAATGGCGACTCCACTAGGGAATCCATTGATGAGAAAGTTTTTTCCTTTGTATGCAACTTTGATCTGAGAAAAGTCATTTATTTTCTGGTTTTTGGCTCTGTGACTTTGTATTTGGGTGGGTTAGCTTAGGGTTAGATTGAATTTAGTTTTTCTTGGTTTTTTCAGTAGTACGCACCCTCTGAGTATTGCACAGTGCGTACCTGTACGCACTGTTGCTGTGTGTACAGAGCGGGCCCGCACCTGTCTTAACAGGTTGCCTGCGTACCCTGCTAAAAATTAAGAAATTTCCATTTTTTACATTTTTCCTCTTAGATTTTGCTTTTTCTTAGTTTTTACTGCCCAGATCCATTAGTCTCTTGTCAAAGATCTTCACCTGAACTTGTTTCGATAGCATTGAGTGTTTTAGTGGATTTCATAGAAGTTTAAGCCCTAGGGTTTGATTTTTGAGTAGGTCCTGTAGTGACTTTGGCGGTAGAAGTTGTCAAGCCTTAGATCTCTCTGGTTTTGTCAGCCTTCTTAGGAGTCGGACCTGTCATAAAGTCTACCTGTGAGAGCAACTTACCTTTGAGTTATCTCTTTGGCGAATTTCGAAGTGCTTGTTGATTAAGTATTGAATTCCATTTTACAAAAAGAACAAAAAGATTTGAGTTTTGTTTTGACTGGTCTTTTGATTATGCATTAGCTGGTCCTTGACTTGATTGTGGTCAAGTAAAACAACCTAGAATCATCCTTGTAGGCTTTTGCCTCGTTAGGTTTGCTTTAGAGTAAATTTCTTTTTGATTTGCTTGTGAGTCAATTTTTTCATAGCTTTTATAGATTTTGAGATTGATTTTCGTTAAAATAGATTTTGATGTTTTATTAAATAAGAAAATACAAAAACATCTCCTTTGAAAAGTTTTGTTTCAAGTAGCTTTGAAGTATTTTGAAAGAAAAAGAATTTTTCGTGCACGTAAGGAGTGGTCATGTTTGTATGCTTGGAAAGATAAAGAGAATTGTTTCTTTGATTGTCTTTACTAAGAAAGTTGTTTTCCATAAAATTTGCATTTTCCAACTCTCTTAGTTAGGAGTTTCATTGAAAGAGAAAAGTAGCGTAAATCATCTTAGGTGCATCTTTGTAGTGGTTTGAGTCGAGTCTACACACCATTGGTTTCATTTCCGCTACCTTTTGTCTTTAAGAAAAACCATAAAATTAACGCTTAAAGTAAAATCAACTTAGTAACTTTTATTTACTAGGGCTCTGAAACACCAATTTAGATCAGGCTAGTGTCTTGGAGTAGGAGAGTAATTAACTCTCCAAGACAACAAAACCAAACAAGTAGCTTATCTTGTGATAGAATAAATCCAATTGTCTCATTTGTACTCTGGGAAAGCTCCTCTTAAAGGAGAAGCACGAGCTCGTGTCCGAACCAGTGAGGGGATCAATCCTCCCTCGTTGGGAACGACGCCAGACACGCACGTATTACAAACGGTAAACCTCGGATTAACCATTGTCGAGGAGTGAGGGGTCACTTGTCGGTAAACCTTGGATTATTGTCAAGGAACCGGCAAGGGGATTGAGCTTGATACTCTGCCCTTGCGTGCTGTCGGAGTGTAGACTGTTCCCCCAGGTGCATTTGTTGCGGTTGGTAACCTTAGTGACCATTATCTTTAGGATTCTACCGAGGTGACGGTGGAGGGAAGATCCCACTGTACCTGGAGCAGACGTCGGCTAGACTCACTTGGATTTTCCGGGGGGTTCACTTCACTCGAGACGGTTAAAGTGGAGGAACTTGTGCCGGTCTATTCATTAAGCAGGTTGCCGGGGTAACTGTTCCACCCGCCACTTCTGTACTGAATCCGGCAATGTTGGGTTTCATCTCCAACTAGCGTTTTCGGTCTGGAAGGCTACTGTTTGTGCTTGGTTTGACGCCCTAGATTCTTTAGGCGTGTGATTCAAATTTGTTTGGTTCTTTAGCGACTTTAGGTGGTTTGATTTGAGATTTTACTTTGTTTTCGTGTGTAGTGGTTAAAAGTTTTTAGCTGTGGCGGAATTACCGAGACAGTCCCGTAGACTTCGGGGCAAGTCACCTGAGATTGTTACCGGAATAGATTTGTTGAGGAAACTCCGTAGATCGCGGGGTGGATCTCCTGAAGACGTCCCGGGTCAGTACGAAGGATTGAAGGTCCTTGTAACTCCTCCTAGTGGCAGTAGAGTAGGTTCACCTGAAGAAGGAGAATCTTCCTTGGTAGTCCATCCAGATTACCAAATTCTAGAGACAGGTTATAATCCCGAAGCTGTTACAGTTTCTGAGCTTGCTGGTAGTTTTTCGTCTACTAGTGATATAGGCGAAGAACCTGAAATATCTGAACCTGTTACTCCAACTTCTAGTGTTCCGGATTCACCAAGAGTAGAACGAGTTATCACCGAAAATCTTCCTACTGGTTTGATTGCTATTGAAGAACTTGCTCCAGAGGAAGAAATAGGCGTCTCTAACCTTGAAGATCAACTTACTATTGAGCTCAGGGAGCGTGAATCTATCTTTTACAGTCCTCCTAGAAGTACTACTTGGTACCTTTCGTTAACCAATTATTTAGACAACTCAGGGATAGGTTTTTCTACACCTCGTACTCCTTTTCCACCTGGAGGTATTTATACTCCTGTAAATATGTCTGGTCAGTCGTCCGTGTTCACTCAATCTCCTGAATCTTTCTTACACGGCGGTCCTTCTGTTCCCACCGGGTATCAGTCACTTTCTGGTATCTTTGCGGGGGCATCTCCTCAACCCGTCGATCATGGGTTATTAGCTGGAAACAATGGTAATAAACCGTTGGGTGTAGGGGACATTTACATGATGTCAGGTTCAGTTCCCGTTTCTCAACCTCAAGGTGGTCAATTGCCGCCTGGGGGGCAGCCTCAGTTAACGCCTGGGGGGCAACCTCAAGGTACACAAATTGTGTCTGGGGGGCAGCCTCAAAGTCAGTATGTACCTATGGTGCAATACATGCCTCAAGGTCAACCCCAGCCTCAATATGTACCCCAAGGTCAACCTCAGTATCAATATTTACCTCAAGGGTATCAACCCCAAGGGTATCAACCTCAAGGGTATCAACCCCAAGGTCAAGGTCAACCCCAGTATCCGTATTTACCCCAAGGTTATCAACCTCAAGGTCAATACTCGAGCCAAGGTTATCAACCACCTCAAGGTCAGTCATATGTTCAAGGTATGGGAACTGTGCCTTTCAGTTATCAATCCTATCCTCAATCCGGTTATGGATCTCAGTATTCTCAACCTGTTACGGGTCAATACCCCGGAATGATAGTGTGGGATCCATCACAGGGTCAGCAGGTGTTGCAACCAAGTATACAGTTGGTACCTCAAGCTGGACAACCCATAGTTTCTGGTCCACCCCAGCAACCGCAACCTGTCCAGTCAAATGTTCAAACTTCTGTAACTTCGGTAGTTACTCAGCCGCCAATTGCACCTAGTACTCCATCTCAAACGGCTGCTGCAACTACCGCAACATCTGCCGCACTTACTTCTGGAGTATCGACAGCTCCGGTTTCTACTGTCTCTGCAACCACTCCTCAGACATCTTTACCGTTGTCTGGATCTACGATTCAAACCACGGTCCAGATGCCTATAGGTCAGCCTGGTATAAGTACGGTTGTCACTACTCAACCTCAATTTGTTCATCAACCGTACCAGGGACAGTACCAATATGGGCAAGCTGTCCAGCAGCCGGTTTACCAGTATCAACCGTATCCTGGGTACACTTATCAACAACCTCAACAACCCCAGTACGGTCCGGTTAATCCTGGTTTTCCAGGAGGATATAATATCCCTAATGCGATTCCTGTTCCTAGTTATCCTGGATATCCTCCTCCTGGGACTGGTCTTGTGACCCAGAGTTTTAGAGATCCTAACCGGCAATTACCGTTTATCGCAACTTTGGATTTACCCGACTTGACGCGCCTAACGAACGACCCAATTCAATATCTTCCGTTCTGGCCGCCAATGCCAAATAAGTTGCCCAGTGATATACCCAAGTTCGAAGGTAAGTCTGGAGAGGATCCGTCCAATCATGTGATGACTTACCACCTCTGGTGTGCTTCAAATTCTATCTCGGATGATTCGATCCGCTTACGTCTTTTTCAGCGTACACTCATTGGCCTCGCGGCCAAGTGGTACATTGAGTTACCACGGGCCTCTTTTTACAATTTTAGCCAGTTAGCTACCTCGTTCTTAACTCACTTTCAGTTGCCGGTCAGATACGATAATGGCACAGAGTTATTAACTTCACTAAAACAATCGACGTCCACGTATATTTCTGATCACATTCATGAGTGGAGACGTCGAAGAAGATTAGTGAAAGTTTTTATTCCGGACCAAATCTTAGCTGAATGGTTTGTTAAATCATTATTACCGAAGATTACCGAAGATGTAGCTAAGGCCGGAGTAGTTACTGAGGAGCAAGTCATTGCTCAGGCGCAGTACCTTGACTTAGTTTATACTCAGTCAGGTACGTTACACGAGAAGATCCCAGATCTTCCAAAATCGAATCAAATCGCTGCTGCTCCTTCGGGATCTCATGCCGCTGATGGTATGATTGGTACGGTGAACACAAAGAGCAAGAAGAAATCTTCCAAGAATTCTACTACTCCTATAATCACCTTGCCTGATTCACCGACAGGAGAGTCTTCTCCTGAACTTTTCGCCGACATTCACGCTGTAGAGTCATCTACGACCAAATCAAAAAACGGTGGACAGAAGAAAGGAAAGAAGAAGGCTAAAGCAGACAAGGCTCCAAAGGAGAAAACAAAAAAGTCGGAAACCAATGACGAAAAGCGCAAACCTCGATATCCTTGTCTTATTTGTGAAGAGGATCATTTTACAAGAGATTGCCCTCATCGGGCCGAGGTTGTGAAAATAGTCAAAGGTTCTCCCACTCCTGCTGTGTTAAAAGATCCATTTCCAAAGCAGGAGAGTAAGATGATAGGTTCTTCCTCGACTGCCAGTGAAGAACCCATTTTGATGATGTCTCATGTGAGGATTGCGACTCGGTCGCAAGATTATGGTAGTAAGAATCCTGTCGATGGTAAGGAAGCAGAATCTTCTCATTCTAATCCATCAACCTCAGCTCCTGGTTCCGATCCACTACAGATCGAAAAACCTAACCCGGACTTAGTAATCAAACCGCCCGCCAAGGGTGTACTTCGAAGGTCTGCTTTCAATCCACATGCGAGAGCGGCCCAGAATTACAACATTGTTGAGGACTTAGCTGTTTCACCCTCAGCAATGTCGGCTTTAGAAGTGCTGCAATCATGCCCAGCACAGCGAAAATTACTTTTGTCGGCTATCGGAGCTGTTGATGTTCAGGACCCGAATCTGATAATCTTCGATCTAGAAAATAGTACACCGCGTCTACCCCATCAAATGGCTTTCCAGATTCCAGTGATAGTAAAAAACAGGCCTATTCATCGGACTGTAATTGATGAGGGAGCTTCTACGTGTATTATGTCGATTCAGTGTTGGAGATCGCTTGGTTCTCCTTCGCTGAACCAATCCCCGACCATCCTTAAGGCCTTTGATGGCCGTGGGTTCCGTCCGTTTGGTATTCTACAGGAATTGCCTATAGGGGTAGAAGGTAAAACCGTTAGTCTGGATGTGGAGGTGGTTGATGCCCCTCTAGACTACAACCTTCTTTTGGGTCGAAGTTGGTCATATGCTATGACAGCGGTCGTTTCATCGGTCTTCAGAGTAATAAAGTTTCCACATAACGGTAAGATCGTGACCATTGATCAGCTGACATACTTTTCATCCGACCCAGCCTCTTCAGAGAGTATTCAGCATGTCGGTAAGACGACAATCCCTTATAGGGACGTTGGCGTAGGTTTAGTTAAAGATTCCGGTTTACTGGGAACTTTTCCTTTCCCTCCAATCAACGCAGACCCTTCATTTGCATCAATTCATATGATTACATCAGACACCATTATTTACGACGATCCTTGGATTGTCCCATCTGAATCTGAGATAGACTCATTCGGTGATGCTATGCCTTTGAGTCCATATGAAATTGCTTATGAAGCCGTCATGTCTTTTACCGACTCGCGTTCAACCCAAATCGACCAAATGAATGTGGTCAGTGAGGAATCACTTTTCACATCAACCTCAGAACGGATAGCGTTTCCCGAAGTCGTGTCATCTGACGAGCAACTTCGCGAAATCCTAAGTGTAGACGATCTACCATGGGAAGATCTCCATCATAGATCTTCGTTTTTACCTAAGGATGATGCTTTTGAAAATGATTTTTCATCTATTTTTACCGCTGAATATGTCAAAGACGCTCAGAATCCAACGAAACATTCTGATTCAGAGTTGAATTTAGGGAATATTTCTCGCACTATTCCCATTGACATTTCAGTGAAGCCCGGAATTGAGGAAAACATTCATATAGGTGCCTCATGTACAGAAGATGAAATTCAAACTTACAAGGCCCTATTCCAAGAATTCCGCGATGTGTTTGCCTGGTCTTACGAGGAAATGCCGGGAATCGATCCTGCCATTGTTGTTCATGAAATAAAGACCTACCCGGACGCTAAACCCGTCCGGCAACGGTTGCGTCAGATTCACCCTCGGAAAGCGGCTGCGATTAAAGCAGAAGTCGAGAAGCTGTTGAAAGCAGGTTTCATTTATCCAATCCCGTTAACAGATTGGGTATCGAATATTGTTCCGGTTAACAAGAAACAAGGAACAATAAGAATCTGTATCGACTATAGGGATATAAATCGAGCTTGTCCAAAAGACAACTATCCTACGCCTTATATCGATCAAATTATTGATGATTGTGCCGGAAGTGAAATGTTTTCCTTTATGGATGGTTTTTCGGGCTATAATCAAATCAATATTCTACCTGCCGATCAACCAAAAACGGCATTCATTTGTCCATGGGGGACATTTGCTTACTGCAAATTACCTTTTGGGCTTAAGAATGCCGGAGCCACTTTTCAACGGGCGATGTCTTACGCATTTCATGACATCAAGCACATTGTGCAACCGTACCTCGATGATTTGCCTGCTCATTCTTTACATCGAGCTGATCACCTTGTCCACTTACGAGCAATCTTTATGAGGTGTAGGCATTATCGTATTCGGTTGAATCCCCACAAGTGTGTATTCTGTATAGAAACGGGTCGATTGCTGGGATTTGTTGTTTCAAAAGCCGGCATTCGCGTCGATCCCTCGAAGGTCGAAGCTATCATCAAATTGCCTCCTCCTTCGAGTTTGCGCCAACTCCAAAGTTTGCAAGGGAAAGCAAACTTTTTACGCCGATTCATTCCAAACTACGCCGAGGTCACTAAAGGTTTTACACGGTTGTTGAAACAGAACGCTCAATTCTTTTGGGACGAGATTGCCCAACAATCTTTTGATGCACTTAAGCACGCGTTGACCCATGCACCGTTGTTGCATCCTCCCAACTACAACCAGGACTACTTCTTATACCTCGCAGCTTCGCATTCCACTATTGGAATGGTGTTAGTCCAAGAAGATGAATTCGGAGCGGAACATGTGATATATTATCTTAGTAGGACATTAAACCCCACTGAGCTAAAATATTCGCATGTGGAGAAATTGGCCCTGGCAGCCGTTCAAGCTGTCCAGCGTTTTCGTCACTACATTCTTCTCCGTAAAACTACAGTTATTTCGGATTGCAACCCTATGATTTATATTTTGACAAAACAACTGCTAGGGGGCAAGTACTCTAAATGGATCGTTATTCTGCAAGAGTTCGACTTGGAATTCGAGAAGTCCAAGTCTAAGAAATCCTTAGTTTTTGCGGAATTGATGTGTGATTTCCCGCGTACTGACACAGAGACTGTGGCAGAGGAGTCCATTGCGGACGAATCCTTGTTTCTTATCAGTACTTTAGATCCGTGGTACGGGGATATAATCATCTATCTCCAAACCCAAACCTTTCGGCTTGAAGCTTCAAAGTCGGAACGTCGAAAAATTCGGTTTCAATCCCAGCAATACAGAATTATTGGAGATACACTTTATCGCCGGGGGGCAGACTTAGTTTTTCGACGTTGTTTAACTCACGAAGAGGCTGAGAGGGTTTTGAATGATTGTCACTCTGGAGCATGTGGCGGTCATATGTCTGGGTATGCCACAGCTCAGAAGGTGTTGCGCGCTGGCTATTTCTGGCCGTCCATGTTTAAAGATTGTATCATTGCGGTCCGAAAGTGCCACAACTGTCAAGTGTTTGATCGCAAGATGCGCGCACCACCTGCTCCTCTCCATCCTATAATTGCCGTTGGTCCTTTCGCCAAATGGGGTATCGATTTTATTACTTGTAACCCTCACTCGGCCGGGGGGCATGCGTATATCATCCTCGCGGTTGATTATTTTACTAAATGGGCCGAGGCGATGCCTACATTCGACGCAAGCGGCAAAACAGCTGCAGTTTTCGTATTCAATCACATTATAACTAGGTTTGGTGTCCCGCAAGCAATCATCACTGACCATGGGAGCCATTTTCGAAACATCATGATGACTGAGCTTACAAGCCAGCTTGGTTTGCGCCACGATAGCTCTACTCCTTATTATCCGCAAGCCAACGGTTTGGTTGAGTCTATCAACAAAGTTCTGGTTATCATGATCCGACGAATCATTGGTATTCATCGGTCGAATTGGCACAACATGTTATTTTCAGCGCTATGGGCATACCGAACTTCAGTGAAAACTTCAACAGGGTTCACTCCTTTCCAGCTAGTTTATGGCTTGGAAGCTGTGTTACCCATTGAATGCGAAATCCCATCACTTCAAATGGCTGTCGAATTACTCCCAGCTACTTCCGAAGAGGAGAAACGTTTATTATACTTAGCTCAATTAGATGAGACTCGACGTGACGCTGCATTGGCAATCGAGACTCACGCGAAGCGAATGAAAGCTCAGTATGATAGAAATGTGACCCCTCGAAGTTTTTCGGAGGGAGACCTAGTGCTATTATATGATCAAGCTAACGATAAGCTAGGTGCTGGAAAATTCGTTCCTATGTGGCATGGACCCTACATTGTAAAGCGAAAGCTAGCAAAAGGGGCCTATGAGCTGGTAGATTTTGATGGGGACTCTTTGGGTAAACCCAGAAATGGACTTTACCTAAAGAGGTATTATGCTTAAATGGTGGGTATGGAGAATTTTAGTTAGGTTAGGTTTTCTTTCTAGCTAGTATGTTTATTAGTTTAGATAGTGTGCTTAGCTTAGAAAGTGTGTTTTTCGTCGTTATTCTGGCTTATCTTGGTTTTACTCTTGATATTGCAGATGTCGACGCCTCTCCAAACGTACATTGGATTTGCCGATGGTGCTTGTCGTAGTACACGGAATATCTCTTCCGCAGCTTGGGTTATCTATTCGCCCTCTGACGAGTTAGTTTCTATGCATGGGGTGAGCCTCGGTCAAACGACGAACAACATTGCAGAATACAGTGCAGTGGTTGAATTATTGTCTGAATCTATTTCATTTGGAATTCGACGTTTGATAGTGAGGTTAGATTCTGAACTCGTTGTATTACAGCTTAATAGAGTATATGCCATTAGAAATCCTGTGTTATTAAGGTTGTTTTTGAGAGTGCGCCTCTTGGAACGTGAATTTGATTACATTGAATATCAGCATATTCCAAGGTCTTTAAATACATTAGCAGATGCAATTGCTTCTCGAATGTTGGACAGACATTTACGATAATCATGCAAGTAAATTTAAAAAACATTTCATCACATATGTTAAACAAGGTGAGCCGGTAATAATGATATATATATATAGATAGGAGTGTGTCAAAAATATACATCGTCTTCGATCATAGGTTGAAAAACACCTTATGATCGGCAAAAATGATAAGTACAAAAAACCAAAAATGTCATATGTGTCTACAAAAGTGACTAGCCAATCACTGGTGGTGCTCTCTATACGAGACCACTGCCCGCGCTACCCTACACAGGAACCTCCTAAAAGGTCCTGGGACTGCGACCACATAGCGCTGAAGTCGAATGGGAATGTCATCTATGGTGGTCTCTGGTATATCCGCCGTCAGACGCTCTAGATCCTGTTCCAGCTCGGCTAAGGTCTCTGCAGTCGCATCCTGTGGGGCTGGTGCTGGTACAGCTGGTACTCTCCTCTCAAAAGCCCGGAGGTTGGCTGGACGCCGTGGACCTACATCTGCATTTTGAAAATTTGTGCTGTCAGTTTTGAGGCGATATAAAAAAAAAAAAAAAAAAATAAAAATATACATAATTTAAAACTTGTGAAAAATGAAATACCTCTGTCGTCCCACTGTTCTCCCTGTGGAAGAACCATGTCCGGATCATTCCGAAAATCCATTCCGGCATAAGGAAAGTCCTGAATAGCAAAGACCTGGCTCTCTAGCCAGTGAAAGTAACCATCAGGAAATCGAACAACTGCTGCTCCCTCGTCAGGATGCCGGGCCATTACCGCAACCCATCTCGTCAACTTAGGCTCCCGAGGAGCCCCAACTGGAACTGTAAGATGCTGGGGGATCAGCATTGGAACTCTCTCTAGGGCAAAGCTCACGACTAAAGGCCCATATCCAAAGGTCTTCAGTTGTCCTCTCTTTGCCCTGGTTAGTTGGCCCTTCATATTGGCCAACACAGCATCGCACCAGTTGAAAATGGTGCCTTGGAAGCAATCTATAGCCATCCGCATTTGGGACCCGGTGGCATGGTGCAAAGCGGCCGCGCCGCAAAGTCTGGTAACAGTAAAGGCTATCACCATAAGTTCAGGTCGGGATATGTACTTGATTTCTATCCCCTTCTCCTGGTTTTGGTTGTTGCACCACTCTAGCCGGAGACTAGCAAGGGATTGGCCACCCGGCCTAGTCCCGAATAGAGAAAGTTGCTCGCCCCTGTTAGGCAAGCCAGTGAGAAAATATATGTCGGAGGGCTCTATCTCGAGCTGGTGCTCTCCGATGTAGAAACATTGCTCCTGAATGTTCCACCTTTCAACCAGCCACTCAAAGAATGGCACCTGGCCCCTCATGCCAGGTATGGCCCAGTATTTGTACAGTCCGCATGCTTTTAATGCATCAATGGAAGGTTGATGACCTATTGCGGCCAAATCAACGTCCTCGTGTTCTCTTTCGCGCCAATCAAGCATGGTGTGCACCCTGTACATCATAAAACATCTGTTAGAATCCATTAAATTTTAAAATTTTGGTTCATTTTGGAGAAATAAGGGTTTCAAAATGCGTTTTGCGGGGTACGCACCCCGGCTTTTAGGAACAGAGCGTCTGGACGCAACTTCCCTTAAGGCCGGGTGCGTACACCTGGTATTTTCCCCGTTGAGAAAATATCGGGGTACGCAGGTCAACAGTGCATGACCTGCGTACCCTGAAGGGCGCATCTTGAAACCCCAAGACCCCCAAAAAATCAAATAAAAACTTAAAAATGAATTTTAAACGGATGAAAAGCAAGAGAAGGATGTTGTAGAATACCTGATGAGACGGCGTTCGATTCTGACGGTCGGATTCTCCGCAATGACCACAGGAAGTTTTCTTGTCAAAAGCCCTTTTCTCAACCTCAACAGTAAAATGGTAAAAATGACATGGTAAAAAGTCTTTTTATAGGTTTTTTGGATGAATGAATGCTAAGTTTGTTTATTTTTCACCATGAAAGGACATTTTTCAATGTATTTTTACCCATCTTAAACAGGTATGAGTAATGTGTCGTTTTTGTGCAGGACAAAAGGACTTTAGAGTAAAATCATCATTTTTCACGAACCAAAACATCAGAGTCATCTTTTAAGCTCTTTTCTGACTCCTAAAATATGAAAAGATTGCCGAGCGTTTCTTTTACACTCGTTAAAACGGAATTAAAAGACGGTCCCCTTATAGCTCTTTTCTGACCGTAAAAACAGGAAAAGTTTGCCGGGTTTTTGTCGTTTCAAACTCGATATGGAAATAAAACGACGTGTCCTTGATCGCTTTTTACTTTTCAGGTCAGAGACACTAATCATGAAAGTACTCCTTGGTCGCAAGATCAAGCGGTTCTCCCAGGTATTATTTTATACTTTTTCGGGCTTGGGGGACACAAATTTACGAAAAAGTTCAACCTGGAGTCTTCTTAAGTTTTTCAGACTCTCTAAAAATGAAAAACGCCGAGTTTCTCCTATACTGGGCTCGTTAAAATTTCACAGTAAAGGACCTGTTCAATTACAAACAGGAACGAACCACTCCTTCCTAGGGTTCGAATCAAAACTAGGTTGGACTCATCCGAAGGATGAGCTTATAATCAAGCATATGTTATCCTCCTCAAGCTTGTTAAAAATAAAGAGGTACTTGCCAGAAATGGTGGGGTAAAAAAGAGAAGAATGAGCCTATTTGTTATCCTTTGTCTCAGAAGAAACCTTATTACCACTCTTGAACACGACACTTTTCATTCACCTGGGTTGGGAAATCCTTTACCTCACAGTTGATCAAACCACATTGAAAGTCTTCAGCCGGGTTCCGGGGATTAACTTTGAGTCATTCGTCACCAAGCCATCTGTTGTGTCGTTATGTGTTCAAGAGGTCTGCAAACAAAACTTTCATCTGCAAAATACTTGTCATCCATTTGACCATCCCTGGGTCAGTCCTTACAGCAACATTTCTTCAACTTGAACAATGATTTCGTGTTGTGGGCTTGCCTGCAACGGGTCGCTTTCTATCGACATCAGCACATTATCTAGAGAGATGACTTAGAAATCGTCAGTACCTTGAAGTCTGCATGCATCAATGGCAGGTTTCTCGCCTTTGACGTCAGTTTACATCATTGACTTTCGATCAGAGGATTCCGTGAAATGTTCGACATCAACTCATTCATTCACATCTCATGGATTGTACTGGGTACTTTGAGAACCATTGACATTACTGGTGGTCTCTCTCACACTTGTTAACAGTTTACATCATCGACTGGTAATCAAGTGGTTTCTACCATGTTCGACATCAATTCATTTATTCGCATGGCTAGAATCGTACCAATTCGGGAAGTAGAAATGAAGACCCTGGATCTAGTTTCCACCATCCAGGCTGCGAGGAGTTTTGTATTCATTATCTAGTAGACTAATCATAAACAGATGGCTGCGCCCATACTGTGTCTACAAAAGTCTATGATTATGATGTACTGCAAGATCATTCCTGTATCAGAGTAGTTAGTCTGTTAGTTAAAGTTTTGATCTGAGTATGGGAATGCCTACCTCAGCGATGATATAATCTTATACATGTATTTTGTGTTGAAAATTGCAGGTTCTGACCAGGCTCTCCACGAGATAATCCTTGAAATGATAAAGCGCTTCACCCTTCCTAGATAATACAAAACCCTAATCTACTACAGGCTTCGCACTTTAGGGGGCAATCTGTTACACTAAAAAATGTCACCTTGGCTATTTACAGTTAGTATGGCTCTATCAACAGTCATGCTATCCTCCTGGGCAAGTCTTATGCCTCTGCTCTCCATGTCAAACTCCAAAAAGAGAGAAAGTCTTTGTAAATGTGTTTATCTCTGGGTACGCAGATTCTCTCGGCCTTACCTGCGTATACGCACCTAATGTTCACAAAAACTGCGTACTTGTACGCTCTGTATGTAAAGGGGCAGGTGCGTACCCCTGTAAAGGTCAAAAGGCGCGAGTTTCATCTTTAAAAAGTTACTTGTGGTCACTTCTAGAGCATTCTAGAAGGTTGTTCGACGTGTATTGAGCGCCTCCAGATGGTTCATGTACCCCTATCAAAGAGGAACTTATCCCATCAATAAGGGAGCTATCCCATCCAAAGAGGGGATTATCCCATTGATGGTGGACCTGATTAACTTCCTCTTGAGCACTATAAATACAGGCATTGGGCCAGAAGGAGGGGAGGTTGGAAGCTAAACATTTCTAAGGGTAGATGCTGCTGGAATTAGGACTCCCATTTAGAGGCTTGTGAGGAGAGATTACCATCTTTGCTTGTTCTATTTGGAAGTGGGTGAGCTTTGTCAAAGTAAAGGAGAACTCTTGATGGACCCTGGAAGGGACTTGCACAACACCAAGGCTCAGGTTGTAATTGTTCCTTTTGTTTCCTATTAATGCAAATGAGTCCATTCTTCTCAATAACTTGTTATTTATGAGTTGTTTCATGTACTCCTTGGTCTATGTGTTAAATATGTTTTATTTTATGAGATTATCAAGTGCTATTTAATCGTTTGATTGTTAGTGAATGCAGGTTTCGAAGTGAAGGAGGAGCTCATCCGGATCAGCGAGGCTGGACTGCTACAACAGCGTTGGACTACAGGTAGGATCTAAACACTTGATTTCTTATATAGTAAATGCATTTTTAGAGAAGGATTGCTCTTGTTTGTCTTGTTTGTCACTAGAGAGTCTTAGGCTCCTAGGGAGGTTGGTTGTGTCCGCACTATCGACTCTTTCCGCCTGACAGGCTCCTACTCCTCGATACGATATTTCTTAGCAACATCTCCATCATTGGATCATCATTTTTATAAGTATTTTCATCATCATTAAGAGCAATGTTATCCACACTATGATCAACTCTGCTTTTCAAATATTGACTTAGAGGATACTCTTCATCTTCCCCTTCTTCAGTGCTACTGTCACAGTCCTTAGAATTCGGATTGAATGGAAAATTTGACTCGATGTTTTATGGATATTCTTCCTCATGTGCATTGTTAGTGCTACTCTCATAGTCCATAGAATTAGGACTACATTGAAAATGTGACTGTTTACTTATTGAAGATGCTACATCCTGTCCTTTGTCACTGCTACCTTTATACTCATTAGAATTAGGACTAACTGCATCATCCTGTCCTTCATCACTGCTGCTCTCATAGTCCTTAGAATTAGGACTAAGAGGACACTGTGACACTCCATTCTTTTGAAATTCATCATCACGCTCTTCATAACTGTTGCTCTCATAGTCCTTAGAATTAGGACTAAGTGGACACCGTGACACTCCAATCTTTTGAAATTCATCATCTCGTGCTTCATCACTACTGCTCTCATAGTCCTTAGAATTAGGACTAACTGGACACTGTGACACTCCATACTTTTGAAATTCATCATCATGCTCTTCATCACTGCTACTCTCATAGTCCTTAGAATTAGGACTAAGTGGACACTTTAACACTCCATTCTTTTGAAATTCATTATCACACTCTTCATCACTGCTGCTCTCATAGTCCTTAGAATTAGGACTAAGTGGCCACTTTGACACTCCATTCTTTTGAAATTCATTATCACACTCTTCATCCCTGCTGCTCTCATAGTCCTTAGAATTAGGACTAAGTGGACACTTTGACACTCCATTCTTTTGAAATTCATTATCACACTCTTCATCACTGCTGCTCTCATAGTCCTTAGAATTAGGACTAAGTGGACACTTTGACACTCCATTCTTTTGAAATTCATTATCACACTCTTCATCACTGCTGCTCTCATAGTCCTTAGAATTAGGACTAAGTGGACACCGTGACACTCCATTCTTTTGAAATTCGCCATCATGCACTTCAAAACTGCTGCTCTCATAGTCCTCAGAATTAGGACTAAGTGGACACCGTGACACTCCATTATTTTGAACTTCACCATCATGCTCTTCAAAACTGCTACTATCATAGTCCTCAGAATTAGGACTAAGTGGACATCGTGACACTCCATTCTTTTGAACTTCACCATCATGCTCTTCATCACCGTTGCTTTCATAGTCCTTAGAATTAGGACTAAGAGGAATCTGTTACTCTTTATTAATTTGAAATTCTCCATCCCCTCTTTCATCAGTGCTGCTCTCATAGTCTTTAGAATGGGGACTAAGTGGAAGAATTGACTTTCTATTCATAGTGGAAGAATTCCCGCTATATTCATCAATATGAATAAAGTTGTTACGCGATGAAGATGTTGATGGTGTATAAATTGAAACTTCACTATCAGAACAATCCATCCCTTTCAAATAGGAGATGTTGAATGATACAAATGGAGTCTCCTAAGGATATTATATAGCTTAAAGAATGAAATATTCCCTCCAAAATTATTCCCTCCAAAACGTTTCGCGAAAATATTTCCCTCCAAAAGTTTGTTAGATTTATTTACCTTCATTATTTTATTCTACAATTTATTGAAAAACGTAAACTAATTTTTTTTATGAAATAAATCACTAAAATTAAAATTGTAAACTACAATTTGTACATTAATTATTCTAATAGTTAAAGTATATAATATTTACTAAACAACTGATTTTTTTTTTAATTTTTATAATATATTCTAAAACAAATTAATCCCACATTCAATCCGTTGTAAAACAATTCTACAATATTCACTCTATAATATTTTAAAACAAATTATCCCACATTAATCGTACGGAAAAACATCTTCGTAATTTCACTTATATATTAAATTTCATTATCACTATTACTCACGTCACATCCAGGTTTTCTGAAGTTCGTTGAAAGACTCGTGAATTTGTGGAGTAGCTATATTGCTATCAACAACATATTCAACGAAGAATTCTTGCAATTGAAAGGTAAGTTCAATTTTTTTCCTTCAAAATTTTCATATTAAATTAATTTAATGAAGAAGTTTTTTTTTTTTTTTTTTAATAAATTAATAATTTTTCTAAGCCAAAATAACAATTACGTCAATCGTGAGCATGGTGGGCCTGATCAAACTCAATCTCCCAATAGCCATGGGTGGGCCGTCGTCGTGCCCCCCATGTCCCTTCCCACCCCCCAATGCTCCAACCCTCCCCCAACCCATGCGCCCTCCCCCCTCACCTCTCAGCCTCCCCCCAACCCATTACCGACCTCTCCCCCTCACCCATGCCCCCTTCCCCCTCCTACCCAACCCATGCGCCCCCTCACCCTCTAACCCGCCCCCCCACTACACCCCACACCCATGCGGTCCCACCTACCCACGCCCTCTCCCCCCCAACTCCCCTACCCATGCGCCCCACCCCTTAACTCCCATTCCCCTCCCCCCCAAACTCCCCCACCCATGCGCCCCACCCCCTAACTCCCATACCCCCCCACCCACGCCCCCCGCCCAACCCAACACCCGTACCCCACCCCTCTACACCCCACACTACCCCACCTACACCCATGCTGCCCCCCCAACACCCCTACCCCTCCCCCACAAATGCGCCCCCCCCGACGCTCCCCTCACCCACCCTCTCCCCCGCTCCCCTCCCCCTCTCCCCGGCCTCCTCCGCCCGCCCGGCCGACGGCCTCCTCTGCTCGCCCTCGGCCGCGCCACCCCCGCGGCCCTCTGCCCTGCCCGACCGGCGGGCGGTCGATTCTTGGCCGCGCCACCCCCGCGGCCCTCTGCCCCGCCCGACCGACGGGCGGTCGATTTTCGGCTGCGCCACCCCCGCGGCCCTCCGCCCCTTCCAGGCAGAGGGTCGCGGGGGTGGAGGCCGCGCCACCTCCGTGGCCCTCCGGCCCGCCCGACCGACGAGCGGTCGATTCCGGGAATTGACCCCCCGCCGGTCGGGCAGGGCGGAGGGCCGCGAGGGTGGCCAGGGGCGGGTGGAGGAAGCTGGGGGAGAGGAGCAGCGGAGAGGGGGAGGGGAGGAGCGGGGAGAGGGGGAGGGGAGGAGAGGGGAGCGGTGGTGGGGGGGGGGGTGGGGTAGTGGTCGGCTGGGGGGGCTAAGAGGTGAGGGGGCGGGTTGGAGTGGAGGGCCGAGAGGTGAGGGGGTTGGGGGGGCGCGTGGGGGGTTGTGGGGTTGGGGGTGAGGGTAGGGGTGTGGGCGTGGGTAGGGGGTTTTAGGGAGGGGGAGATGGGAGGGGTGTAAAGGGGGGGCACATGGGTAGGGTGGCGGGTTCGGTAGGGGAGTGCATGGGTGGGGCGTGGGTAAGGGTTGTTAGAGTGGTGGGTCATGGGTAGCGGGGGTAGGTGGGGGGGCATGGGTAAGGGGCTTGGGGGGTCGGTTGGGTAGAGGGGGGGCATGGGTATGGGGGTTATGGGGGGTAGGGGGGGGCATGGGTAGGGGGACAGGTCGGTTGGGTAGGGGGTTGTGGGGGGCGCGTGGGTAGGGGGGTAGGGGGCTCGCCCTCACTTGCCCAACTGTCCACTTAGCCCCGTCGTCCCTCACCCGACCTCCCGCCATGCCCATTAGAGGTGGCTGGGCGATTCTGATTATACAAATAATAAATTTATGGTATATTTTCGTTGTTAATTTAAGTTAATATGTTTTTTTTATTTACTAATTTATGTGTTTTTATTTTTTAGGAAAATGGCATCAAAGAAAATTTCTGTGAATCTTTCTGGACCAAAGACTCTTAAAGGTGCATCTTCAAAAAACATTGGTGAACGAACTCCACCTGAGCTCATGGCTACAAATATTTCAAGTGCCTTAAGTGATAAGAAGATAATTTCAGACTGGAAAAATTCAAAAGAGGTGAAATTTCCATCAAGAGTCTGGTATGTGAAAGAAAGAGAGAGCACAAATGTGAATATATATCTATATAGTGATATACCCCATAATAATGAAAATTTGGAGGTGATGGGAAGAGTCATAGATATGTGTTCGGTACCAAACACTGAAGTTTTTTACGTACTTACAAAAGCTCCCAAGTCACATGAAAGGATTAAATACCGACTATCATATTCATTATATGACACGAGAGAGGTATCTACAAAGTTGTGTAAACAAATCGTAAATGAGATGACACAAAACATCGTAAGTATTGTTATTTGTATTTGTATTTTGCGTTCTTGAAAGTGTCTCGCTATATTTTTTTAACTTTGTTTTTATTGACATATGATATTTTGTTTGGCAGAATTTTGTTGAAAGTTGTTTAATTAGGTTGGGAGGCATTCATTTCATAGAGCATGATATCATGAAAGTTGTCAGCAATTTTTACTCAGTGTCAGAAGAAGATATGGAAAACATGGAAAATGTAGTAATTGATGATGCTACAAAACTACATCCAAAGAATCATAAAAAAAGGCCTCTGGTGGATAAATCTAGCAAGGGTAAACAAGTTACTTTTGAGGACGATGAAGTTGAAATTGACAGTGAAGCATATGTTGCCATTACTGAAGATGACATTGGAACTGAGAAAAGTCGTAAAAGACCAAAAGTAACAATGCCCAAGAATAAATCTGTTGAGAATGTTATGATGAAGAAAAGTAGAGTTGAAGATCTTGAAGTAGTCATTACCAGCAGTCAAGAACCTAGTGAAACTTCAAAAGAAAGCAGAGAAATCATTACACCAGGAGTTGATTTAGATGATGGTATTATCAAAACAAAACAAAATGCCATTCGACAGAATTTGACAAAGAGAAACTTAATTGATGGTGGTTGTACATTTAAGCTAAATGTCAGACAAACCTATAAGGCAAGTGAATAACAATGCTAATATCAAGTCAGAAAGCCACATCATCTGCATGTTCACAACTTGAAGACATTGATGAGGTACAATCCATATGCTCATGTGGTTAGTTATGTGCTTCTTGTTGATCCACTTCAAGTTCCCAACAAAGAAGCATTTGATAAGTCAAAATGTTTTGAATACAATTATTATGTGCTTGGGGGGAACCATTCTGTAGAAGCTCAAAGACAATTGATGGAGGAATATCCTAATAACCCACGTTTTGAAACAATGAAATGTATCATTTATATTTAAATGAAACAGAAGCAAAGTTAGTGGCATGGGATCATAATTCAGATAATGAATATAGGATGTCTATGACTTTCATCCAAAGGGTTAGATTTATTCATAGTGAATTTCAAGAAAAATGTGGTGGGGATAGGATAAATGTTACTGCAGATTTCTGAAAGGAATGTTGTATGGAAATAGGCTATCAAATTGAAGAGAAAACCAATTCAAAAGATGGAAAAGACAACAGAAATAGTGATTTATTCATAGGTGTTGATAACATTTTCCAATTGGCATTTAAAACTGGAGATGTTTGGAAGTTGATTGATGAGATTTTTAGCATGTGGGAAGACATTGGCATTAAAAACCAGAGGGTCAAAAAGTCTAAGCCATTGATGTGTAGCAACAGTAAATCAGCTCCTGAACTGAAGCAACTTCCAAATGATATGACCATCACTCCTTGGAGGGTGATGCAAGGAGTGAAAGATGAAAAAATTGTCAAAACAATATTATCTCGTGTGAGGTCAGGGGAAATATCATTGGAAGAAATGTCTGAAGAATTTCAAAAGTAAGTTTGCTGAATTATTTTTATTTATTTCTAGATTATAATTATCTTTTAAATAAAACATGTTGTTCTTGGTAGTATTTGTTATACATATTATTATATTAACTTTTTCTTACTTTATCTATGCAGTCACAAAGTTTACATGAAAATTCAGGAACAAATGGTTAGATTGTTGAATGAAGATAGTTGGGATGATGTTGTACGCAACTATCCAGATTCAAGTTCTACATCAACATTAAAAGCTTTTTATCTTGCATTTAAAAAGGTATCTTGATTTATACATTCAGTTTTATTCATTTGTGTACTATTTTTAATTTAAAACTTACACATATATTTGTTTATTTGATAAAAGATGAGGAAGGAAGATAATGGAGCACCAGACAGTTTCAAGACTTTTATTGAAAAAATAAAGATTGAAAGACTGAGGAAGCAATGTATTAAGAATGTTGAACTTGATCCAACTCTTAATCATTTCATTTGGAATGGGCTAGACACTATTCAATATCAAGTAATACAAGGCGACTGTGAAGACATTTTTAAACTCATACCAAAAAGGGATTATGCCCTAGTTATTGCAGATATTCCCCATGGTTTCAATATTTCAAACATTTACTATGATAGTGACCCTTATACTTATCAAGCTTTTAATAAAGTGGTTGCGGGATTTGTAGAAGTGACATCATCACCATTATGGAGATTTGTGACATTTCATTCAGACACACAATTGGCAATGATATTGTCAAGCTTCAAGGGGAAAACAAATTCAAGGATGTAGCTTACATGGTAAGACGTTTAAAAGGTATATTTGATTAATGTTGAAAAATTCATTTATGTACAAGTTAACTGAACTTTTACTATTTCATGTTACAGGCAAAAGTCAAATCTTCTTAACAATGAAGATCAAAAATTTATAAATGACTGTGAGTTCATTCATATTGATAGTTGGGCAAAAGATGATAGCCATATGTCTATGATTTTTAATCGGGTGGACGGAAAGAGTCATAGCTAAATACTGACTTATGATGCTGTTGTGAGAAAACTAACATATGAAGACAAAGAAACAAAAGGAGAGATAGTTAACATTTATGAAAAACCACAATTATTGATTAACTATCTTATAGACATATGTTCAAATGAAGGAGATTGGGTTCTGGATTTATTTTCTGGCTCAGGTAGGTTTTGTTATATGGAATTGAATTTCAATATGTTATTTTTTAAATTAATATGTCACTGTACTAATTTACTTCATTATTTTTTTTGTGCTTGATAATTAGGTACAACACTAGCATGCTGCCTTCAAAAAGGAAGAAATTGCATTGCAATTGAGAAAGATCCATTACAATGCAATTTCATTCAGCAAAGAATTAATGCTCTTCAATTTCTTCCAGATGCAATGCAAGAAATTTGGTTGAAGAAAGGGGACTTTAGTGAATCACGTGTGGCAAAAAATGCAAAGGACCCCAACCACCATTACATGGAATGTTTGGAAAGACATACATTGGGAGATTCACAGACATCAAAGACCCATTAGAAGAGGAAAATGCGCAAAAGGAAGCAGAAAATATTGTGGAAGAAGACAATGATGAAACTCTAGAGGACGAAGAGTTTGGATTACGTGACATTGTTGATTAAATTTAAGTTATACTTGGAAATCAAGCTTTGCAATGTTTTGACTCTGACATTTTATGAAAAGAATAATCAATCAATTAAAGTTGTTATGTGTTCAATATTTGTAATTTGTGATTTTCGCATTGATTTTTAAGTTAATTATTATTTTTTGAAAAAAAAGTGATTATTATTATTTTTTTGACATGAAATTCATTAAAAAAAACTATTATTTAACCATTTTTAGTTAAAATTTTTGTATAAAAATTGTGATTTTGACATGTCAATTCTAGCAAAAAATTATCAAAACGTGTAGTTTTTTTGTTATATTTATGTTAAAAATGGTTATTTTTATGTCCATTGTTAAAAAATATTGTTTTTTAGAAACAATTATTTCATGTGGATTGAAAAATTAATTAAGGATGTATAAATATGTAGATTATCTAAAATTCAAACTATCGACTTTCTAATTTAAAATGCAAAACAATAAAAACCCCACTACAAAAAAAATTAAAATTAAAATAGAAAACAAGAAAATATGAAGAAAACAACCACTTCAAAAACTATCAAATTTAGAAAATAATTATTTACATTTCATACACTAGAAAATTTAAAGTAAAAAAATAGGTCTTTAAAAAAAGGGTGTGATGCAGAATACTCACTTTTTTAAATCAACATGAAAATCACTACCATTCTAAAACGTAATGTACATGAAAAAAATTAAAGTTCCAAAAACTATGCTCTAAAAAAAACATGTGTGTTCTGCATCACCCCTTTTCAAAATCAGGTCATTTTTTTTGCTATCTCTACGAAACGGGTAACAGTATCAGTTCTCATTTCAAAGTTTACATTGTTACTAGTACTGCACTGACACGAAGTCAGTCTCAGAGTATGTACCACTGGTCCCAGACCAGTCTCAACCGACCGAAGTCAGTGTCATAGTATGGTACAACTGCTACCACTGGTCCCAGACCAGTATCATTGATCCTAGATCAATGGAGGTCATCCTAGCATAGGGAGTACGGTAGATACAATGATGCATCCATCGGTACTACTATGGTCCCTAACTTCAGTTCCCTTCTCATTGATCAGATGAGAGGTACTTCCCATGAGTCCCAGACTGCATGGGTAGGATGCCTCGACAGGAGAACTAATCAATCCTGTCCTCATAAGACAACACATCAATCATGCTACAATCGCCATGGAGAACACATCAATCCAGGCCTCACAGGAGAAAACATCAATCCTACTACAATAGCCATGGAGAACACATCAATTCAGGCCTCATAGGAGAACACATCAATCATGCTACAATCGACATGGAGAACACATCAATCCAGGCCTCACAGGAGAACACATCAATCCTGCTACAATCGCCATGGAGAACACATCAATCCAGGCCTCACAGGAGAACACATCAATCCTGCTACAATTGCCATGGAGAACACATCAATCCAGGCCTCACAGGAGAACACATCAATCCTACTACACAGGAGAGAAAATCATCTTGTTCCACAAGAGAGTGAATCATCTTGTCCCACAAGAGAGTGAATCATCTTGTTCCAGTGCGCAGCACCAGGGGAGGGTGAGTCACCCTGTGGTCGTATGTTGCTCCAGTAAGAACCGCAAGCCCTCAGAGCTCCCAGAGCTTAATGTATGCAACATGCAAGACCCTTGTACAAGGGTTTCTTGAAGACTCCAAGTCATTTGGGAAAATCATAGATTAGATATTTCCTTGGGTCTTTGACAAGGTGTATCGACCTGTACAACATCTTAATGCGATGGAGCCTCCTTTCTCATCGACTTACCATATCCCAGATGATGTCTATCTGCTGGAGCAATCGACAAATACGAGATTCCTCAATAATCAAATCCCACCTCTGGTTGTTACAGAGAATCACAGTGGTATGTGTTCAAACAGCTCACTGAAGAGCTTCCCCAACCAGGCAACTTCATACGAGATCATACTCGTAGATATGTATCTGGTCTCGGCAGTGCTTATGGCAACCGACTTCTGCTTCCTACTCATCCATTATATCAAAGCAGAATCCAAAGAGAAACAACACTAGAAAGTGCTCCAGTGATCCTCCACACTTCCTGCCTAATCAACATTCGAATAATCATGCAGTTTCATATTTCCGGCAATGTATCTCAGTCCATGAGAGATTGTGTCCTGAATACATCTCAGAAGATTCTTGGCACCAATCTAGTGAGGCTCAACCAAATATGAGTTCACAATGCTAATTGCAAAACATATGTTCGGACGGAGGTTCACCAAGAACATCAACGCGAATGAGTTTTTGAAACTCATAGGCATTTCCCAAATCTGGTCCGACATCACTACCATATAACTTCTGAAAGTTAAGATCCTTGAGGTAGTCACAGGCTTGCAGTCCATCATACCAAATATTTTCAGAATCTTCACCACATATTTTCCTTGAGATAGGAAAATTTCCCTTGGCTTCTGCCACACTTCAAGTCCTAGGAAATAGTGCATCGGTCCTAGGTCCTTCATTTCAAATTCAGAAGCCAACTCCCTCTTACATTTGTGAATGAGAGGGTCTGCACCTGTTAGAAAGAGGTCATCCACATACAACACCAGTATGAGAGGCTTGTCATCTTCAACCTTAAGGTAAAGGTTAGGATCGGCTTCACTCCTAGTGAATCCCAGCTTCATCAAGTAGCTATCGATCCTCTCATACCATGCTCGGGGTGCTTGCTTCAGCCCATAGAGAGCCTTCTTCAACCTACATACATGAGATTTTCAATCCTAAATCTCAAATCCTTTGGGTTGCTCCACATAGACCTCTTCTTTGATCGAACCATGCAAGAACACGGTCTTGACATCCATCTGATGTAGGTTCCATCCTTGTGAAGCCACAAGGGCTATGATCAAGCGGATGGTCATATATCTGGCAACAGGTGCAAATATCACATCATAGTCTATACCTTCCTTTTGGGAGAAACCACGAGCAACAAAACAAGCCTTATACTATTCCGTACTTCCATCTGCTGCAACTTTATCTTGTAAAGCCATTTTGAAGTAACAATTGTCTTATCCTGGGGTCTGGGAACTACTCTCCATAATGGTCATAACATCCTTCCATACTTGATGCTTGACGACATTTGAGAATGATGAAGGCTCATTTTGTATGATTGTGCTCATATTGGTCAGGTATCCCTGATACCTGTTGGGTTTCTTACTTTCACGGAAGGTTCCTCGGGGTGCAGCATGTCTTTCAGCATCATCAAGTATCCCCCTAAGCCATGAAGGCCTCTTCATGGAAGAGGAAGGCTCAGGTGGATAAATAGGATCCATCGGTTCTTCCATATCAAGCATTGTTACATCATCATAGAGATAGCTTCCACAATTGTACGGTGCCACACCATTCTGCTCTGGAGTATGTGGTGTAGTAGTCTCCCTCTTAATGCCAACCTCAGGTATGCCTGAGTGAACCAACTGTAATATATGGGAGGTCTTGCTTAGGCTTGAGGGGAATGGTCCCCTTTTGAGCTTTCTTTTGGCACATCCCAAACATACACCTTCTTTTTCTACTCAGAATTCGGGCATCCCTGTTACCATATGTCTTACATCGAGTAGATCTTTGTAATGAAGGTAGGCAAACCTCCAATGCCAAAGTTCGAACTGAAGAGATGTGTCATAAGACATGACACCTACCTGACTTTCATCAACATGATAACATGAAACCCAAGAGTAAAGGCATCTCTAACATTATTTTTCGATACACGTACCTTGCCATCGCTGAAGGTTACCTTGTAGCCTTTGTCTTCCATTACCGAGATGGACACCAGGTTCTTTTGGAGGTCAGGTGCATTTAATACATCCTGGAATTTCTAGCCTTCTTGAATGCTTGTCCTCTTCCTTGATTCCCAGCTCTCCTCTTACCTTTGCTATTGAATTTGTCATTCCTTTGATTGCCATCAGAGGGATTTCGATCATCGTCCCAGTGTGAGTCCTTTCTATAAGGGAACTCCCTTGCATAGTGACCTGCTTTATTGCAAATGTAACATCGTCCTTTTCTTCCACCCTTAGGTCTAGCCTTTCCTTTTGATTTAGTCCCGAAATTATTTCTTTTCTTTGTTTTGACTTCTCCATTTTTCCATTTGTTCCAGGAAACAATGGATGCATTTGATGGAGGCTCAACAATATTTCCTCTTACATGGTCCAGCACTCCTTAATCTTCTAGGGTTAGATTGATAGATATCTTCCATCCGTGATAGTTAGCTTTCTCACGGATCTTGTCTTCGGCAGGAAAGAGTGTTGAGGACCCCATAGTTCTTTTAGGATAGCCTTTCCTATCTTCTCTTTAGTGATTGCTCTTGCTCTTACTCAGGCTTTGTCTTCACCTCAACTTTGATACCATGTTAAGATATGGTATGTTCTATGCTTATAACAGTTTACTTCTTTTTCTAATTATATTCCACAGATTAGGAATCACATGTTCATAAAGTAAAGTGCAGATAGAACATTAAACGATCGACAGAAAACAAGCCAAGACAAGAGACACAAGATGTGGCGGCTAGCCAAGGACAAACCCCACAATGTGTGGGGAAACCCTTTGATCAAATCTTCTTTTATATTCAATAATTCAGCAGAGATAAATAGTACAATAAATCTGATTTATATCAGCAGTAGAAAACCCTAGATCAACAGCATTAGCATTAGCGGCTTCATCATCAAACTAGGGCAGACGATATCTCACAAACCGACCGTTGGATCGGCTTGATTCCACCACCAAAAGTTGCGGCTTCCAGAGGAGGTTCAGATGAACCTACAATGCAGTTCAGATGAGGAGATCTTCTAGTCCACGTAGGTCAAACTTCACTTCTGCAGTTGCAGCTTCAGTTTCAGCAGCTTCCTTCAAACTAGGGTAGTCGATATCTTGCAAACCGTCCGTTGGATTGACTTGATTCCACCACCAAAAGTTGCGGCTTTCAGAGGAGGTTCAGATGAACCTACAACGCAGTTCATATGAGGAGGTCTTCTAGTCCACGGAGGTCAAACTTTACTTCTGTAGTTGCAGCTTCAGTTTTAGCAACTTCTGGCTTCACATGTGTGAGGGAGAGACCCTTTTCTGCGCAGTAGAGAGAGAGAGAGAGATGTGATGAGTTGAGTGAGTGAAAATGAGGAAAAGTACTCTTGTATTTATACAAAACTGATGATGTTTGAATAGATGCGAGTGTTGGGCTTCTGAGCCTACATGAGTTGTAGGTCGGCTTGATAATGATTCCATAATCAAAATAAATTCATATCTCCATAAATACTTATCGGAATCGGATGATCTTTATATCAATCCTACACCTCTTGACAAGAGGAATCTAATAAAAATATTATTAGCCATGAATAAGATGACCCACATGAAGTTTTTTCCTAGTTGCCAATTTTAACAATGGCGGATCGGTCTTGAATATCAGGTACAAAATGACTGCAAAGAAGTGTTTGGCCAATCTGCCGTATGCACCTCTGAAGTTTCCTTCTAATATCACCCTATAGTGGACATAAAATGGGAACTTATCTTTAGGATTCCAGTTCCAATACAGATTCGATAATGCATATCGTGTGAAAAAAAGAAATACCAGAGATATTAATTAATTATTGAGATTTACCGAGAGAAATAACCAACAACAAAACACATAAACAATACAAACAATATTTAACCGGGAAAAGCCCCAACTCCGAGGAAAACCCATCCTAATGAAATTCCATTAGCCTTGGCCAAAACCCTGTCAACCCGGCCATGTGAGCCTTCACCACTCACCTCCCTAGCCTACTTTACAATGAAGTTTTCCCAACTTTTTATAGGTTTCATTACATGCAATACCATGGGCAGAAAACCATGGGTACACAATACCACGTGCCCAAAACTATCCATTTTTAACATGTTCAACCTTGACTCTAACCCTGAGTCAATTTACCTAAAATTACCCCCTTAAACTTGACTTGGGTTCCTTGGATAAATCCAACCAACCTTGCCAAGTGAGTCAACCCAGCCCTGCTCACTCTGGCCCTTACCCTCCTCAAAGTTTTTACCTAAGGTATTTTTTAACCCGACATCCCCCCTATCACTTAGGTCTAACACAAACTTTACCAATGATTTACCTAGGGGTACGCATGCCTTACCAGGTCTTACAACAGTATGCCCATTTACATGCAATAAAATTTGACTCCATTCTAATTTTTTTTGCAGTCTTTGAACCTTATGCTTTCTAGAAAAACCATATCCACCTTCTCGCTCTAGTTCTCACCACCTTTGTAGTTAATGATATGCTCTCATCATCATCACCTTCATGGAAATTTCATCCTCCATATGAATTTTACGCTTTAATGCAGTTTGGTTAGTCTTGATCTCAAGACACAAATTATTGGTTCCAAACCATTTGCTGATCTCGTAAATGGCCACTCCTCAAATATAATGTTTCATCCATGACAGCAGGGAACATATTTAACCAAAATTGTGACCCTCCAAACTTGCAGAAAATGACGAGACCAATGTGCAGCCTTGGCACATTGTCATTCTCCTTTGCCATCACAACCTCCTCGACACTTGACAAGTAGGGCGTAACCGAGCTCTCGAAATATGGGGGCTTCGAGTTCGAATCTTGTCCCTTTCGTGTGTTGATCCTGCAACCTACCAAGTATGCCAGGAGACACTCGCAGGAGATCGAAACCATGTCGTTTTGTGGGGCCCAACTGCTCATTTTATTCTTCTACTCCATTACCTCAAACTTCATTCTCTATTTCCTATCCACTATGTTGTTTGTAATTCCTAGGTTGATTTGTATTCAAACCTATCAACTTATCATGGATGCCCATCTTCGATTAAATCAATCATATTTCTGTAGTGCCCATTACTCTCATAGAAACCCTTCGCTTAGCATCAAGGTTAATTCACCTTCATTGTCTCACATCATATCTCTCAACATAAAACAATATGTTTCTACTGCATTGAACTGTGCATGTCGAGACTGTCTACCAGCATTGTTGCATACCCCACAGATGAAGTTGCCCTATCATGGCTCATGCTAGAGTGTCACTCCCACCACGATCTTACAGGATTGAAATGGAACACTTCACCAGAAGATGATGGGTGGTGCACAACCCCCAATTACAGAGCGATGGTTGTAAATTTCATAAAAAATGTCGAGTGGCTCTATATTCTTTCCTTTTAGTATAACGAATCTTCCAAGGTAGCGTCACTTAGTGTACTATCATTTAACCTTAGGCACCATTTTTACTCTGCACCCCACTAGGTGTTAGATCGCTCTCTTTATTTCAAAAACATGGCACTAATCAAACTTATCCCAGGCTTATTTCTTTATTAGTGGCAATGCTGAAGCCACAACTTTTCCACAACGCTACAATATAGGTATAATTACTTGGAGCACTGCACAGGTTAAAAAATTCACATGCAGAGGCAAATCCATAACCTCCTACGTAGGTCGCTCGACTTTATCTAAGATCCCATCCCCAACATATCTGATAACTTAAGGACAACTCCATCGTAGGCCCTTGTAATGTCTAGTTCATTATTGAATGTTCCCAACCAGAGGCATTATTTTTTCTCATAAATTTGCGCACCCATTGAACCGTTAGGGTGAGGAACCATGCACTAGGCTCCACACACTTGCTCACGCTGCCAGGTCCAACACTTAATGCCAACAGTTGCCACTGTTTTCTCCATGATGCAAGTGCGACCATAACACTCACATTTTTCTATCAACCTTACGAGCCAAGATATTATCTACAAGACAATTATGCATCAGTCTCTCCAATCACTAACCCAAATAACCCTTGGAAACAAAAGCATCCTTCTGAAGCCAAAACTCAACCTTCGGCTCCAATACCAAATGATTTTTCTTTTTTACTAGAGATATTAATTAATTATTGAGATTTACCGAGAGAAACAACCGACAACAAAACACATAAATAATACAAATAAAATTTAATCGGGAAAAACCCCAACTCTGGGGAAAACCCATCCTAATGAAATTCCATTAGCCTTGGCCAAAACCCTGGCCAACTCGGCCATGTGAGCCTTCACTGCTCACCTCGTTGGCCTACTTTATAATGAAGTTTTCCCAACCTTTTATAAGCTTTATTACATGCAATACAATAGGCAGAAAACCATGGGTACACAATACCATGTGCCCCAAAACTACCCCTGTTTAACTTGTTCAACCTTGACTCTAACCCTGAGTCAATTTACCTAACATCGTGCACAGATACTTTCCAAGATATATGCAGGCATGTAAAATTTTGGAACTAGATTTGCTGCAAAGATGCTTTGACTCGTCTCACTTGCCGCTGCAACTCAAATGATAATATATCCACCCAATTAAAATCTTTTCCATGGTTCACCACCAGATTTAGCGTATACATCCAGTTCTCTTGGAATACCTCAGAGTTCTTGTGCCCAAACATCTGACATTACATAGCTATCAAATACTAGCATACGTCTCTCAAGATCTTTGTCGGATAAATTCTTGTTGGGCAATGGTGGAACTTGGCAGGTTCTTGACACCATTACTTGATAACATCGGTCATCTTGATGTTAGCCCATCTTATTTAAATGACACTGTTTGCATATTCGTTGGGCTTGAGCATCTTATAATACGTCTGCATATCCTCACCATAATAGGTGGCGAGGTGTCCGCCACTTTCATTGCGTAACACAAAGTGTGAGTCATCCATATGCGTAATTATCCATTCTATAGCTTCAGCACATGACATGACCGGGTATCTGCACGCGATCTTGTGTATCCTAGACTTCTCAATGTTTATATATGCATGCACATCTTCTAAGTCCTCAGGGAATGTCTCTTTCATAAACGTGTTGTATATCTTGATCCAGGTAACCTTTGTCATCTTGTTAATAAAACACTAAGTGTCTGCATATATAATAATATTGGACTTTGTAACTTCAAGCGACGCATCAACACTTGCTCCTAAGATTTCTTTAGAGGCTACTTTGCATGGCAACATGTCTCCAACAGATGACGACACATTAGTAACACTTGTAGCACAGACACCTGTTTGTGGGAATCACATTTACAGTAACAAGATCAACTTAAAACAACTAAATATGCAACAATATTCATAAATCAAATTCAAAGAGTCACCACGAATGATAGAGCATAAGAAAGTATGAACAACTGCCAAAAATAACTTGCATGCAAGCAAAAATACACATGCAAGCTAGGAGGGCGCACTTTCGAAGCACGAAGAGACATGTATGGTCATTCGGGGCTTCGTAGTGTTCTAGTGTGCTCACAAAAGAGGAAAAAAAATAAGCTAGGGCACACTGTAACACCCAGAAGGGTCAAAGGATGAGAAAAGGTGGATTTAGGTCTTCCCTATGAGCCCATGCACCCAAGAAGACAAGGGGGGCACATTGTCACACTTTGAACTGACGAAGGATGAGAAAAAAGGAGCTTCAGGTCTTTAAAGTGCTCCTATGCGCTCAAGACAAAGGAGGGTGCACTGTTAGATGTTGAAGGGTTGAATGATGAGGCTTCGTGCATTCGTAAAGCACCCTATGGCAAAGAAGGTGCATTGTAGCACTCCGAAGGGTTGAAGGGAAAAGCTTTGTGCCTTTGTGATGCGCCCATGTGGCTCGGAATAAAACTGGGTTGAAAAAGGTACAATTTTTTAGACTGAAGGAGCTTCGAGCTCAAGGAGTGTGCTCTTCCTAAAAATATCCTAGAAACAAGTACAGAAAGAAGAATTCGATGCTAAGATAAGGAGAGGAATGATTTGCAAGGCTATATAAGTTGCTGATGCATGCATAGTGGAAGATGAAAAGTTTTTCAAAATGTGAAAGGTTTCTTGCATGCGATAGTAAATGAACACTTTCAAGATGAAGATCTAGCTAAAGTGTCAGTAAACACACTGAAAAACAAGAAATCTACAAAAAAAAGGCAAGATTTGACAGTGAAATGATAAAAGCAGTAAATATTTGAGCATGCAAACTTACTTGCTGCACTAGTTGATGAAGGGCTTGATGATTTTACAGCTATGAACTCCAATTAAAAGATAATGAAGGAATGATTAGTTGAGTTTATTTAAAGAGATCAACATGAAAAACTAACTCATGCATGAATGCCACTTATAGTCAGATGAAAGAATTAGTTAGGAAGGAGTTAAAGTAGTTTCTATTTTTTGGGAGTGTGCCCTCATGCAACAAGTTGGATCATGCATGCAACTTGATAGGTCACAAGTCTTCATCACAAAGGAGTGTTCCCAGGTAGGGCATACTTGCTTAGCTTGAAGGAGTGCACCCAAGTAGGGTGCATTCCTTTGGCCCGAAGAAGTGCGCTCACCTTAAGTGCAAACCTTCATCAACTCAAAGTACACTTATGCTTTTGTGAGAGATTTTCTTGCTTTTTGCTTGATTTTTCTACTTTTGTGTGCTTTTTGAGTGTTTGCATGGTTAAAAGGAAAGTTTTTAAGTCAAGAAAGACCTGTTTACCAACTCAAACAATTCTAATGGTTAAGTGATGATGCTTAAGACATGTTGACTTAGGAGGATGCGACACTAGGAGAAAACACACAAATATCAAATCAAACCATATGACGATGCAAGGGGGCTTGAAACGACAGTTAGCATAGGCTCCAAAATTGACATAGGAGAAAATTTTGGAGATTCATTTTCGTAGCGACAACATTGGCAACACACTGGGAGAACCCCAACTTCTCTGAAATGGTTTCATTGTAAGCGCAAAGTCTCATTTCTCTAGGAAGTATTGATTTGATCAATGAGTTACCTTCAACTCTCCACTCTTCCCGGTTAAAGATATATCCTTCCCAAGTCCACTACTTGGTGTAACAAAAATATTAAACAAGCTACATCAGTATCTTGTCGACATAAGTAAGGGTAATATAGTACAATGAAATAAAATAATCAGAGTTTGAATTTTACATCTATGGCATTGCTCTATTTCCAACAGGCATGGATAGTACCCCAACGAAGTCACTTCAGGAACACAAACGTTGCTTCACTGCCAGCGAGCCTGGACAATACCCTAACGAATTCACTTGCTTCACCTCCATGTGTAGGTATCCTTTCTCTTCTTTCACCCTTTTATATTTTTCTTTTATTTCATAGGACTGTGCATAGGCACTCACTATTTTTTTTTTTAATGAGCGGAAGAGGGATGCCGAATTATTAAGAGAAAAATAGGTTGTTCCTTCAGAGACATGTTTTAGACCTTTGATGCTTTAGTCGCTAAAATTTTTCCCCTTATCTTATTCTACACATATAGATAAGCAAGAACACACCATTCTTAACAGGACCGAGTGTGTGAATGAGAAAGCTAAATAGATGTGGGTTTCATGGTTTGCTTACAATTTCCCAATTGAAGGATCGTATTTCCATTAGAAAATCATTGACTTGAAAGATGTAAACCAAATCAGGGAAGAGGGTGAAAAATAGGCCAATGGTTGCACACTATTTAAATTTTCCTTTCACAAAAGACTAGCGAGTACATCTCAAAGCTCAAAACCGACTTATTCAAGGATTGATGAAACCAAAAAAATAAAAATGCAATATGAAGTAAAAAAGGATGGTGCAATGCATCTAGCCTAACCTAATCGAAACTAAACAGTACAAGGTTAGATCATGTAAAATGGAAATTCTAATGTAGCCAAAGAATCTGCTCCCGACCTTTAAACCATAAGGTGTGATCATGCAAAACCAAAACAAAAAACAATGCGATGAACAAGAGGAATCATGCAAGCATCTACAGTGACATGTGAAAACAAAAAGTGCAAACACAACAATGCATTACACTTAATTGATCTACCACATGGGGGACTCCACAACAAAAATAATCACTAGGCTTATGACCATACAAGACTCGAAAAATCATATGAAAATACAAGCCACGAGACATGGGCCCAGACTGAAAGGACTCTTCTAATAAATCTACAAAGGGATCATGGAAGCAACCTTTAAGGAAAGATATACAAGAGATATTACAGAAAGACAAATCCATGTCATACATGATATTCTCAGGTTGACCATGATCCAAGCTGTTGTGCATGTAGGATTCTTGGATGAATGATGGAAAAAATTCGTTGAGATTCTTCTTTGTTTCTTCATTACAGGTTAGGTATTTGCTTGAAAAGGGATGAAGTTGTGGAAGTTCAATAGTCAAATTAAATCTTCTTCCCTAAGGGATTAATTTTTTTAAGTGAATAGAAGAAGAATCTCTCAGGAAGGCATCATCATCCCGTATGCTTGCATCAATGAAAAAGTTGTTCAGGAACATAAAAAATCGACTAAGATTGAAAATACCACCATGGTCACAAGGACTTGAGATAACCATTAGCCTTAGCTGAAGTTCCCTACTCACCTGAGCTGACTCTGAATTCTAAGACAACACGGTGAGTGGCTAATCAAAAGAGGGTTCAACGTTTAATTCATGAAATTCAACCCGAAGATAAAGGTTCGAGATGAGTACAATTTTTTTCAATGATTAGAATATTGTCTTCTTGATCAAAATGAGTTATACCTGAAAGAAAATATTCAATGATTGTATCATATTCTATTTGAAACTCTTGTAAATCCAGATCTTCATGTAGGAGCAAAGGTTCATCCAACTTGCTTGAACAAACATTACCATATAATTAAGAGAGAAGAAAATCATCGGGATCGTGGTCATCCAAGGGTTCTCCTTAATTAATGGGTGCAAGATTGATGGGAGGGATATCATGATTTGAAGACGGTTGATTGATAAGATCAAATGAATCATCATCAGGAGAGAGATGTGAAAGAAATATGAGTTCTTTGTCAACGAATTGATATTCCTATATGAAGATAATTTCGAGGAGGAGATTGGGATACATACCAACATGTTAAAAGTATAGGAGGAGATTGGGCTACATACTGACATCTTAAAAATAAGTTTAAGAAAAAGCATTGCATATTAGTTGGTACATTGTTTCTTATGTATATACATGTTTTTAGTGACTTACTAGTTAATGATTTAAATATATAGCAAATATATTACATGTTTATACATAATTAGAGAGATAATCTAAAAATTAAAAGTAGATAAGATGATATATATATAAAGATGATATAAAAACTAAATAATGTAATTTTGGTCTATCTCTTTGTGCCCCATATTGATTCCACATTCTCCTACATACCTTATATGTTGGTTATTACACCCTTGAGAGGATGCTAGTGAAACCTAATTTCTCATATATGTCAATTATAGAAGTGAAATTAATGGTAAAAATTCTTGTTTAACATGGGCTTCAAGGTTGGGAATGTTAAAGCATTGGCCATAGGACAACTACCATGCAATGGATCTTTTTGGGTTTTTGTTGATCACTTAATATTAAATTTGTTTATTTGGCTTCAATATTGGGGTTGTTAAAGTATTTACCACATGATAATTACTATGCAATGAAGCCTCTTTGGTTTTTGTTGATTATTTATTATTATATTTGTTTATTTTCCTACAATTTTATTTTGTACTACCATGCCCTCTTAGAGGGAAGTTTAGTGAGATTAACCAAAAGAAAAATATATGGATATAAGAAAAATTAGGATCTTTGAACAAAACACCCAAAGTCCTTGAACATATTTTTCAAGATTAAGTGAAATAAAAAAACGAGACCTTGAGGCCTTTAAAAAATAAATAAAAGCAGAAAATGGGACCATGACTTGCTGTTACGCTTGAATCTTGGCAGTTTCATTTTAAACCAGACGTAAGTGATGGTTATCCCATGTAGCACATAATTTAGGGTAATAGAAGGTGATGGGACTTCATTTTAGGACTAGATAAGAGTAGATATAGAAAGTGGTAGGATCACTAGCATGAATTAACACATTTGGATATTTAAGTGATCAACCATAAGAAATCTCCATTTCACACTCTCGCCTTATTCACTTGTCCTATCCATGAATAACATCCAATATGTATAAACCTTGGTTGATGTTCTAATATATGGATTTAGGCAAGAAAGCCATCGATCTTATGCATATGAAAATTGTAATGCTTTTTTGCCTTAATATTGAAGATAAATATAGGATTTATGGATGTCAGTGTACTTAGTGGCATGATCAATAATCAACCGTTATTGCCTCATAGAAAAGTATTGAATGGATTATATAGAAGACGAAATCCCTTACAAATTAGTTGTTTATTGATTTTAATGTCGGTATAACTTTTTTAAATGTGGCAATTTTTGGAACAAAATCATACATGGCATGATGAAAAATATCCATTGATAGGTTAACCTTCGGTATAATCTAAACTTGATAAACATGACAATATATCTAATTTCAAGGATTATTATTCTCATGATAAGTATAAGATTCATTGAATAGCAAAGGAATCTCATTAGGCATGGAAGTACTAATAATGGTTTTAGTCTTAGGGGTATGGAGAGTCATGGGAATAACTATTAGAGGATTAGAGGCCCTAGCTCAAGTTGAAAATCACATTATTTTTCTATCACAGAGGTGGACCAATACAAATTCAATTTTGTATCTATTTACTCATACTTGCTATTGGATTTGAAGGATGCTCGACATGTGTTGCAATATGAAACTTAAAATCTAAAATGATGTTTGGAATTTGTGCACTATTAGAGGTTGAGATTTATTCTTGATGAAATTAACCAACCTAATTAAACAGTTTGAATTATATTCCTAAGCATTCCAACATGGTCTAACATGAGACCATTTGTTAAGACGTTTTCCTAAGGGCATTGATTTGTAAATTGCCATGACTATTCCACCGAGGTAGTTCATCACAATAGATCTTATAATATTCCATCATTCCATCACAATAGATATTTATTTTTCATCATTCTCCCATAAAGTAAGGCATTTGCAAAAAAGAAATATATTATTCACTTGATTGAATTTGTTTTTTTACAGGGATCAGAAAACCCATTAAACATGCTTGAAAAATGGACATTATGCATTGAAGTTTCTTTTTATCCCAATCAAGGACAAGCAGTGATTACTTATGTGCTATACAATATTGCGATGAGAAAATTCTTCCAAAGGAAAAAGAATGTACCTAGAAGGACAAAAAACAATGAATCATATTATATTGCACTGATAGAAGGCTTAGGAACAACTACGGAGTATGGATCCAATGGAATTGTTGTCTTCACCAATTTTGAACTTATGTGCAACCAGATGAAAGGCATGTACCAAGTCAAAAAGGAGAAGTTAAAACAACTACATAGATAAGAAAAAATCATTGCTAGACAATTTCAATCGTTTAGCATAAGATTGTGCAAATGTTAATAGAATGTCTAGTGATTTATTGTATAGGGCAATTCCAATTCAAGATTTGTGTGTGAAAGATGAATTGGTGTCAAGAAGCACTCCATCAAAATTTATTGATGGACATTGTAAGATATCTCTGATATGTGTGTGTGTTTTTAGTTATAAATGTGGTGTCTTTAATGGCCATGTGTTTCTTTCAATACTATACTAACTATGACCCCACTATGTAATCACAACTTGATGAATTATTAGGTGAATTATCAGGGCTTGACACGTTTCATAAAATTTTGTATTTAATTCTCAAGATGTGCACTTTAGCATTTGTGTTTTTAGGCTTGAGTATATTTGAAATGAAGAATTTACACCGAATAATTTTGAAGAAACCCTTAAATAGTTACATTTATTTGTCTTCTTAATTTTTTTAATTCTTGATGTTTTTAAATAGTAATTTAAAATATTTTTAAATGCATGAGGTAACTTGGGTTTTTTTAAAGATCATACCGCTATATATGTGTGTGTGTGTGGATTAAGTGTCTGGATCATCACATGAGAAATCACCACCTGATTGTTCGAGGTGTAAATGAGATAGAGCATCAATTGAGTCTCGGACATCGACTAGAGGATGAATTTCTATGCATGCCAACGGGATTGGTCATGGATCGAGGAGAGTATTAGATGAATCAGGGGAGGGCCATCGTTCATTACATCATCATCATGGTATATATATGTTTATGTGAAAACTTAAATGATATTCATAGAATCATATGTACATACATATTGAATTGATTTTTGTCAATTTAGCTTTATTAATTTATAATAAATTCCATCTTTTTTAGGAGCATCTCTCACTAGGTCGATGAGAGTATCATATCAATCAATGGAGGACCATCGTTCACATCATCATGGTATTTTATATATGTGTGTGTGTGTGCGCGCGCATTTACTTAAATGATAAATAGGTAGAATCATATGTACATACATATTGAATATATTTTTTTCAATTTAACTTAATTAATTTATAATTTCTATTTTTTTTAGAAGCATCTCTCACTAGGTCATCATGTGAGGGTGCTCAACATTCTCCCTATGGTCAACAAGCTCAATCAACTCATGTACTTGGGCATGATGGTGCTCAACCATCTTCGGGTGGTCATGAATCTCAATTGGATCATCATGATCCTCATTTTGGTAAATTATATATATATTAAAACAAATTTGTACATAAATAAATTGTATGTACATATACATGTATGTCTATTTTTCATGTGTATAAATACATTGACATGTTTTAATATTTATGTAATTATATTGAAGCAGGGGGTGAAAACGTTGACCAAAGTCAACATAGGCGAAGGAGGGTGATTCAAGAAGAAGACCATATGCCAATTACCACCTATTCATCTGATATTCCTGATGAGCTTCCTTGGGAAATAAACATCCAATAGTGTATGTTACAGAGGTGCACAACTCATTATTCAAAATTGAAGGATGATCTTGGGAGGTTGGAGCTCCCTGCAGAGAGTCGGCAAAGCTTAGAAATAGTTTTGCACTCTCTAAGTACATTTCTTGATATTTACAAGAACCTTGGGCCAAAAACTGATGGATTTATAGATATGATGAGGCATAGAAAGGAAACAGTGATGGGTCCCGATAAATGGGTCGATGTAAGTAGGAGGGTTACAAAAGCACATGCAAAATCTATTTTTAATTTCAAAGAAGGACCGAAAAGGAAGACGCTAAAGGTGCAATATTTAAAGCACCCTGAAATAACCCACCATTTGTATGATAGGTTCCTTGCAGCGTATGACAAGCTTCCATGGAATGACAAGGCTCCACATTATTTTGCTTGATTATTATATGTAGAATTATTTTTAGGTATGAAACCTGATTATACTAACCTTCCATCTGAATTTTATGGTATTGGGAGAGGTTAGATATATGAACATAAGGGTGCATTAAGGGATACTTCATTTCCTCTTCCTCCACCTCCTTTGATACCTCAACCTCCACATATGGTAACTTTGTAGTCAGAGATGAATGCCACTTTTCATATCGGTCAAGAAGCAAGGGATGCCATTATAGACAACATGCATACTGCATTGACTAGAATTGATGTCGATCTAAATCGATAAAGAGCACGAGATGATGCACGTGCTAATTTTGTATTTAAATCAGATGTGGAAATAGATAATATGAATATTGAAGAGGTTAAAGCGTATGCAAAGGCTTTTCGTGATGGTTGGCAAGACCTAATTGATCATGAGGAAGAGGGCATGGGATCAGTATGTGTTAATGTTTAGGGTTGATATTTTAATGTAATGTAACGTATGTGTTAATCTTGATTCACATACATTTTGTAAAAATTTTCAAATATAATCTAACACGAATGTATCATATTTCACCATTTGTACTTAGGTCATTTGTTGAATGAAAATTTTGAAATATGACGGTGCCAGTTTCAGGTTCAAATGAAGATATGTTGAGAGACATTAGTTTTTTTTAAGAACATGTTGATACTATTAATTTATTTTTATTATATTGGTATTGTGAAGACCTATTTGTAAAAGAAATAAGTACATATAATTAAATGTTAACAATTTCCATTCCATCTGACATTTTCGACACCGTGCGACTCTTTCTCCTTATTAGGAGATGTGTCAAATATTGGCTTGTCACAAGTATTGAATATTTCAATTTTGTTTTGTTATAAATTGAAGCAAGTTTCGTTAAAAAATGAGATCTCTATCTTACAATTTTAAAATTTTCGAATTTTAGGTTTGTGGAGATAGTTTTTCTTCTCCAGGGACATTAGCGATGGAGTTGGCTATGGCAATAGGATCATCTAGACAATTTGAAAAAGTTGTTACAATTTTTTTAATATTGCGAGTTTATGCATTTTCATGTGCAATTTTAAATTTTTAATATATACATGTACATGTATTGTACATGGCATCGATGAGGGCGCAATGCAAGGGGTACAACATGAGGTATTGCATGGAATTCGAGACTTGAGCCAACTACAAGGATTGGAACGTCTAGGCAATTTGAAAAAGTTATTACAATTTTTTTAATATTACGAGTTCATGCATTTTCACGTGCAATTTTAAATTTTTAATATATACATGTACATGTGTGGTACAGGGCTTACATGAGGGTGCAATGGAGGGGGAACACCATGGGGTTTGCATGGAATTTGAAATCTTTTGTAATTTTGTTTTGATGATAAAATTCTCATTTAATTTTAATACATAAAAATTTAATTTTAAAGCACACAATCTTACGTATATCTGCATATTACACATGTTGTGCAAGGCATCCATGAGGATGATGACAACACGAGGATGTTGATAGATCATATATTGTAGTGAGATTCTCTATGATGCATATTTTTATTTGACAGTCTTTTTATTATATTTAATTTTATCATGATATAAATTTTGGACATATTTTAAGTAAAACTCTTTATTATGAATTGATCTCTTTGATGCATATTTTTATTTGACAACTTTTTATTATATTTAATTTTATAATGATATACAATTTGGGCATTTTTTAAATAGAAATCTTTATTATAAATTGATATTTAATATGTTAATTTTGGAGTTTATACATTTTGCATGATGATTGTTATAATGTTAGTAGAAGATAATATGGATTTGGGTTGATTCATTGGTTTTGTGAAGTTGTTTTGTCAAGTTATTTAATGAATAGTAAATTTGCAAATTACAAAACATGGTACATTTTGCATTCATGAATCTTCTCATGGTGTAGATGTCTAAAACAAACATAACTTAAAATTTCATTATAAAACATGATATACATTTTTCATTCATGAATAGATCATCATCTTGTATAGAAGAGGTACTAGATGTGGGTTGATACCTAACTTTTAATATAAAGTTGTTCAAAGAAAACATACTATAAAATTGCATTATAAAACATGGTACATTTTTCATGATGATTCTTATAATGTTAGTAGAAGATAATATGGATTTGGGTTGATTCTTAGGTTTTGTGAAGTTGTTTAATGAATAGTAGAATTGAAAATTACAAAATATGGTACATTTTGCATTCATGAATATTACCATGGTGTATATGTCTAAAACAATCATAACTTAAAATTACATTCTAAAACATGGTATACATTTTGCATTCATGAATAGGTCATCATATTGTATAGAAGAGTTAATATGGATGTGGGTTGATAATTAACTTTTAATATAAAGTTGTTCAAAGGAAACATACTATAAAATTTCATTATAAAACATGACACATTTTGCATGATGCTTAAAGGTTTTACATTTAAGTTCATGAATATGAAGCAAAGAAAGTAAATTTACATTTAATTGGTACATTTTGCATTATGATTTTTATAATGTTAGTAGAAGATAATATGGATCTTGGTTGATTCTTAGGTTTTGTGAAGTTGTTTTTTCAAGTTGTTTAATGAATAGTAAAATTGTTGTTGAGACCCAATCTGAAAGGATTGGGATTATTGTAAATAGTTTCAATTATGCATTAGACAAAACCAAGAGACCTTAGAATTGGAATCCCAAGAGTCTCTCCACTCATGTATATATTCATGAACTGAGTAATGCAATAAACAAGTTAATTCATGGAGTTACCCTCTTGGCCTAACATGGTATCAGAGCACAAGTGCCATTTTCGACTTGTAACTCTTGTTTTCGGTTAATTTTCTTGGTCTTCTCTGACATATTATATGTCTCCTATCTAAAATCTTGCTCTATCTCCTCACTATTTGTTGTTATCTGCGTTGAGGATTGTTGATAATCGCAGAAGCAATATGAGAAAGGCATCGAGCCCATGGTCCTTTATGCTACCTGAATTAACGTTTATGTAGCCTTTTTATGCACCATAAATGTGATATTTCTATTTGGAAATTACTGAGAGAGGGGGATGAATCAGTAATTTAAAAACTTTACTTTTTTATCAACTTAATTTTCTTCTTATGCAATTGATGGTTTATGTATATGCTCTATTATTATTGGACTCCTTTTGTAGGTGTCAGAGAGAGAAATTTGCAGATATACTTATCCAGAATTCAAGAGGATTCACACAACATTCAAGAACCAACACATGAAGACACTAAATATAAATGGAAACGTCGAAGGAGAAAAACCATGAATTTTAGGCTAAAAGTGATGTGAAGGCAAGTTACTACTCCTTATTACATCATATTTTTGTAGGCTCTAACCTACAAGAGGATCCTACCTCAAAGGAAGCTCCAAATCCCACAATTTTTTTGTAGGCTACAACCCATAGGAGGCTCCTACCTCAACAGGCTACAACATGTTCTTTATCAAGATACAACATAGAAAGGGACAACAATCTCTCAATCACAATATCAAGTCAAAAACGTTGGTTACCTGATATACAATTCTGTTGTCAAGTCTACTGCAAATCTTCATTGCTTCTCCTTTTCAACTTTGTGCCTCTTCTGTTGTTGCCCATCGAATTTCTCATGCAGACTATTTCACTTCAAAAGTTCCTTCTCCATTCAACATTGTGAATCTTATAAGCAGGGCTTATTTTTGTTTGTATTCTCAGCAGGAATATGAAATGAGGTATTGCCTCTTGGTCTTATAAAACTGTTTACAAACCATCTCTTTATATTCAAATCTGAAAACAAAATTTGTAATATAAAATAGAGCTGAAATAAAATAGCTCAAAAGTAATTATTACAAAAGACAAATCATATTTGTATTAACTACATTTTCCAAGCTTGTACCATACATTTTTCTGTTTAATGAAAATATATGCTTTTCCAGCTTGTGTCTCAATATATCATGTCCCATTTTTTCATCAAAATAACCAATCAACATATTTATTAAGAGTGTTCAACATTCACATTAGTTATTGTAGCCTTTTCACTTCACATCACTTTCAACATTTTTCAGTTCAAGCCATCTAACATTCAACATAAATTAGCCTTTGTGTAATATCATCACCAACATTCTCGCTCATCATATACATACAACAACATAATCCAACATCATCAGCTCATCAACATCCAAAGATCAACAATATGATTCACATAGATACTCCTTTGTTGTTCCTATGTTGTTCCTTGTTGCTGCTCATTTTCCATCAATTAGAACAATGCCATCAATCTCCCCCTTTGGCATTGATGGAAAAACACTGATCGTGCCCTGTTGTCCTTAGAATTAGCCTCCATTCCTTATTATTTCCTCCCCCTTTGGCATCAATGTCAAGGGGTTTTACGACCAAATGTTTTGTTGTTCAAATGAACTAACCTTCTTTGTCTTACTGCTCAAATCAAGCACTTGTAAGATTTGATAAAATAAGGCATGAAACCCTAAATTCAAATAATAATAAAAAATGTTGCCTGCAATGGGTTAATGTACTCCAAAAAAATATATTCAAGAATGATACTACTCCATGAATGCACCCACAATGAATTTTTCACAATCAAAATACTGTGGAATAATGATGTTAGGGAATACTTGTGACATTCTTGCATAATAAATTTGAACATTCTTCAATAATAAATTTGAATATTGCACATATAAATTTGAACATATATGCATATACCATTAATCCATCATTCTTGTATACATATATAAGTGGTTCAATTATGTTTCAATGCATGGCTTGGTTGTTCCAATGCCTGACATGGCATTAAAGGTAATACATTCCATAGCAGCTGCATAGCAGTGTATTCAACCTCCAAAATAAATGAGGCACCACCAAAAACTATATCAGTTCAATAAATGTTAGGGCGCAAACCCTATATCATAAAAACATTAGAGGGCACAAGCATCACAATCATTAATTTCATATTCATAAAGACGTTATTCAAACTAAGTAGATGGTTGAGGATCCATATAGTACGACCTCTTCAGCCCACCAAAATCCTTCATGACTTTCTTCCTTGATTTCCACTTTCAAAGGCCTGTTGTGGTTTGTAAAAAAAACAAGGAATATAATACATCATATTGTCTAATGATACCCAACCATGCTACTACTTATGAAGATTTAATAAAACTTTTTGTTCTCGTGGATGACCACTAATAAAGACTTAAATTATTTTCCATGGACGACGTGGGTTAACTCTGTACAATAAGTAGATGGTTGAGGATCCATATAGTACGACCTCTTCAGCCCACCAAAATCCTTCATGACTTTCTTCCTTGATTTCCACTTTCAAAGGCCTGTTGTGGTTTGTAAAAAAAACAAGGAATATAATACATCATATTGTCTAATGATACCCAACCATGCTACTACTTATGAAGATTTAATAAAACTTTTTGTTCTCGTGGATGACCACTAATAAAGACTTAAATTATTTTCCATGGACGACGTGGGTTAACTCTGTACAATTGAATGGATAAGTTTGACCAAAGTTATTCAACAACTTCATTGCGCATTCGTTTCATCCATAGGGTTCCACCCACTTGTCAAATTCTACAAACCACCTATTTATATGTAAACCATTGTACATAGCCAACTCACAGGCTTTGAGAGACTTTGTAATGATGATAATACTAGTGCTTCTGTGCATAGATACCTCCTCTCTTCCTGCACTAAATCCCATTATGTACTCAACACAAGAAGTACGTTGCTCGCTGAAGAAGCTGTAAAATTGTCCTCATCTGTTGGATGTCCTTACGTCGGGAAAATATTGTCGTAAAAATGCAATCCAGAATGTTTGTCCACTAATTAGTAATAATGGTCGAAAGTGAGCTGAAATATTTCTGCTCCCCTTGGAATTGTGAATTTTATAAGAGCATACTGCGGATATTCTTGGAATCACCAGTCATTCTCTAAATAGAGAGTTAAAACGAGAATGAGGTGGACAGAGGCATTCGCCCACTATTTGGTTATTGACATTAAAGAAATGATCGTCAACCAAATCAATCAACGTTTCTCGAATGACTCCTTGTGGGATGTTTTTCATAATCACGGTCGTCAGTATTGATGAATTGTGCCCTTGAACACCGTGGTAATTAGGGAACAGATTCACCATGGCTATCAGTTCAAAGTTTGTTTTGATATTTGGGCAATCACTCGTTAAACTATGTCCGATAAGAATAGACAAGGGCAACTTCTTTAAAATTGTGAATGTGAGAAAACTCAAAGCAATGGACTTAATGATAACTAGGAGCCCTAACCCTGTAATAGTGAGGCTTAAATAATTTTAAAATATGTGATAACCTCTTTTACATCTTAGTGCAATAGAGAAACGGGCAAAGGGATTCGTTAGTCAAAGATTTCACGCTCTCAAACACTTGTATCAACTGCTCTGATTATTGGCTCAACCAAACTAAGTCTCAAACGCGCAGAAGTTGTCTGTGGCTAAATGTTAGAGATGAGTCGTGCAAGTTTACGGAAAACAAGTATATAATTCAAGATATTCATGTTGTGAGGTTGTTGTATATCTTTCCGATGATACCAATATTGGGGAGGCTCCAATAAACATAAAAATGACAAATGATATAAGAGGCTCTATCAGCAGAAGTGTTGTAAATGTTGTATAACGCTCATTATATGTACATGCTAAATTACTGCATAGTTGTATAACGTCCACATACTGGAGTCTTTCACAAGTTACGTGGCGTATTGGTGCAAAATATGTAGCACTATCAATAACTGAAGACTGCCACGATCCTTAATTTAGAGTTTGGTACTTTGACTACGCAAGAGAGGCGCGCCATTTATTTCCAGAAAGGTCCTCTAATTTCTCTTTCATGTTTGTATTAGCTAACGTTCCTTTCTGGTATTCTCAGATCAGGTTCGACATAATTGTTCTCAGGTCTGAAAATGTCTATAGTATGGCATTTTCTTCAATGTTTATGTAACGACTGTCCATCTTTTCACTGGCTATGTAACGTATACCTGATTTGCCTTTGTGTATACTATAGGTTGTGTAAAGAGTCCCTCAAATACAAATCTCACATCCAGATGATCGTTTGATCGCATAAACTCTGTATCGCTTCCCCTTGTCACTATTTTGAAATCAATCCACCTAGAGTTGATCTTGATTACTTTCCACTTTCATCACAATATCGCAGTTGATATTTTGCAAGCATGTATCTATAGAATCTATACACTTTTTTCTGGTGGGAATATTGTTGGATAAATTTCTTAGCAGATAACTCAATCTTATGCTGCTATTGTACCGATTTTTCCTCTGTTTCTATGAAGATCTAATTTTGGTTAACTATTTTCCCTTGTGATTAAATCACTTGAGATTATCGGTGTAATGTAAGATCTCGCGGGACTGCTATGAAATATTTAATGCAACTTCTTCAGATAACAATTGATATTTATGTTAACATATTTTTTACTACAACCTCCACTTGACACCGCTGATTTAGTGACCTTCATCTGCGCTGAAGGATTTAGAAGAATCCGGGTGATGCTATGGAATGTACCATTGTAAATTACTTGTTTGGTCTCTTCCTCTTATTTTTTTAACTGCATAACCATTATGTTTCATGGCAAATTCTTCTATAGACCAGACATAAAAATGTCTAGAATATGATCCTACTCTTGATGGTAATACCTTTGTTTTTGCTCATAAGTATATACATTTGAATAGATCTCAGTTTTGACTTTGCATTGATGCATTCCATATACATATTTAAATTCATAAGTTGAAAAATTTTGAGGAAATTTTGATGATGCCAATATACAATGAGCTAAACTCATCTTTCAACAAGGTTTGACTAGATATACAATTGTCTAACTGGAAAATGTACATTTGAGAATGTGTATTTACATGCTTATATACAAACTATACCTATATATGTACAATTTTGCATAAGAAATTCTTGAATCAAAGAGTGAGCATTTGAATGAAGAACCCAATTGATGTTGCTAGTTTATGGACGAGATGACTTGATCAATTTGATGATGATCCTTTCTTCTTGTTGCTTCTTGACTGCTTCAAATTATAGACACAATCATATGCTTCTTTTTCCTCTTCTTTTCTGCTTCTTATTCCTATAGTCTCCCCCTTAGATAGTTCACTCAATTTCATATTCCCTATAATGTTTTAGATTCTTCCTTTGAAGTAAAATTAGTGAGAATAATCTACGAACTATCCGTAATTTGTTTCTTAGATATTCAAATGGTTCTCTAGCAAGAGGCTTTGTAAATATATCTGCTATTTGTTCTTTTGTGGGTACTTATTCCATCTTCACTGCTTGCTCAACCTATTGTTCTTTGAGGAAGTGGTACTTTATAGGGATATGTTTAGTCTTTGAATGAAGTACATGATTTTTCGAAATTCTTATTTCACTTGTATTGTCACACTTGATAATATAAGTTCATTGGACTTTACCTTCATATATTATAGAATTTGTTTCATCCTCAACACTTGTGTGCAACAAGTAGGAGCTGCTATGTATTCGGCTTCTGCTATATACAGAGAAATTGATGATTTTTTTTCTTAACCATGCAACCAAGGACTTTCTCAAGTAGAATGCACCACCACTTGTATTTTTCTTGTCATCCACAAAACTAGCCCAATCCGCATTTGTGTATGTGTCAATGTAAAGTCCTTACCTTTTGGATACCATAGTCTAGACTCTGTAGTCCCTTTAAAATATTTGAATATCCTCTTTATTGCTAATAGATGACCTTTTTTAGGATTTGATTGATATCTTGTCACTAATCCAATTGCTAACATTATATCTGGTCTAGAATTTGTTAGGTATAGTAAGCTTGCTATCATAGATATGTAAATATTTTGATCCACATCAGGCGATTCATCATCTATACATAGCTTGCATCCAGTTTCCATGGGGTTTGAGACAAGTTTATAGTCTTCTATTTGGAACTTTTTCAACATATCTCTTAGGTATTTCCCTCGAGAAATGAATATGCCTCCAGAATTCTGTAGAATTTGCAGCCCTAGGTAAAAGGAAAGTTATCCAATCATTGATGTCTTGAACTTAAAACTCAAAATTAATCTCCTCAGCAAACCATTTTACTAGATGATATTTATTGTTGTCAAACATAATATCATCCACATATACAACCACAATTAGTAATTCATCTCCATCAACCTTTATGTACAAATTACTATCAATTCCTACTCTCTTGAAACCTTGTTTTTGAAGGTACTTGTCGAATTTAGAGTACCATGCTTGTGGTTCCTTTTTAAGACCATATAGTGCCTTCTTTAACCTGCAAACATAGTTAGGCTTATATGATAATAAAAATCCTTCAGGTTGTTCCATATAGACCTCTTCCTCAAGTTCTTCATTTAGAAAAGAAGACTTCACATCCATTTGGTATACTTTGAAATCATTGTAACAAGCAAAAGCCAAAAACATCTTGATTTCTTCCAATCTTGCAACAAGCACAAATGTTTCTTCATAATCAAGACCTTCTACTTGTGAGTACCCCTTGCATACTAGTTTGGCTTTGTTTCTCACAATTTGACCCTATTCATTCATCTTGTTTTTGAATACCCATTTTGTGCCAATGACATTATTTCTAACTGGCCTTGGTGTTAATTCCCAAGTCTTATTCTTTTCGATTTGGTATAACTCATTCATAGCATTTATCCAGTATTTTTCCTTAATTTCTTCATCAAAATTCTTTGGTTCAATATGTGACAACATAACAATATGAATTTGGTCTTCTTTTTCTGCAAGTTTCCTCCTTGTTTTCACTCCTTCACTTTTATCTCCAATGATTTGAATTTCAGGATGGTTATTTTGTATGTGTCTTAAGGGACCTTTTGAATGAGTCTTTGTATCTTCTAAGTCTTCATCTTGTACTTCATTTTATTTATTGTCATGATGGTGATGATCTAAAGGATTAATAAAACCTGTGTTTTTGTTCTTATCAGGAAGCTCTTCATCGTTTTTGTTCTTATCAGGAAGCTCTTCATCAAACTTTACATCTATGCATTCCACAATCTTATGCAATCTTTTATTATAACACCTATATCCCTTACTTTTTGATGAATATCCCAAAAATATTCCTTCATCTGATCGAGCATCAAACTTCCCTAGATTTTCATCATTATTTTTGATATAACATTTACTCCCAAATACTTTAAAATGCTTGATTGATGTTGGCTTCCCGTGCCACAACTCATAAGGTGTCTTATCATAGTTTGGTATGAGATGTGACTTATTGAGAATATGTATTATTGTATGTACCACTTCTTCCCAATAGGTTTGAGGAATGTTTCTTTCTTACATCATGGCTCTAGCCATTTTCTGAACATATATGTTTTGTCTCTCTACAATTCCATTCTGTTGAGTTGTTCTTGCAATAGTATACTATCGTTTTATGCCAATTTCATTACGCGGGTTTGCAAACCCATCTGAGGTAAATTCACCTCCTTTGTCTAACCTTATGCACTTTATCTTGCACCCTGTTTGGTTTTCTTCCAGTGCCTTGAATATTTTGAACTTCTCAAATGTTTCTGACTTATTTATGAGAAATGCCACCCATGTCAATCTCGAATAGTCATCAATTATCAACATGAAATATTTTTCTCTTCCTGGTGCTTCTATTCTGAAAGGCTCACACAAATCCATATGAACTAGTTGCAAAGGCTTACTACTTGATAGTTTATCTTTGACTTTGAATGATGTTTTTGTTTGTTTTCCCATTTGACATGACTTGCAGATAGTTTTTTTAGGCTTCTTTATTGTTAGTAGATCTCTAACTACTCTCTTCTTACTGAGCTTGATAATGTGATAAAAATTGAGATGCCCCAATCTCCTATGCCATAGCCACGATTCATATTGTTTGCTGATGTAACATTCTTCACTCTCTTCCTTCAAGATATATGCATTATTTTCTATTCAAAATCCTTTAGCCAGAATCTTCCCAGTAGTTGTTGATATGATTTCACAGTCTTGAGCTTTGAAGAGGACATCACAACCTTTATCACACATCTGACTTACACTCAACAAATTATATTTTAGACCATCTACAAACAGTACATCCCAAGCCTTTCCTCTTCCATTATTCAGACTAGTTGTGCCCTTTCCTCTAATTCTTCCAGCTTCATCATTGCCAACTATGACATTTCCAATTTTATTTTCATCCAAGGATACAAACTTGCTTTTATCTCTTGTCATATGTCTAGAGCAACCACTCTCCATGTACCATTTATTTTTTGATCTTGTCAAGCATACAAAACTAGGTCACACTTATTAGGTTTCTTTTCCTCCTTCTTTATCCATTGCATGTGTCCATCTATTCTATAATTATTCTAAGATGATAATATATTGTTTTTAAGTTGACGTTCATATGAATTGTGCCCAAAGTTATGACAATAGAAACATTCAGTGATATCAAGGAGAGGAGAAAATGCATTTTTGTCTAGATTCATGTTTGTTTTAATGTTTGTGAATCCATTATTAACCTTACTTCTCTTAGAATTTCCCAAATCAATTCTTCTGACATAAGCTCTACAATATATGGCTTTATGTCCAAAATTTTTATAGCAGTAACAATATCCATAGAAAAAATATTTTTACCTAGTAGTGGATTCTTTTTTAGAATATAACCATCTAGACATTTGATAATCTTGTCTCTTAAAGAAGTATGGCCTATGATAGTTTGTTGTTTGATTGTCCATTCCTTTTTTCTTCTGTACTTTTCTGGCAGTGTTTCTTTGTAGTTGTTCATTTGATGTTGAAGTGTTTCTCAAATTTTTGTTCTTAGATTGATGTGAGCTATCATTCTCTCCCCTAACAACTTTTACAAAATTGATTGTCCTTTTATCCTCTGCCTTGGATTCACTGGATTCTCCTTCATAGCCTAACCCAGTCTTTATGAGTGGAGACCTCTAAGCATTTAATATCACATCCAGTTTTTTAGACCCTTTTATTTGCTGAATATTCATGTTTAATTCAGTTTGTGCCTTCTCTAGCTTCTTCTTTAGACTTACCACCTCTTCTTCCAATATTTCACACTCCTGGCTTTTCTCTTTTATTTTTTGCATCAAAATGTCTTCCACCTTCTTTGCTTATTCAAGTTCAACTTTCAACTTGATAATGTCTTCTGAATTTTATTCTTCTTTTACATATTTCAATAGGATCTCTTTTTGCTTTCTATTCTTTAGTTTAAGCCTTTCTATTTCATCCAGGGCACTGATCAACTTCCCCTCAAGATCCATTTCACCTTCCTCTTCTTCTTCATATTCTTGGCAATATTTTTTCTTGCAAGGCCATCAACATGAATTCATTGGTTCCATCTTCACTAGAGGATTCATTGGAAATCTAAGATACAATGATATCTTCTTGAGCATAGAATCTTTTTCTTTTTCTGCATTTTATTATACTTGTTCTTCTCTTTCCCTTTAGACTTATTTTCTTCTTTCTTATAAGGACATTTTGAGGCATAATGCCCCACTCTTCCACAATTAAAACACTTAAATGGAAGTTTTCCTTTGTACTTACCTGTACCTTTCTTCAATCTTCTGACAAATTTTGCTTCTTCTTCATCAACCTGAGCATGAACATTCATTTTTCTTCTATAGACTTGTTTGCCTTGAAAGTTGCCTCTCTAGTGACTAGCTTCCGTTTTGGAATTCTCATCTCATATGTTATAAAAAAACCAAGTAGTTGATCCTTGTTCAAATTCTCAAAGTTTGTTGTCTCTTCTATAGCTGAAACCTTAGGATTGAATTTAGAAGGTAATGACCTCAATATTTTCTGAACTATTACACTTTCTTTGATTGTTTCTCCTAGACCCATCATGACATTTACGACTTCATCAACTCTTAAAAATAATTTAGCTATATCTTCATCTTCATTCATTTTTAAGGTCTCAATTGTGTTCTATATACTTGTAATTTGGCCATCTTTACCTTTTTATCTCCTTCATGAATATTTTCTAATTTAACCCATATATCTTTGGTTGTCTGGCAATGCATTATTTTAATAAATTTAGACTCACATAGACTACTCAAAAGATTCATAGCTTTTGCATTAGCTATAAAATTTAGTTTGGCATATTTGTCACTAGTCGTTTCCTTTGGTTCTTCATACCCTACCATCACAACAACCCAAACTTCTACTCCTAGAGACATTAAATATGTCTTCATTCTCACTTTCTAGAAGGCATATTTTGTACCAGTAATTATAGGGGCTTTATTTATTGAGCATTCTTCTTGATTAGCCATTTTACTGACTTGGGACCTCCTTCCAGTCGTTAGACTGCTACTGAAGGAATTGACTCTAATACCAATTGATATTTATGCTTGGAAATTACTGAGGAGGGGGGGTGAATCAATAATTTAAAAACTTTACTTTTTGCTCAACTTAATTTTCTTCTTATGCAGTTGATGGTTTTTTTATATGCTCTATTATTATTGGACTCCTTTTGCACGTGTGAGAGAGAGAAATTTGCAAATATACTTATCCAGAATTCAAGAACATTCACACAACATTCAATAACCAACACATGAAGACACCAGATATAAGTGGAAACCCCGAAGGGAGAAAACCATGAATTTTAGGTTGAAAGTGATGTGAAGGCAAGTTGATACTCTTTATTACATCAGATTTTTGTAGGCTTCAACCTACAAGAGGATCCTACCTCAAAGGAAGCTCCAACTACAACCCACATGAGGCTCCTACCTCAACAGGATATAACCTGTTATTTATCCAGCTACAACATAGAAAGAGAAATCAATCTCTCAATCACAATATCAAGTCAGAAATGTTGGTTACCTGATATAAAATTCTGTTGTCAAGTCTACTACAAATCTTCGTTGATTCTCCTTTTCAACTCTATGCATCTTTTGTTGTTGCTCATCAACTTTCTCATGCAGATTGTTTCACTTCAAAAGTTCCTTGTCCATTTGACAATGTACATCTTATAAGCAGGGCTTATTGGTTGTTTGTATTCTATATAGGAATATGAAATGAGGCATTGTCTCTTGGTCTTCATAAACTATTTGCAAACCTGTATCTTCATTTTCAGATTTGAAAATAGAATTTGTAATATAAAATAGAGTTGAAATAAAACATCTCAACAGTAGTTATTACAAAAGACAAATCATATTTGTATTAACTACATTTTCCAAGATTGTACCATACATTTTTTTGTTTAATGAAAATATATGCTTTTCCATCTTGTGTCTCAATTTATCATGTCCCATTTTTCATCAAAATAACAATCAACATATTTATTAAGAGTGTTGAGCCTTCACATTAGTTGTTGTAGCCTTTGCACTTCACATCACTTTCAACACATCTAGAATTCAACATAAATAAACCTTTGTGCAATATCATCACCAACATTCTTGCTCATCATATACATACAATAACATAATCCAACATCATCAACTCATCAACATCCCAAGATCAACAATCTGATTCACATATTTTCTCCTTTATTTCTCCTATGTTGTTCCTTGTTGCTACTCATTTTCCATCAATGACAACAATTCCATCAAAATTCTGGTCATGGCCCTCTTTCAGATGATACACACTATGCGAAGAGACTACATGTTGAATCACTAATTGAAGCCACATTCATTCTCCGCGTTGTATGTTGAAAGCCACTATATTCTTTGCGATGAAGGTTGGTCCCGTGAATGATTGTTGTTGAAGGTCAATCTGGTGGTGAATTTAATTCTCCGTTGGTTAATATAATTCTCAGATTTTTGAAGGGATCCATCGAGGAAGTGTGGACTGCTACATTAAAAGGGCTACTCTCCAAATTCTTGTTGATGAAGGACTTTGCGTCCTAGAACCTAGCCTGATCTGAGTGATATGTTACGTTGAATTTTTTTGAAGGGCTACATGTGGATTAGAAAATCGATTGATGCGTTGATATTTTGTGAAAACTGATTGGTGTTTATTTTAAATGGTGAAGTGATTAAAAGGGTCGTATGGTGTTAAATGATACAATGTCTCTTTTTATGAGGGTCATATGGTATATAAAAGTTTTTTATGGAATATAAAAGTTTTTAAAAGGGCTTGGTGCTTTAATGAAGAATATGGTATATATATAATATATTAACCATACATCATATTCATGTGCCCCTTTACTTTATGAAGACTATATGTGATATGTAGTAGGGTATGTGAGAATAATGGCATGAAGGTATATTAAGAGCCTATATTTTAGTTGAAGAGTTTTGGAGATATTTAATTATTATTATTACAAATCCCTGCAAGTATTATAATTACTTTGAGCCCAAATCAAATCATATGATGCATTTACTCATATCCATAGTGGAAGTAGTTCTCACTGGCACAGAGAACTAACGTGAGTGATCTAGGAAGATAAAACACACCCTCATTTTAAATGAGTTTTGGAAATGAATTTGTGAAGGAGAAAGAGACAATGCACTTGAAAAGCCCACTTCAGATAAGGAGCTTTCTATTTAAGAAAACAAGAACAATAGGGCATATGCCTTGATTGCAGCATCAATAAATGAAGAAGTGATTCATCATATTTTTCCATTTTCAAATTCCTTTGAAGCCTTAAATAATTTGAAGGAATTGTATGACTCATACTCTGAACTTGAAGTAATTCAATTGATGATAAATTTGTTCAATCTTGAGTTGAAAAATGATGACCCTCTTGCCTTAGCATCAAAAGCAAGATCCATTATGCATGACATAAAAGCCAATGGTGTTGAAATATATATTCCTCTCATAACTTATTTCAAGGAACTATATCCTACTTATTCGCATTGTCTTGAGTCATTTCAAGAAAGTGACAACCTTAAGGAGATTACCTTTGATTCCCTTGACAAGAAATTTGTTGAAAGAGAAAAGGATTTTGGGAAGAATACAACTCTTTAGTCTTCTCAAGACGTTGTGTGTCTTGCACAAAAAGAGAAGAATCATGCACATGATTATTTTATAGGAAGAGGTGATCGAAGAGGAAGATGAAGCAGAAATTTTAGAGGTAGGGGGGTAGACATTTCCAAGGAGAAAGGCCTGATCTTCATTGCATACAATGCAATAGAGATGGGCATGATGCTTCCACATGTAAGATTCCTTGGGAAATAATTGAGTAGGAAAGAAATGAAGGAAAAGGTAAAACAACTCACAAAGGGAAAGGAAAAGCACCCAAGTGTTGTGGCACATTAAAACATTGGTGTAACTAAAGACTTATTCAATGCTTCAATTTCTTCATGGAAATATTCTTGGTTGCTTGATTCAGGAGCAACTTGCCACATGACTTTCAGGAGAGATTTCTTTGAATAATTCATTGATAATGTTGATGGAGTAGTATATTTTGCAGACAAGTCAAAACTCAAGCCATTAGGGCTTGGCACCATCAATCTCAAACTACCTGGTATTCTAGACTTTCTTCTACATGATTTTCTATACCTTCCAGAGTTGAGGAGAAATTTGTTTTCTTTGGTTCACATCCACCAGCAAGGACACTCCATTCACATATTTTATGGCAAGGTTTAGGTCATAAAAGCATCAAATCACTCACTTGTCATTACGAGGATAGAAGAAGAAATACTTCTGAAGCTGCAAGAAACCTCTGCTTGTGCAAAAAACTTTTCATACAACTCTCACTACAATGAAGGTATATTTCCATAAAGTATTTCATGGCATGCTAGATTTGGACACTTGAACTATGACTACCTCCATTTGTTGAAGAAAAATGGTTTTACTGGTTTTCCTAATATTCCTAGGAAACTTAAGCAATGTTATGCTTGTATCTTAGGAAAGCACAAAAAATAGTTTTTTCATGATTCTCATTCCAGAGAACATAAAAAAATTGAACTCGTTCATTCTGATTTGTGTGTCCCAATGCTTGTTCCTTCTGCAAATGGTAATAAATATATGATGACATTTATTGCTGACTACACCAAAATGTGTTGGTTTTATTTATTGAAGAACAAATCTGAATCTTTTGAAACATTCAAGAACTTTCATGATGGATTGAAAATGATGCACAATCTCATATTGGATCTATGCATACTGATAATGCAAAAGAATATACATCAAATGAATTTGAAACTATCTTCGCCAACATGGGATCAAACATAAAAAAACCATGCCTTATAATCCACAACAAAATAGAATAGTTGAAATAATTTATAAGACAATCTTAAATATGGTACATTCCATGATGTTTTTCAAGAATGTTAAACTGATGTTTTGGGTTGATGCAGTTCTATGTGATATGTATATAAAGAATAGGTGTCCATCTAATGCTATAAAAAACAAGACTCCCATTGAAATGTGGTATGGCCACATTCCTTCGGTGAGGTATCTCAATGTTTTTCGTTCCACCTACTATGCCTTGATACCTAAGGAATAAAGAAACAAACTCAATGCAAGGAACCACAAATTTACCTTCTTGGGGTACTAAAATACCTCCAAATCATACCGTCTCTATGATGAATTGAACAAGAATTTTATAATATCTAGATATGTGATATTTATTGAATCTTCCAAGATTGACAATGTTGTTGAGCGGCAACTTGATCACTTGGCTAGATTCAGACATGCAAAATATTTTCAAGAATTTGATAACGAGATTGCACATCTTGAAGGGGGGATGCCTATACTGGATCACTCTACGGAATCTTCTTTTGAGGCATTCTCTCCCCGCATGAAGCTCCAACCACTGATAACACTTTGAGTGATGTGATTGACATCATTGGGAGACTAAATCTTGATTCAGCCCCAACTCATTCAACTAAGCAGTGTGTGCCATCTCAGAAAGGTCCTCCAAAATTTCCTACAAAGACACTTGAAAGTGTACGTCCTGATGAGGTCGGAAAGACATGAACAAGAAGCTCAACCAGAAAGAATGGAGGTGATGTATAATATTCTGATTCACCTATTGATATGGATGTTTCTTATGATTGTGAATTGAATTTGTCTATAGATTTCAAACCAACTTCATTCAAATAAGTCGCTTCCCATGATGAATGGAAAGAAGCGGTGCATAAATAATATGATGCCTTGATAAATAATGGCACCTAGAAATTGGTTGATCCTCCATTGGGAACCAAACTAATTGGTTGCAAGTGGGTCTTCAAAAACAATTATAAAGCAGATGACTCACTTGAAAAACACAAAGTTGGGCTTTTGGAAAATGGTTTTGCATAAAAGGAAGGGGTCGACTATGAGAAAACTCCACAGCCCCCCCCCCCCCCCCAACACAACAAAATGGGCTACCATCTGGACACTCTTTGCCTTGGCAGCTCAGAACGGTTGGAAAGTCCATCAAATGGATGTAAAAAATTCTTTCCTGAATGGAGATATGAAAGAGAATGTTTTTATTTCCCAACCAGAAGGATTTGTTGTGAAGGGCCAGGAACATAAAGTATTCAAGATTGTAACATACTTGTATGGCCTCAAGAAAGCACTGCGAGCTTGGTACGAGAAGTTAACTGAGAAAATTATGAAACTCAATTTAAAACATTATAATCTTGATGATGCAACTTTGTTTGTCAAGAAAGTTGGAAAAGAAATTGTATATCTTGTGGTATATGTAGTTGATCTTCTAATGATAGGGAACAATGAGATATACATTGCATCCATAAAGAAAGAACTGAGGAAAGTTTTTGAAATGACATATTTGGGTCGTGTTCACTACTATCTTGGTATTGAAGTAACTCAAATCTGAAGTTTATATTCCTCTCTCAAAATAAGTACATTGGATATCTATTGAACAAGTTTGGCATGACTGAGTGCAATCCTTTAAATACTCCAATGGTAGAAAACTTAAATCTCACATCCACTAAAGGAAAAGAATTCGAGGATGCAACGAAGTATAGACAACTCATTGGAAGTCTCAACTACCTGACTACTACCAGACCAGACATTTCATTTGTTGTTGGAATTCTCTCTCAGTTTACGCAAAATACTTGTGATGGTCATTGATCTACTGCAAAAGGAGTTCTAAAGTACTTGAAGGAAACTCAAGGCTTTCGACTCAAGTAAACACAAATGGGTGACTTCAGCTTGATTGGATACTCTGATTTAGATTTCGATGGAGATAAAGAAACTGGAGTATCAACTTCATGTTATGTTATGAGTCTTGGATCAAGAGTTGTCTCCTGGAGGTCACGCAAACAATTAGTTCCAACAGATTCCACAACTGAGGTAGAATATGTGACAACAACTAAAGCAATGAAGGAAATTATGTGGCTCAGGAGAATTCTGGAGGATTTGCAGGAGAAACAAGTGCATTCAAATCCTCTTTTGATTGATAACACTTTTGCAATAAATTTGGCTAAGAACCCAAAGTTCCATGATCGAACCAAGCACATAAATACAAAATATCATCTGATTCGACATCATGTTGAGGCCAAGACAATCCACCTACGACATTGTTCCACAAATGAGCATATTGTATACATCTTCACCAAAGTTCTTGGGAGGGGAAAGTTTGAAAGATTCAAAATGATGCTTGGACTCACCAACATCCCTTCAGATTAAGGGGGGGAATGTTGACACATAATCTGAAAGGATTGGGATTATTGTAAATATTGTATATAGTTTTAGTTATGCATTAGAGAAATCCAAAAGATCTTGGAATTGGAACCCCAAGAGTCTCTCCACTCATGTATATATTCATGAACTAAGTAATGAAATAAACAAGTTAATTCATGGAGTTACCCTCATGGCTTGGCAATTGAAAATTACAAAACATGGTACATTTTTCATTCATGAATCTTATCATGGTGTAGATGTCTAAAACAATCATAACTTAAAATTGCATTATAAAGCACATGGTATATACATTTTTCATTCATGAATAGATCATCATCTTGTATAGAAGAGCTACTATGGATGCGGGTTGATGCTTAGCTTTTAATATAAAGCTGTTCAAAGAAAACATACTATAAAATTGCATTATAAAACATGATACATTTTGCATGATGCATGGTTTAATACTTAAAGGTTTTATATTTAAATTCATGAATATGAAGAAATGAAAGTAAATTTGCATTTAGTTGGTAATTTGTATGGCTCACATATGTAGAGTTTTAGAACCAAACTTTTGATACCCTTTGTAATAGTTACAGTTTCACCATACCAACTTTTCAAGTGATGTATGTTTCAAGTTAAATGATAAGTATGTTTCAAGTTTGTGAGTTTAATCAACAATTAGCATTATAAAACATGGTACATTTTGGATGATGCATGGTTTGATGCTTAAATGTTTTACATTTAGGTTCATGAATATGAAGCAATGAAAGTAAATTTGCATTTAGTTGGTACTTTGTATGGCTCACATATGTAGAGTTTTAGAACCCAACTTTTGATACTCTTTGTAATAGTTACAATTTCTACATACCAACTTTTTCAAGTGATGTATGTTTCAACTTAAATGATAATTAGAATGCATCAAGTGATAAGTAGAATGCATGATTTATGGTACATATATATGAGATATGTGTTTTGTACAAAATGACATTCCATTAAGCTTGTTAAATACATACATTCTAAAGTTAAATTATCTTCTTTGTCTTAAAGTCTCTTACTATTGTATTTTTCATGAAATTTGAGAAAGCTTAAAGATTGAGAATTAAAAATTGCAATGTTGAATCAACTGAAGTTGCATTAATCTCAATGTGGGCCTAATTTCTTTTCTTAAAGTAAATGAAATTTTAAAATATTAAATACTATGTGTGGAGAATGGATTGTTAGTTTTAATAGGTTCATATAATGGAGATTATGCAATGCAAATATAGATGGTGTATGCACTACATGTATAGGACAAACAAAATAAAATGCATTTTTTTGAGATATCAAGATGTACAAGAGATACAAAACATTTGAAATTGATGGTAATGCGATTTTAATAAAGTAAATAATGTTACTAAGATAGCACTAAAAATATTTGAAAAGATAAAATGATGACATAAAAAAGAAAAATGTAGTGCAAACATGATAGGTGTATAATCAACAACAAATAAGAATATTATGATCTGCTACATCCTTACATTATAGTAGTGTTTGGGATCTTTGAATTTCCTTTTAACTTAACAATAAAGCCACCACATTAATAAAAACAATTTTGTAATAGCTAGTATTAGCTAGAATGGACAACTTAAGAGTACACAAAAAGAAAGGCTAACAATCTACTTGAATTCTTTCTCAAAGATGAATACAAGGAGAAGATATTGTTGGCCAGTTCAATTAAAAAAATTCTAATGGAATGTCATCCTCAATGATCCGTTCATGGTTAGATTTTGACATCCTCCATTTTTTAAATTTCGAAATTTTCTTGATTGAACTTCTATCAACTTTATGTGCGTTGCATACACCAAGTGACTATATTGACAACTTATGGCATCACATTGATAGTCTTGGAAGTAATCATGACTCTCAGTTTGATGAGTTTCTAGGAAAAAATATCCTTTTAGTATAATAGACCCTCTTTCATATATAAAATCGTTATCATCATAGTCCTCCAATAACTTCATCTTTTGTTTAGTGCACTGCATCAAATAATACTTGACATTTTCTATCTTGTTAATGGGTGAAACTACAACAAAAGCATCTCCTGTAAAAAACTGTAAATTCAAACCATAAGTAACAAGACATTAGCTATCAACATGTACTTGATTTTATTAGATTTAGATCTATATTTTAACTATTATCTATACTTATACACAATGACTTTAAAAACATAAAACACACACACACACACACACACACACACACACACACATATATCCTTTGAAAGTAATTGAAATGTCACCTTCTTTAATAAGAACATAAACTCTATCACCTTCAGATGACACTATAGTCTCCTCTTATTCCATCTCTTAGAAGCTTGCAAGCGACATTTCCCCCTTTGTATTAAGTTTTGTATGTTTCCAAGATTTCAAATGCATATTGTTTTCACAAACATCATTGAATTGTGTGTCCTCTATGCAAACATGAAAAAAACAAGATTATTTTCTTCTATCAAATGAAAACGCATTTTGGTACTCTTTTGTTTTAATTGAATGCAAATTTTGAGTCCCTTTTATTATTTCAGCTTCATATGGAATCAATCTATCCACATCTTGGACACCAATATGCCAAAAAAAACCTATAGTAAATTCAAAAAATAATTATAATATGTTATTTCAAATACAATTTATATATCAAAGATAATCATTGATCAATTATTTAAACTGTAATTTTTAAATATTTTTAATTTAAAAATTAATGAAAGTCATCATATATTAAAAATATATACAAGTTAATATATATGTACATACTTGCGTACCTCCCTTGATGGGTTAGTCTCATGGCTTAGTGCAGTAATGGACCATTGAACAACTTGTTCAATTGAGACAAGTTAGTTTATAGAGTGGTCCATTTGATATCTTCAAAGTGCTCGTTTTATACATGCCCCTACGCCACCATGTTCTCCTTTTTCCTGACCAATATCAAAGAAATTCCAATAATGTTTAATGTTGGTTTTTATTTGAAGACGACACAACCAAAAGAATGGTTGTGAATATTTGAATCGACTTGCTCATCCATTCGACCATATCCAATGTTCATTGAATTTTATTCCACGAACTTTCAATGAGTCATAAATCTTATCAAAGCAATGCTGTACAAAATGTGTATTAGGTGTATGATCATCGTTGATATAGAAATGATATTCTTTAATAACATGTCGATTCTTACTGGTGATTTATATATGATCCAAATTTTGTTCAGTATGTCTATATAGAATATGGACAAGCATAGAGACTTGGTCAGAACTATAATATTCACTCTCATTGATTTCATACTTCTATGATCCATATTGTTATTCATAATGTCTTTTGGATTAATCACATCATTAGATTGAGGTCGATGTTTCGCACCATCTAATGTGGTTCATCCTCAGGACAAAGATGAAAAAATAGATCTAATATTGGGTATAAATAGTGGGGATGCATAAAGTCCCAAATATAAATGTTGGAAGATAATGATAATAAAATAAATATTTTAAGTTTTAAAATGAAAGTTGGGCTAGAGTTTGGTCAAAATTCTATCCAATAATAATATTTTGAAATTTTTCATAAATAATGGCTATAGCAAACATTAGGGTCTTAGAGATTTTCGAAGAGCCAATGTACGACCTAGGATTAAAAAAGATTTATATGATCCGATTTCCATGGTTAAACTTCCTTTCATCCACGGGACCATTGATAAGATTGCTCATATTCTTAAAAAGCATAAGAACTTAGCTACCTTCAGCCCCCTTAATACCATCATAAGCTGTCTCAGATTTGTTAAGGAGCCAATTGAACCTAAATACATGAAAGGGGTTTATTCAATCCCTTACTCTTGTGGTATTCCCTACATTGGGGAAACTGTTTGCTCCATTAATCAACGAATTCAAGACAATGTTGTAGACATTAGACACAATTGTTCCCACTCCTAAGGTATAGCCAAGCATGCAGAGAAAACTATGCACCATGTTTGCATCCAATAGTCTTGTGTCATCGTCAGGATTGATCACTTTCATCATAGGAGGTTGTGGGAAGCCATTGAAATTGAAAAGCATGTGAATAATCTCAACATGGATGATAGTTGGAAATTAAGTAAGAGTTGGATTCCATCCCTATCTTCATGATGTCTCATGTGTGTATATGTATATATATATGTATATATATATATATATATATATATATGTATATATATATATATATATATATATATATATATATATATATATATATATATATATATATATGTATATATATATATATATATATATATGTGTGTGTGTGTGTGTGTGTGTTAATGTTATTCATTTTAATCTATTTGATGTTTTATATCTTTTCTTTGTTCTTTGTTTAATTGTTGTGGATATTTTGTGTGTTGACTCGTCCTTACAACAATTTATTTTTAAATTTTCTTTTATTATTATTTGAATATATGGTTAAATATTAAGTTAGGTATAATAAGAATATATAAAAATCATTTACTCACTTTTATTATGTCCAACCTTTATTCTTTTATATCTTTATAATGGTTATAAAACTTTTTTCCCCTCTCTTTGATTTCTAATTTTAATTCAAAATTCTAGATCATGATGTTCATTTTTAATTTTTATTTATTTAGTTTATTTATTTCTCTTGTATTTATTTCTTCTCATTTCATAACTAAATAATTATTTTTAATATTATTATTAGATAGAATTTTGACCAAACTCTATCCAAACTTTCATTTTAGAACTTAAAATATGTATTTTATTATCATTATCTTCCAACATTTATATTTGGGACTTGACGCATCCTTGTTATTTATACCCAATATAAAATCTGTATTTTTATCTTTGTCCTAAGGATGAACCACATTAGATGGTTTGAGACGTCGACCTCAATCTAATGATGTGATTAATTTGAAAGACATTCTGAATAACAATATTCACTTTGTATTTCATTTTGTGCAACAAATGTGTAATTTTCTGCAAAATCGACTATCGACAAAATGGTCCCTGGTGGAAAAATCTCAAGGGATTTTTTGAATTGCAGGTCCTACCATCGAACTCTATGTGAATGCTTGGTGTATTTATAAATTTTTGTCTCAAACTTCTTAAAACCTCTATCACAGAAAATTCTTCTTCTTGTAAATCAATCTTTCTAGCACTTGTCCTACCACTTGCACCAATCAATGTATGGATATATCCATATCTCTTCCATTCTACTTTTATGTTGAATAATGATTGAACATTCATATCAATAGGATATTTGTTGTGAAACAAAGTCAAATTTCCACAATGATCGCATTTTTTACCACCAACACATTTCTTTTGGTAAAATAATTCATGATTTTCTCTTCCATATAGAATTTGGGATATGAAATCATGGATAGTGGAAGGAGGAGGTGAATTTTTCCAAAATGTTTTACCAAAATTAAGGAAGGTGTCATAATATAATTGAAATTCCACATGATAATGACAACAACAAGTGTCATGTACAGTGATAGGTTTAACATACCATGGTTTTTGTTGCACAAAAGTTCTAATTGAGGCATTAATTCCACGATTCTCTTCTTTGATTTTATTGAACAACTATATCTGAGTGGTGTCCAACATATGTTTTGCATGTTCTTCATACTGATTCTTTGCTATTCTTTGCCACATCACATTCCTTTCTTTTGGTGAAACACACAATTTTTTTCACCCAATATTCATATATCATTTTTAACATTTTCTCCAAGTCTATCTTTGCATGGTTGCCTAAAATAATTGTCCAACAAACAAGCTCATCATTTGCATCTACTTTCAATCAAAATTTCCTATGCTTGTGCAATGTTTCTGTGAGGTCCCTTATGTTTTTTCCATATATTTTATCAAACAATTTTCTTTAGAAGTTGGTGAAACCAATGCTGTTTGTATTGCTCTACATGCATCTAGATCACTTTTCTTTCTATATATTCCAATTGATTTTAGAGCACTACTTATATTTTGAATCACATTTCCCTTCACCTTTTGATATTTCCTTGATTTTCGAATGCCTAATAGTGTTGTAGCTTCTTTTAATTTCTTCGATGTTAAGAGACCTCTCAAAGTTTGAGCTTGAATTGTCACATTTTCATCTTTGGAGAACTTATCAATAATGACCTTAACACAATATCGTATAACATGGTCAACTTTTTTATCTCCATATGTATCAGTGTCAACATTTTCTAACATCTCATCATCGATATTGATTTCATCTGTACATATGAGAATTTAATGTAAATGAGTATAAATATACATGAAATAATTAAACTAAAAGGTAGAGTTCATAAAATTGAAACTAATAAATATGTATAATTTTAATAATACATGACATATATATATACATACCTATGGGTGGTTCAACTTATTCTTCACTTGAATCTCTTTCAACATCTTCAATCATCAATCACTGGTTCATTTTCTTCTTCACTTTGTCTTTCAGCATATTCAATCTCTTTGAGGAAAATCTCTCTCTATTTACATTGCAAAATATTTTTAAAATTAGTTCATCAAATAAAAATTAAATTGCTCAATACATTATTAAATTTTAAATATCATTTATCATATCTACATTTACATACCTGGTTCAACTTCTCATTGAGATTGATTTTCCCTTTAAATATTTAAGCATTCTTCCTTCTTTCTTTTGTAATAGTTTCTTGAGTATTTTTTACCAGCCTCATTGTCTCTAATTCGATCATACTTTCTCTTTCAATTTCGTTGATTCCCCATGATAATTCAATCTATATAGATTTTTAAAATCAAGCCCCAAAAAGTCACTTTCAAAATTAATCCCAAAAAAATCACTTTCAAAATCCAGCCCAAAAAAATCACTTTCAAAATCTAGCCAAAAAAAGTTACTCTTCAAAAATTAGATTCAAAGAAGTTTGGTATTCAAAAGTTGCACATGACGAATGTGAGTGCGAAAATGATGTTTTAGTTGAGTTTATTTATAGCTTCTGGCTAAAACGATTACATCAGAGGCTTGCATCATTTGAATTTTTTGTTTGACAGAAAATATGGATACGTTTTTCAGACGAAAGCCTTTTTTCCGTTAAATTTAACACTCATTCATGGAAAAATGTTTTTCGGCAAAAAAACTGCAACTCTACAACAACTCGGCTCTATTCACAATTCTCCGATTTCGGAATGGTTAAACTCCATAAAATATATTGAATTTACTTTCCAAACCAACACCAACATTTGTAGAATTTTTTCCCCTTGGAAAAATCGTAATTTTCATTAATATTAAGGAAAATTACATGTTGTAGATGCTATGAGCATATGCAGTTTTAAAAGGCTGTAAGCCTGTCAAAAAGTAAAAGCAGATATATATATGTTCTCCACGCAGGGAGACATTTCCTTAGATGTGTACTGTTTAGTTCTCAAAATTTAAATTACTCTATGCAGAGAGTATTTTCTGTAACATGAAGCTGTAGTTATATGAGAAAAATAAATATAAACAAAAAAGAAAACGCATATCATATGATATCAGGCTCCTGGTGAGCCTGTGCAGCATGGTCCATATATGGGCGATGGTAATACTGGTAGTGCTCCCCATCTCTTTGTTCCTGTATCATCCAGATGTCGCGTGGCCGGATCACTGCCTCTTTGGAAAGTTGGTCAGCGAGTGAGTTTCGTTCCCTGTAGATATGATGACATGCAAAACTATCAAAAGATGATATATATCTATGAACCTCATCCAAAATGTGTCGCAGAGTGTAAGCATGACATGATGATGTTTTGTTTATCCAGTTGCAAACAATTTTTGAGTCACCAAACACTTGTAGATTCCTGCAGTTTTTTTCAATAGAAAATTGAATGAGATGTTTGGCTATGATGAGTTCTGCATAGTTGTTTGTGCCTCCTCCAAGTCCCATTTGTATGTGATAGTAATGGGAGTTAGTTAAGTAAAGAACGACACCCCCCCACACATCCTGCCTCTTGTGCTAATCCATCAAAATAAGCCCAAGGTTGAGAGTGGTCAATGGTTTCAGGAATGATATATATGGGTGGTGTGTTATCATCATCTTCAGGTATATTACTATAGTCGGTTAGGATTCGGGTGGAGATGGAGGGAAAGTGTGGGGCGGTGTCTAGAAAGATGATGCAGTTCCTGGCAATCCAAATTTCCCAGCTAATGAGGAGGGGGAGGTTCCTTGCTTTCGGCGGGGATGTTGTTGTCCACCAATTGGCCCAAACCTCCCTGATAGCTTGACCTCTCCATGAATTAGGTGTAGGGGTATGTGAGAGCGTAGAATTCCAGAGGTCAATAGTGATGGGGCAAGTGAGAAATAGGTGATCCACTATTTCTGAGCTATCTTTGCATAGGCAGCACCAAAAGGGCCCATGTTGACCTCTCTTGATTAGGTTGTCTTCGGTTGGGGCTTTGTTTTTCAGGATTGACCACATGAGCAATCTTGTTCTAGGGGGGCTTTGAGCTTCCACATACCTTTCCACCATGTATCAATATGTTGTGGTCTATGTCTATTGGCAAGGTGAAGATATCCCTCTTTGGGAGAGTACTGGCCATTTTTTGCAATTGCCCATATAATCTCATCCTCCCCTTCCAAGATTTAGATGTGAGATTCAGTTAGAGCCGCAGTGTATGCCATCCAGAGATGGTGCCATTGATGTGGTAAGTGCAGGCTGTGGGTAGATTTCCAAGCTTGGTGTAGGAAGGTAGATCTCTCCTGGTCAGCTATATGACTAATGTGGGTGATGCCAGATTCTTTGAGGTGCTGTATTAGTCCTTCTGGTAATAAATGTGCATTCTCGCATCCTATCCAAGGGTCAAGGTTAATACGTACAGATGTCCCATCATGCATTCTCCAGGTAAGTCCGTCACGGATCAGTGACAATGATTTCAGTACTTCTTTCCAAATGTTCGATATCCCTGTTGTGTTCCAGCTTGTCAGTCTCAGCCAATCCATCGGCCTTAATGGATCAATGTATTTTGAGGAGGCTACTTTGGTCCAGAGACTGCTAGAAGTGATTAACTGCCATCCTAGTTTGGCTGCTAGTGCTGTGGAGAAATCTTCCAGTTTTTTAATGCCCCAGCCTCCCCATTTCTTTGGTATGGACAACAGATCCCATTTTTCCCATGCAAAAATCCTCCCTGTTTGTTTGCCTTTCCAAAGGAATCTGCAGCAGATATTTTTTATTCTTGCAAGGATGCCCCTTGGGATCCAAGCTAGTGACATCTAGTATATTGGGGTGGCCTCAAGAACAGCTTTGATAAGCACTAGTCTTTTGGATTTGGAGAGATACTTGTGATACCATATATTAAGTCTTCTTTCTAGCTTAGAGATCAACCATGTCCAATCAGCTATTTTTTAGTCGAGCGGATTCAGCCTGTATCCTAGATATTGGAGGCCTTCTTCCAGCTGTAACAGGGTGAAAGGAAACCTTTGTAGTGCGAACTAGATCTCATGTGGGGATGAGGGCAATGAAAGTGTAGTTGATGGCCCCATGCATTCTCCCAGATATCCTGCATTCTTTGATGACCTTGAGTAAATCTTCTCCCAGGATATCAAAAAAAGCCAAATAAAAATCCACCGACCAGCCGTTTGGACCGGGGCTCTTGTCTCTCTTAAACCATTTCAAGGTGGCCTCCAGTTCCCCAAGAGTGACTTCTCTATTCAGCTTCATAGCATCCTCCTGATCAATGAACTAAGGAAAAAGTTGTGCTACTCTTATGACCTCAACTAGGGTGGCATTGGGGGGAGCCTGGTAGACCTGTTTGAAATGTGAGGTGGCGAGAGTGGCCAAATGAGGGAAAGTGTCCACCACAATTCCCTGCTCATTTGTCAGTTTCCAAATAGTGTTGATTGCCTTTCTTCCATTTTAAAATTTATGGAAGAATTTTGTGTTGTCATCTCCCTCCTTCAGCCATATTTCTCTACTTCTCAATCTCCAAGTTTCCTCCCTTTTTTTAAGGATGTTCCCCCTCTTGGTTATTAAGGCGAAGAGCTTGTCCCTATGATCATTTGATGGGAAGAGTCCCCCACTTTCATCCTCCATATCAACAATTTCTAACTCAATGTCTCTTAGATTTTGTTCTTCTTGTATCCTCTTGTTATGAGTCCAAATCTTTGATAGCGTTTTCAGTTCTTTTAGGTTGTCGACGAACCCATCAGTAATGCTCCTTTCGATAGCAGGTGGGTGGGCCTTCAAAAAGTCTGTGACAAGGCAGATATAGGAATTATCCTTCAACCAGGTGGAATTGAATTTGAAGGGGGCTCATGGTTTACTTATATCTCCCCGAATATCAAGGTGTATCAGCAAGTGGTCCAATAATTCTCCCGAGCCAACCCACTGGCGGTAAGTATATCCTTGCTCCAGGAATCGCTCCTTGATGAGGAAGCGATTGAGCCTTCTGGAAAAACTATCCTCCCCACATATTTTATTCCTCCAAGTCGGGACTAACTTTGCAGATGGGATGTCGATGAAACTATGAGTTTCTAGGAAGTGTTCGAAGAAGGCTGAAAGAGGATCGACTTGGGCATGGTGCCCCCATGTCTCAGAATAACCAATAGAGAAGTTAAGGTCTCCACCCATAATGATATTATGTGATTATAGGATATTGGATGTCAGAATATGCTCCTAGAAGTCCTCTCGATAATGGCAGGGCCCGTAGACATTTAATAGTCTGATATCAGTTCCCAGTTCAGTAGAGAAGATATCTGCCCCTATAAATCCAATGCCCCCCTTGGTGCTATTCAACTTTATCGAGCATGGATTATATCCTAGGGCAATGCCACCAGAGTGGCCATTTACATCTATGGCTTGAAAAATCCATCCGGGAAGCATGGATTCCAGGAGGGGGAAATGACATCGACAACACCCAGGGTTTCTTGTAGGAAGACTATATCAGTCGGCTCAGTCTGGAGGAGCCTTCGCAGTGCTAGTTTTTTCTTGGGACTAGCAATCCCTCTGCAATTGAAAGAGAGGACCTTCATGGGGGCGACGACTCCAGGGGATTATGTGCTCTAAGGACCCTGTCAAGAGTGAGTTGTCTCCTCGTGGCAACCTCCATCCCTGCCTACTGTTTTTCTTTTGACAGGGAGGATGGTCGACCTCGAGGTAGTTTCAAAGAGATGGGGGAAGGTACAAGTCCAATGCTTATAGCATCTGGGGCCTGGAGCCAAGAGTGAGAGTGAAGGTGGTACTGATGGGGGATGGGATCAATTCCAGGCTTCAAATCAGATAACACCTCCTTTGGAAAAGATGGGGGTGTACAAGATATAGTAGGTAGAGAAGGAATCAGGGGACATTCAAGGTGGATGGGGTGGGATTGCAAGGTAACAGGGCTCTGCTGAGGTCCCATAGCTTTATCATTATATGCCGAAGAAATAGTAATTGATGCAGAGAATGTGTCAGAATTTAACATACCCAAAGATAGCGCGACTCTAGCGGCCACCTTAGACCTGGTCAGTGGAGGTGAAGGAGGTCGGAGAGGTGTTTTCCCACACTTCTTCAGTGTTATCACGACCAGCCTGGATCCAACTACTTCAGTGTCTATATGCTCTGCCTCTTCCAAGTGATCCCCCTATGTCTGAGCTTTCAATGAGGGAGATGACTTCCCTTTGTTCCTAGCCTTCGATTTCCCTAGAAGAGGGAAATCTTTGTATAGGTGACCAACTCTATGGCATCGTCTACACCAAAATGGGACCCCCTCATAGTCAAGGATCTGGATACGATTGTAATTCATCCAACGTAGGGTGACTTGCTCCTGCAACCCTCCTCTGATGTCTAAATGAACTAGGATCTGTGCGTAGGCCATAACCCCAATGGAGAGGTATGATCTATCATAATCTAAGAAGGTTCCTAGTGAGTTCGCAATTATTTTGAAAATGTCCTCAGTTCAGAAATGGAGTGGCAGACTAGGGAGCCAAACCCAAATTGGCCTAGCCCCAAGATGTTCTCTATCTGGGTCAAAAAGCGGACTCCACCTTCTTAGAAATACCGAGACCTGCTCAATATGCCAGAAGGAGGACAATACCCAATTTGTATGTTCTTCTCACGCAAAACACAGAGCAAACCAGCCACGGAAAAAGGTCTGTATGAAAGGCAGATCAGCCAGATGTTGGCCCCATATTTCCGCGACCCATTGCTTTAGTCTTGCCGTAGTGTAATTTCGTCCCCTAACTCTGCCCACCAGGACTGTCGCAGCCATGTCCATGGTATCTTGCCACTGGAAGTCCTCCTCCCAGTCAATGAAAACCTCTTGCGCCTTGGGTTTGACACACCTTAACCTCTTTCTAGGTCTCGACTCTGCGGCTTCTGCACACCCTTGAGCTTCTGCGGAATTAGGGTTAGTAGGGTTAGGGTTAGGGTTTGGGGGAGATAGGTCAGGGCCAGCAGGGAAGGTGTTCGGGAGAGGGGGGATGTTCGTGTAGCAGCCAGAGGGGGGAACAGGTGCTGAGGTCAAGATATTGGGAGTAAGAATAGGTAGAGTCACTCATTAGTGTGAATATGAGGGGAAATGCGAGGCAGTAGAGGGTTGGAGGGATGAAAGTCCAGAAGAACCAGCCGCTGGAGCAGGGCCTGTGTTCCTGGTTGCCATATGTTTAGAGTTCGGCGTCAGGGGAGGTACTTTAGAGGGCATCCAAGAGGATGGCACTTTAGGAAGATCGATGACTGCACTAGATGGACTTGAGAGTGGCAGAAGCGGAGCGATAACCTCGATTAAATCTTTGCTGAAAGGGAAGAAAACCTCAGAGCTGGTGTGCTTGCCGAAAATGGATATACCTTCGAGGGGTTCCTTAGAGTAGTTTATTTCGTCGGTCTCCATTGTTTCCCTGGGGGTTACGCCAGCTGCCACCATTTTCTAGAGTAACTGTCACAGGAGGGGACCAACAGTTGCGGAAAACCAATAAACGGTAGGGTTTGAGTCACAGTCACGGGGAGTAAGGTAGGCGAGCATCGAACGAGCGGAGTGTAACGGGGTGGAGTCAAGTGCCTGTTGGAAACGGGCCTAGTCTAGCGAGGGCATGTACCAGCTGTACTACAGAGGCCCTACCCCATGTCAGGTTGACGTCGTGCCAGGGTTCCTATCCATGGCTCCATCTCCAGGCCTCCTAGTGTTCCATTTGTAGAATTGAATCTACTTTCAATAGATATAAATTTTATCAAATTTCATAGATATTTGCTAATTTTAACTAATTTTCTAGTAAACTGTGTGCAAAATTTTTCTGAAGGTCATTATGATTCAGTGAAATCAAAATCTAGTATATTTCAAAATACACTGTGAAAAAATATGGAAAATTTATGGTGCATTACGTTGGTCCGTCCTCTTTAATGGGTAGTTTTTAGATTTTTAGTTTTTAACTAATATGATGAGAAACATGGTGCTTTGTTAAACATCTTCAAAATCTACAATTTTTTCATATTGTTTCAATTCAAAAAATTCTAGTAATTATGATATGCATTTGTTGGTTTCATAAATATAGCCATACCAAAGTAGAGTTTGTTTAGATTGTTGCAACACATTTTTTTTCAAATACCCAAGGTTAAAAAAGAATACGTTGGGGCCAAAAAACGTGATTTTTTATGAAGCCCTTGATTTTTAAATAACATATTCAAACAATTGCTAAGTTGACATATCAAATATGAATACAAAAATTCTAAAAAATAAGCAATAGAAATCTAATAAAATTTCTGGCAAGTTTTCTTTTTACTGTAAAATGAAATTCTAAACAGAACAATTACTTTTTCTTACCGAATGTTCAAAAACTTCAAGAAATGATATTTTGTTTTCAAAAAAGGGCCAAAAGTGTAACCCAACTTCACATTTTCACCCAAATGTGTGTGTGTGAGTGAGAATTTTTTTTTTTTTTGGCTGCATAATTTTCATTTGTATGGATGCACTATTAACAATAAATCTAAAGATTCGAAAAATCTAATAAAACTGTAATGGTGTAGAATTTCATATTTTAAATATAATATTATTAGATATGTTGTGATGAATTGTCCAATGACATATCCACGGAAATTACAGATCATATTGGTATCATAGAAAGTTTATTTGGGTATGTGTGGAGATTTGTAGGGGATCTAGATCAGTTGTGTGAAAAGTGAAAAACCCTAATCACGATCGACAAATATGTGAATAACCCTCATGATCTTGTAGAGGAGAGGTTTTCATAGATGGAAGAATAATTCACTGATCTAAATTGTAATTTAAATCTCCTCATGATGACCTTCAGCAATAAGCTTGGGATATTTGGAGAAGATGGGCGCTAAAATGAAAAGGACAAATAAGAAGGGGAATCAAGAGATCAATAAGAAACGAAGAATCAATCGAAGAAAGTACCTGGAAAAGATCAACCCAGTTTGTGTGTTGTGAATCAATCACATCCCCTATTTAAAATGGAAGCAAAGGTCGATATCAAGTCGTACCACGATAAGATGACGCTCTAAAGATGAATAATTAATTGTAGCAACTCGAAGTTTATTTCAACGTCCACCAAATTGAGGAAGAATAAAATATCTCATTTCCATGACTAAAATTAGAGGGCCATGCCCTAGATTAGTGGGAGAGCCACATAAAGACCCTGAGGTTGGAGGGAGAGCCTCCAGTGACTAGTGGAAGGACTTCAAAACCCTCATTACATCACAATTTTACCCTATTGGGTATGTAGAGGACTAACGGATACAGTCACACTACTTCAGGTAAAAGTCGGGCCAAAGCATGGAGGACTACACCATAGAGTTCAGAAAGATATCCTTGATGTTAGGTATCTCACCAAAGAACCCATATGTACTCCTCAAGTATCCAAGGGTTATACACTACCATCTGCAGGAGAAAGTGATGTTGTTCAAGCCCAAATAAGTTGATGAGGCTTGTGTACATGCACAATACCTGGAGAACATAGGTATGAAAAGAGTGAAATCAAGTGGATCAAAGAAAAAGGAGCAACATGACACTTCTAGGGAGGGGCAACATAAGAAAAAAGGGGGAAAAGATAAAAATTTGGCAACCGCATCACATTAGTGCAAAGATCCCAATAGCCATTTCAACATTGATGACCATACAAAGGAGAAGTGCTAGAAGTTTCATCTAAAGCTAAACCTGAAGAATAAAAAGAAAGATAATAAGAAAAAGAATGTCATGGCCACTGATTTGAGAAACCAAATTTAAAGTAGCTCAGACGTGGATGAGAAGATCCTCTATACATTAGTGTAGAAGGAGGTGAATTATGAGTAGCTTTCAACGATAAGAAGAGAAATAAATGACCAAACTCTTCCATATAAATATATAGGTCAAGAAGGTAAAGATTGATGCTCCATTTGACTCAACATCGTAAGTGAATCTTATTGTAGCAAAGTTGGTCAAGAAGTGAGGGCTGGAAGTTCGTGATCATCCAAACCCATATCCATTGGGATGGGTAAATAAGGATGCAAATTTGGAGGTAATAAAATAGTGCAAAATTAGATTTTCCATCAGTGCATATTTTATTGATGAAGTAGGATTAGATGTGGTTTCCCTTGATGTATGTGGAGCCACGTTTGGGAGTCCCTGCATGCAAATGTGAGATGCAATATTCATTCGGAGAGCTAACCAGTACTAGATCGTAAAGGATAGAAAATCCGTTATGAAACCAGCACAAGAAAAAGATAGAAAAGATAGATCAATGCCTTAGAATTCAGCCTCTTCTAGGGGGCAACCTCCTTTACATTACATAAATGAATAATTCTTGGATGATACAAATGAAAAGACCTCCTTTCTATATATAGGAGTCTAAGGGGTCATAACATAATCAGAGCCGACATAACAATAATAATGTAAGGGCACAATAATAACAATAGTGGGCTTCTATGGGGCACAATAGTAACAATATGGGCACTACATGGGTACATCAATATAATAAGTGGGTTGTACTAATAACAATAAGGGGTTACCCTAGTAGTATAGGGGCCTAACATGCCCCTCTCCTTCAAAAAGCATTGTCCTCAACGCTTGAGTAGTTTTTGATGCTTCTGTATAAAATTCTTGTCCTCGCATGTGGAATCTTCAGCGGGTAAGTTCTTCCACTTGATGAGATACTCTGAAATTGATCGATTTCGTAGCTGTCGGGTTCTTGTTTCTGTGACTGCTCCAGGTTCCAATATGATTTTTCCTTCCTCTTCAATTTCTGGCAATATTGTTTGAATTGGGATCTTTTGCAACTTTTGAATAAGTGGCCATACTTCTTCGTCCTTCTTCCATTCATCCCTTGCTTTGTTTATCCAATATAGTTGGATAATGGAAATAGCACAAAGCAATGCTTCCACATCCTCATCCTTGAAGAGTCTTCCCATTTAGTAAGGTCGCCATTTTTTAAGTGCTTGTTATTTCATTTGATTTTGCATCGAAGTGGCCTTATCCTTTAAAAGTTGGAGAACTTGTTGTTGATGCTTGATGTGATCTTTCATTGCTTTGAACCTTTTTATTCTTGATACGTCCTTCCATCTCTAGAGTTTGAGGAGTGGTAATTTCTTCTAATCCTTTACAAGATATGGTCGGATTCATTTCTTGATGCTCAATGTGATCTTTCACTTCTTGAACATTTTTCTTCTTGATATGCCCTTCTATTTTGATAGTTTGAGGAGTGGTAATTCCGACCAATGAATTACAAGATATGGTTAGATTCATTTCTTCTTTCTCGATGTGATCTTTCACTTCTTGCACCTTTTTCTTCTTGATATGTCCTTCTATCTTGAGAGTTTGAAGAGTGGTAATTCTTTCCAATGCTTTACAAGATATGGTCTGATTCATTTCTTCTTTCTCTGGGGTGGGGTCCTGGCGTATATCTTCTTCTTTTGATGTTTCTTGATCCTTTTCTTCCTCCTCTTCATATTCTATGTAAAATAATTTCTTCTCAGCACACTTATGACCTTTAGTGCATTTGCTATCACAATTGTAACAAAGCCCTTTTTCTCTTTTTTCTTCCAATTGTTGTGGTGTAACCATTGTAGGTTGTGGAAGGCTAGGAGTAACAACACTTCCATCTTTATAGTTGGAGGGGTATGCTTCCTGGTTTCCATAATTTTGCTTTCCACTATGTCACAAAGCCCTTTTACTCTTTCCAATTGTTGCGGTGTTGCTTTAAAGAAGGTGTTTCTCTTTGTATCCTCATAATGTGTTATCATTTCCTCCGTGAAAATTGACCACATAACAAGTTTTTTACGAGAACAAAGCTCTACATACCATAAAAATTGATCCGGTTCTAAATATGAAGATGCAATACGTACCTTTTGTAACAGTGGTACACCATGTAGATAAAAATATTGCTCCATCTGAAGTATCCAATTTATCGGATCCTTGCCATCGAACTTCCTCATTTTTCTTTTTCTTGATTTTAAGAGCTCGATCTTGAAATGAATGTAACTCTGTACTTTCCGATCTTTAAGTTCTGAAATTGCGATCTGTAGTAGTCCTCTGTGTCCTCTTTCCAATGCCACCAGTCTGATCCAAATTGGATTCTCCAAGGAAGAGTTATGCACAATCTCCCAAGATGACCTGATTATATACTAGTTCAGTAGAGCGAACTTGTACGACGTGCCACGAGTCACTGTTTCAACCTTTGGATCTGAAAAAGATATACAAGAAACTGCAATCCTTCCTCTTTCAGCACCTTCTTATGAAATTTCAATCCAATGCTCAAAGAGAAAGTTATGACGATTTTCCCTAGGTCACCTGTTTGGAATGTAATTCAGGAGTCTGCGAAAAGACCAACTTCCTCAGATCATATCTCCGCAAATAGCGTGAAAAACTCTAAAATTTGGACTCGAGCTTCAGCGCAATGTCTTCTCAATTGGGTTTTTTTTTTTAGCTTCTGAAACATTGCATAAAAAAAGTTATAGTGAAAATGCCATGATGACCTGTTTGGAGCAACGAAACCCTAGAATGCAAAGCTCTGATACCAAATTTTATGAAACCAGCTCAAGAAAAAGATAGAAAAGATAGATCAACGCCTTAGAATTCAGCCTCTTCGAGGGGGCAACCTCATTTACATTACATAAATGAAAAATTCTTGGATGATACAAATGAAAAGACCTATTTTCTATATATAGGAGTCTAAGGGGTCATAACATAATCAGAGCCGACATAACAATAATAATGTAAGGTCACAATAATAACAATAGTGGGCTTCTATGGGGCACAATAGTAACAATATGGGCACTACATGGGTACATCAATATAATTAGTGGGTTGTACTAATAACAATAAGGGGTTACCCTAGTAGTATAGGGGCCTAACAAAATCATTGATCATCAATGCATGAAAAGGAAAGTAAAAAATTTCATTAGTAAGTGCCAACCAAGCCAAGAAATTGGTTAGTTCCAGTAAGAAGTATGTTTTATTGTTTTTAAGAGAAAATCAGCCTATAGAAGAGTTAGTAAGAGGCAAGGCATCATTGGTGGGGTGTACTAAGAAACAAAAACAACAACTGGAGGAATTGTTGCAAGCATACAGAGATGTGTTCCAAGAGCCTGAAGGATTACGACCTAAGAGGGAAGTGGAGGATGAGATCCAACTATTGTCGGACTCCCCGTTGCCAAACATTGGGCCATACAAGTAGTCTTTTATAAATTCAAGTGAGGTGAAGTAACAATTCAAACAACTGTTGGAACAAGGTGTCATTCGACTGAGTTTTTCACCATGTGGGTCACGCATCATAATTGTGCCAAAGAAGGATGGGACTTGGCGAATGTGTATAGATTACATGGAATTGAAAAAAATCACTCTCAAGAATAGGTATCCCCTGCCTAGGATATATGAACTACTGGATTAGCTACAACAAGAAAAATACTTCACTAAGATGAACTTAATGTCTAGATATCACTAGGTTTGAGTCAAAGAAGAAGATATCTGGAAGACCGTCTTTAAAACTAGACAAGGTTTTTATGAGTGGTTAGTCATGTCATTTAGCCTATGTAATTCACCAACTACATTTATGAGATTGATGAATGATGTACTTCACCCTTTTATAGATTCATTTTTTATTCTCACATTTGATGAAGGTGGTGGACACATTAAAAAGCACTAAGTGCTAGTAAATCTCAAAAAGTGTGAGTTTGAACAACAATATTTGGTGTATATGGGCTATGTGATAGGTGGAGGGTTGAAGATAGATCTTTCCAAGATGGAGGCCATCATGAAATGGTTGGTGCCTACAAATTTTCTTGAGGTCAAGAGTTTCATTGGGGTAGAAAAATACTTGAGGAAATTCATAGCCTCATTTTCAGTAGTAACAGTATCGCTCCATGCGATAACAAAAAATGGCAAGAGTTTCCACTGGGGAAATGGTTAGTAGAGGGCTTTCGAGGAGCTAAATAAGAATATCAATAAATCACCAATTCTAACATTACCAAACTTGCAACAACCCTTTGAAGTGGAGACAGATGTGAGTGGGTATGCTATGGGAGATGTCTTGATGCAGGGAGGAAGGTGTGTATGCTACCATTATGAAGTACTATATGGGGTAGTTCTTAACTACCCTGCCTACAATAAGAAGCTCTATGCCTTGGTGTAAGTTATGAAGAAGTGGAAGAGCTATCTAATGGGAAAGGAGACAATAATCCACACAAATCACCATCCACTATAGTACATGTAGGCCCAGAGTAAGCTACAACAAACCAAGAATTACAAGTGGATTGGGTTTCTACAACAATTTCATTTGGTGATCAAGTATAAGAAGGGAAGCACCAACAAGTTGGCTGACATGATTTGAAGACCACCCACACCAAGGATCACTACTTTGGGAACTCTTATGCAAATGGATCCTTTCACCCATGATGCAAATAAAGATGCATATTTAGAGGATTAGGACTTCAAGGAGGTGTTTCAGAAGTTTCAGAGTCAGAGTCATGTGCACAATGGCGACAACACCATTGAATACCATCTCTAGGATGGGTTACTCTAGAGGATGTGTAAGCTATTTGTTCCTAAAGGTGACTGATCATAGCTAATTAGAGAGGCTCACGAATCCAAGGTTGTAGGGAAATTTGGTGTAGGGAAGACCGTGGCTAACTTGCAAAGGTATATGTATTGGCCCAAGATGTAGGAGCATGTAGCTAGGTTCATAAGAAGATGCATTCTTTGTCATATAAGCAAGACTAGCAACAAGAAACATGGTCTATATTATCCCTTACCTATACCTACTCATCCTTAGGAAATAATTTCCATGGACTTTGTGGGAGGTTTAAAAACTACTAGGAAGGGACATAAATATTTATTCGTGGTAGTCGACAGGTTAAAAAAATATGTGTGTTCTAATGCAATGTAAAACAACCATCAGTGGGCAAGAAGCATCAAAATTTTTCTTTGGAAAGGTCTAGGTTCACTTTGGGATACCAAGGAGCATTATTTCATATAGTGATACAATATTTCTTAGTGAATTTTGGACTACATTGTGGGAGGAGATGGACATAAAGTTGAAGAGATGTACAACATTCCATCCACAGACAGATGGACAGACAAAAGTAGTCAACAAGACTTGGTGAAATTTTCTGAGGGTATACAACCAGAAGCATTTGAAGACTTGGGATGAAAATATGGTATATATACAACATTCTTACAATAGAGTAGTCAACATTTCTACAGGAAATTCCCCATTTGAAACCTGTTTTGGATATTTGTTGACTTCACCTTTGGACATTGCATATGAGCAGCAAGAAGGAGTGACGAAATATCTTACAGGAGACACCTTGAGGGATGAAAATTTTGTAGAAAAGATCAGATGAATTCATATATAGGTACAAGAGACACTGCATAAGTCCTAGGAGAAATATAAGGCTAGGCATGATCAACATAGAACAGATAAATCATTCAAGGTGGGAGACAAAATATGGACACAATTGAACAAGGAGAGGCTACAAGAACCTAGTAAGAAAATCAAGGCTATGAGGTATGGTCCCTTTGAAATATTGGAAGAGTGGGTGATAATTCCCATCGACTCATTTTACCACCATATATACACATTTACTTAGTTGTGAATGTATATAATTTGAAACTCTATGAGCCTTCCATGCTAGATCAAGAATGGGAACAAGTCCCACCTTCTGTGGGGGATTTGGCATCAAATGCTCAGGCAGAGTTGACAGAAGATACAATTTTATAGAAGAGGTCCAGAACTACAAGATAGGGGTAACATGACCTTTGGCAGATTGGGTTGAAAGGACAACTTCCAAGCAAAGCTAAATGGTACACCAGAGAGAAGGTGGAGGAAAAATTTCCTCACCTCATTCAATAGAAGATTTTGGGGACCAAAAGCCTCCCAAAATGGGGAGGTGTGATTTGGATTGGATCATTATATTTTTTTCATCCATCTCGATGATTTTAGAGTGGAAAAAGTGGAGGAATAAACTCACAAGATCATTTTTACTGGAGGGACTCAATTTGGCAAATATGGTCAAAAACATTCTAGGAGTGTTTTGAGGAATTAAATGTTGTTTTTTGGGGGTAAAATTTTTCCACTTTAGATCTGCACCATTTCATGTCGTTCTACACACAAATACGTTTCCAATGATGTAAGAATCACATCAATCAGAGTCCATATGCAATAGTTATGCCACTCATAGGTTGAACTTTTTGTTTTCACCACCATAATTCGAGAGGATGCCACGCCAGCGCCTAATATTCAGGGAAAAGGGGCTACCCATATGATTATGATGTAGAAGACTCTAGGAGAGTCTATATTGTAACTTTGGCTAAGAGTTGAGGTAGTCAAACCTGACCACTAGTAGGTTATTAGGTTGTGTTATAACTGGGCCGCTAGGAGGAAAAGGATTTGATTCTTTCAAGTGCATTTGTTCCATAGCTGAGAAAAAATATCCGATAGGGATAGGAGGTAGAGCACACGGAGAGGATTTGTACACTATAGAAATCGACATACCACTGGCCATAATTATTTGTACTCACAACCATATTTCCATTCAACAAAAAGAGAGTAGAGAGACCTCACCTTCTAGCTAGGTTTTTCTCCCAAAAGGGTTTTCCAAAGCATATCTTGTGTCAAATGTGCGTGTGAGTTTTTTATTTTGTTGCTATCTATTTTTTTCATAATTTTCATTCGTATGCATGCAATATTAACAATAAATCTATAGATCAAGAAATCTAATAAAATTGTAATAGTGTAGAATTTCATATTTTAAATATAATATTATCAGAATTGTTTTGACGAATTGTCCAGTGGAATATCCATGATAGTTTACAGATCAGTGAGCTACAAAAATACATTGGTCTAGTATCAAATGCTACAAATAAGTAGGTATTGCACGCACTATAATATATCTTTTATATTTCAAGTTATTTTTATTTTGTATTTCTATTTAATATTATTATAACAATACCCTACTAGTTTAACTTGAGGCTAAGGTCAAATTACATTATAAAACTCTCTTATATAATGACAAATATCCTTCCCATTTATGAGATAATATAATGCAAAGTTAGAGCTTAACCAAAGTCATAAACTTCCAAGTATATTATTATAAAATCAATCAATAGATCCATATGCCCAACAAGTATCATCCAACCAACCATCAAGTATTCATCTACATTTTCATGGGTAACTTGAGCCTTACTTTGCTCCTTAAGACCATACACGTATACAACCCTTTCTTTAAAATCATGCAGTTTCCACCACCTGTCTCATTGTTGTTTTAATAGTGCACCAACACATTGTGTTCTCCTCCTGCTATAGAATGTGGTCACAATTTTTTCATATAATAAATATCGTAATCCATAGGGAAATAATTAGAGGTACATTTTTACAAAGAACATAAGTCATGGCAAAAGTGAGTCTTGTAGTTGAGTACATTTTGTTGGTTGGGATTATGGAAATAATGGAGTTTGTTTCGGATCAAAAATCAAAATTCTTTGTTGTGGATGATTCAAAGAAGGTAGCTTTCTTGTAAATTTCTAGTGTCTTCCTGTGAGCTTGAATGATTGTATGTTTCAAAGGAGGGAGGTTCTAAGATGCTAATTTTCATATGTTAACTATATCATGTGAATTATTTGGCATTAGCCCATTCTATTACAAAATAAGTAAATAATGTTATCAATTTTATGATTAAGGTGATTAATTCATTTCTTAATTAATCTTTATTAAAGGCTTTACACATGCTAGTTTATTTCTACGAAATCCAATAAGCCCCCTCCATGAAAACAAAATAATCTATATACCTATAGTTTTTATAATGAATCTAGAGTTATTTTTAAGACCAATCTTTATTAAACCTAGTTTAGTCAATTTCATTTTTAACTTATGTTTTCTAAATTCATTGACACATTGTTATGTATGGATGCAAAGAAATCAATAACATGTTAATTGAACACTATGTGACTAATGATTTAGAGTGGCCTTAAACAAAACAAACTATTTTTAATATGATAATCAACTTTACCTAAACTTATACCTCCAGGCTCTAGGTGAGTTGAGATAAAAAAAATAATTATAAATTAAATTATGGTAAGAGATTTAATATCTTTTAAGTAGGCTACTAGACTATTTAAAAGGAAAATATACATATATAGGAAAATGTGCAAGTCTTAGTTAAATATCAATATGTGAATTTTGTCATAAAAACATAATTCTTGGGAAAAATATGTCCAATGTAGAGATTGAGGATGACTTCAAGCAAATACAAAAGTCAGTATGCACCTAACTAATTTTTTCCTTCGATAAAAGTCATTGAAGGATGTACCTTACCTATTACTACCTATGTAAGCTAGGAAAAGAAGCTCATGGAAACCCTATATCTATATACCACCTATGGTCACACATACCACATCAATACAACGTGCGTAAATTATACTATAATTTACATTACTTTAACATAGGGTTGTAGATGTATACCTCAAACATTTGTATTAGATAAAAAAAATTGATGTAGAAGACTTTTAATTCACTTAAAGATATTAGATTTGAACTCTTATAGAAAAGTTTGTTTGAAAACACAATTCTATATCAATAAATACTACTCATCTATTAATCAAATGTTCATGCGATTATGTTCGAAAACACTAACTCAATTTCAACAAGAGTTATGAGAACATTAAAAAGATTTACCTTATCAAAGATATGAACTATTCTTTTTAGGGAACGTGTGAAAATCCTTGCTTCTAGCAAGGTTTTTGTAGGGAGAACAAATCTTAGAGAAATTAGCCAAAATTCTTTATTGTAGCCAAAAGTAGTTGGGGTTCACCACTCATGATGCAGGAGCAATCAACTCAACAATATCATTGTATTTTAGTAAGGCATAGGGGGTCTTGTGTTTCCAAGGAAGTTGGTTTCCTAAGTGTGAATTAATGTAATTATTTAGGCTTTTGAGTGATTTTAATGAGAATAGGATTTAATTGAATATTGTGAGACATATTTGTAAATATTCTCGAATGTAGGAGAATATGAGAGATTTAGGATAGTTGAGAGATTGAGGGATTTGAGAATTAATTGTAAAACTCAGATTAGGAGTTAGTTCATGATTTTGAGGATTAGAGAGGATCCTTAGGGATGAGGAAGAGATTTTAGGATTTTGTTGAGGAGTTTATGGATCTAAACTAGGAATTGGTTTTAGAATCCTTTTGTATAAATGTAAGCCTAAAAGGCATAATCAGAGGTTAGAGAGGTTGGATAGGTTAGCTAGCTAGAGTGTGACTATAAGCCTATGGGAAGATTGTAAAACAAAGGCCACTGACATTAGAAGATCAGGCCTGAGAGAGGAATTGTGTAAATGTGTGTTTATATATACAGAGATTAATTCAAAACTGTATGAGTGTCCAATTTGAATATGGTATGAGAAATTGTGTGTATTAGAGATTATGTATAACATATGTATGCAGGAAAAGTTCGGCCAACACAGAGAGGAGAATGAGACAGCGGATCGTAATGGACATTTGAAACCGTTCAAAGAACCAAAGTAATGTTCTGGAGGGACTGTGTTAAATAACATGCGAAGTTAAGCTCAGGAGGGAGTCGCGCAAAGGAACAACGGAAGGACGGGAACCATTGAAGAAACCCGAAAACCACGGAAACATTGAAGAAATGGCGTAAATCTAAGTAAAAGGAAGAACAGAGGAGTGAAGCCTTAACGCATAGGGGCCGTTGGATCTAAAATATCAACGAATGAGATCAAGTCACATGGAACGGAGCTATTAATATCGCATCGCAACTTATCACGTGAATGAATGAATCGGCCTTAAGGGAATTGTGATTGCGATATGCAAGACCGTTATTGACCATTGGATCGAGTGATTGGATCAACGGTGGAGGATCGTTGTTGAATCTCGCATCGCAACATTCCAAATGGTGGGTGAATTAACCTTGGCCATAGGCAAGTGCGGTATGCAATTGCGATGTCTGATGTGATCAAAGATTTGATCGCATCGCAAATATTACATGGAATTGTACCAAGCCCTAAGCAACGGTGATATGCGATAGAAGCGGACCAGATAAGGTATAGGTGCAGTTGCATTACATGTAAACTCCGATTGTGTTATCGTATCTCGGACGCAAAGGAAGGAATGCAATAAAGGTAGAAAGTTGAGAATATGTATAAAAGTCGTGGTATGGTGGAAGAGTTATTGCATCCCGCAGATTGGGAGTTCCAAAGGCAAGTTCTTAAGAGCCTTTGAAACCCTGCGATTGCGACTGCGATAAAGGCATGCATTGATAAATGTGCAAAGGCCGAGGAAAAGGCGAAAAGGTATGGTTTACGTTGGTTTATGTGTATTTCTATTATACGAGAATTATAATAGAATTAAAGCGATAAGAAGCTTTTGTAGTAAGTCCAAACATAACCAAGGTTAAGATGGGGAATTTGACATATGCGTGCGGAGTAAAGGTTAAGGAAGGTTTTAATGAAGAGGGTGTATAGAGTCTCGCATGAATGGATTAACTAAGGGACAATTGAGGCTAATTAACAAACCATTCAGGAGGGATTTAATAAAAGGGGCCTTAAACCATTAAGTAAGGAAGATTTGACTCGGCAGAGAGTTAAAATTCCTGGGGCAAGATAGATATATGCATATTACATGCATACTGTGGGTATACGCAGGTTTTCGTGCATCAACCCGACAATTTTCCCATTAAGACAATGTAAAACCTTGTTATAAGCTAGTCGGCTCATTGATTATAGAACAAGCATAGTGTCCACACTTCTCACTAATAAAATTTCTATTTCTGGACCAATTAAATGACTATAAAATGCACTTCATTAAAAAACCACATTATCTTTAAAATTTTATGGCTATTTTCCTAGAGTTGAATTATTAGCTTTTATAGTGCACATGGAGCACAACATGGTGTCACCTAGATCTCTCTTATTTATATTGATTGACAACCTACATTACACATGGAGGCTTAGATTTCTCTTTTTCATATTGATTTCCATCCACCATTACACGTGGAGATATTAGTAGCTAGGGTCCCACACACCCTCAAAAAAAGGGCCATTTGTTTCTTGGCATCAAGCATTATGTGGTATAAGAACATGCATCATGCCACTTGTTTATTTTTCTCATGCTTCTCTTGTGCTCTTCACCCTCACCAAAAACTTCTAATTGGTAAGAAATCCAAAAACTTATAATCACTAAGAAATACAAGAATGGTTGATCTCATTGTAAAAGTGATTATACACAACAAGTTGCCTACTTTAATGATGACAAAGGTGAGAATTTTAGTGGCATTAGATAATATTTTAGGCATTATGATTGAGGTTTTGTGCTTTATATCCATAGGAAAATTAATGATCAAAATGACTTCATTTTCTATGTTTTGATGATCTTAGTTTTTAGGGGGGAGGGGGAATGACAAAGACTATGTGCCATAAGGCTGCACTTTGTACTATATTATTAGCCATAGTTGAGACTATAGTATTTGTCTACCTCCAAAACTAATTATGTTTTCTACAAAATTCCCTAACTTTTCTAAAATAACTGCTAAGCTTATACAATTGCATTTCCAAGGTTATTTAGTCAAGATAGGTTTCCAAATTACTTTTTGTAGTGTATTCCTCATAGTTATGACAACGTAAAAGGAAGATGTTCTTGAAATATAGATTTTGAGCTCTTGCAAATTCAGTGATACAACGTTTCCGTTATTATCGACTCCAGTCTCGACTAGTTCATAGTGATAAAATACTTTTTGGCTAGTAATCCAAACCTCAGAGGATTAAACATGATTGACAAAGAGAAATCATGTGCTTTTAGGGATGTTATGGTTCTATTCTTATTGACTCCATTCCTATCCAGTTCATAGTGGCAATAGACTCTTTCACTAACAATTTGAGCCTTAGAGGAGATTTGACATGACTGACAAAGAGAAATCACTATTAGAGTCAGTCCACTCATAGAAGGTATCCTCTGCACATATAGTTGCATTTGTGGCTATAGATGGTGTATTTATAGTATTCATATTGAACATCATATATATAACAACCATTGATAATGCATAAGCTAACATTGGTCAAAAAGTGAGTAATCTCAGGATCCTTGGAATTTATGGTGAGTTAGATATTAAAACAAATATAGACTTTCCATTGCCATAATTTTTGGGGTGTTTAATGGATCATGCGCTTTGATTAATTTATGGGAGAGAAGAAATTGTGGGCACGTGATGAAGTTAAAAGGAATCACTAACCACTAAGTCTAATAATTGTTCAATATTTAGCATGCAAATAACCAAATGGAGCTCAAAACCCATAAACTTGTAGTTAACAATTATTTTTATGTATAATATGATTTGATTTTGGGTATTTGTATTTATGTTTTTTCCATATACACATAAGATAAGTTTCTATGTATATATCAATGTTGTTAACACAACCTTTAGAAGTTTTGAGCAAAAACACTTTTTTGGTCTCAATGTATTTTTGCTGAAAAAGAGGTGTCCACCATTTGTGTTGTAGAATGCATTGGAGTCCCCAAATATGGCACCTCGTTGGCTATCTTGCACCTCCACCATTCTTCCATGGTGTCAAGCTTAGATCGGTCATCCATGTAGACATGGCTAGACCACCAATAGTGCATTTTCAGATTTTGTCTTAAACATCATACATATAACAAGTACTAAATTAATTATAGCATAGCATGAAAACAATGCTCAATGAATTTTAATAATGAATTGTAATTGATTATCGACATCTCCCATTCGAAAAACCCTCTGGAAGAAAGGATTAAAATATTCCACTAGCTTTTGATATTTCGTCAAATCTACCCCCCGACCTTTAATGTAACCCAACCACCTTAGAGATTTGCAGCAAAAGGTCTATTCCAAGATGATATGGTTGCCTTCTAAGGTAAATTTTCAAACTGGCAAATCAACAATGTGATTTCCTAATTATGTAATTACTATCACTTTGAATTTTTAAATTATCTCAATTTTCAATTCAATTTAATTATATTTCCTCAATATAAAAGTAAAGTAAAAAATCTAGTTACCGAAATATTTATAAATTATTAAATGACCAAACTCATGTCAATGATATTGAATTTCTAGTTAGAAATTCATGTAAAGTAAAACGATCCAAGTAATTTTGAATAAGGCACATTTATACCAAAATGAATGATTTAGCTTATTTTACTTTTGAAAAGAATTCCACTTATGCAATTACAAATTATGCACGATGAAACCTGTGGACATTAGAGAAATTTGGAGGTCTAAAATGGGCCTCCTAAGGATTATTATAAAATTAAATAGTTGAAATAATAATATAAGATTATATTAAATCATCAAATATTAGAGTGAAAAAATAAAAAAACTATAGTTTCAACTTATCTCCCTACGTTTTTACTCAAATTTTGAGTGGAAACAATCATTGGATGCGTAATTTAATTCTCCATCCAAGGAGTACCCATGTTGCATACTTTTGATGGACCCCGCTACACACAAAAAGAGAAATACATGAAAAAACGTGATTGCAATCACATTTTTCATATATTTCTAATTTTGCATGTAGTAGGGTCCATCGAAAGTATGCAACATGGATACTCCTTGGATGGGGAATTAAATACCTAATCCAACGAGTGCTCCCACTCGAAATTTGAGTAAAATCATAGGGATATAAGTTGAAAATATGAGTTGATATATATCTATATATATTTTAATTTTTTAATCCTTTTACTTCTTTACTCCAAAAATGGTGAATCATTCGCTATGGTTGACATCATCATCTTGAACCCTATTGGTTCTTATAAAGTTGATTTTGGTTGTGAATTTTTGTTTTGAGGCCCATTTTAGACATGTTGACGGTGTTGGACCCACCAACATGTAAGGGGATCTCCCCGGTAAGAAGTCCCAATTAGACCTCAGACCGTTTGGTGTAGGAGTCCCAGTAGTGGGTCGTATGGTAATGCCTTGACCGTGATTTCGCACAGAGGAAAGTAAGATGTCTCTGTTGGTAGCAAGGGTGTGACAGCAGCAACAAGCCAAGGAAGGTGCATGATAGGTTCAAACACACGGGGAATGAGATGAGTGCGCCCCTTGGAAACCGGTGATAGCACGGAGTTAAGAAGGAAACCCATGAGCAAAGATGTATCACAGCATGGAAGGCAAGTTAGATAGTAAGTAATCCAAAGTGATGGTTAAACCAACAGCACATTTCAGAAAGATTCATACATACATACATAGAAAAGTCCATACATGCATGCATAAGCAAACAAATACATATATCATTTAGAGTAAACCAGATAGCATAGAATACAATACAACATATGCATGAAACGTGATGGCTCTGTTATATTAATAAGTGTAAGTTCCAGTCATACAATACATCCATGTCTAACCACTAGTTTCGACAACAGAATGTTACAACCACAACTGCCTGCTCCTCCAAAGAGATATACTAGACCTGTGCAGTGGAGAAGCCAAGGCTCGTTACAATACTGCCCAAGCTCTCTCTAAGATAGTCCTATCGGAAGCTTGGTTGACCAAAAGCCTTTACAATGAGTTATGAGGTTCTATTTATAGCAAGGGTGGGCTGACCCTTGACATTCCCCTTTGTGACAGTTCATCTACCCTCATGACTCTTCATCTACTCTATGACTCTTACATCCAACTATCGACACTTGAACTTGCACTTGACAAGACGTTACATTACAATGCACATGTGCCCATGTGAGAAAAAATGGCTTGAGAAAGCCATGCATGACATCACTGACACTCGGTCCATTGTGGTGAGAATACCTCTTTGACATGCTTGTGATGGTGAAGGTGGTGAGCTGATGCCAAGCTTGGTTGTCTATGATTGTGTGCATGCAATCCATGGTGACATCTTGCTGAAGAGAACTCTTGCCTTTGTTGCATCTGGGTGCATTGGTGTGTCTCCTCCATCCAACTCGTCTGCTAGCATGCACATGGTCTTCTTGGGTGCGACTGAACCGACAACACACTGATGCATAGTGTCAGTGTTGATCTTCTAGTGTGTGCTGGTAATCATGTGCATCAACTGTCAACTGCATGTTTAGCTCCAGTCAGATTTTCTTCTTGTCTTTGTCTCGGTGAGTGTGCCAAATGGGTTAGATCGCATGCATGTGCACAATGACATGCCTGTTACTGAATTACCTTGCATGTGATCAACAACACTACTCACTATGTCTTCTCTATTCCAGCTGCTGGGATGGATCTATAATTTTTACGAGCGCAATTTCATCTGTGAGTGCATGTTGCAACCACTGTTGTACCTATTCCTGCTGGAACTCATTCTCTCATCTATGCAACTCATGTTCTTCCTTGAGTTGCTACTTCATCACCTGCAACTCCTTCTCTGTTATTTTTTTTTTCTCTCGCACAATCATCTTGTCGCATCGTCACCTCGTAGCCTCAATCTTGAAAACTGCTTTCGTCATGAGTGGATCTACTTTGGACTTGTAGCTTTTCTTTGCCTCTATGTTGTCAACAACCTTCCTCTTGCATCCGTTGCGTGCAGGTGTGTTGCCTTCTGCTGCTGTTGATGGTGCTACTCACTGTGATGGTGATCGTTGTGATGCTAGTGCGATCTTATATTGATGTCCTTATCTACGAAAAACTCGATGTCTTCATATGTAGGCAAGCTCATAGACACTTTCTTGGTTGCAACCCACGTTGTGCTCTTAACGGTGTCCTTTGACTCTGCTCTCTTGAAGGCCATTGTACTTATACTGTTGAGAGGTAGATGAACACCTGCGATACCTAGAGACATGGCAACACTCATGGCAAGCAATCTGTCATTCGAAAACCCAAATGAACTTGAGAAATGACTTGCAACATATGTGTGTGATTGATCATGAAGGTTGCACAATTTCCGTCAGGAGGTCGGGAGATTGACTACCAAAACTATGCAAGGCATAGTGCGAGATGTCAGGAGGCTGACTGACTGCTGGAATTGCGCAATGCACAGTCCAGCCTGGCTTGCTGAGGACTGAAACTGCGCAATGCGCAATTTCAGTTAGCATTGACATGCAACTAGCAAACTACATTGCACAATTTTTGGGGCCAGCAGGACACTCCCTCTAAGAATTACACAATGCAAGCCTGGAGGTCAGTGCCTGTCTAGACTTGTTCAATTTCTGGAGGGAAGGTAGAGCCTTCGTTTTCGGAAATGCGAAGTACTAGCCGGCTAAGGCATGGTCTGGGCCAAGGCAGCCCAGTCTGGCTGACGGGCGACTGAAAACATGAGAAGTCTGAATTCATGGTAAGATGAGTGCAAACAAGAGTGAATGATCATTCATGCAAACAACAAGTGCAGGATTTGAAAACAGGAAATCATGCATGTGTGTGAAGTGAGTTTCCGCAACGGCGACCGTCCGTGAAAAACAGTGTCATGCATGTGACAGCAGCGAGATGCAAAAAAAAAACTAAAATAGTGCTAGTACAAGCTAGTATGTATCAAAACGAAAACAAGCGTTCACTGAAATCAAGTAGTCAACATTCATATGAAGCGAAACACAAAAAGTGTCAGAAACGCAGCGCGAGACATGAAAAGCAGGGTTACCCCAAAACAACTAATTTGAATGTGCCAACGACTCCTAGATGTAATGTGGGATGTCAAAGATGCAAGATCGATGTGAGAAATGAGCTTTGTAGTGTCTGGTTGATGATTTTCGATAAAATTGAGGTTGCAGCGTGCATGCCACAAATTTAGGGAAAGTGATACTTGGTGGGAGGTTTCTGAAATGATCCTTGCATGTAACCTCCAACTACTAAAAATAGATCCTTGAAACAAGGGATGCCTTTGCATGCTTCCTTGGGAGGAGCAGCCCATGCATGCAAATCAGTTTTGCTCGGTTCCGGAGGGAACTGGTCAACTCAACTGCACATGCAAAATTCTGCTCAACTGGGAGGAAAAAATGCGCATTTCTGGAAGGGAGTTGGGTTGGCTGCCCAGAGGGATTATGCAATTTCTGGGTAGAGCAGCTGATTGCTGCCCAGAATTGTGCAATTTCTGGGCTGAGCAGTCCTGCTGGGAGGAATTACGCAATTTTTTCAGTGAACAGTGACAGGAAGATTTGCATAATTCTGGAGCCCAGCAGGCTGCCAGATATAATTACACAATTTCTGGAGGGAAGGCTGGTTCCCCTCCAGAATTTCCAATTTCTTGAGGGAGCTACTCAACCTGCAGTTGGACCAAGTCCTCTGAAACAACCTGTGAGGGGAATGCAACAAGCTTTGATGGATGAGCTGTCATTCTCCAAGAAAATAATTGAAGCTTGTGTGCTTGACAAGACAAGACATGTTGCTGTGAAAGGTTGGTAGGGAGGCTCCAAAACAAAGCTAAGGAAAAAATTTGGAGGGTGGTTATAGCCCCTATAACACTTGGTGACACACTGGTAGAACTCCAGCTCTCTGAATGGACCTCGTTCATGAAAAGCAAGTCTAACACCTCTGGAAGTATTGTTCAGTTCTCAGTTCGTCTTGGTTTCTACACTTGCTTGATTGTAAGATGTAGCATCTACCAAGCCCTTGATTGATCGACACACATTCCAAGCCAAGGCAACACAGTTGTTTTGATTGGGGTTGAGGAGTATATGATGCACAAGGAGTATAGTCATCAGAGTCTTAGTTTCATCTCTGTTGTTGCTCCACTGCCAGTGGGCCTGGACAATACCCCCGTGGAGTCACGTAGGAACACAAGCATGGCTACACTGCCAGCGAGCCTAGTCAGTACCCTGACGGAGTTACTTGCATCACCTCTCTGCATAGGAAACCTTTCTCTTCTTTCACCTTATTCATTTTTCATTTCTTTCAAACTTTTTTCACTTTTTCATTTTTTCATTTTTCAACTTCATGACTGTGCATAACACTTATTCATTCTAGAGGCAGAAGAGGGATCCCGACTTATTGAGATTAGAAGAGGTTGTTCCTTCAAAGAAGTAGTTTATGTATACCTCTGACGTGCTTGTTATGGTTTTCCCCCTCACCTTACTCTACTTGACTGAGCTGACAAGGATTAACCCAAAAACAACTGACTTGAGTAGGTGATAATAGTTAGTGCACAAGCATTGTGTTTTCACCAAGGTTCACTTTGAAGAGTACATATTTTCTAATGATGTATCATGGACTGAAGACAACAAGTTCTTACAAGTTGTTTCAAGAGTCGTACACGGTCCATGCGAAACTAACCTATGGAAAATAACAAGTAAACAAACCAAAAAGTAAAGCAAGAAGAAGAAGCAAATGCGAAAGCAAGGCGAGTAAGCAAACAAACACACAAATAAAGAAGCAAACAGCTCAAAAGAAGACACTACTCCTACCCCTAAGCTAAAAGTGTGTCGATCATCTCACGTGAAGTGATACTTCAAATGCAGCCACTAACGCATGGGTTGACCCATGTTGGTGAAGGCACAGTCTGTGAACATCACAGTTGCGCAAACTAGCAAGCATGAAAGATATAACGATGAAGACGGACACACTCCCATCTTACAAATGACCATAGAACAAAGATGAGTGAAAGCACATGACATGCACTCTATGGAGCTGCCATGGTGTTGTGCTACACTGTGCGCAGATGTTGAGTGTATGCATTCTCTTGACTGCGACATGCAAACAAACGTGAGAAAGGTAGACCACTTACGTTGTGCATGTGTGCTTGTTGTGTATATTTCCTCCAATGCATGAGTGATGGGATCATGTAGTTCGAGTGGAGGAAGTAAAATCTGGGTGTTTGGTTGATCTTCAATGCAAAGCAGAGAGTGATGAAGAGCCTTGAGTGTTTCAACAATTTCCTAACCGGAAGTGAAACCAACATCAGGACAGCGAGGGTCTGACATAACCATCAGCTTGGGCTGAAGTGCGTCGACTGTCTGCAAGGTTTTGACTTCGTTGACAGATAGATCATCGTAGAACAGTGCCTTAGATAGATTGACAACGATTGAATCAACATCGTGATCATATGAAGAAGTAGAGAGATCACGACAACCAAGATCAGAAAATTTAGGATGTTTGTTGGCATCCTAATGATTTGATGAACCATGTAGAGGGGTAGATGAGAAGCAAAGATGCTAACCCTTTGTGTTTTCCAAAATGACAGATGACAGATTGGACAATTTTCGGAGGAAGATGTGTACTCTCTACACTGTAATGACAGACTGACATCCGACGTGTCCTGTGAATGATCGGAAGTAGAAACATTTAGATATGGATTTTCACAGGGGAAATCAGCAGTGGCAGAATCACAAGGGATGTTAGGATAAAGCGTATGATTCATGGCTAGAAGGGAGTCATCCTTCATTGTGGGTTCTTCTTTAGATTACCGCACACACTCATCATGAATGATGGTGCAGGTTGGTTGTATAACACCAAATCCATCGACAACTTGATCCTTGTTCACAATAGGTGAGGAGTCCGGAATGGGAAAAAACAAGACATACAATCTCGAGGATCAATAGAACACGGGGACGGAGGTTGAGGGAACAAATCAACATGACAACCAACAAGCTTGCAAGCCAAATCTATGCAGATATCAAGAGCAGGTGGGGTGGGAGGATGTGACAGTTCAACAAATGTGTGTGCATGATCTCCCATATCACTTCGTGGTGGTGGAGCTGTTTGATGAGGTGAAGGCGGACAGTCACTTGTGATAGAGACTGTCCCTGCCTGTGATTGCACAGATCCATCATCGAAGTGTGTTGAGAGGGGTTCAGATATGTGAAGAAGATACTTAAATCTTCCATAAAGAAATTCCCAATCAACTTCATATTTGGGAAATCGGTATGCAAGATTACAAAAGTGCGTGTAAAACTGATCAACAGATTCATCGAGTTCTTTTTGTAATTCCAGAATTTCTTGATCGAGTGCTTTATGGTTAAAGTGATTGAAAGCATGGTCTATCTCTGCGACCAGATGAACAAGAGAATGAATAGATTTTTCGGGCAGTCTGGCACACCAATGTATGGGGTGCCCTCGAAGCGTGTAGACGAACAACGCGCAGGTCATGTACTCTTCAAAGATTCCATGTCTTTCGCATGAGCCTACAACACCAAACACATGCCTAACCAAGGCTATGTGGCCTCCACCATCAAATATTTTATGTGACAAGTTATCCAAGAGATTTTCCAAGATAATGAAGTCGTTTCCATAAGACATACACTCCAGAAGAGCAACTCTATAGTTAGTCATGATAGATATGTAGAGATTCAAAACAAATGTGAGGACTCAGATTTTCATATAGCCCTCCTTCTAGCACCAAAATGTTGACGGTGATGGACCCGCCAACATGTAAGGGAATATCCCCGGTAAGATGTCCCAATCAGACCTCAGACCGTTTGGTGTAGGAGTCCCAACAGTGGGTCGTATGGTAATGCCTTGACCGTGATTTCGCACAGAGGCAAGTAAGATGTCTCTATTGGTAGCAAGGGTGTGACAGCTACAGCAAGCCAAGGAAGGTGCATGAGTTTCAAACACACGGGGGCTGAGATCAGGGTGCCCCTTGGAAACCTATGATAGCACGGAGTTAAGAAGGGAACACACGAGCAAATATGCATCACAACATGGAAGGCAAGTTAGCTAGCAATCCAAAGTGATGGTTAAACCAATAACAAGTTTTACAAAGATTCATACATACATACATAGAAAAGTCCATACATGCATGCATAAGAAAACAAATACATATATCATTTAGAGTAAACCAGATAGCATAGAATACAATACAACATATGCTTGAAACACGCTGGCTTTGTTATATTAATAAGTGTAAGTTTCAGTCATACAATACATCCATGTCTAACCACTAATTCCGACAGCGGAACATTACAGCCACAACCTCCTGCTCCTCCAAAGAGATATACTAGCTGCACGTAGTGGAGAAGCCAAGGCTCGTTACAATACTGTCCAAGCTCTCTCTAAGATAGTCCTATTGGAAGCTTGGCTGACCAAAAGCCTTTACAATGACTTATGAGGTTCTATTTATAGCAAAGGGTGGGGTGACCCTTGACATTCCCCTTTGTGACAGTTCATCTACCCTCATGACTCTTCATCTACTCTATGACTGTTACATCCAACTATTGACACTTGAACTTGCACTTGACAAGATGTTACATTACAATGCACATGTTCCCATGTGAGACAAAATGGCTTGAGCAAGCGATACAAGACATCACTGACACTTAGTCCGTTATGGTGAGACCAACTCTTTGACATGCTTGTGATGGTGAAGGTGGTGAGCTGATGCCAAGCTTGGTCGTCTGTGATTGTGTGCATGTGCTCCATGGTGACATATTGTTGAAGAAAACTCTTGCCTTTATTGCATCTGGGTGCATTGGTGTGGCTCCTCCATCCAACTCATCTACTAGCATGCACATAGTCTTCTCGGATGCGACCGAACTGGCAACACACTTAGCATAGTGTCTGTGTTGATCTTCCAGTGTGTGTTGGTGGTCATGCGCATCAACTGTCAAATGCATGTTCACCTCCAGTCAAACATGCTTCTTCTCTTTGCCTCGGTGAGTGTACCAAATGGGTTAGATCGCATGTGTGTGCACAATGACATGCCTGCTACTGAATTCTCTTGCATGCGATCAATAACACTGCTCACCACGTTTGCTCCATGCCAGTTGTTGGGATGGATCTATAACTTTTATGGGTGCAGTTTCATTCATGAGTGCATGTTGCGCCCGCTGTCGTACTTGTTCCTACTGGAACTCATTCTCTTGCCTATGCAGCTCATGTTCTTCCTTGAGTTGCTACTTCATCACTTGCAATTCCTTCTCTATTCCTCTCTTTTCTCTCGTGCAATCATCTTGTCGTGTCGTCACCTCATAGCCTCAATCTCCAAAAGTAATTTCATCATGAGTGGATCTACTTTGGACTTGCAACTTTTCTTCGCCTCTATGTTGTCAACAACCTTCCTCTTGCATCCGTTGTGTGCAGGTGTGCTACCTTCTGCTACTGCTGATGGTGCTGCTCGATGTGATGGTGATCACTGTGATGTTGTTGTCATCTTATCTTGATGTCCTTGTCTACGAACAACTTGATGTCTTCATAGGTAGGCAAGCTCATAGAGACTTGCTTGGCTGCAACCCACATTGTGCTCTCAACGGTGTCCTTTGATTCTGCTCTCTTGAAGGCCATTGTACTTGTGCTGCTGAGAGGAAGATGAACACATGCGACACCTCGATACATGGCAACACTCATGGAAAGAAATCTGTCAGTCGAAAACCAAAACGAACTTGAGAATTGACTTGCAACATACTTGTGTGACTGATCATGAAGGTTGTGCAATTTCCATCGCGAGGTCGGGAGACTGACTGCCAAAACTTTGCAAGGAACAATCCGAGCTGTCAGGAGGCTGATGGACTACTAGAACTACGCAATGCACAGTCCAACCTAGCTTGCTAAGGACTGAAACTGTACAATGCGCAATTTCAATCAACAGTGACATGCAGCCAGTAAACCGCATTGCGCAGTTTCTGAGGGCCAACAGGACATTCCCTCCAAGAATTGCACAATGCAATCTTGGAGGTTAGTGGTTGGCTAGACTTTTGTAATTTCTAGACGGAAGGTAGAGCCTTTACTTCCAGAAATGCAAAGTGTTAGTCGGGCAAGGCACGGTCTGGGCCAAGGCAGCGTAGTCCGGTCGATGGGCGACTGAAAACATGAGAAGTTTGAATGCATGGTAAGATGAGTGAAAACAAGAGTGAATGATCATTCATGCAAACAGAAAGTGCAGGATTTGGAAAACAGGAAAGCATGCATGCGTGTGAAGTGAGTTGCCACAACAACGACCATCTGTGTAAAACAATGTCATGCATGCGACAATAGTGAGATGCAAACAAAAAATGAAACAATGCTAGTACAAGCTAGTATGTATCAAAACAATAGCAAGAGCTCATTGAAATCAAGTAGACAACATTCATATGAAGTGAAACACAAAAAGCGCCAGAAACGTAGTGCGAGACATGAAAAGTGGGTTTACCCCAAAAAAACTTAACTGAATGTGCCGACGACTCCTAGATGTAATGTGGGATGTTAGAGTTGCAAGATCGGTGTGAGGAATGAGCTATGCAGCTTTCGGTTGATGGGTTTCGATAAAATCGAGGTTGCGACGCGCATGCCACAAATCTTGGGAAAATGACACTTGGTGGGAGGTTTCTGAAATGATCCTTGCATGTAACCTACAACTACTAAAAATAGATCCCTGAAATAAGGGATTCCTTTGCATGCTACCTTGGGAGGATCAACCCATGCATGAAAATCAGTTTTGCTCGGTTCCAGAGGGAACTGGTCAACTCAACTGCACATGCAACAGTCTACTTAGCTAGGATGAAAAAATGTGCATTTCTAGGAGGGACCTGGGCTAGCTACCCAGAGCGATTGTGCAATTTCTAGGTAGAGAAGCTGACTGCTACCGAGAATTGCGCAATTTCTGGAATGAGTAGTCCTGCTAAGAGGAATTGCGTAATTTTTCTAGTGAACAGTGACAGGCAGATTTGCGCAATTTTGGAGCCTAGCAGGCTGCTAGACAGAATTGCCCAATTTCTTGAGGGAGCTACTTAGCCTGCAGCTGGACCAAGTCTGGTGAAACAACCTGTGAGGGGAATGCAACAAGCTTTGATGGACAAGATGTCATTCTGCAAGACGAAGCTCCAAAACAAAGCTAAGGAAAAATTTTGGAGGGTGGTTGTAGCTGCTACAACAAGACCTCAAAATTCTCTAATGACATGTCTAGAAACATTAAAATTGAAGCCCACAATTGTATGGAATGCAAAAATCAATGTTTTCATCTTGCGAGATGTGAAAATACCAATAGTAACATGTGTTGGCTTTCCATAATTGAAACCCACATTGACAAGGAATGCACAAACTAATTTTTTTAAGTACTTGTAGAAACATATGTAATGTGTCTCCACTGTAACCCACCTTCTAGATTAGAGATCCTCTCACAACATAAAAGAATGATGGTGAATCTATAGAGCTTAAGTGGGTTCGAGTGGTGAGGCATGTTGGGGTGTTGAAGTGGAGAGTTGCATGTTACAACCTTTAACACCATAATATCTACGAGTGAGTTGCATCTTAGAGCTCTCAACACCTTATCATCGACTACGGTGTGTCATGTTGCATGCGTCAACTATAATGCAACATGGTGCAGGAATTGACTTAGGTGCAACATGGTGTAGACATCATCAAAGACTTAAATGCATGCTAATAAGAAATTTACATTCTTTAAATAATTTCTGAATTCCAACAATTTAGAAAAGAAAATGAGATACACCAGGGGAATAATGTCATATCATCTATCGTTAAACCAATTAAATTTTTGTTACAAAATTTCATAAATAGAAAAAATAATTTGTTTTTAACAATAAATGGATTTAATGTTGAATTTTGTCAAAAATTTGAATACAATTTACAAAGTTATGTCAATTAATACATAGTCAAATTATGTTAATGCATAGTAAAAAATTATTGTCCCTAGGGAAGGCAAGGGCTAACAAGTTAGTATAATGCTAATAATAGTTAATTTTGTATTTTTGAATAATGAATGGTTTTTATTTGATTCTTCCGAATCCATCACAATGTGTTATTGACTCAAATAACACATTCTGATGGATACAGAAGAATCAAATCAAATTTATTCATATCACAAAAGCTTTAACTCATAAATTTATTTCTTAATTCAATAGTTAATCATTTTATCTTCTGTTTGATCTTATTATATTTGTTGCTAGTTGCCTTGGATATATTAACTAAATATAGTTTTTATTATGGTTAGAATATATAATATAAATAGTAGATTTAAAACCTTAAATTAAATATTGTCAATTGGATCAATGTTGAAATTGGATTCAATCCTTTAGGTGGCAATTGGGTCCACATATTAGTGGAGATGACTACCCAAAATGAGAGAGTCTAATTGGGACTTTCCATTGGGAAATCCTCCCTTCCTATTGTTGGCAGAACTTCTTCAACCATTGACATGACCCTACTTATATCAAAATGGGTGAAGGTATTGCCCATCATTTAAGCTCTGAAATATGGAGTTGTAAGAGGGTTGTTTTAAGCCATGCCCTCCTATATGTGTATGTCATCTTCTAGTTACCTTCTATGGAATCTTGGTCAAGATGGTTGACAGTTCCACTTCCAAATTCTATCTGAGGCTTAGTCAATGTAGTTATTTCTCCAATATAGTCCAATGGAAGAAATGATAGGATGTGGAAGATGGAGTTAAAATAGGGAGAAAGAGTGATGCTGTGTAGTTGAGAATGCTATTGGGAATTAGAAATGCAAATATAGTACATTAGTCTTTTTATTATTATTATTATTATTATTAAATGCATGCTTACTTTAGTTATGATGATTTCAGTGTAATGCTTAATTTGTATTGGATTTGTTTTACTTAGTAAGGTTTTTGGATGTTGAATATAAGTATCATTCTCTTGCATGATTGGATGAGAGCACATAGGAACTATGTATTAGATGTGATGGTCATTATCATTAGCACACAAAAACTATGTATATGCTTGTTAGCCATACATTCATTGTGTATGTACTATAGTATCATTATGAAATATATTAGCTATTATGATATTTTTTTTAAATGGATGGTGTATGATGTTTGTAGTTGAATTAGAAGTAAAACATTATAATGTTACGTCATTGAATTATTAGATTTTATTTAATGATTTATTATATTTTAATAAATGAGAAGTCTGATTTATTTTGAATCAATTTACAGGATTGAATTTTGTGGCATGTCCAATTAAATTTGAATTATGGGATTAGATAAATTTCAAGTGAATAAATATGAGTAGGTGGGGAAAAAATTATCGTATAATAGTTTGACCTTCCTAGAAGGGCCTTTTTGAAGAGGCCAATAAGGTCATAGTATAGGAGGCATAAAGGGGTATTTTGCGAAAAGGAGAAGGGGTTACATGATTTTGGGAAAAATTTAATTAAAAGGAAAGAGAATCATGTGAAGCAAAACAATGAACACTATAAACTCTGACATCCATAGGGGTCATTGAAATGAAAGAGTAATTGTGCTTGTTTTTTTCAAAGAAACGAGTATGAGAATTTTATTAAAAACGAGAGTTGGGTTCCGACCCATAACCATTAAATTTATTGAAAATTATCAATATTCCTTGTAGGATTGGAATTGAGTACGGAGGATCAATCTAATCCCTCAAGCGATTACCCCATGATACAAAAATTTCAGTCCCATTCCAACTATTTTTTTTTCAAAATACTCTTAAGATCCAAATACATTTACCTTCCATTTTCACTACCTTTTTATTTTTTATTGGCTTCTGGTCTTCCTTGGTGACATATTTTTTCTCTTCTTCCCCACTTGAATCAAGCCCAAATTTTCTATTGTATCCAATGGACCACCCTTCGATGTGTGAGAATTGTTGTCTTCAGGTTCATCCTCATCTTCTTTCACTAGAGTTGGTTGTGCTCCCACTATCGTTGAATCTAGGGGTCCTCATAGACTTCTTCCTGACTATTTTTTGCTTCCTTTGGTGAAAATTCTTTGACAATAACTTCTTCCTATTTTTCCTTTGCTTCTTTATTATCCTAAGTCTCTTCTTGTTTGTATACCATATAATGTGCACTCTGAGCTCCTTCCCACTATATGGGTCTCAAGTTATTTTTTGGACTCCGTTATTCTACATATGCTTAGGGCAATTTTTTATTACGTGCCCAATTTCATAACACGCTTGACATCAAAATGAAGCATTTTCATATTTAAACTTCTGAACCCACACATAGTTTGGAGTCGTCAAATTTATCTTGGTAGGAAAACCCTTGTTGAAATCCATCTCAACACATATTTGAGCATAAGTGGTTTTATAAAAAAATTCAGATTCTGGGATGTGGCAATAAAACTTCCCTAGTGCATTATCAATGGAAGATAACGTTGGGAGGTTCCAAAGATGGAGGGGAATGCTCAAAAGCCTTACCCAAACAAGAGTTGTGGAGATTGACACCATAACTAGATCAAAGGTGGGAGACCAAGGCTACATGAAAAGGCCAACACTGTCTTAGAACTAAGGCCCAGTTTCACAAATATTCTGTTTATCATCAATATTATAAAAAAACAACAACAATAAAAAAACCTTGAGCCAAAGGGTAAATATTCAGATTGCCAGTCAAGAGGGGCTTCCACATTTCAGAAATCCACTTGTGGAGATTGTTCAATCGCGGCCAAAACCCATTAAATCAACAAACCAAACCCTGATTTGAAAAAAGAAAAAAAGAAAAAAAAAAGGGTTGAAGCTTCTTGGATAACCGGAAGAACAGATCCATATTTCAAATGGAACTGTACGAAACCATGGTTTGAGCTACCATTCATTCAATAGAAACTGATTTATTCTTTGAATCACTAGAATTCACCATTGATCAATGAGTTGTGAAAACCCTAGTCGCCGCTCATCCTCTTGCAATCTCAAATTTACTTTACAATGTTATGTAACAAAATAAAAATCAAACTGTAATTGTGATTATTGAGATATTGGTGGGTTGGGTATTATAATGAGCTTTGGGCACAAAAGGCTCGGAAAACTTAGGGTTTACTAAAGCAAGGGAATTGAAAATATTATTCCTAGTTGGTTGGGAGGTGAAAATTTTAGTTTGGGAAACTCAATGTGTATAGGAAGGTGGCTAATCTTTAAGGAGCTACACCATTAGACTAAATAAAATATATTCAAAAATATTCTTCATCAACCCATAACTCTAGATATCAATTGCTAAATTTATATTTATATTATTATAAATTACTAAATAAATTATTGCAATCCATTATAAGCAAATATCATATATAAATTATGCTTTAACAAGAAATGGTAATTGTTATTTTCTTGCGATATAAATTAGTTTTACAACATAATGTCCATAACCATACTTGAATTGAAACATAATTTTTAAATTAAAAATAAAATAACTACACAACTTATGTTGTATGAATGTCCCCATAAAATCTTATATACTTTATAAATGATACCCAAATTTAATGTAATTTTTTCATATATATAAATACTCACAACCTCAATCTTGATATATCCTTAACCTCTAACACTTTATCTACAACAAAATCCAAAATCAAATTTATCAATACCAACCTCTATTGTCATAAAACTTTATAATGACATTAAAAATATTTCTTTTTAATTTATAAAATAATATTAAAATAAAAAATTGACACTCATTTTAAATTTAAAGAATGAACATAATCCCATATAACCTTTTATGTTATATTATTAAAATTCAGTTAACAAAATCAAATCAATTATATTGCATATTTAAAAAAAATTGATTAAACAAAATGGTCATTTATCTAGAAATATAGATTGAGCTAATTATGTAAGCAACTTAGAGAGATTTAAATATGGGAGAAGTGATTTACAAGAGACTCGTACCATTCAGCAATATATAGAGAAAAGAATGGCTTGAAAAGTGAGATAAAGATCTTTATTTGCACAAACGCTTGGTGATGCTTAATTTTATTTACTTTTGGTGCAAGATATATGACATTAAGAAATTGTGATCCATTTGTGAATCATGTCATGGATTATTTTTGTGTATGCATTTTAAAATTATATATTCATATATTTCAGCAATGTTAATGATTAATAAAATTATTGTTATATATAAAAAGGTAAATTAGAATTAGAATTAATATTTTATTTTATATAAGATAATAAGTTAAATATTATTAAAATATATATGATATAAGTAATTTTAATAATTGTTAAATATTTTTTCAAAGAAGGTGTTTAGGAGTGGATATTTTTTTGTTTTGATATGATGTTAGTTTATATGAAAGGGGTTGTGGCTTTCACTATATTTAGTTCATAGCATGTGCTCCTGTCACTTTATTGATCACGACACGAAACTGATATAAGGTTAAATGTCATTTGAATATTGACAGAAGGACTTGGGAGGGGAATTCTATGAAAGTTGGAGGAAAAAATTGACAGTATTGACTACAAATTAACCATTCTAGCCAAGAGATCAACCAACATCTACTTCTTATCGGATTAGGGTACTGACCAGCCAATGCAAATGTTTGGAGATTCTACCCAATAGTTGTCATGATTCATTAGTGTTTTACTTGCAACACTAGTAGTCCTTTTTCTCTTCTCATGTCAATACAATCAACCTATTTTTATAAGTTTCTATTTACAAGATTCTATAGTTAGATGAGGGATTAGAAACCTCAAGACTCTAAACTTATGTTACTAGTCTGGTTTCCCTTCAAAAAGACTAGTAGCATAAATTTTTATAGTCCATGTAATCATCATTTGACGCAATGTAAAGTACCTAACTTCAAGAAGAAAAAAACTGTTGAATATTAGATTTTTTTTAAATACTATATAGGTCCGAATCATTTTTTGGCCTTGAAATAAAACTACTTGTAATTAGTTAAGATCTTATCTCTTTTTGATATACAGAAATAAGATAATTGCTTAATATCAAAGACATTTGGGGAAGTGGGAGTTTGTGCCCTTACTTACCATTTTGACATGTTTTTTTTATAGGTGAGTATTTATTCACAAATGGTAGCAAATGATAGTTATCTTCATTGCTAGTTGACAACTATTTATTTATAAGTCTTGCCACTACTTGTATATATATATATATATATATATATATATATATATAGAGAGAGAGAGAGAGAGAGAGAGAGAGAGATTTTCTTTTGGGAAAACAGGTTAAATTGCAATCAAAGATAATATCTAATTGTATATGTAGGACTAAAGTTAAATATTATCGGAAAGCACATGACTCCATTATATATAGCTTAAAGGATGACAGTTAAAGATGTTTGATTTCTTGGGAACATTGTTTATGCTTAAGTGAATAAAAACTCACCTATAAAAAAATATGTCAAAATGGTAAGTAAGGGCACAAACTCCCACTTCCCCTAATGTCTTTGATATTAAGCAATTATCTTATTTTTGTATAAAAAGAGATGAGATCTTAACTAATTACAAGTAGTTTTATTTCAAGGCCAAAAAATGATTCGGACCTATATAATATTTAAAAAAAAAACTAATATTCAACAGATATTTTTTCCTTCTTGAAGTTAGGTACTTTACATTAAGTCAAATGATGATTACATGGACTATAAAAATTTATGCTGCTAGTCTTTTTGAAGGGAAACCAGACTAGTAGCATAAATTTAGAGTCTTGAGGTTTCTAATCCCTCATCTAACTATAGAATCTTGTAAATAGAAACTTATAAAAATAGGTTGATTGTATTGACATGAGAAGAGAAAAAGGACTACTAGTGTTGCAAGTAAAACACTAATGAGTCATGGCAACTATTGGGTAGAATTTCCAAACATTTGCGTTGGCTGGTCACTACCCTCATCCGATAAGAAGTAGATGTTGGTTGATCTCTTGGCTAGAATGGTTAATTTGTGGTCAATACTGTCAATTTTTTCCTCCAGCTTTCATAGAATTCCCCTCCCAAGTCCTTCTGTCAATATTCAAATGACATTTAACCTTGTATCAGCTTCGTGTCGTGATCAATAAAGTGACAGGAGCACATGCTATGAACTAAATATAGTGAAAGCCACAACCCCTTTCATATGAACTAACATCATATCAAAGCAAAAAATTATTCACTCCTAAACACCTTCCTTGAAAAAATATTTAACAATTATTAAAATTACTTATATCATATATATTTTAATAATATTTAACTTATTATCTTATATAAAATAAAATATTAATTCTAATTCCAATTTACCTTTTTATATATAACTATAATTTTATTAATCATTAACATTACTGAAATATATGAATATATAATTTTAAAATACATACACAAAATTAATCCATGACATGATTCACAAATGGATCACAATTTCTTAATATCATATATCTTGCACCAAAAGTAAATAAAATTAAGCATCACCCAGCGTTTGTGCAAATAAAGATCTTTATCTCACTTTTCAAGCCATTCTTTTCTCTATATATTGCTGAATGGTACGAGTCTCTTGTAAATCACTTTTCCCATATTTAAATCTCTCTAAGTTGCTTACATAATTAGCTCAATCTATATTTCTAGATAAATGACCATTTTGTTTAATCAATTTTTTTTAAATATGCAATATAATTGATTTGATTTTGTTAACTGAATCTTAATAATATAATATAAAAGGTTATACGGGATTATGTTCATTCTTTAAATTTAAAATGAGTGGATTAAAATATATTTTAATCAATTTTTTTATTTTAATATTATTTTATAAATTAAAAAGAAATATTTTTATTGTCATTATAAAGTTTTATCACAATAGAGGTTAGTAGTGATGAATTTGATTTTGGATTTTGTTATAGATAAAGTGTTAGAGGTTAAGATAAAGTGTTAGAGGTTACGGATATATCAAGATTGAGGTTGTGAGTATTTATATATATATATAATTTAATTACATTAAATTTGAGTATCATTTATAAAGTATATAAAATTTTATAGAGGCATTTATAGAACATAAATTTGTGTAGTTATTTTATTTTTAATTTAAAAATTATGTTCCAATTCAAGTATGGTTATGAACATGTATATTTATTTTTGTATAAAATATAGACATTATGTTGTAAAACTAATTTATATTGCAAAAAAATAACAATTACCATTTTTTGTTAAAATCAAATTAATAGTTTAAGATATAAATATTTAACAAAAATGTAAAGCTACTTTTATAATTTTCGAGAATTATTTTAAATAATCAAATTTTATTTATACACAATAATATAATTGAACATTTAAATTTTAATATTATACTAAATAAAAATCTTAATATTATATTATATAAATTTAGCTTAAAAATATGTTATCATTTTCAAATAAATAATTTAACATATCGAGAAGAAAGTAACTATTAACCATTCAAAAATATGGAATTAATTATTATTACCATTACGCTGAAGTATTAATCCTTGCCTCCAATAGGGACTATAATTTTTTGGGTGGCAATTAACATAATTTGACCATGTATTAATTCACATAATTTTGTAAATTGTAACATTTTTTTTACAAAATTCAACATTAAATCAATTTATTGTTAAAAACAAATTATTTTTTCTAATTATAATTTTTTTAACGATATTTTAATTTGTTTATTTATAGAAAGTGTGACAGTATTCCCTTGTTGTATCTCATTTTCTTTTCTAAATTGTCAGAATTTAGAAATGATTTAAAAAATATAAATTTCTTATTGGCATGCACTTAATTCTATGGCGATGTCTTCACCATGTTGCATTGTAGTTGATTCTTGCACCATGTTGCATTAGAGTCAATGCTAAGGTGTTGAAGACTCTGACATGCAAATCACTAGTAGATGCTATGATGTTGAAGGCTCTGACATGCAACTCACCACTTCATTGGCCCAATATGCCTCACCACTCCTACCCACTTAAGCTTATCTTCATAAATTCAACATCATTCATGTTGCAAGAGCATAGGGTGAATCCATGAGGATGGTTTACACTTTTAGGCCAAATGTCGAGATAAAATTTCAAGAATTTACTCTTTTATCAAATTGAATCCCTCAAAATTCAGATAAGTTTTGTGAATTTTGATTTGGATTAAAAGACATTTTGTGGAGAATTATGTTGTTTTCCTAATGATATTTTTTGCAAAAAAATTAGTGTCATATAATTTGTCAATTTTCCACTAAATTAAATGCTTGTCATCACAATTTTTTCCACATCTTAATAGAAATGTGTGTATTCACGTACACTAACTTAGCCTAAAATGTATAATAATATATATATATATATATATATATATATATATATATATATATATATATGATCTACATAGAGAGAAATAATTTATGCATATTGAAACTTTTTTATGCAAAATTATATTTTTTATTATTTTTCAAAGTTGGAAAAATAATATTTGAATTTCATTTATTGGACATATGTGTTCACGTACGATTTTTTTCTACTACTTAAATAAATTCAAAAACCAAGAGTACCTTTTGGAAGAGGACTCGTAAAAGAAAATGGTGATATTTTTTGAATTTTTTGAATTTTGTATATTTTATGTTATTTATTTTTCATTCATCCCCTTTGAAACTGTCCAAAAAGAATTCAATCATAATGTTTAAAAGAAATTAAATGCAAAATATCATATGAATTCGAAAATGTCAAACTCATATGCCATTGGATAAAGGATTCCTCCACGAATCCAACATGATAAATTTCGCCACCTAAGGAAAAATATTGCCTTAAGTTCACCTAGCTACAAGATGATGTTGTGGAGAAATATGCAGAAGGGGAGTTAAAACTTTGCTTTAAGGCCCTCAACAACTCAATCGAGCACTTAAAAGGTTCATTTGAGGGCTTAAGGTAAAATTTGAAATAGATCGATCAAGGGTTTAACAAACCCTCGATCAATCTTCTGACATGGTTAAACTAGGGCTCGATCGAGCATATAGCTTGATCAAGCCTCTTTTTTAATACACAACACCCAACTTATATAGGTGGAAAATTTGAAAACAATGCTTGATCCAACTCCTAGATAACCTTGGGTTACATAGGATTTCATGTAGAAACTTGGTGATAGAATTGCAGTTGCTCAAGAAATTTTAATCTAAATCAAGAGACACAAATATACTCTACTAATCTGTGGAATTAAATTCACAATCTAGAACAACATTCTCAGACAAGCAATAAGAAATAACACTCATGCACATTATTTTTTCTAGGGGAACCCAACTGAGAAAAACCACTGAAGCCTATTTGCATTAATCAGATGAATAGAGATGTATTACAATTGCTAGCTCAGTCTGAGCTCAACCTGCAAGTGAATAGCCTATCTCTCTACTCAATGAGAATCTCTAACCCAGACTTAGTTAATTTCTTCCTCTACTTGAGCCCCAATTTCCTTGCACAATTCCTAGAGAATTAGCCCCTGTTTTTTAGGAATTTTCCTCCAATTGATTGTGAAATTCCCAAGGTTTGATCATCTGCGTGCATGAAACACTTGTACACTCAAACTATTTTACAATTGATTGTTACACTACCTTGGAATCTCCACCATAGCTGAGAATTCAAATTCTCTGCATGAACTAGTTATTTTAGGTTGATTGATCAGTTAAATAGATGATCACCGAGTTAGACTGTTTTCCCGTTGCGCAACTGACCTTCCACTAGTTCCTCCAACTGTTAAAACTAGTTTAGTTGAACTCAAGTGGATATAACTGAACTAGATTACTAAAATTTACCAATCACACATGCTTAACTGAACTCCAAGCCCACTAACTTGAATTTATTGAGCCAAATGAGTGACAAGAGTCATGTCACACAAGTTAACTACATCCAAGTTGTTTTTTGATGTGGAAATTAAATTTTTCTCAATTTGACTAAGGAAAAATCAAATTGAGACTTTCTTGTTGCACTTCTGAACAGTTCGATTGATTTTTCTTTTATTGCTCGATCTAGAAATATTTAAGCCCTTAAATAACTTGAACGAGTTTATTTTCATCACCCAAAAACCCACGTGCTTGCTAAAAAATGTAAACGAAATTCATGCTTGCATCCCATACATTGATATAGACCGTAGGTTGTAGTGGAGAAGCATTGTGGCTCTTACTATAGATACCTACAAGAATTGGTTTGTGCATTCCTTATCAATGTATGATTCAATTATAGAGAGTTGACACATTTTTTTATAGGTACTTTCACGAGTTGCAATGTGAGACGTTGATATGTGCATTCCTTACAAATGAGGGATTCGGTTATAAAGAGTTTGCGCTTCAATTATAAAGTGTCTACACCTGTTCCTATAGGTACTTTCATGAATAATTTGTAAGCATAAGCAGTGGAATTATTTTAAAAATAAGATAAGCTAAATCATTCATTTTCATATACTGATGCATTATTAAACATCACTTGGATCATTTTACTTTACATGAATTGTTAACTAGAAAGTCAAATTCCTTGACATGAGTATGGTCATTTACTAATTTATATAGATATTTTGGTACCTAAATTATTTAGTTTTAAATGGGATAATTTAAAAATTCAAATTGACAACAATTATAGAATTATGAAATCACATTGAGGATTTACATGTTTGATATCTTACCTCTAAATGTAACCATATCGTATTGTAATAGACCTTTGGCTATAAATATCTAAGACAATTGGGTTACATTAAAGGTAAGGGGAGGTAGATTCATCAAAATATTGGAAGCTAGTGAAATATTTTCATCCTTTCTTCCAGAGGGGATCTTGAATGGGAGATGTTTGCAATCAATTAAAATTCATTTTAGAAAGAATTGAGCATTGTTGTCATGCTATGTTGTTATTAATTTAGTGGTTTTTTTGTGTATGATGTTTAAGACAAATACTAAAAATGTGTTATTAGTGGTTTAGCCAAATCTACATGCAGGTTTGAGCCAAGCTTGACAACATGGAAGAACGGTGAAGTCATAAGGAAATTGATAACCTATGAGGTGTCATATTTGGGGACTCCAATGCATTCTACTACACAAGAGGTAAATAACATCTCTCTATAAAAAAAATCATTAACAGAAAAAATGTTTCCATTAAAAACTTCAAAAGGTTATGCTAAAAACATAAATAAATAGAGAAAAACTTAGTTTATGTATATATGGCCAAAAATATAAATACAAATACCCCAAAACAAGGTAGATTACACTCCATTCTAACCATAAATTAAATTTTGTAGGTTTTGAGCTCCACATGGCTATTTGCATGTTAAACAAAGAAATAATATTACTTAGTGGTTAGTATTTCCTTTTAGCTTCATCATATGCCCATAGTTTTTTCTCTCCCATGGATTAATCAAAACACAAAAACCGGAAAACACGCAAACCACTATGGAAATACATATTCTATAGTTGCTTTAATACCTAGCTCACCTATCATGAATTCCAAGGTCGTTAGATTACTCGCTTGTTTTCACTGAGTTAACGTATGCATTGTTAGCGATTATTATATGTATGATGTTTAAGATGAATATTAGAAATGCAACATCTCTAGCCACAAATGCAACTATATTTATAGAGGATACCTTCTTTGGGCGGACAGACTCTAATAGTGATTTCTCTTTGTCAATCATGTCAAATCTCCTTTGAGGCTCGAGTTATTAGCTAGAAAGTCTTTTGGCATTATGAAATGTATATAAATGGATTCGATAAGAATAGAACCATCACATCTCTAAAATTGTAGAATTTCTCTTTATAAATCATATCAAATACTACGAGGTTTAAATTGTTAGCCAAAAAGTCTTTTCCCACTATGAACTAGCAAGGAATGGACTCAATAATAATGGAACAACTACATCCCCGAAAGTGGAGGAGCTTAAAATCTATTTTTCAAAAACTTCTTTCCTTTACACTGTGATATTTAAGAGGAATATACTACAAAAAAATTAATCTAGAAACCTACCTTAACCAAACAATCTTGAAAATGAAACTATATAAACTTAGCATTTATTTCATAAAATTTAGGGAATGCCATACCAAACATAATGTGTTCAAAAGCTAGACAAATACTATAGATTCAAATAAGGAACATAATAAGATGGTAAAGAGTGTGGCTTTGTGGCATAAAACCCTCACCATTCAACCCCCATAAAAGACTAACATAGAAAATGAAGTCATTTTGATCATGGATTTGCTTTGGAATATAAATCTCAAACTTTGATCATAATTCCTAAAAGATTAACTATTGCCACCAGAATTCTTACATTTATCATCCTTAAAGTAGGAAAAATGTTTTGTATAATCACATTTACAATGAGACCATCCATTTTTGTATTTCTTTCTGCTTATAGGTTTCTAGATTTCCTATCATTTAGAGGTTTTTGGTGAGGATAAACAATATAAGAGAGGCATGACCATAATCAACGGGTGTCATGGTGCATGCTCTCATACTACATAATGATTGAGCCCTAGAGACAAATGACCCTTGATTTTGAGGGTGTGTGGGACACTAGGTGCCAATATCTCCACGTGTAATGGTGGATGACAATCGATATAAAAAAAAGGGATCCAAGCCTCCATGTTTAATGTTCATTTTCAATCAATATAAATAAGATAGATTTGGGCCACACCATGATGTGCTCCATGTACACTATAAAAGATAATAATAAAAATATGGGAAGATAGCCATAATTTTAAAGATAATGTGACTATTTGATGAAGTGCATTCTACAACCATCTAGTTGGTCCATAAAGGCAAATTTTAGGAGTTATAAGTGCGGAAACTATGCTTGTTCTATAATTAATGAGTCAATCGGCTTATAGAAGAGGTTTACATTGTCTTCATGGGAAAAATGTAGGGTGGTGAACCCTAGCTACTTCTAGCTATAATAAAGAATTTTAGTCATTTCCTCTAGGATCAATTTTCCCTACAAAAAAAACCTTGCCAGAAGTAGGACACTTCACACATTCCCTAAAAAGAATAGTGTAGATTTTTTAAAGAGGTAATTATTTTCAACATTCTCATAACTATTGTTGAAATTGATTAGTACTTTGAACACAATCTCATGAACATTTAGTTAATATATAACAAGTAATTATTTATATAGAATTTGAGTTTTGAAACAAACTTTTGTATGAAAGTTTAAATTTATCTATAAGTGAATTGAAAATTATCCACATAATTTGTATTTATTTTATTTTTTATATAGCATAAATGTTTGAGGTCGATATCTACAACATTATACTAAATTAATGTAAGTTATGTTATATTTTACACATGTTGTAGAGGTGTGGGATTTGTGACCATAGGCGGTATATAGATCCAAGGTTTCCACGAGCTTCTTTGTCTAGCTTATGTAGGTAGTAATAGGTAAGGTATATCCTTCAATGGCTTTTATCGGAAGGGAAAACTAGTTAGGTGCCTACTAATATTTGCACTTGCTTGTAGTGATCCTTAATGGCTACATTGGTCTGGCTTTTGTCAAGAATTATGTTTTAGATTAACGCCACATATTGAAATTTAAATGAGGCCCATGCATTTTCCTAGACATGTACATTATCATTTTAAATAGTTTAATGGCTTACTAAAAATATGCTAAAACTCTTACTGTAATTTAATATATAAAAATAAATCATCGTGACTCACCTAGAGCCTGGAGGTATAAGTTTAGGTAAAATTGATTACCATATTAAAAATATCTTATTTTTCTATGACCACTCTACAATAGTGGTTAACATAGTGTTCAATTAACGTGCCATCAATTTCTTTGCATCCCTGCACCACAACGTGTCAATGAATTTAGCAAACATAATTTGAATTGAAATTGACTATAATAGGTTTAATGTAGCTCAATCCTAAAAATAAATCTAGATGCATTACAAAATTATAGAAATTTAAATTGCTTTGTTTTCAAAGAGGGAGGTTATCGGATTTCATTTAAATAAATTATCCTATGTAACAAAGCCTTTATAAAAGGCTAATAACAATTGTATTAATAATCTTAATTAAAATGATGATAGCATTGTTTACTTATTTTGTAATAGAATAGGCCAATGTCAAATAATTCATATGATATAATTAACATATACAAGTCAGCATCTTGGAACCTACCTCCTTTGAAACATACTAGGATTCAAGCTCACAGGAAGACATTGAAAACATATAAGACAATTGCCTTCTCTAGATCATCAATAATAGAGGAATTTGATTTTTAATCTCGAATAAACTCAATGCTGATATAATTACAACTAACAACATGTACTCACCTACAAAAATGGGTTTTTCCACGACTTATTCCCTTTGTAACAATGTATTTATAATGGTTTCCATATGGATTATGGTATTTATTACTGAAAAGAAGATGCGACCACATTCTATAGGAGGAGAAAACAGTGTGTGTCAGTGCACTACTACACCAATAATTATACAGGTGGTAAACACTACATGATTTTAAAGAATAAGTTGTATATGTGTATAATATTAAGGTTCAATTTATCCACACAAATGTAGATGAATACTTGAGAGCTAACTAACTCATAATTATTGGTATAAAGATATGTTGATTGATTTTATAAGAATATATTTAGAAATTTGTGACTTTGGTTAAACTCTAACTTTGCATTAGATTATCTCTGAAACAAGAAGGATCTTTGTTATTAAATAAAAGAGCTTCATAATCTAATTTGACTTTGCCCTCAAGCTAAACGAAAAGGGTATTTTATAATAATAAAGTGAAATACAAAATTAAATTAACGTAAAATATAAAATGTATATTATAGTGGGTGCAGTACTTGTTTATTTGCAACATTTGATACCGGACCAATTTGTTTACATAGCTCATTGGTGTTAGTGGACTTCAGTGTTCACTTGAAGTTAGTGCTCACTTTATATTCCTTCTCTTACTACAACAGTTAGAGTTATATAATGTATTTTTTTTAAACAATTTGAAATAACAATAACTATTTTTACTTTTATAATAATAATTAGAATTTATAAAAAAAATTAAGAATTTTTTTATATATATATATATATATATATATATTCACATTCAGAATATTTTGTTTTTCAAAACTACATTAATTATAATTACATTAATGAACTATTTAAGAAAGGATATCTAATCTAAATTTTAAGGTTTGCATACAAATTTTTAGGATAAAATTTAATGGAGATAGTTTTTTCAGATAGTTTATGAAAATAAAATTAATGCATAAAATTATTTAGTGTATCTAATTATGGATAAAGATAATGTATATGTAGCTTTGAGGGTTAGGTTAATTGGTCAAGTACCTATTATATAAGCACCTCACTATGAGAGGTCATGAGGTCAATTCTCTTTGACACCCTTGGGGTTAGGCTCCAAAATGAGCTAGAGAGACTGATCCCTTCGACGATCTATCCATGGCCCTTTCCAAGGACATAGTGGTCACCAATCCCTAGTGTAGCCTATTTTTCCCATGGTAGTCTTAACTCATGGTAATCTTCTCTAATAGCCTATTTAAAGGCTAATAATTAAACCAACCTAGATCTAGAATTAAGATAGGATCTACCCATGGCCCTTTCCAAAGACATAGTGGTCACCAATCCCTAGTGTAGCCTATTTTTCCCATGATATTTTTAACTCATGGTAATCTTCTCTAATAACCTATTTAAAAGCTAATAATTAAACCAACCTAGATCTAGAATTAAGATAGATCTATACTAGCATTAATATAATTAAAATTTCATATATAATTAAATATAGTTTATATAAATAAAATTTACTCATTTATATTTATAAATGAATTCTACACAGTGAAAAAACTTATTATATAAATAAATATAAATGAAATATATTTACGTATAAATGAAATACTTAAATTAATATAATTTAATATTTTATAAAATTTAAAATATATAATTCAAGTTTTCATAATATTATAATAATAGTATGTTTGATTTAAAAAAAAACAAAAAAAAATCAAATTTTGTACATTATAATTAATACCAAAAATTACTTAATTATTCTAAATTATGTTTGATTTTCATTGCAAAAAATCAACATTTTTAACCTATTTTACAGAAAGATTTTTTAATGGTTACTAATTAGCAACTCTTTTGCCAAGATGTTTGGTTCATGATAGAGTTTCATATAATATTTATATACAAATTTTGGATAAATATAATCACTATTTGCATCAATATTATTAATTCATTACCATTATGATTTTGATGTCACTTTGATGATCGTATGTGGAGTAAGAAATACTTTCTCATTCCTTGATGGATTATTAAAAACTGCCAATAGCATTTAATTCGCGTCTTTTTAAGAAAGCACATGATACAAATGCTCTTATATTTCTTATTACTTATCATTTGCATTATATGCAATCTAGACATTAGATATATAGATAATTTATATATTGAAAGAAAAAATATTTGATATATATTAGATAAATAGGTATCTAATATATATTTTTAGGGGATTTTTAGAATCACAATTTTTTTGTTTTTTTAGAGTTGTTGTTTTATCTTTGTTATGTTTCCAGAAACTTTGCTTATGTAGGCACGTTTGTGCTTTCTCTAGTCATGCATCACCAAAATGCTTTTCATAGATGGTAAGATTAATTCTGCTAGGTCTCTATAATACTAGTGTATCCTCTTTATTGTTATTATTAGTGTATCCCCTTACTGTTATTGTTGTGCCCATGTATCCCCCATATTGTTATTGTTGTGCCCTATAGAAGCCCATTATTTTTATTGTTTTGCCCTTATATTATTATGCTTATGTAGGCTCTAATTATATTGTGACCCCTTAGACTCCTATATATGCCAAGAGGTCTTATCATTTGTATCATCCAAGAATTGTTCATTTATGTAATATAAAGAAGGTTGCCCCCTTGAAGAGGATAATTTTTAAGTCGTTGATATATCTTTTGTTTTGTTTTGTGAGTTGGTTGGATAACATTTGGTATCAAAGGAAAGTATTTACAAAAACCTATTTATGAGAAAGAAATGTTGGCAATACTACACGCACTAAAGCAGTGGCGGATTTATCTAATGGGAAGACACTTCAAGGTAAAAACATATCATGATAGTCTTAGGTACTTTTTGGAACAAATATTATCTTCAGAAGAGTAGCAAAAATGGGTCACAAAGATGTTGGGTTATGACTTTGAAATCATCTACAAAAAAGGGAAGCAAAATGTTGTTACAGATGCACTCTTAAGAAAGGATGAGGAGGTGGAAGCATTTCTTTGTGCCATTTCTATTATCCAACCCGATTGATTAACTTAAGCAAGGGATTAATCGAAGAATGATGAAGTGGTGTGGACACTCATTCAAAAGTTGTAGCAAGATCCCAGTACATATGATACATTCAGCTGGAAAAATGATTCATTATGGTACAAAGATAACTTATATATTTGTAAGAATTTCCAACTCAAACAAATGATTCTTTTGGAATTGCACACCTCCCCCTTAGGAGGGAACTCAGGGTTTTTAAAAACTTACCACATGGTCAAGAAAGGATTTTTTTGGGATGACCTTAAATCTGATATTTAGAAGTTTGTGGCAGAATGTTTGGTTTGCCAACAAAATAAAGTTGAGACAATTAAGACCTCAGGTCTGTTACAACCTTTATCCATTCTAAGTCAGTGTTGGGAGCAGGTCATAGGTTTACCCAAGTCTAAAATAAAGAGTGTCATCATGGTGGTAGTTGATAGACTTACCAAGTATGCACACTTTTTTGCATTATCTCATCCTTTTAAAGCGAGTATAGTTGCTACTGCATTTCTTTAAACAATTCAAAAGCTACATGGAAACCCAAAGATTATTGTAAGTGACAGAGATGCCATTTTCACTGGAAATTTTTGGATGAAATTATTTTCTTTTCTTGGTACTCAATTAGCTCATAGCTCATCTTATCATCCTCAATCTGACGGGAAAATTGAGATACTGAAAAAATGTTTGGAAGGATATCTCCATTTCTTTTTATCTTATAAACAAAACCAATGGGTCAAGTGGCTACCTCTAGCTGAATAGTGGTATAACACTTCCTTCCATACTGCAGCAAAAATTACCCCATTTATGGAACTTTATGGATATCATCTAGCATCCATCACATTGTTTTTAAGAGAAAACTCTAAGGTTCAAACAATGAAAAATCACATCGAGCATCAACAACAAGTCCTCCAACTCTTAAAGGATAACCCCACTCTAGCGCAGAATCGAATGAAACAACAGGCATATCAACATCGCAGTGAAAGAAGTTTTGATGTAGGGGACTGGGTATTTTTACGGTTACAACAATGCAAAAAATTTCCCTCAAGCAAGCTAAGAAGGATAATAAATGATCACTCAAGTATTATGGTCCTTACAAGGTGTTGCAAAAGATTGGTACTATGGCATACAAATTGGAGTTGCATGCATCTTCCCAAGTACACCCAGTTTTCCATGTTTCATGCTTAAAGAAGGTTATTAGTGACAAGCTCCCAGTTCAAACAATGTTTCCAGGACTTGATGAATAAGGAAAAATCATATTTGAGCCTAAAGAATTCATGGAAACAAGAACCAAAAATCTACAGAATCGATTAATTTCAGAGTATCTCATTAAGTGGAAGAACTTACCCGCTGAAGATTCCACATGGGAGGATGATAATTTTATACAAAAACATCCAAAACTACTCAAGCATTGAGGACAACACTTTTTTGAAGGACAGGGACATGTTAGGTCCCTATAATATTAGTGTATCCCCCTTATTGTTATTGCTAGTGTAACCCCTATTGTTATTGTTGTGCCCCATAGAAGCACACTATTGTTATTGTTGTGTCATTACATTATTATTATTATGTAGGCTCTGATTATATTTTGACCCCTTAGACTCCTATATATATCAAGGAGGTCTTATAATGTGTATCATCCAAGTATTGTTAATTTATTTAATGTAAAAGAAGTTTTCCCCTTGAAGAGGATAATTTTTAAGTTGTTGATCTATATTTTCTTTTGTTTTGTGAGCTGGATGCATAACAAAATTGGTTTTAATTTACCTAAATTACATCTCATAATTTTAACACTTAGAATTATTTGTCTTAGTTAATTTATATAGTGGAAATAATCCTTAACCAAAACCAAGTGCACCATTGTCCATCAAATTTCATAATTAACATCCTCATATACTTAGACCAAATTTACAATTGATAAAAGAATTAAGAGACTCATACCACACATATATAACATATGAAAACCCAATTTAGGTGGAGTAGACCATGGCTTAACACTCTATGGAAACATTTTACACATGCTCAAAATACAATACAATGATCCATAAGGTTTTAGGGCACTGTACAACCCTCCCTTTCCTCAAACACCAAAATCAAATCCTACCTGGGTCAAGCTACCCAATTGTAGCAACCCGCATGGTATGTGAAGGCTTGCGACTCTTCAGATCACTCAAGTTGAAGTGTGGTGTAGATATGGTCAGGCTTACCATTCCTATGCCAGGTCAACACTCATAAGATGTCATTGCACCATAATCGAGGTCTTGTTCCATGTGGTGGGGGCACACCAATAATCAATCATGGTTGTCGCGAGGGATAATGCCAATAAATGATCACTTCCAATATCTTCTCGAGCAAATTCCAATAATCAATCATGCCCAATGCCTTATCAAGAACACACCAATAATCAAACTCGCTTATTCCAGTCATGCTAATGCATGCACTCATCTAGGAGTGATGATGCATTGTGACACTTTGTAGTCTAGTCAATCATGTTATGTTCAGGTGCATGTGGTGCTCGGTTGGGTTGAAGAGGTGCATCATGTGAGAAGTGCGCACACCTGAGCACTTAGAGGCATTACATCATCCCCCACCATTTATGTTCTAATATAGAGTTAATGAATCGGGGGTTTATGAATGCTTCGACATGTATAAAATGTATTGTAACATTAAAAAGAATAACAATGAAAAATCAATTTGGTTTTCTCGGTTTTGGGTTCAAGGAGAAAAATATATGTGTGTATTTTTTGTTCTTTCCATTGTATAATTTCTATTTTTTAAGAATTCGTTTGTAGGTATTATCTTTACAGGTTTAAAACCTACAATTCTCCCATCTCCATATTGACGTTTGTGTCTCATGATCCATTCTCCTCTTATGCAGCATCTTTCCATAAAATAAAATACTCTCTCTTCCCATTTTTCCGATCCTCTGAACTATGTAAGCCAAGATCTCACCTAGCTCCCCTCTGGATGATCAACAAACAAGGTTGGTGCATGTAATGGGTCAAATTTTCTTGAGTCATCTGTGTCCAACCAACAAGAATTTAATTGACTAATATGAAAGACAAGGTGGTGAGCCCACAAGTGGAAATTCAACTCCAATCTATAGGTGACATCATTGGTTCTCTCAAGAATCCTCAATGGCCCCTCAAACCTTCGTACTAGAAATCTAGAAATCCCAATCAATGGTGGGAATTTCTCCTCGTTCATCTTGATGAAGGCCAAATCACCACATTGAACTCTACATCTCTCTTTTCCTGGTCTACCCACTTCTTCATCTTGTTTGTGACTTTTGTCAAATGCACTCGAACAAATGCACCTATCTCTTGCCAAGTAGTCATGAATGTAAAATCATAGGGACTCCCCCATAATAGCCTCGCATCATTAAATATGGCACGATGGGAATATTATCATTGGTAAGCTTGAATGGATTGTATCCTATAGTTTTTCTCTTATTTAGATTATAGCTGCATTGTGTTGCGTCTAACAAATCTAGCCAATTATCTTAATTGCCTGCCAAAAAATGTCTCAAGTAGTCCTCCAACGAAGAGGTGATACTCTTTGTCTATCCATTTATTTGCAGATGAAATATTAAACTAGTAAGAACAATGTCCCCACAAGCTTGAACAACGAATTGCAAAAACTTCTGTGTAAACCTCATATCTTTATTTGATACAATACTTATTGGAAGACCCCTGTTGAGAGATTTAATAGGTGTATTAATTCTCCTGCATCTATATGTCAATTCGAGATCGTAAACACAAGTTGTACTGCGCTTTCTAAATTTGGCTCTTAGTCAGAGTTCTAATGGTTTCCTTTATGAAATGAATTAGCTGAATCTAGCACACAATTCATCAAACCCTAGCTAGCAAAATCAATAATCAAATTCTAACTTGAAACTCTTAATGAATCTATACTTAAATGAAATCCCAATCTAAATCACAAGATATATGCTAAGCAAAAACTTCCAATTAAAACACTTTATCAAATAACTCAGATCTCATGAAAACCCTAAGAAACCCTAATTCTGTTACCTATGCTACTCTTGAATGAAAAGTTGCAAATTCTAATCTACTTCAAGCATGTTCGGAAGGCAAGTAAACTTGAAACTAAACTTTCCAAAGGTAACTTCAAATTTGTGATAAGCTTCACTCTTGGACACAACTCAGAAGAATCTCTAACTAAAAACCTATTCAATCCTCTTGCTTGTTTAACTAAGTACAAATCTAAATCCTGTGCCTAAAATTAAAAAGACACAATAACTTCAAATCAAAATATAATCTTATAGCATTTAACCATCATGAAAGGAAAACTTAACTCAATGAAATACCAACTCTCCTTGTCAAACCAATGAAAGCTTGTATGTAAACTGATAAACTTAAACCTATACTCTATTTCACACCCTTAACCAGGCAACTTGATCTCTCACACTAATACATATTCCTAATCTATCATAACCTTAAGAACAAGATTCAAGGCTTAACTCTATTCTTAAGGATGGCAACAAATAAAACAACTATAAATTGGTATCGGGAACACAAAACTGTACTCTGGAAACTTTCCTACAGTTGCATAAATCTCAAATTAAACTCAAGAAAACTTATTCAAAATCTTAGCAAACCAACACTCTGCAACCTAACTTCAAAATCAAATCAAGCACACCTTTGATGGAAACTATCTTAGGTTGGAAGCTCAACACTCAAAACGAAGTAAAGGAAATTGCACTTGAAACTAAAACTAAATTGTTTACCAAAATCGATCTGTGATTTTATTAAGGAACTGAGAATCTATTTGAGAAACAAGACAAGATCAAATGATGTTAAGCTAACTTAATCAATCAATCTGGAAAGCAATATTTCTATGGCACACACATCTATGAAAATAATTCGGCAGGAAACCAACCAATTTGATCACTGAAAGAAATAAGCAAATGTGATTTATTCAGAATCAAATGAAATCCACTTCAATGCATAATTAAACTCACACCAGATCAATCCCGATTACTCAATGAATTATCTCAACTTATGTTCGAGGGTTTCTCTGCATTTTCATCAGATGGACCGACTTACCACAAGCATTTAGTTTCTGATATGATTAAAACAAGTTTTGATATAACTACGACAGCACATTCAGAGTAATACGGTTTGTGGTTTTAGAGAACAGAGTATGAATTTGCCTTAGAAGTAGGAGCGCCAATCACACGAGAACCATACATTCAAATTGTTGGAGTAAAGGATCTGAAAACGCATCACATAGTTAGCATACTAAAATCATTTCAAATTCAATAGAAACCTCACGCAGCATATAAACAATTGAAAAACCAGAGATAAACGAAAAGCAGTTATGACTATCACACAGCTATGTTCCTAAGAAATGATACAAAGCTGATCCCAGATAGTGGTGGGCCCGACCACACCTGGGGAGCTTACTTACCTACAGGAAACGAAAAGCTTCAATCACAGCTAATTCATGAATTCACAGTGAACCATCCAACAAATTGATCTAAACTCAATACATCGCCATCATAACAGTCTTTTAATTAAAAATATATGTCTGGAGATAAAAGATACAAATGACAATATATCCTTCTGTTCGCTACCTTCCTAACTATTACAGAGCAGCCTTTATAGGCATCGACTTGGTTAAAAACAAACTGAACCATACATAGCAAATTCTAAAAGCTTGGTTAGATCAAACTTCCAGATTAGATCGCTGGAACAACCCATTCGATTTAGCATAACAACCCTCAACTAACCCCAAGATTGGTACCAGTTGAATTCACTGAGGATAGTGGAGATCTTTATTGTGGTAGAAGTTGAACTTGTTCAAGCATAGCTGGAGGTGGCTCGCTCATCTAGAAGTATGCGACCTATCCATCCTTTGCATTGTTAAGTACTGATCCCGAAATGGTTGTTGAGTACAAAAATGGGGGAACATGGTTCATGGACCAGCACTCTCCTAATTTCATCCTGCTCAGCTACTATAATATCCACACTCGACCATATTGATTAGTTAGTTCCTTGGTAACAACTCAAATTCACTTAAATTTAACTAATAAACAACAAAATGACACAATGAAATGCTTTACCTCTTAATAGGATTTTGATAGTTTTGGAGCAATAAAAATGGCAGTAGAGTAGGTATAGGAGTACAAAAAAGACAAGAATGGAGGTGGAAAATAGTGGCAGTGGGGACAAAACAGGGTACCAACATCCTCCCACGCCAATTTTGATGCATGTCCCCATGCATCTATTACATCTGCCAAAAAGGAAAATTGTGCTAAAAAAAAAGAGACTATGGTTAGAGACCAACAGTCTTAATCAATACTTCTATCCCATGTTTTATTGGTGGGGAGCACTTCTGGAACTGGAGAGCTAACCCTTTCGCATTCAACATTTTAACAGGTCTATACCTTGCTGCTTTCCACCGCATCAGCTGCTTGTTCTTTCTCTTCAAGGCATCGTTATGAGCATATAACTTTAGGTTGGAATCTCTCACCTGATGATTTACTTCTTTGACAAAATGAAATAATACCTTATACTTGTTAGCCTATTCTCTGAGCCTGGCAATCATCTTTTGTAGCTTGATGAGTCGGATATTTAGATTTTCCTCTGCATCATCAGTGGGAGCCTTGGTAGGTGTCGTTGACTGATGGGATGCATTGCCTTTGGGTGATCTCCCTATGCGTCCTCTTGGTGAAGAAAGGTGCTAACTGGCCTTGGTAACACTCCTACTTACTGAAGGTCAGACGGGAGATAAAGTTTCCATGTCTCGTGCAATATCCGCAGGGATATTTTCTTCGGATGTGGCCATGGGGGCTCTCTCAAGGGATACTTCAAATTGCTGAGCATCAATATCATGAGATGAAAAAATGTGGATGCGCTCTGAGCTTGCGCCCTCAACCTTGGACCGTTGGACTTCAACCATGCTCCGAGTTTGTCGTCGGCTGTGGGAAGAGGTCTTGGCAGGAGAAGCTAGGGGTTTACTGATGGGAAAAATGGGTCGCTTACATTTTGACTTTGGCGTTGTGCTCTCGGGGATCTGGGAAGGCTCCGATAGGGGTTCTAATGCTTCACCCTTTGTTATGGGGCTCAACTTAGGTTGGTTTGGCTCGGCCTTTTCTCTTTTCCTTTTTTGTTTTGTGGCCACCTGGGTTTCCACAAAAACTGCTTCTTTGCTATCCTTCAAGATGTTATCAGCTATCTAAGGGAGTTCATGAATAGGAGTGTGGGAGTGGGTAGGAGAGGCCAATGTGGATTCATATTTAGACATGGGAGTGACGTCATTTAGTTTCAGTGAGCGGCCTACTAATCGTTGCCTTCCTTTGGTTTGGGTTTCCTGCCTAGGAAACTCCGCAACTAGGAAATATTCCCACGACCTTTTCCTCTTCTTAAGCTCAATGACCAACAAGATTTTGATGAGGCTATGGTGATACAACGTGGTCTCAGGTTTCCTGCCCTGTGACTGCACCCCTCGAGCCATCTTATGCAAACTCATTTTTAAGAAGTGAGGAAAGTTCAATTGTCTGTCCTCTGTAAAATGAGTCATTAACCGAATATGGTAAAGGAACACGGCAGCATACCTCCCCTCACAAGTTATAAAATGCTGCAGCATCGTGAGCAATGGGTGCCATCGCTCCTCGATACAATTTCTTAACACTCCTTTTGCCCAATTGATAGATCTATAGGCAGGCTTTAAAAACATGGCACAATTCGGAATGTCCAATTACCCTCCTTTAAAGAAATGTTCATCCTCGGCTGGTAGCCTGATGGCTCTGCTCACGCACTCTTATGTGACTCTAAAATTCAAGTTGCTCACTTGGACATGCTCTCCATCAAAACTCCGCGTGAATGCCAGGGCAACCTCATCGTTGAAACCTTGGAATTTTTGAAGAAAGGTTGTCCAACCTTTCTCCTCCAATACACCACTACACTGTTGATATTTCGGGCTACGTGCGAACTGGCCGAAGGTGGGTTCGTGGCGATCAGCCCCCATTCTTCTCGGTGCCTGTGTTCAACTGAAATTTTTCTCCTCCCAACTCTTTGCTGCCCTTTAGTCGCTGATTGATTTTATAACCATGGTCTTGGACACCCCTCGTATTAAAATTTGGATGAATGATCACCCAATCATCATGATGAATTGGGAGTGTGATACTGATCATCATCATGATGATCATCCTATCCATATTTGGTGTAGAGTGCGAGCATCTGATGTAGAGTGCGAACATCATGTTGTAGAGTGCGAGCATCATGGCCGAGAGTTGACACACCCATCTCATGATTGTTGCGAGGTGTCATGAAGCGATGACTAGGGCAGATATCAACACACAACAAGTAGGAATTATGAGCGGATCTCATTGGTGATTGTGGTTCGTGTCTCATCGAACATGCCAGGATGTAGTCGATGTGGGATTGGGAATAGACAGGTTAGGAGGATATGGCATAGGATTATGAGCGAAATTTAGAATGAAGGATAGGTTCAGAGGCGCATTTTCACAGTGTACATTTTAACCATTCACTAATCAAATTCAAGAAAAATAAGAGTGCATACCTGAACCACTTAAGATATTAGTGATTTCATGTCGATCTCCTGATTCTGATGTAGCCTCCAAGAACCTGAATAAAAACGATGGTGGTAGGAATAACGCTGAGGCTGTAACTATGCTCTGTGATCCAAATTCTGGAAATGAAATTCAAATGACAAGAACTTTGACCTCTACAAGTTAAGTACGGTTCTTGTGGATCTGTACTTGTGCAAATCAATTAGTAAACATGATCACCCTTGACTACTAGTAAAGATGAGTACTGATTAGGAAACATTCTTATAGAGGAAAATATAATCCCTTCATGATTCCAGAAAGGCTTCTTCACACACAACTGTGACAATTTTTTTTCAATTTGACAGAGTATGGGACACAGAGTGTTTGGCCATAATTTCTGAATCCTCTTACTTGATGCCATATGTCATGTTGCTTACTTCTCTTCAGGAAAACTATTTATCAATCCATGGATTTTTAACCAGGTCTGGAATGATGACTGCCTAGGTCATTTCTTATTTAGGGAGTTGTAAATGTCCGGAAAGAGAGCTCCAAGGGGGCTTCTTTTCCGTACTTATTCCCTTGGGCCCGGAAAATAATAATTCAATGCCGAAAGGATCCCTAAACTACCACTACTTTATTGTTTTAATGAGCCTAAAGTAGTTGGTGCTCAAGGCATTCATGTTTAGAGAGTATGAATTGCCCATAGTAGACTCCAGGGGGTTTCCTTTCTGTAATCATTTCCTTGAGCCCGGAAAATAACAACCCTTTACTCAAGGAATCCCTAGACTAATACTGGTCCATTTCATTTTGCGAGCCTGGATCAGTCAATGCTCGGGAGTTTCATATTTAGAGAGTCTGAAGGCCTCCAAAGAAGACTCCACAGGTTCCTTTTCCATTAGTAATCCACCAAGCCTAGATAAAGGAATAAACTTTCTCCTGGTAAATTCCTCCTTTATTCTACATGGGCTATGGGGAGAACCAATTGTAGATATGAAAAATAACAGCCCATATATATATATATATATATATATATATATATATATATATATATCAGTTGAACCAGCAAGGGGTTGGTCATTTGCATGAATTAGCTCCAACCTTGGATCTTTCGTACTTCCTGCAAAAATTGATCACGTGAAAGTGGTTTGTGATAAACTTTAAGCCGATGACCATTTACTACAAAAGAAGTCTTATCATCATCGATAGTACAAATATGAACTGAACCGTTATCAAATACTTCAATTACTTCATATGGTCCTAACCATCTGGTAGAGAATTTACCTTTAAAATGCTTAAACTTACTATCATATAACAAGGCCCAATCACCTGGGCGAAAGACTCTCTTCTTGATAAATTTGTCATGCCATCGGGCTCTTTGGTTCTGCACCAACGCAGTTCTATGGTTGGCATCTTGTCGGATTTTATCAAGCTCATTCAATTGCATTTAGTCACATTTATCCAATTGATCCAGTAATTATAGAAATTAGCACTGCACTGCACTATATTATGCTTCTCTCCGACCGACATGTTTTGAGGTAGTTTTCTTGATACCAGATAATTGGCGACATCAATGAACCAAGGAGTAATTGTGAAATGGAAAATAATGCTTCATCTGGAAATTCATCAGGCACTGGTGTTGGCATGCTTCCTTGCGCAAGATTCAAACAAGATAAGAAATTAGCTACCAAGTTATCCCTTCCAAACCTATCAATTACAGTTATATTGAATTCTTGTAGAGGCAACAACCATCTAGTTATCCTACTATTAGTAATAGGTTTATTCATTAAAAATATAACAGCAAAATGGTCGGTATGGACAAATGTCTCATAACCAAAAATATAATGCCTAAACTTTCCTATAGCATGCACAACTACTAACAGCTCTTTTTCAGTAACCATATAATTTAATTCAGCGGGAGAGATATTTTTGCTGACAAAATAAATGGCATAGGGAAATTTATCCTCCCTTTGTCCCAAAACCGCTCCTAGTGTAGTATCCGAAGCATCTGTACAAATATGAAAAGGTAAGGACCAATTTGGCCCTCTTAGTACCGGAGTTGTGGATAACTTTTCCTTCAGTACTTGGAAAGCTTGTTGACAGTCAACATTCCATACAAAGTTAGCATCTTTAGTTAACAATTTAAATAATGGTGCTGCAATTCTAGTGAAATTCTCAATAAATCGCCGATAATATCTTGCGTGCCCTAAAAAAATTCTTACCTCTTTTTGCGATCTAGGAATAAGGATACGCGAGATTACCTCGATTTTTTTTTGGTTAACTTGAATCCCTTCAAATGACACATGGTGGTCTAGAACAATTCCCTTAGTTTGCATCATCCTACATTTATTGCTACTAAGGGCTAGATCAACTTCTTGACAACGAATCAATACCTTCTCTAGATTTGCCAAGGCCTGTGAAAATCCATCCCCATAAACTGTGAAGTCATCCACATAGACTTCCACACAGTCATGGATCAGATTAGAGAAAATGGCAAGTATAGCTCTCTGAAAAGTGGCGGGAGCGTTACAAAGACCAAAGGGGAGGAATCTATATGCATAAGTACCACAAGGGCATGTAAAGGTAGTCTTAACTTTGTCTTATTAGGCTATTTGTATTTGATTGTAACTGTTGTACCCATCTAGAAAAGAAAAATATTTCTTACCTGAAAGCGTGTCGAGGACTTGATCAATGAAGGGCAGTGGAAAATAGTCACGCAATGTGGCCTTGTTTAATTCTTTGTAGTCAACACAGATCCACCACTTGCTGTTCTTATTTGGAACCACTACCAAAGGTGACACCCACTTACTGTTAGAAATGGGGTAAATGAAATCTGCAGCCAAAAGTTTCTGAAGCTCATCTTTGACAATGTCTTTTAATGCTAGGTTCATACGCCTTTGTGGCTGCCGAACAGGTCTCATTTCTTCATTTGTATAGATATGGTGGATGCAGGTGTCTAGATGTATGCCCCTCATATCCAAGTAATCCCAGGCGAAAGCTCCAGTTTGTTCGCGAATCATACTCATCAACTATTGCCTTTGTTCTGCAGTCAATCTTGTACCGATATGTAAGATTTTTCCTTCAAAAATTTCCACAGGTTCTGTGGTGAGCTCATGGCTTTCCTCCATTGCTGCAAAAGAGGCGAAGACAGCTGGGTGGCAGGTTTCCTGAAACTCATCACTAAACACATGTTGATAACCATTAAAAGAGATGGGATAATCGATACAAGAGCTATCAGCTAAAAACTGCTGCAAAACATGTTCATCAGAATGCTCCTAGAGACCTCTAGACTGATCTAATGACAACAGAGGAAACATATAGTCTTCGTCTCCATATGGGTTTTCGAGCCATAATGGTACTTCAGCAGTTGTCTGAGCAGGTGGAAAAATAGACAAAGTTTGATTGTGGGGACCATTAGAAATAATCATTTCTCCATTTCTGCATCCTATGACAGCATCAACAGTTGCTAACCATGGTCACCCTAGAACCACAGGGTGTCTAGGCCTAGAGGTTTTTGGAGAAATAACTACAAAGTCTATGGGATATTGCCAAGAGGCAATAATGAATACTATTTCCTTTAGGGTTCCCAATGGTCTGACAACGGATTTGTCTGCCATTTCTAAAAGGATAGGGATGGATTTAAGTCTAGGTAGCTATAATGATGTCATTATTTCATAGGTCATTGCATTTATTGTTTCCCCAAGATCCACGAGGGTGTTTGGCAGAAGTACTCTGTTTATCTCAATGGTGACAATGGGGTTCCCAGGGTCGTTGTATTTTGCAGGAAAAGCAGAAATCATAGTGGACATTTGGATTATGATTTTGACTTTCTGTTTCATATGCCCCTTCCTTCCCATTTCTTAATGCATATATTTTTGACAATTTTGGTGTAAATGGGAATCTCTCTAATTGCTTGTAAGAGGAGTATTTTAATGTAGAAAATCATAAGTTCATTTTCCAAATCATATTCAAGCGGGTTCTCTTCTTTCTTTACAATTAGTCTTTCTGGGTACGGTGGTTCATCTGATTTTTCTTTTTGTGATTGTTGTTTTTCGTTTCGCAAATGGTTTTCGGATGATGTGGAGGGCACCTCTTCTTGGATAACAACAACCGGTTTTCCTTTATCAATTGTCTTCCTTGATCATAATTGAATTTCGTTCATAGGAACAAAAATGATCATGTATGTAGGAAAAGGCTGAATATCAATGTTTTGCACTGGTTAAGGTAGCCTATTTTGACTTGGGTTAGGTACATGTTGTGCAGGAACACTGTAGATTGGGATGGGTTCAAGGTAGCAAGTGCCTGCGAAGATGATAGGTTAGCAGGTGCAAGTAACAACTGATGCAAAGGAGGTGGTGGTAGCATAGGTTGTTGATACATGTTGGGGTTATACCCTTGTTGATAGGATTGCATGGTTGGATTATATGAGGTACTTGGCATATTTGGGTAAGGCGCATAGAATTGGGGTTGGGGTTGATATGTGTTGGTATAGGGGTTTGTCCTCCAATTCTGGCTCCAGGAAGTGTTTTGTGGTTGCTGAGCAGCCCAAGGAGGGTAAGATGCAGGGAAGGTCCAAGGCTGAGTCTGGCCATAACCTTGGGAATTTGGGTCTGAAAACATATTCTGATTCTGGCCTCTCCAGGTGGGTCTTTTGGTGGCTTGAGATTGGTCAATGGTTTCAACGCTCCCCTTGTAGATGGCCTGTAAGCCGGGAAGTGATGGGCACTTCTTGGTTGGGTGTTCTAGAGTGCAGATTCCACAGATCTCAATGGAATTTAAAGGACATTCCCTTTCTGCATGTTTGTGCCTACACTTGGAACAAAAGACTGCCATGGCTGCTTTTTCGGCCTCTTGTTTTTGTTTGATTTTCATAGTGTCTAGCTGGTCACTGATTATGTTGAGTATATCAATTTTAAAGTTTTCTAATAGGTTTCCCAGCTCGACTCTGGTAACAACATTAGCCACAATTTTCTTTTGCACATAGTCTCTAGAATTTTCTTTAAGTTCACGAAGATTTTTGCCTACTTTAGCTTGGCTCCTAGAATAGGTACGACAAAGCTCGATTACTTCAGCAAATGGCTTCTTATAGATGTCTCCACCACTAAGAAGGTTTAATGTTTCAATGCAATCATCTCTCAACCCTTTTAGGAACACAGTTCTGATAATATTTTCATCTAAGTTTGACCCACGAGATTTGTGAAAATTGTATAGGAATCGTTCAAGATACTCCTCTAGGTTTTTGTCTTCTATTTGTTGCATCCTAAGGATATCATTGATGTCCCTACTTTTACAAAAATCTTGATACTTTTTAAGGAAGACTGATTTCATGTCATCCCATGAGTATATCGTGTGTTGCCCTAGACTCATGAACCACCTAAGGGTTGCATCTTTTAATGTGGTGGGAAACAATTTAAGTTTATGTGCATCCTCATAGTAATTATAACTGTGACATAAAATATCGAATTCAAAAAGAAATGCATCGGGGTCCTCAGATGATTTACCGTAGAACAACAGAAGAGATGCCATCAGAATGTTTTTCATGTTGATGTCACGAGTCACATCTAGGATAGGGAACCCGAAGGTAACTTCCTCTTTGTCTTCCTGGTTGTTTCCTCCAAAGAGGTTACCATTGCGTCGAGGGCCTTCTCCCTCTTCCTGGCGTTCTTCGTTGTGTCTGTCCTCCCCATCTTGGTGATCCATATCTGCAACGGGCACCCGAAGGGGTTTTTTGATTATGGTGTGAACAGGAGGTATTGGAACACAGTTGATATTAGTTGATTGCTCGTCCACGTTGTCTTGTAGTTTTACTGGTTCTTCTACAGGGTTGTCAAAGACAACCTATCGAATGGTCTTTCCCCTTTGATCTAAGAATTCTTGATCCGAAACCAAGTTGGTATCAACACTTCCTCCTTCTTGTCTCAGTCCTGCATATCGATTAGCCGCCATAAGAATGGGTATATTAACTGATCCAAAAGTTGCAGGGAATTTAGAACTGGAAATAAATCTACCCCTGCTATCTCTAAGTCTACCTGTACGCCTACGCATAAAGATAAAGGAAATAAAAACTCAATAACAAGCAATGATTGGTCAGACTTTGGAGCAACCCCACAAAAGTGGATGTGTGGATCTTCACTCATGTCTTACCGTATACTCTCCACCCTTTGACAGTCCTGCGAGATCCTGAAACTCAAATAATAATAGTTGCCTGAATAAGATATTACAACTTCCCTGGCAACGACGCCAAAATGTTGAGAGATTTAATAGGTGTATTAATTCTCCTACATCTATATGTCAATTCGGGCTCATAAACACGAGTTGTACTGCGCTTTCTAAATTCAGTTCTTGGTCAGAGTTCTAATGGTTTCCTTTATGAAATGAGTTAGTTGAATCTAGCACACAATTCATCAAACCCTAGCTAGCAGAATCAATAATCAAATTCTAACTTGAAACTCTTAATGAATCTATACTTAAATGAAATCCCAATCTGAATCACAAGATATATGCTAAGAAAAAACTTCCAATTAAAACACTTTATCAAATAACTCAGATCTCATGAAAACCCTAAGAAACCCTAATTCTATTACCTATGCTACTCTTGAATGAAAAGTTGCAAATTCTAATATACTTCAAGCATGTTCGGAAGGTAAGTAAACTTGAAACTAAACTTTCCAAAGGTAACTTCAAATTTGTGATAAGCTTCACTCTTAGACACAACTCAGAAGAATCTCTGACTAAAAACCTATTCAATCCTCTTGCTTGTTTAATTAAGTACGAATCTAAATCCTGTACCTGAAATTAAAAAGACACAATAACTTCAAATCAAAATACAATCTTCTAGCATTCAACCATCATGAAAGGAAAACTTAACTCAATGAAATACCAACTCTCCTTGTCAAACCAATGAAAGCTTGTTTGTAAACTGATAAACTTAAACCTATACTCTATTTCACACCCTTAACCGAGCAACTTGATCTCTCACACTAATACATATTCCTAATCTATCATAACCTTAAGAACAAGCTTCAAGCCTTAACTCTATTCTTAAGAATGACAACAAATAAAACAACTATAAATTGGTATCAGGCACACAAAACTGTACTCAGGAAACTATCCTATAGTTGCATAAATCTCAAATTAAACTCAAGCAAACTTATTCAAAATCTCAGCAAACCAACACTCTACAACCTAACTTCAAAATCAAATCAAGCACACCTTTGATGGAAACTATCTTAGGCTGGAAGCTCAACACTCAAAACGAAGTAAGGGAAATCACACTGGAAACTAAAACTAAATCGTTTACTAAAATTGATCTGTGATTTTATTAAGGAACTGAGAATCTATTTGAGAAACAAGACAAGATCAAACGATGTTAAGCTAACTTAATCGATCAATCTAGAATGCAATCTTTCTATGGCACACGCATCTATGAAAATAATTTGGCAGGAAACCAACCAATTTGATCACTGAAAGAAATAAGCAAATGCGATTTATTCGGAATCAAATGAAATCCACTTCAATGCATAATTAAACTCACACCAGATCAATCTTGATTACTCAATGAATTATCTCGACTTATGTTCGAGGGTTGCTCTGTGTTTTCATCAGATGGACCAACTTACCACAAGCATTCAGTTTATAATATGATTAAAACAAGTTTTTATATAACTACGACAACACAGTCAGGGCAATACGGTTTGTGGCTTTAGAGAACAGAGTATGACTCTGCCTTAGAAGTAGGAGCACTAATCACACGAGAACCATACATTCAAATTGCTGGAGTAAAGGATCTGAAAACGCATCACATAGTCAACATACTAAAATTGTTTCAAATTCAATAGAAACCTCACACAACATATAAACAATTGAAAAACCAAAGATAAACGAAAAGCAGTTATGATTAGCACACAACTATGTTCCTAATAAATTATATAATGCTGATCCCAGATAGTGGTGGGCCCAGCCACACCCGGGGAGCTTACTTACCTACAGGAAACAAAAAGCTTCAATCACAACTAATTCATGAATTCACAGTGAGCCATACAACAAATTGATCTGAACTCAATACATTGCCATCATAACAGTCTTCTAATTAAAAATATATGTTTGGAGATAAAATATACAAATGACAGTATATCCTTCTGTTTGCTACTTCCTAACTATTACAGAGCAACCTTTATAGGCATAGACCTGGTTAAAAACAAACTGAACCATACATAGCAAATTCTAACAGCTCGGCTAAATCGAACTTCCAGATTAGATCATTGGAACAACCTATTCGATTTAGCATAACCCTCAACTAACCCCAGGATTGGTACCAGCTAAATTCAGTGAGGATAGTGGAGATCTTTATCGTGGTAGAAGTTGAACTTGTTCGAGCATAGCTGGAGGTGGCTCGCTCATCTAGAAGTATGCGGCCTATCCATCCTTTGCATTGTTAAGTACTGATCCCGAAATGGTTGTTGAGTACAAAAATGGGGGAACATGGTTCATGGACCAGCACTCTCCTAATTTCATCCTGCTTAGTTGCTGCAATATCCACACTCGACCATATTGATTAGTTAGTTCCTTGGTAACAACTCAAATTCACTTAAATTTAACTAATAAACAACAAAATGACATAATGAAATGCTTCACCTCTTAATAGGATTTTGACAATTTTGGAGCAATAAAAATGGCAGTATAGGAGTACAAAAAGGACAAGATTGGAGGTGGAAAATAGTGGCAGTGGGAACAAAACGGGGTACCAACAACCCCAATACTCCACCATATTCTTGAAGAAATTCTCTACCACCTCTTCCCCTTTGCATGGTACCTTTTTCAGCATGAATACATCATACTTGCAAAATTGGTCAACAATAACCAAAATCCCATTATGTCCCTGCACCATAGGACCTTGTGATATCAAATCCATCAAGGCACTTGACCATAGTTTATCTGGAATTGGTAAAGCTTGTAATAGGCCTACCTATAATATAGTATTTGACTTGTCTTTTGAAAAATAATACAATGTTGAACGTAATTTTCCATGTATCACCTCATACACTCACAAAAGTATCCTCTCACAAATAATGCCAATGTCCTACATTGTCCTAGGTGGCTAGTCCAAGACGAGTCATGAAATTCCTTTAAGAGATCCCTTCAAAGACAACTCATATTAGGAACATAGATACACTCACCAAAAATTGAGAGACCATCACACATCAAGAATCTTCTTGTCTTTCCTTCCTTGACTTGTTTCATAATGCTCTTTGTTATTATATCATTTTACAAGCCCTCTTGGATCCTCCTATAAAACTCCTTAATCACACTAATTTTATTCTCACCTAGCATAGGTAGGTACTCTTCCTCCTTAAGTGTAGCTAATTGTGCCATTCTGCTCAAGGAATCTACCACAACAATGATTTTCCCTGGCCTATACTCAATGGCCATGTTAAATTCCACCAAGAAATCCTACCACCGAGCTTGCTTCAAAGACAACTTCAAATGAGTCGCAAAGTAACTCGTCGCAATGTTATCCATCTTGACCACAAATGGATTGCTCACCAAGTAATGTCTCCAAACCTGTAGACTATGTACGACTTCAATCATCTCCTTCTCATGCATGGGATATATCCTTTCTCGATCATGTAACTTCCTACTTTTGAAAGGTACGAGATGCCCATCCTACATCAAAATTCCTCCAAAGAATACACAAACTCCAATGCATAAAAGAGCTCTAAGTCTACTTTTTTTTCGGGGGAAAAAGGACGTAATTTTATTCATATGAAGAAAATTACATGTTGTAGATGCAAAAAGCATATGCAGATTGGTTGTCCATAAAGAGGACAAAAATTACAATAAAATGAAAAATAAACTTCAACAGGCCTATGCTTTTCTACCCTTCTTCTTCTCCACCCTCCTCCAACCTTCTGAGTCGGGCGAGGGTGTAATAGTGGTCAGCTGGATTTTCAGTGCGTTTGATGGAAGTTCCTTATCGGATTCAGATCCTTCAAATCCATGTGTTCTTTTTATGCCGCTTACTTCCATCAGAGGTTCTTGATGCTGTTGTATATTGTCTGGCCCCAGATGAGAGACTAGGGTAATTTCCTCCTGAGTATTTTTCTGCTCTGGATATATATCAGTTTGTGTTTGGTTCTCTGTAGGTTCTGTCTGCATGTCCTCTTCTTCCATCAAGTTGGTCTGCTGCCACCCTTTTGGCCTTTTTTGTTGTTTCTTTTTTCCTTTTGGGTCCTTTCTGGACAGTGGATAGTTGAATTGGAGATGACCAGTTTGCATGCAATTGCGGCATCTGAATGCAATGTTCTCATAGTTGAGTGGTTGTGTCCTCAGTGTATTGTTGTAGTTCAATATGATGTGTTCAGGCAGTCCCTGACTCAGGTCCACTTCAACGCAAACCCTGGCAAAAGTGAAAATTCCCCTGCTTACTCTATCTTCATCAATTTTTAGGAATTTTCCCAAAGTATTTCCAATGGCTGATAAAACTTTTTGATGCCAAAAATGTAGAGGGAGATTATGGAGTTTCACCCATACAAGCATAGTATAAATTTTCATAATGTTTGTATCAAATTCAACAAACCAAGGAGTGATGAAGAGGCCAACATTTCCCCAAAACCATGGCCCCTGATTGATAATACTGTCACGTTCTTGTTCTGTGTAGAAGCTAACTATAAAAAATCATTTTGAGCATAGGTGTATATCACAGTCTGGTGTCCATGAGGAGTAAATCCATTGATGCAGAGCATCGGATTTTGGCCAGTATCCATTAAATCTACAGATGACAACAGTTTTTGATAGATCTGTGTGTAGTTCAGTTACCTCTGTTAGAGATACTTGGATCGTTGGGGATTCCAGTTTTTGTTCCACTATATAGGGGCCTGGAACCTCTGGTGCTGGTGTTGGTTTATGCTGCATTTTTTCTTTTCCCTTGACTGCGTCTCTAAAGGAGCCTGTGTTTTTTGAGCTGTCTCCATTACACCCTCCACGCAGTCTCAAATTTAGAAAAATGGTTGAATCATTGCTGATGCCATATTCCTGAAGAGAGAGGAGATCCTGTAGACTACGACCAGAGAATATCAGGTTTTGATATTTCGTGGGTGTTCCAAGTTGATTATGTATTTCCTTCTTTACCTCTTGAATATTCAGCCCCTTTCTGATTCTCATGTAATGATGGATGCCCTCTGTCTTTTTGATGAAGATTTGAATCAGTTCTTCACCCACGCAGTTAGTATCAGTCATTTTGGTACCACAGTCCGATGATTTGGGCTGGTTCTCTGCAAACCTTGATTCACCCCTCATGTTTATTTTTTCCCCCATCCTAGTGCCTCTAGATTTGGATTATGAGGGCCATATTTTGAGTACTCTGTCATTGCGCCAGGATAAATTGGGTCCGCTGTATTCCGTCCTCTTTCATTTACTTGGGCTTTCTCCAGTTCAGATGTGAACCAGGACACTCAAAGCCCCAGTTCACTTTTCCACACACGCGGCGGCTTGTTAGTGGCGGGACTGTAGCCAGGGGTTGTCGTAGGTCTGACAGAAAGAGTTATAATGACGACCTCGCGCAACAAGTCAGGAGCCCAAGCCACTGCTACTCCGACCAGAGGCAAGAGAGGTTGAGGTTCATGCCCAGGAGCAGTAATCAGGTATATTTTGTCGCCACCGAGGAGATCAGGAGCGTGCAGGTGTGGTTGTAATAAAAGAAACCCATTTTGCAAAAATAAGAACTGTAATGTTACCTCTTCCGAGCATGTTTCCTTTCTCAGATGAGTGAAGACACCATCCGGCTCGTGCACGCCCTCAACCGGTCTGTTTTGAACCTGTGGGAAGGTCCCTGCATGATGAAGAAGAGAGATCGCCATTGGAGTTGCAGAGCACAGTTCCCGCCTTTCACTTCTCTTCAATGCAACAGTCGAGCTCTAAGTCTACTTATATAAACGAATACTCTGATTTCTATAATTTAAAGAACAAACACATACACACAATTTATAATAATAAAGAACAAATTGATTTTGTAATTACTTTAAGTACGCCTATAAATGTGTCTATTTTGGAATAGGGCTTCCAAAATTTTAATATAATTATCTATATGAGTAGGTGGATGATAGGGATTTAACCTTCATATAACATTATAGAATGTTCTCAGTAGTAGTCACATATCAAAGGTTGAAATTTATTTTAAAGGTAGTTGTGCCCTTTTTGCTTCTTTTTTTTCCTTTTAGTGGAATACAATTTTTATTTCCTTCAGAACAAGAAATTACATGATAAAAATGAAGGTTTTAGATTGGTCAATCACTAAGGAAACCCGCCCATATCCAAAAATGTACTCTCCAAAGAGAGGAAGAAGGCACAAAGTTGCCCAGAAGTTCAAAATATACCAACATATGCTTGAATATACGAGTCTTTGAGGCCACGAGAGAAAACCAAGTAAACATGAAATTGAGAAACTAAGGCATAATAGCAACACAACCCTTTCTGCCTTTTTAGTTAAATTTATTAATTAAAAAATGATGCATATGAACATGAGTTATGGTTTTTTGGGTATGTGGTATTAGTAAGCCATGATCTTGTAACAAATCCTATTAAATGAGGATGAATCTCCATGGTAAAGTGGGAATGTATCTCCAACAGTGAAAAAACTTGTTACATGTTTTTTTAAATGTGTGTGAGTGAGCCTCGAAGGTTAGCTGAATTGGTTGAGTCCCCATCATTAAAACATCTTTGCTATTGAGAGGTCATGGGTTCAATTCTCTTGACACCCTCGGGGTCAAGCTCCGCGATTGAGCCAGTAGGAAGTGATCCCTCCGGGTAGATCTGCCTAGTACAAATATTTGGTGGACGTAGTGGTCACTGATCTCTAGGGCCCTCCGGGCAGATTTGCATGGTACAAATATTTAGTGGACGTAATGGTCATCGATCTCTAGGGCCATCCGGGCAAATTTTCCTAGTACAAATATTTGGTGGACGTAGTGGTCACCGATCTCTAGGGCCCTCCAGGCAGATCTGCCTAGTACAAATATTTGGTGGCATAGTGTTCACCAATCTCTAGGGTCCATGAAACGCATAGAAATATATGTATGTGTGTGCTTAATTCATACATTAATTCTTTTTATAATTAATAATAATAATAATAATTTATAATTAAGTATAGAAATATCGTGCAAGACTAAAACAACAAATTTCTCTAAGTAGAAGAATGGTGTTGAATATGACATCTATAGTTTTGGGTTTTTGCATCTGCATCTGTCCACGAGTCGAATGTTCTCTCTGTACAACTTCGGTGACTTCACTCCCCTACATCATTAAGAGTAACCTTCAAAACCAACTCTAGTAGCAACAAACTCGAGCTTCTAGAAATCCTACAAGATAGAGGTGGTTTTCCAATAGATTGATGGTGTTACAGGTATCATTCTTTATACGGGATCTCCTCACGACCTCGCCCAACTACCAACACGATTTTGTTGGCTTTGATGTTGTGCCACCAGTGTTAGGTGGACTCTAAAGCACATGCGAGCTAATAGGGATGTCAAACACAAGAATGCAAAGGATACTCATGAAGTGTTTGACCTTGAATCTCCTCACAACCTCGTCCACCTACTTGTGCAAGTTCATAGGCTCCGATGTTGTGCCACCGATATCAAGTGGACTCTAGAGTATGCACCTGCTAATAGGGATTCCAAATGCGAGAATGAAAAGGATGCTCATTAAGTGTTTGATGATTTGCATGAATGAGATATACGCCTATGGATGGTGATAAATGCAACTTATGGAGGTAGAATAGAAAGAGCAAGCGAATTGTTTGAAAAATTGCACCATCAAAGCATGGAATCTTGGATTGTAAGTATTACAGTCGATACTCAGAATGGGTAGAATCCTGTAGTTGTCGTCTCCCTTCACAAAGAAGGGATTGCATGGCTACATGAACCCGTAATCAATCATACTACTATAATCTCCACAAGTTACAATCATATTGTCCACACAGACTCGAGGAATTACAATAAAATAGAAATCTAAATAGAAATAGCCCACCAAGCAAGGGCATCAACAAAAAACATCTAATAACAATTTTTCTAAGAACCAAAAAGATTCAAGTTATAGACAAGCTTTGAAGGAAGCAAGGTCCCCAGACTCAAAGGATACCAAAAAATAGAAGGCTCCCACAAAGACCTTTTAACGAGATCAACAACATGCCAAGAATAGACAGAAACTTAGGGAATTAATACAATAAGCCATGAAAAAAGTTACTCATTTATAACAGTAAAGAAGATCCAAGACTTAGCAAGTCAGAGAGCTAGAGCCTAAATTCTACCCTGCACAACTCCACAATCCACCCAATGAATTGCTACCATTTCCATCTTTTGCCTTGTTGTCTCCACATCTCCTATCTAAAACCCACCTCCCACAATCAGCCAAAGAACCAGGGAACTGGTGCCACAATGAATCACAACTCCCACTATCAGCGAGAGAACCAGGGAACTGGTGCCACAATGAATCACAATTGTTACAGAACCTTCGACATGCCAATTTGAATCCAGAAAAACCCACTTTTCATTCAATTTCATTATGTAATTGTCAAAGCAGCTCAAAACTACCAAATTCTGAAGGGGAAGGAAAATCCCACTTGCTACATGGAAATTCCACACGGGGCACAAAAGTAAGCGACTATGCAGAGAAAAAACACAAGAATACTCCAAAATGCAGCCAACCATAACAGATAAAATAATCCTTCACACACTTCATGCATGAGGCCATGCCACGCCCCTCTTAATTACTTTGTTGTTCAGGTGGTGGGCAGCCCTCCGCCCCTGATTTCAATTTCCAAGTGTTTGAAAACCACCATTAGGGAGAGATTTATCTCAAATATAGTTATATTTTTTCAATATAATTAAATAATTGTCATATTCATAAGTGTTATTGAACTTAATTTTTAATGGGAGCGATTTGTTTTAGAGAATTAGTAGCTTTTAAAGATCCGCTGCCACTATTACACTGGATACAACTATTTCATAAAATACTACAAATGAGTCAATTAAACATGTCTCTAGAGATTTGAACACCAAATCACTCAAGCTAAGACCCTTCGACCACAAGTGTTACTTAACTTTTATTACTTAATGTTGCTTTACTATATTTTTCTTGTTACATGTTTTTTTAAATGTATATATATGTTTAATTCATGTATTAATTTTTTTTAATAATAATAATAATAATATAGTTAAATTTTGTGATTTTTTCAATTTTGGTAATATGAGATGTATTGATTCATGCTTATTGACATTTACTAGGCATTTAATTTATATCAATGCTCTAGTATAATAATTGATTGATTGTGGTTTGAATTGTCAAAGAAATAATAATTCCTATTAATCATGGTTAGTTGATTAGGATGTAAGAATAATTGATGTTTGACTTTCTAACTTTTAATTAAACTCATTTAAAAATACTCAATTTTAATAATCAACTTCAAATACAACCAAAACATAATCACACAAATTTTGAGGAAATGTTTGCACCTAGAGATATTTGATCCCTCTTAGTACTTGTTAGAAAGTAACTTTACAACATCTCTTCCATATTCCATATTAAGATGGAGAACGCATATCAATACAAAGAAATGTGAAAATAAGAATAAAATAAAAACATGTGAAAATAAGAATTAAATAAAAACAAGTGCAATTGTCATTAAGAAATGAGAGTAATGTAAAATACAAATAAGAATAAATAAAAACCAGTACAAATTGCCATTAAGAAATGAAAGTAAATGTAAAAATATGGTAAAAGAGTTATTGATAACATTCTTGAGACTTGTTGTTCCAAATATTATGAACCTTGACTTGCAACTTGGTAGTTTCACCTCTTAAGTTTGAGCCCATGAACTCTTTTGTGAATTCTCCAAACATAGATTGCATTATGCAACATTGCTTACAATTCACCATTTAAAAACTTACTTGACTTGCAACTTGGTAATTTCACCTCTTAAGTTTGAGCCCATGAACTCTTTTGTGAATTCTCCAAACATAGATTGCATTATGCAACATTGCTTACAATTCACCATTTAAAAACTTACTTATTCTGTAATTTAAAGTGTTAAGTGGCATTGAAGTTAAAAGGTTTATGAGTTCAGCATTGTTGAGCACGATCAATGTTAAATTTTTTTATTACCAATGCTAATATTTGTTTAAAAAATCTTTAAAAAAAATTCGCCTAAATCATAAAAATTCTTAATAAAACACATTTCCCAAAAACAATAATCACTAATTAATTAAATACGATCTAATGAAAGGTTTATGCTTTCATTTTCTTTACGCATATTCCAAAGATAAGGATCACATATTGGTTCAATACAATACAATGCGATGAAATACCTCTTCCAAAGACAAGAAATAACTAACTGATTCAATAGTTAATATCCGTTGCATTTTTTTCTCCTTTCCAAATAGTGTTTCTAATTTTAATTAATAAAATTCAAAATTATGTATAATTTTTTTTATAATCAATTGTTGAATATCTATTTTTAAATAATATATTTTTTTATTAGATTATATTAATCGTAAACTATTTTTATAAAAAAATATAAGATAATTATATTTATTAGTAATAATTTTATCACTTTTTCAATTGTATTATAAATGTTTATTCTACACTTTGATGTGATCTATGTACTTTTGATTAATTAATAAAGGTAATGGGCAAATTCATAGAGGCAAAAGGCAATAACATGTTCAATTTGATAGCCAGTTAAATGAACATAAATAAATTAAATTATTCTTAAAAAACCATATATTTTAACATGCAATGTTATATTATAGAATTTTTTGCAATTTTTTTTTATCAAACCCAAACTAATATGGATTTGACCAAAAAACCATTACAATATCTACTTCTTTGGGGCAAGGATAATAAGATGCGATGACACTAACCCTTAGTTCAATTGGGCCACAATTTTACTTATTTTTTGCTATGAGAAATATTTTTTCCAAATTTTTACAAAAATTTTGGAAAATCTAAATTACAATTAAAAGCCTCAAAGATTAATCTCAAAATATTATCAAGATTTTAATCCTGAATTTATTTGCATCATTAAAAAAAATCAAACAATCTCACGTTCAGTATTTTTTGAAAAACAAAAAAAAACTCAAAAAGACAAGGACACTGGAACAACGCCAAATTTAAATACAGCCATCTCTTGTGTTTTTTTGGCTTTACGTCACCATTCTATATGTAGTTTTTAGAACGACAGCGGCCTGGAATATTTCAACTCGGTAATAGTAATAGATTCTTTAAAAAAACAAAATAGTAAATAGATTAAGTCTTCTGGTTTCCGCAAGCAAATTTATATCCTACCTATACTGATGAAGCCGGCTTCACATATTTTTCCATCTTCATTTGATTGTGCATAATTCACATGCACAACAATATACACAAGTATAAACATAATTTCTGATATCATTAGCCCCCAAAATATAGAAAATCTAACTTTCAGTGCTGTGACATATTTAAAGGAATTATGCATTCAACAATGTTCATGTACAACCATATACAAGATTTCGAAGCCTTGCGTTCGCTTCATATACCATGCTGCTTACTGAATCTGTTCTCCCATTTAGCTTAGAATGTAAAAAAATAAACAGAAAACCAAAAGCGGGAACACGGAAAGAAATAAGAAAAAGAGTTCCCAGTAATCCAGCGAACAGATTATTAATAAGTGAGTGTATGTTTTTAAGAAAAAGGGTTCCCAGCAATCCAACGAACAGACTATTAATGAGTGAGTGTATATTTTTTTTAGCGTGGTTCACGGGAAGGCACGGTTTTTAACCAACTGAGCTAACCCTTGGAGCTGTGAGTGAGTGTATGTTATATGTTGAAGCTGACATTTAATCAAATTATGTTTTTTTTAAAGAGGTCTAACCTCTAAAGTCTAGACATCTCCTTTATAGCCTAGACATCTCTTCTATACTAAAGCTTAAAGCCTAGACATAGAGCCTCTTAGGCACAATAACTTATTTAAAGTGAAACAAATGATAAAAATGACAATGTTCGTATTAATAAAATGAAACCCAGTGGTCAGCTCTACAAAAGAGAGTCTGACCCATGAGAGCCTGGCTCTGCAGAACGCTCTACATTGTTCATGCACATTACACATTAAATAGAAAACATGGTTTTAGGGAGGTTAGAACAACATCCTAAGAAATAGAAACTAATTCCTATCCTGAGGTTACGTGAACCAACTCTAATTATTCTAGGATATTCTCCACTATCTTCAACACTCCCCCTTAATGGAGATTGGGTTCACAAATATGCCTAACATCTCCCTAAACATTTGAAACTTAATTGTTTCAATAGGCTTAGTGAAAATGTCTGCAACATTATCACATGTATTACAATACTCCAAATGGATTTCTTTAGATTGCACTTTCTCCCTGACAAAGTGGAATTGTGTATCAATATGTTTAGTGTTTTTGTGAAACACCGGATTATTGGCAAGTTTGATTGAACTCTTAGACATAAATTGGCTTAGCACACTAACTGCATAAGCCAAATCAGGTCTAGTGGTGGTTAGGTAGATTAGACTCCCAACCAACTGTGTAAAGTGTTGCATCCGCCGCTTTTGAGCCATCCTCACATTGCAATTTGATGTTCTGTTGTAATGGTACCGCTGCAAGCTTACACTGATCCATTCTAAACTTTTCTAACAGGATTTTAACATACTTTGCTTGGGACATAAATGTTTGACCTGAATCTCTCCAGATCTCAAGACCTAAACAGTATCTGAGTTCACCGAGGTGCTTCATTTCAAACACCTGTGACATCTGTTGCTTGATTTCATCGATTAGATATGTAGCATCACCTGTAATTATCAAATCATCTACATATAATGAAATCAACACTACGCACCCTTGTTCATCTTTCATGGTGTAAAGATTAGGGTCATTCTTACTTCTATTGTAGCTAGCTTGCAGAAAAAATGAATCAATCTTTTCATACCACGACTTGGGAGCTTGTTTTAGTCCATAAAGTGCTTTCTTCAACCTACAGACTAAATGTTCTTTTCCTTTCTGGACAAACCCTTCTAGTTGCTCTAGATAAACCTCTTCTTTTAGTTCTCCATTAAAAAATGCAGACTTTACATCTAGTTGGTGCATCATCTAATGTTTCTTAGTAGCTAAAGCGATTAACATTCTAATAGTGTTCAATTTAGCTACAGGGGCAAAGGTTTATTCATAGTCTATCCCTTCCTTTTGTGAATACCCCTTTGCTACCAACCTAGCTTTTATTTTTTCTATGGTTCCATCTGCATTAATCTTCGGTTTATATAACCATTTACAACCTATGGTTTGTATTCCTCTAGAAAGTTCAACCAATTCCCAAGTGTTATTTCTGATTATTGAATCATATCCCTGTTCCATGGCTATTTTCCATTGACTACTTTCATTTGCTTCTTTATAACTAGACGAAGCAACCACATTCATCACTAGTTATAAAAGGATTTTTCCTATATCTTGCATGCATTTGAGCTTTCTTATCTAATCTCCTGAGTGGTGGGGTGGTGGTTTCAAACCTTATTTGATCATCATTTATTTCTCCTTGCTACTGTTGTTGTTGCTGTTGTTACTACTGCTGCTGCTGTTGTTGTTGTTGCCGCTGTTGTTGTTCATCCTCTGCCTTTGTCTGTTGCTGATCCTGATTGTTCTCTGCTTCTTCTTCCACAAAGTACGGAATGTCCCATTCCTCATAGTGCTCATCAGGTTCTTCATGATCCTGCTCATGGAATTTAACATCTCTACTGACAAAAATCTTGTGAGTAGAGGGATTAAATAATCTGTATGCTTTATATGATGAACAATACCCTATAAAAGTACATCTGATGGCTTTTGAATCTAATTTTCTTCTATATTCCTTTGGAATGTGGGCAAATGCTTTAGATTCAAATATTCTTAAGTGTTTCATTGCATGCTTATATCCATATAATGTTTCAAAAGGAGTTTTAGACTCAAGACTTTTTGTAGGACTCCTATTTTTCAAATAAATTGCAGTATTCACTGCTTCAGCCCAAAAACCATTCGAAAGATTCTTACCTTTCAGCATACTTCTAGCACATTCCACCAGTGTTCTGTTCTTTCTTTCTGTTACTCCATTCTGCTATGGAGTATGGAGTAATGTGAATCGCTGCACAATTCCATGATCTTTAGAATATCTGATAAGCTCATCCTTCCTATATTCTCCCCTTTGATTAGAACGGAGAATTTTTATCTGTTTCCCTGTTTGTCTTTCAATCATATTTTTAAATTGCTTAAAGTATTCGAATGTATGGCTCTTCTTACTTAAGAAATACACCCAAGAAAACTTCGTACAGTCATCAATAAACAATAGAAAATATAGTGCACCTCCTAATGATTTTGTCTGCATGGGTCCACAAAGGTCTGTGTGCACTAATTCCAGTATATCTCTCTGTTTCTTTTCTACTCGAACATGGAATTCTTCTCTATGCATTTTTCCTAATGTACAGGCACCACAATCATTATGAACTTGCTTTAGCATAGGAAGATCTCTTACCATGTCCTTCTTTTGTAGTAACAGCAAATCATTATAGTTGATGTGGCCAAATCTCTGATGCCAAAGCTCTTTTGTAGTCAGGCTCGCTGTTGTCAATGCTCGAACTGGTGCAGGTCTCACATCCAACTTGTACAGTCCTCCTATTCGGATTCCTATAGCAATTGTCTTCATGCCATCTAACAGATCTTTAATATAACACTTAGATTTTAAAAATTCAACTTTCAAATCTTGATCTGTAATCATGGATACAGAAATCAAGTTCTTTGTTATACCATGCACATACATAACATTATAAATTTGTTTGATATTACCATTAGGTAGAATGACAAAAACTTTCCCACATCTTTTGATTTGACAACTTCTGCCCTCACCTAAGTAAATCTGGGTGCCTTCGTTGATTTATTTAAAATCTTTGAACCAGTGCTTATTCCCTGTCATGTGTGTTAATGCTCCTGAATTTACACACTAGATGTCTGCATCAACATTTTCATCACGATCTGCGATGAACAATCTGAAATTCTGCACCTGATCACCATTCGCGAGATGACCTGCATGTCTTTTCGGCTTCTGCTGTTCTTCATGATATTTATTTTTTCTACACTCCCTGACAATATAACCCAATTTTCCGAAATAAAAACATTTAGTTTCAGAGTAGTTTTTATTCGGATGCATACCTTGGGTCTGATTTGGCTGTTTCTGTGAACTTGCTCCGTTTTGTTGTTGTGAACTTCCTCTCCCTTTGAAGAAGTTTTTCTTCGCCATCAATGCAAGATCGACACTTTGGGGCTTCAGAGTCTATCTTCTTTCTTCTTCCCGCATCAATATTCCTATCAGCTCTTCGAATTTCGGGATCTTCTCTCTGGCATTTATCCCAGTGATAAACATTTGGTAATCATTAGTGACACCATTCATTGTAATGGTTACAAGATCTGTATCGTCAATTGTATGACCAATGTCTGCTAATTTGTTCTTCAGATCCTTGATCCTTGCTACGAATGAAGCAATTGTTTCATTCTCCTCCATCTTCAGGGATAGGATCTTACTCTTGAGAAACAAAAGACGATTTGAATTCCTGATCTCATACAACTCCTTCAGAATTCCTCAGATCTCGTTAGCTGTCTTACATTCTCTAATGTGAGGTATGATGTAGTCTTTCACTGACATCTTCAATAGTGTCCTTGCTCTACCTTCTCGCTTCTCCCAATCTAGGATCGATGTTGATCCAGCCGTGGGCCTCGGCTCATCCCCATTCGCGATCGTCCAAGCACTCTGCACTTCTAGCAGAGTCTGCATCTTGAATTTCCAATTTGCATAATTGGAACCATCGAGCTTGTTATGCTCATTCAAGCATGCTTCAAACATATTGTTATTCATCTTGGCAATTTAGAAGAAAAAAATTCGACAGGTAAAAGATGTTAAATTTACCCCAAATTTGTGACAGAGACAGATCACTGTTCTTCCATGTTGTTTGATCTCGCAGCACACCCGCTGATCACTGTGGCTTCTTCTCAGCCTCCAGACAACCTTTTGTTGTCAGCTACAGCCTTGCTCTTGGCTTCCCCACGCAGCTTCTCTGACAGCTACAACCTTGTTCTTGGCTTCCCCACACAACTTCTTTGATTTACACGATCGTCGCAGATATACGCCCAATATCCGAGACTGTCGCAGATATACATCAATTTTCTGAGACGTCATCGCAGATGTACGCCCAATATCTGAGACTGTTGCAGATATACATCAATTTTCTGAGATTGTCGCAGATGTACACTTAAAACTTGCGACGGTTGAAAAATAAAATTCGCGAGAAGTGTAGTAGTGCTATCATCACGCTTATCCACTCAAAACCTGCAACGATTTCGGTTTAATAGCACCCACCAAACAGCATATAGGTTCCTCAGCCCTGATGCTCTAATACCATGAAAAAAATGACAATGTTTGTATTAATAAAATGAAATCCACTGGTCAACTCTACGAAAGAGAGTCTGAACCAGGAGAGTTTGACTCTGCATAACGCTCTACATTGTTCATGCACAATACACATTAAATAGAAAACATGGTTTTAGGGAAATTAGCACAACATTCTAAGAAATAGAAACTAATTCCTATCTTGAGATTACGTGAACCAACTCTACCTGTTCTAGGATATTCTCCATTATCTTCAACAACAAAACATTATGCAAAACATAATAATGTATTGCAATATAATATCTTGAATATAACCTGTTTGATCTTGAATAATAAACTAATATACCATCAAAATGTTTCTCTAACATAAATAAAACTGTAAGACTCTTAACTCCACTGTATGTAAGTCACGAAAATGTAAGACTCTTAACTTCACTGTTTGTAAGGCATGAAAACGTTAGTCACCATAACAGTAAGACTCATATCATTACCCCATTCTAAAGATAGTTTGATGAAGGAATGCACCCCATTCTAAAGATAGTTTGATGAAGGAATGCATAACTCTATCAAAACAGAATATGGAGACAAATAAAATATGATTCAGCTTGCCCTAAGAGACAATTGATGAAACATATAAATATATGAGGGATAAACATGCATAAGAGACAATTGATGAACATACAAATATATAAGGGATTTCATTTTTAGAAAAGATAACTGTATTATCCTGTTAAAATTGTCCAGGACTTCGTAAATGTGAAGAAACCGACAGTTGGTGATACAGTATCATTCTTATCCATGAACATACTTGAACAAATTACTCTCGAGACAAACATTAAGTTTCAAAAAACACAAAGAAAGTTTTCAACTTGTCCTCTTCAAAGTGACCAATCTAGGTCGTTAACTTCAATTTTCGATTGTTGTTTAGGTCCTGAACTGGACTGTGACTTCCATAACCTACCATGGAACGACTTGGGTTTACTACAGAAGTCTTAATTTTCTCATGTGACACCGAAACATGTGCACTTTTTACATTTCTTTCTTTCGTTTATATCCACGGTCGTTATGGAGTCCACGCTTAATGACATGGACCTCAAATTTGTACGGTAGCTCATCTAACAACTTAAAAACACATGTATCTCCTTTTTGCAGTCCATTACTAATAACAAAGGCTTTCCACCCAGACAAAAATCCGCGGAATCGCTGATACGTTGCAAACCTAACCTGCCAACTTTCGTATTTCTTCTCATACAAAAGTCTTACTTGAAACGATGTTTCCACGTTTTCTTTCCTCATCCAACGATCAGCAAATGCTTTTGGAACGCTCTGCAAACGTATCATAAAGGAATCCATTAACTTGTTTCAAAACTTTGTAATTTCTGACTGACCAGCAAAAACTATAGAATGGAAGGGAAAGTACGCATACATTAGTTAGAAGTATATGAAAAGAACCAAAAGGTTATAAGCCTAAGCTTTGAAGGTTACAACATACTAAAGAAAGGATTATCATTCATTGGCATAAAAGCATAAAAGGGTCTAAATCAAAATCATTAAAAACATTAAGAACAAATGCACCGCTACAAACCATTAGACATAATAAGTCTTGAGTTCCAGTCTCAGAGCCACTTATTATTGTTGTGGTAATCCATATCCCTAGCTTTTATCACATGCCTAAGACCAATAGTTATTATTTAAGACTTTGCGATTGGGCTACTGTATATGTATCTAGTTATGGATACAGCCTGTGCTTTGTACTGTAAACAGAACTTTCAACAAAAACTTAAAAATAACTTTCTACAAAAACGTAATAATTAGTGAGGTTAAATGCAATAATGAATCAAAGTTAATTATCCATAAATCATGTGCACAAACTGTCCTTGAATAGGAAAGCAAAGTTTACATGATGAAAAAAAATTAAATTAAGATAAGGGATTGCAAAACACTGAAAACAAATGGATGAATATTAAATATCCATAAATCATGTGCACAAACTATCGTTGAATAGGAAAACAAAGTGTACAGGATGAAGAAAATTATATTAAGATAAGGGATTGCAAAACACTGAAAACAAATGGATGAATATACGCAAGAAGATATTGACAAAATCAAAATGCTTGTGATAAACAGACTGTTTAAATAAATAGAGATGCCAATTATGTGTAATTTAAATAGTGATTAAATTAGGTGTAATTTAAATAGTAAGTTGTTATCTTCTTTTTTTCGAATTTAAATATCCTTAGAATTCAAAGATCACTTGAGAGGAGGTCTACTTTCTTATTCAACTAATTATGGCTTATTTTTCATATTAATATACAAATAGAAAAAAAATCAAAACAAACATTATATCAATTATTATTATTTTATGATACATTTCAAATTGTTAAAATTAAAAAATCATAAAAACTAATTAAATTATATTTTTATTTTAAATTATTATTATTCTTATTAATTATCATATATATATATATATATAACATGGAACAAGATTCATGAAGATTTATTTCCACTTTATATTTTACTATGGAGATTTTTAATATGAGCATGCCGAAAAAACCAGAGTTCACTTCATATGATATTTTTTAATTAATAAATTTAATTAAAATATTAAAAAGAGCATGACTACTTTGGAAATAAATCTCAACCATTATGTATACTATTAATGTTTCATGGAGGTTAAATTCCAATCATCCGCCTAATAATTATTGATAATTAAATTAAAATTCTGGAAACCAATGTTACACGACTCATACTCGTATAAGACTCGTCTGGTGATTCGTATAAGACTCGGGAATGACCCATATAAGACTCGTCAAAATACAAAAAACCTTAAAATATGGTAAATTTTAAGCACAAAAAAGAAACTAATGACAATTTCAATACTTATAAAAACCACAATATATGCAATAATTCATAACATAGTCTCATATCTATAAAAGCACAACATAACATATTTGATTTTTGTAAGAAAAACATTTAGATAGTGAATAAGAAAAAGACTCATGATTCCATAATTAAAATAAAAAATGTTAGCAAGTTCAAAATTCAAATACATATGTCATAAATGATAAATGGTTGTCTCATAACAATCTTGAGTCTCATCACTCATGGATGACTACGCTTACAATAAGCCCTCGTGGAGCTAGTGCTAACATCGGAAGTCTAAAGCAATTGCGAGGTAGATATATTTGGAGTCTCCATTTGATATGACAAACTAGAGAGATCCTCGGTCTCTTCATCAAGCCAACTCAAATCAGGGGACTCCTCCTCCACAACCCAATTAGACTCTAAATCAATAGTATCCAATAAAATTGTATCTGTATCCTTTGATTGCACTTGTTTCGTGACCATTCGAAGGTTGTAGTAGATGAAAACCAACTTCTCCAACCTCTCATGCTCCAACTTGTTTCTCTTTTTGTTGTGGATATGCTCAAACATTGATCAATTGTGCTCACAAGAAGAAGCATTGCAGGGTTGACTCAGAATTATGATGGCGAATTCTTGTAATTGTGGTACCTCAGTGCCACAATCTAACCACCAATGAGCTGTAAAAAATAGCAACAAAGATTATCAGTTTGCAATGCCAAACATATAAAAGAGAACTAGCAAAATTACAAGCTAAGTTCTAACAATTTTCACTTACAAGGCATTTTCTTGTTCTTGGGATATTGGCTTGAGTTGAATCCAAACATGCCAGATGCTTCCTTGTACATAACTTGTTGCATGTTGATTTTGTCTTGAATATCTTGATTTGGCAACATCTTCTCAATGCATATCATGACACCTCTCATCACCTCAGGGTCTATTTGAATGTTAGACCCCTTATTATAGAATAAGCTCGAATTGAGATATGCTCCTGCTGCATGCAATGGTGAATGTAGTTGCATGTCCCACCCGGAATCAATAATTTTTCATATAAGGAGATATTTAGATTCATTTCCCTTATAGAAAGTCTTGATGGCCTCTTGTCCTTGTCCATGCCCTCATAAATATATCCCATTGCAGGTTTCTCTCCATACATCAATCTCAATACTTTCACAAGGGGCTCAATGAATCTGACAATCTCAATGACTTTGTCCCACAAACTATCACCAAAGACAGATGCTTCACAGACAATGCTTCTGGTTTTGTGCTATCTTTCCAAAATACCCATTGCAGGCTACAAAACATTCTTCTCAAAGCTTGGTACTCATACAAAAGGCTTTGGAGGGAAAGAAAATTTGTAGCAAACCATGTGACAGCAGGGTGACTAAGCTCACCCTGTGTGAATTCCCTCATAAGGTTCAACACCCAAGCATGATTATAAATATAGTTGGTAATTTTCTTGCATTCTTGCACAACATCTTGCACCCACTCCAACTTCCCAATGTCCTCTAGTATCAAGTCTATGTAATGGGTAGCGCATGGAGTCCAAAAAATGGTGGGATATTTAGCACCAAGCAACCTTCCAACTTGTTGACGGTGTTGGACCTACTAACAAAGGGGATCTCCCCGGTATGAGGTCCCAACTAGACCTCACACCATTTAGTGTAGGAGTCTCATCCTGTATGATGACCCAGTTTCCATTATCTTAAAAATCTACCTTGGCTCTAGTTGTCATCACATGAGAGTGTTACACTGGTATCTTCAAACAACAAGGTACGTGTTCCTAGTGAGTGTGTAATGTAACTCGTGTCTAGGTTCTCTTACTGTAAAAGGGGAGAGTGAAGTGAGCCTCTTGATGAGAGGGAGTAGTCCCAACCCATGAAGAAACACACGCAAAAACAAGGGTTTGTCTAGCATCCAGAGGAATAGACCAGAGCAGATGCAACAGTTGTTAAAACCAAAGTTCAAGGGAAAACACGTATGTCGTCTAGCAGAATAGTCCACACGAAGGTGACGCTCGTTCAAATAAAGAAAACACAAGGATGGTTTGTCTAATGTCTAGCAGAGTAGTCCACACAGACGGGACAATAGTGATAAATAATACAACACATCTTCAACAATGTAATTACTAAAATAACCGAAGTAGTTCAACTATCTTAGTACAATTTAAGCAAACATGCATTACAAACGTTTAAATAATAGTCTTACAAATGGATAAAAAAAATGCGTGAAAACGTGTTGGCCTGAGATAACCTTTTGAATTAAGCAAAAGATCCAAGACACATCTGTACTCCATACATCACTAGTCATAGTAGTGGGAAATTGGAGCTACTCCTCGCTCCTCAAAGAATAGACTACAGACTCTCAAGGCTATGTGGGAGGAGCCAAGGTGAAAAGTCCCTTGCTCATACAATGAGGGGGTATATATAGCCAAGGGGGGATAACTGACCCTTGTGACTCTTCGACTTCCCTCATGACTGTTTGACTTCTTATGAATTTTTGACTTTACATGACTCTTCAACTTCATATGTGGGTCTCTTGGACTTCCACTTTACATTACATTGATTACAACAAGTATGGCCCATAGTAGTGATGTGGTCGAGACAACTCATGACACAATTCGACATGACACTGCTGACATGTACTGGCTGACTGTGGTGTCCGTGTCGAGCTGCTGTTGTTAATTTTAGGTCTGTTCTATGCTAGAGCAATTTAATTCAATTTTCGAATATCTTTTCTAGATTAGCAATCACATCAGCATTAAAGTAAACTATAGATAGAACATACATATAAATCGCAGAAGACAAGTCAAGACAAGAGGAAACAAGATGTGGCGCTAGCCAGGGACAAACCCTAATGTGGGGAAACCCTTGATCAATTCTTCTTTTATGTTCTTCAAAGTTCAGCAGAGAAAGAGAGAGAGATAGTACATTTACAATAGAAGTCAATATATTGACTTTTGATATCGCATGAGATCAGTTGAAGACATATTGTTTCAACTGATTCTCTAAGGTGACTCCTTCACCTATCCTAGTGCTGCCTTTCATCCATTTGCTGCACATAACCGTGTGACACCATGCTGTACTGCCACAGTGTTGAACCTTGATGACTGAGTTGCTCTCATCATCATGTTGCTCATTATTTATCATGCCCATTGTGCTGCACCTTTTATCATTATGTAGCCCTATTCATCATCATTCATCACTGCTTTGATGAGAGGATTATACACCATGATTGTTCCTAGAGGTTGAGATGATCTTTGTACCTTGAGATCATAACTGCACCTTACTGTACTGTAAGATTATGATCCTGTCTCTTACCTTTGATGAGACTGACACACTTTGCAGAGGTGATCACTATCACTGCATATAGGAACATCATCTAATACTTCAAGTCACTGTTGTACAAGATGTATGTCACTGAGATCTTCTTCATCCAACCGAAACCAAAATCAGTTGTGATCATAGCACATCAAGACTGCTGCAAGTATGCCGAGGGTTTCTATTATCATGTAGACTACCAACGTGAAGATAGATGTGCCTAGATCACATACATTCTTCTCTGCTACACAGGTATGCTGAGTCTGTGGCTAAGCTTGACTGCAGTTATGACTGCGTATAAATATCTCTATATTGTGCATATAAATGTCTTTATGAACAGCATATAAAGTGTCATATGAACAGCGTATAAAGGTAACCATGACTGCGTATGATTATAGCGTTTAGGGCCACGTGGCTGTAGTTTAGGGCTGCATAATGGTGACACCTTCACCCTACGTTTGGCAGCTACAGGTCTCCTCTTAACTGCGGCTAGATCTCCTTGACATTATTGCGGCTTCTTCCATGCTTGACTGTTGTTATGTTTGCGGCTCTTCCATATGACAATGGAGCAAATTAGGGCATCACGCTGACTATGTATGAATGTCTTTCTGAACTGCGTGTAAGTTCTATGCCCTGCGTATAAAAGTCTTCAGGACAGTGAGTGAGTGCATGTAGACTGCGACTTCCTTCATATCACTGCAGCTACCCTTTATGACTGCATTACAGGAGCCTCCTTGAATGCATAGATTAGGGCCTGCGTATAAGGCTTTTTGGACAGCATAATAGGTCTCTGTTTGCTGCGTAGATCATCCTCATATGCCTACGGCTTACTGCGGTTAGGGCATCACCTTTGGGCCAGCGTATATTCATTGTGTCTCTCCTTCACCAGAACCCAAAGACATGGAGAGGAAGAGACCACACATGAAGAGGATGTGTCTCCAAATGATTTCAAGTCCTCTATATTTATACTAAAACGTAAATGATGAATAGACATGACTATTGGGCTTCTGAGCCTACATAGGACGCTGGCTGACTTGACAATATGTCTTATAATACAAATAAATTCATAACTCCATGAATACTTATCGAAATCGGATGATCTTTAAATCAATCTTACACCTCTTGATGAGAGGGATCCAATAAAAATATCAGTTGCCATAAATAGATGACCCACATGGATTTTGGCCCTAGTTTCCAATTTAACACTCCCTCTCAACTAGAGAGAACTCCATCTGCTGATCCATGTGTCCGAATGTACTATCTCTGTCATTAGTGCTTTGCACTACTCTGCTCAGCTTAGCACTGCTCTGATGATCTTTAGATCAATCCTACACCTCTCGATGAGAGGGATCCAATAAAAATATCAGCTACCATAAATAAGATGACCCACATGGAGTTTGGCCCTAGTTGCCAATTTAACACTCCCTCTCAACTAGGGAGAACTCCATCCATTGATCCATATGTCCGACTATACTATCTCTGCCATCAGTGCCCTGCAATACATTGCTCTGAACCAAGAAGAAGAAGAATTGATCGAGAATGTCTCATACCATTCTCCACTGACCCGAAGTCAGTCTCAGAGTGCGTACCACTGGTCCCAGACCAGTCTCAACCGACCCAAGTCAGTGTCATAGTGGGTACCACTCCTGCTACGGATCCCAGACCAGTATCATCAGTCTCAGAGAGTGTACCACTGGTCCCAGATCAGTCTCAACCGACCCGAAGTCAGCGTCATAGTATGTACCACTCTCACTAGTCCCAGACCAGTCCTCCACTAACCCAAAGTCAGTCTTAGAGTATGTACCACTGGTCCCAGACCAGTCTCAACCGACCCGAAGTCAGTGTCATAGTGGGTACAACTCCTACAACTGGTCCCAGACCAGTATCATTGATCCCAGATCAATGAAGGTCATCCTAGCATAGGGAGTACGATAGATACAACGATGCGTCCATCGGTACTACTATGGTCCCTATCCTCATTTCCCTGCTCATTGATCAAATGAGAGGTACTTCCCATGAGTCCCAGACTGCATGGGTAGGATGCCTCGACAGGAGAACTAATCAATCATGTCCTCACAAGAGAACTAATCATCCTGCTACACAATCGTCATGGAGAACACATCATCCAGACCTCACAGGAGAACTAATCATTCTGCTACAAAGTCGTCATGGAGAACACATCATCCAGACCTCACAAGAGAACTAATCATCTTGCTACATAGTCGTCATGGAGAACACATCATCCAGACCTCACAGGTGGCCATGCTAGCAGCAATATACTCTGCCTCGACGGTGCTCAAAGCCACCAACTTCTGCTTCCTGCTCATCCAGGATATCGACGCAGATCCCAAGGAGAACCAGCACTGAGAAGTGCTCTAGCGACCCTCCACACTGTCTGCCCACTCAACATTCGAATAATCATGTGGTTTCATACTTTCGGCAGTGTATCTCAATCCACGAGAGATTGTGCCTCGAAGATATCTCAAAAGATTCTTAGCACCAATCTAGTGAGGCTCAACCAAATATGAGCTCATCATGCTAGCTGCAATACATATGTCCGGACAGAAGTTTACCAAGAACATCAACATAAATGACTTTATGAAACTCAGAGGCATTTCCCAAATCTGGTCTGACATCACTACCATATAACTTCTGAAAGTTAAGATTCCCGAGGTAGTCACAGGCTTGCAGTTTATTATTCCACATCCAGAATCCAACTCCCTCTTACTTTTGCAAATGAGAGGATCTGCACGTCAGAAATTGGTCATCCTCATAAGGTGTTGGTATGAGATGTCTATCATCCACAACCTTCGGATGGTTTGGAACAGTTTCACCCCTAGTGAATCTCAGCTTCATCAGACAGCTATTGATCCTCTCATACTACGCCCGAGGTGTTTTGCTTCAAGCCATAAAGGGCACTCTTCCATCTGCATACGTGAGATTCCTAATTATCAATCTCAAACCCCTCAGGTTGTTCTACACCTATGGACTTGCCCATTGATGAGTGCCACCCTGTACCTTTCGACTTCCATTGCTGAAATGGAAACCAGGTTCTTCTTGCGATTAGGTACATAAAAGAGATTCTGTAAATGAATCGAGTTACCCTCATCCAATTGAGGGGTAACATTCCCTACACCCTTTCCAGGATAGGTGGCATCGGCTCCAAGTATGATCCCACGATTGTTTCTATCTCTACCAAATTAGAGAGTGCACCCTACTATCTGATGAAGTGCCTTGAAGCACTACAATCAATAAGCCAGATTCCCAAATAATTTGAAGGAGAGGGCCAATACAAGATAATGCTACTTTATCTTATCAGAAACAACATTAGATTCTTCATACTTGGGGTTCCTTGCTTCCTTTGAAGAGTCGGCCTTTTCCTTGATGACCTGCATTACCTCTCATTCCATCCCAGGAATGATTGTTATCTTTATCAAGTGATGTGTCCCTTCCATTTGGACACTCCTTCGCATAATGGCTAAACTTATTGCAACCAAGGCATCCACCTTTTCTTCCACCCTTAGATCAGAACTTCCCAATGAAGTGATCTTTAGGTAGGCCATCAGAAACTTCTGCTGCGTTATTCTAATAATATTCTCTGCTTCGGCTTCACCCTTGGTGAATTGGAAAAGGGATGAGGAACCCATTGATCATTTTGTCATGTCCCAACTGTCTTCGGTGATTTCTCTTTCACTCTTGCTTGGGCATTGTCTTCACCTCAGCTCTGATACCATGTTAATTTCAGGTATGTTCTATGCTAGAGCAATTTAATTCAATTTTCAAATATCTTTTCTAGATTAGCAATCACTTAAGCATTAAAGTAAACTGCAGATAGAACATAAATATAAATCACAGAAAACAAGCCAAGACAAGAGTTAACAAGATGTGGCGCTAGCCAGGGACAAACCCCAATGTGGGGAAACCCTTGATCAATTCTTCTTTTATGTTCTTCAAAGTTCAGCAGAGAAAGAGAGAGAGATAGTACATTTACAATAGAAGTCAATACTTTGACTTTTGATATCGCATGAGATCAGTTGAAGACATATTGCTTCCACTGATTCTCTAAGGTGACTCCTTCACCTATCCTAGTGCTGCCTTTCGTCCATTTGCTGCACATAACCGTGTGACACCATGCTATACTGTCACAATGTTGAACCTTGATGACTAAGCTACTCTCATATGCTCCCATCATCATGCTACTCATTATTTATCATGCCCATTGTGCTGCACCTTCTATCATTATGCAACCCTATTCATCATCATTCATCACTGCTTTGATGAGAGGATTATACACCATGACTGTTCCTAGAGGTTGAGATGATCTTTGTACCTTGAGATCATAACTGCACCTTACTGTATTGTAAGATTATGATCCTGTCTCTTACCTTTGATGAGACTAACACTCTTTGCAGAGGTGATCACTATCACTGCATATAGGAACATCATCTAATACTTCAAGTCACTGTTGTACAAGATGTATGTCTCTGAGATCTTCTTCATCCAACCGAAACCAAAATCTGTTGTGATCATAGCACATCAACACTGCTGCAAGTACGCTGAGGGTTTCTATTATCATGTACACTACCAACGTGAAGATAGATGTGCCCAAATCACATACATTCTTCTCTGCTACATAGGTATGCTGAGTCTGCGGCTAAGCTTGACTGCAGTTATGATTGCGTATAAATATCTCTGTATTCTGCATATAAATGTCTTTATGAACAACCTATAAAGTGTCATATGAGCAACGTATAAAGGTAACCATGACTGCGTATGATTACAACGTTTAGGGCCACATGGCTGTAGTTTAAGGCCGCGTAATGGTGACACCTTCACCCTACGTTTGGCAGCGACATGTCTCCTTTTAACTGCAACCAGATCTCCTTGCGGCTTCTTCCATGCTTGACTGCTGTTATGTCTACGGCTCTTCCATATGACAACGGAGCAGATTATGGCATCACGTTGATTGTGTATGAATGTATTTATGAACTACGAGTAAGGTCTATGCCCTGCGTATAAAAGTCTTCAAGACTGCGAATTCCTTCATATCACTGCGGCTACCCTTTATGATTGCGTTATAGGAGCCTCCTTGACTGCGTAGATTAGGCCCTGCGTATAAGGATTTTTGGACAGCATATTAGGTCTTTGTTTTCTATGTAGATCATCCTCATATGCCTACGACTTACTGCGGTTAGGGCATCACCTTTGGGCCAACGTATCTTCATTGTGTCTCTCCTTTACCAGAACCCAAAGACGTGGAGAGGAGGAGACCACACATGAAGAGGATGTGTCTCCAAATGATTTCAAGTCCTCTATATTTATACTAAAACGTAGATGATGAATATACACGACTATTGGGCTTCTAAGCCTACATAGGATGCTGGCTGACTTGACAATATGTCTTATAATACAAATAAATTCATAACTCCATGAATACTTATCGGAATCGGATGATCTTTAGATCAATCCTACACCTCTCAATGAGAGGGATCCAATAAAAATATTAGCTTCCATAAATAAGATGACCCACATGGAGTTTGGCCCTAGTTTCCAATTTAACAGTTGTGCTACTAAGTGATGGTGTGCTCTCGGTGTAACATGTCTTTACCTCTGCATGGCAAAGTGCGTGGGGTGTTCGATGGTCTTGGTCTTCGCTTGATGGTGCATCTGTATGTGTCCCTTTCGCTCGCTGCTCGATGTGCTTCATGTGTTTGTTCAATTGCGAGCAAGTCTTCTAGCATGCGTTCCTTCTCCATCTCGTTTGTCGCCGCGCCATGTTTCATTGGTGTACCTGTTCCTGCAATCACTCATGACAAGACGACATCAAATCTAAAAATATCCTAGTCTAACATGATGCATTGTCTTCTATATCAGTGTAGGTGACCTGGAGAGGGGCAAGGCACTGAAACTGCACAAAGCACAACTCAGGCTGGGATGTGAGGCTTTAGAGCATTGTCGGGAAAAACTACACAAATGTCACTAGGAGACAGATTTGCGCAATCTAGGACAATAGTGACAACTGCGGGAAAAAACCTAGCTGGGAGGCAAAATTGTGTTGTTTCCGGGATTAAGGCCAGGTGGAGTGTCAGGGAACCACTGGGCCAATCTGCACAATTTTCAAGGGATGAAATGGGCAGGTCATCCAATTGGGATTTGTGTAGTTTCTCCGGGGAAGACAGTGCGGGTAGCAGGAAGCACTAGCAAGAAAATTTGCGCAATTTTCCAAAGGAGGAAAGTATCGAGCTGCAGGAGTTGTTGATCAACATGGTGCAATTCTAGGAGACAATCCAAGCCCGGACATCGCTGTGCAATTTCTGAGTTGATTGCAGAGCAGGACAGAAGGGCAGGTGACAGACAAAACTGTGCAATTTTTTGAGCGAGACCAGGGCAGGCCGACAGGGAAGCCTGCTTGTCAGATCTGTGCAATTTCTGGGTTGATTGCAAAGCAGGGTAGTAGGGCAGGTGACAGACAACTCTACGCAATTTTTGAGCAGATGACAGAGTAGACCAACCGGGAAGCCTTCCTGTCAGATCTGTGCAATTTCCCAGGACAATGCAGTGACATGCATCAGAGGCTTGTCCCACGTGTCTGCAGGTAGTTCAAGGCAGTCAAGCTGGACAAGTTCTGCATAGTTTTGGAGATCAGTGCAACCCTCAACTCAATTCATTTTTCCAGTTGACCAGCGGGAGGCTTGATGGAAGGCCTTGCGGGAAGCACAGACTGGATCGGGGTCTGGGACATCTTCTGCACAGTTCTAGGAGACAATCCGCTGGCTCATTTCCGAAATTGCGCAGTGCAAGCTGCCCAGAGGATAACCTCAAGCTCTGCGCAGTTCTGGGCAGCAGTGCAAGGTCACTGAGATCGGGGTTCGGTTGAAGGAGGGTTGTTCGATCGACATATTTTCAGGAAAATGACTAAGTGTGAAAGAAAGTGTACTTGTGCATACATGACAATGTGATCACACACTTAGCACGACTCGACAACAAGACACCTCAAACCAACAAGACAACATGTGCTTAGTGAGATTGACTCAAAGGTTAAGAGCGACAAGTGTGACAGTTGAGATATGTCTTCGAACGACCGTGACGACACTTGCGCGACAGTGTTTATAACTTTGTGTGCGAGTGCGACCGATGCCGAAAGAGTGAAAGCAATTCATACACACAAAGACAAACCTCAAAATGCTAGAACAAACTTGCAAGCATGACATAGAGATCAACATGCCAAAAGACAACTAGTGGTCAATCAAGTGAAAAGGGTGTGAGGACTCGACAAGAGCTCGAGTGTTTGTGACCATCAAGGGGAAAAACCAAGGCTTTGAAATTTGGATGCAGGCAAAAATTTTGGAGGGTGTTGCTGCCGCTACAACACTTGACAACACACTGGTAGAATACTAACTTCTTTGTTTCGGTTCATTTACATCATAGTAGCTCGGTGGAGTTGCCTACTTCACCTCTTTGTGCAGGAAGCCTTTCCCTTCTTTTGCCTTTTTAATTTTTTGAAAGAGGACTGTGCATAGGAACTTATTATTTTTGGGGCGGAAGAGGGATCCCGACTTATTGAGAGCAGAAGAGGTTGTTCCTTCAGAGAAGCATGTAAGACCTCTGATTCAGGTTTGCTTGTTTAGATTTTTCCCCTTCTCCATTTCTACTAGTTGGATTAAGCTTGAACACATAGAGCAAAAGACTGAGTACAAGCATGGGGTTTCTGAGTTTGGACACAAGTTCATGGTTTGACCAGAGCTTCCCTTACAGACGGATCGTGTTTCCCGTCCAAGCTTCATCAACCAACAGTTACAACCAAACACAGAGAAGACGGACACAAGACTGGCCAACAGCTGCAATGTCACAAGACTCTTTAAAGTCAACCGCATACTTATTCAAAAGCCAGAACACAATATAGGACAACACTTATGCGCGTAGCAAAAACAAAAGGAAAACTCAACACAAAAGGGAAAAACAAGACAAGGAAATGAGTACACAACAAGTAAACAAAACCAGAAGACAAGAAAGAAAAATGACTAAAGAAAACATAATGAAAATAAGAAAACCATGACGGACTACGAGTGCAAGACGAGTGCAAGGAAGGAAAACTAAGATGCAACTAATCCTACTCCTATCCTAACAGCTAAACAGTCGGGATTATGTGACATGAAATTTCTAGTGAAGCCACCGTAGTCGTTCCCGACCTGCAACCACAAAGATACAAGCGATTAAAACAAATAACAAATAGTGTGCAACAGAAAATACAAAAGCTTGAAAATCTTGCACACAGAAAGGAAGGTCTTGCCTATGGGCAGAAAAATGTGTCACAACCACCCAATACACATGCTTACCTTTTCGATGGATACTATTATTCAACAAACCTCGAAAGCCTCTTGCGAGTGTGTGTTCATCTACAACGAGCTTCTTAGCGAGCGTGAGGAAGGATTGAAGCTTGTTTCCTGCAACATGGCTCACCAAGTAAGATTGTTCCAGCCATTGAGTGATTGGATCGTGAAATTCATAATGGTTGTTTGGAAGGTCTTGTGACCTGTGAAAAGATGGCTTTCTAATTGGAGAGACGAGATCATGATGGGAATCTTGTACAAAAAAATAAATCTGATCATTCTCATCAGTCATGCCAAGACAGTGAGGACCTGTCATAACCATCAGTGCAGGCTAAAGTGCCTCACCCGCTTGACAGAAATCTGAGGAGAAAGATGCTAAACAATGAAGATCAGAGAGCACGAAGTAACTGTCATTGAATGTACTGTTGGGAAAATGATAAGCTGCATGATAGTCACCCGAGATGGGGAAATGATCAGATGAGTTTGTTAAAATATCAGATTCCCAGTTTGAAATGAACAAAGACAAATTCATTTGAACAATCTTGCGAACGCTCTGATCAATGGAACCAAGTTTGCCGTGAGCTAGACATGACGGACCACCCCCCTGCAACTGGTGAAAAATTGCGTAGGCATCATGGTCATCACAGGAATGTAAAAGGGATGCCAACATTGTGAATGCGTGAAACCAGTTGGGGTGTGGTGAAATGAAAGGAACTTGATTCACATGATAGCTTGTGCGCTCATCATCACACAGGGGGATTGTTGGTGTGATGAGCAAGCAGATTTGAAGTACAAGGTTCGCAAGGAGACTGAGGAGTTGATCATGAGATGGAAAATCCGATAAGTATGATCGCGGACAAAGACAGTATTTGAGATGATCAACTTCATAATTCCATGATTTCATGAGGGACGAACATTCCCACCCCGAGTTTGATGCAAGAGATGTGCATGAAGACATATGCACTGCGATAGATTTGTGAATTCGACCATCAGTGAAATTTTGCAAATTTGAGAGATCACATCCGGAACACCAAACATTTTTTATACGTGAATTCACATTGAGTGCAACCATGTATATCGATGGATTATGTGTGAGAAACCAGATCTGATTGGGTTCTAGAGGCTTACCAGAGTCGCGAGGTCTTGAAATAACCATCGACATACGTTGAAGTGCCTCGAATCCATGGCATGTCCCGGAACTTTCCAGAATTGCAGAATCATATTTTGAAGTTTGAACCAGATCATGCATGTGTTGAAGATGGCTTTGGTTGCTGATTTCAAAATTTCTCTCAGGATGGCAACCATCTCTGTCACAGGTTGCACTAGATTTTTCAGCTTCAGCAAGCTGACTTGAAGAGTTGTCTTCATGCAAGAGAAGATATGATGGGGAATGGGAAGTACGCTCTATGATTAAACTGTTTTCAACTTCATCATGGAAAACCTCACTGCCTTGTGTCAATTGAGGAGATAACTCATTGGATGAAGAAGTAAGAGAACATGGAGTATCTCTGATGCATGTGGGTGCGTTGTGAATGGTAGGACACACGGGCGAGTGAGGTGAAGAGGAAGTTTCGATATGAACGTCTTCTTTGACCGAAGGAAATTCTAGATCTGAGTTAGAGTATTCATGATAAAATGGAAGATCACATGATGTGCTTGGGTGTTCGTCACGGTATATGGAAGCATGGGAGTGATGACTTCCCAAGACTGGGGGTTGATCAAAAGGATTAATTATACAAGATGTTTCACCGAGATTAGCAGATTGAGAATTGTTAGAGAATAGAATGGAGTGAGTCTTGGCTATAAGCTCTCTGAGCCATTCTGGAACTTCCTCCATGGAAGTGGGAGACAAATGAGAAGATGGGTTGGGGACATGTTGCGTAAATTCCTCAGCTTTGCAATCACCGCAAGGGGGCACCCACATCGGGACCAGAAAAGGAGGAGGACAAGGAACAAACAGGGTGTTGGGCTCCTCCTCTACAATCTGAGGTGCCTCATGATCCGCAAGAGTTGGGGAAGCAAAAAATCGGGAGGTTCAGGTTCACCGTATGAAGAGACACAAACCAAGTGCTTGAACTCTTGTTTCAAGAAATCCTAGTTCAAATCTTCTTCTGGAATTTCATAGCAAAGGTGAAGAAATCGATCAGAAAATTTCTCAACTGATTCATTAGGCTCCATTCTTAATAGGTTGATTCTTCCACAAACATCTCGGTAGTTATACTTATCGAAGGCTTGATGGAGCTCCTTGAGGAAAGGGAGAAGGGAATGGACAAAAGTAGGTGGCAAGGTATGACACCACCGATTAGCACAACCTTCAAGGGTGAGGAAGAAAAACACACAAGAAGACTCTTCATTATCGATTTCATAAGGTTGGAAAATTTGAAGAAAATCAGAAATGTGCTTGGATATGGATGTTCCGTCCTCACCATCAAACTTTAACTGGGACAAGTGATTGAGAAGCTCATCGGGGAGTGAAATTTGATCAAGGGAAAAATTGGAGAAACACCCCGGGAGCACGATTGGTGTATGAGCCATTTTAGATAAGAGATTCAAACCAGATGCAACGGGCTCAACTTGTCATCTGGCCCTCCTTCTAGCGCCATTTTGTTGACGGTGCTGGACCCGCCAACAAAGGGGATCTCCCCAGTATGAAGTCCCAACTAGACCTCACATCGTTTGTTGTCGGAGTCCCATCCGATACGATGGCCCTGTTGGCCTTATCTTAAATATCTGCCTTGGCTCTAGCTGTCAGCGCATGAGAGTGTTACGTTGGTATCTTCAAACAACAAGGTATGTGCGCCTAGTGAGTACGTAATGTAACTTGTGTCTAGGTTCTCTTTCTGTAAAAGGGGAGAGTAAAGTGAGTCTCTTGATGAGAGGGAGTAGTCCCAACCCAAGAAGAAACACATGCAAAAACAACAAGGATTTGTCCAGCATCCAACGGAATAGTCCACAGCGGATGCTACAATCGTTAAAACCAAATTTCAAGGGAAAAAACGTACACAATCCAGCGGAATAGTCCACACGGGGGTGACGGTTGTTAAAACCAAGAAAAAACAAGGATGGTTTGTCTAATGTCCAACTGAGTAGTCCACATAGATGGGACAACAGTGATAAACAATACAACACATCTTCAACAATGTAAGTACTAAAATAGCCGAAGTGGTTCAAATATCTTAGTACAGGTTAAGAAAACATGCATTACATGTTGAAGAATCTAGGGCAATTCATGACTTAGTGATTCTTCTCAAACTTATTAATAACAATTTGTGTTGTCTTCTTCGATTAGCTTTATTATATTAGTGTGTTCTTCAATCTTCAAACAGTTATCAAAATGGACAATAAACAATAAAAACGAGCACACAAGATGTTGGATCCAAGCCAGGGAAAATCCTCTCCTCTTGAGAGTAAAACCCTTGAATCTCTTCTTATAGATATTTAGATGAATACCAAGGCACCCTTGAAAAAATAGACACAAGGTTACCTCCAAGATGTTTGTCACTATTCTCTGCACAGCTTGGTATACAACTTACTGCCTTGATATCACTATACTCCTTCTCCTTTTGTCTTCTCTATCACTGTCTTCGACACCTTCTTCTATCGATTTTCCATAGTCCTTTGGTTCTTCATTTGTTGCAATAGATATGAGAGGGATCACACCTTAGTGTTGCACTTCGTACTATCACTGTGTGTATATATATATATATATATAGTCCCTTAATTGGTTCTGAGATTTATATTCCGGTGAGTAATCCCTTGAGTCATATCACTGTGTACAGACTTCCCAAATATATATTATCAGATTATTTTGAGCTCCTTACAGACTTCTGAGAGATGCATATGATTGACCTTCTTACTGTCTTGCGAGGACTGTATCACTGAGCTTCTCTTTACAGTCTTGCGAGGACTGTATCACCTATCTTTGCTTCTAGATTTGCGAGGTATGGAACACTTGTTTATATATCGAGACCAGACTTCCGAGACCGAGATGCTTCTGAGATAACCACAATGTATGCGTTCCTTTTATTGATGACTGTGATGCGTAGACTGTTCCAAAGATGATCCTTTTGACCTTACGTTAACTCCTATATATATGAGTCAACGATCATGTATCAAGCCGACAGGAGTGCCTTAGTTTTGGGCTGACATATCAAGGAGATTTACTGCGTATTATAGAGCGGTTTTGCATGATAATAGTGACACTTCTCTTGGAGCTTAACCTTTGATCTTATGACTTTCATAACATTTATGATGAAACATAAAATTCCTAAAGACATCAAGAAAACGCCTTTGTCCTATGATAAACACATCTTGCTCATGAAACCCATGATGCAAGGAATAACAATTTTCTTCATAATATTATAGATACAAGTCATAATGAAAACTGAATCTAGTTACTTTTCCTTCAACATTACAAACGTTTAAAGAATAGTTTTACAAACGGATACAAAACATGCGTGAAAACATGCTAGCCTGAGACAAGCTTCTGAATTAAGCAAAAGATCCAAGACACATTTGTACACCATACATCACTAGTCCTAGTAGTGGGACATTGGAGCCACTCCTTGCTCCTCAAAGAACATACTATAGACTCTCAAGGCTATGTGGGAGGAGCCAAGGTGAAAATTCCTTTGCTCATACAATGAGGGGGTATATATAGCCAAGGGGGGATAATTGACCCTTATGACTCTTCGACTTCCCTCATGACTGTTTGACTTCCTATGACTTTTCGACTTTACATGACTCTTCAACTTCATATGTGGGTCTCTTGGACTTCCACTTTACATTACATTGATTACAACAAGTATGGCCCATAGTAGTGATGTGGTCGAGACAACTCATGACACAACTCGACATGACATTGTTGACATGTACTAGCTGATTGTGGTGTCCGTGTCGAGTTGATGTGTTGTTGAGTGATGGTGTGCTCTCGGTGTAACATGTATTCACCTCTGCATGGCAAAGTGCGTGGGGTCTTTGAAGGTATTTTTCTTTGCTTGATGGTGCATGTGTATGTGTCCCTTTAGCTCGATGCTCGCTGTGCTTCGTGCATTTGTTCAACTGCGAGCAAGTCTTCTAGCATGTGTTCCTTCTCCATCTCGTTCGTCACCGCGCCATGTTTCATTGATATAATTGTTCTTGCAATCACTCATGACAAGACAACATCAAATCCAAAAATATCCTAGTCTAACATGATGCATTGTTTTCTATTTCAATGTAGGTGACTGGGAGAGGGGCAAGGCACTAAAACTGCGTACATCACAACTCAGGGCGTACATCACAACTCATGCCGGGATGCGAGGCTCCGAAGCATTGTCGGGAAAAAATGCGCAGATGTCACTAGGAGGAAGATTTGCGCAATCCAGGACAACAGTGACAACTGCAGGGAAAAACCCAACTAGGAGGCAAAATTGCACACTTTCCAGGATGAAGGCTAGGCAGGGTGTTGGGGAACTACTAGGCCAATCTGCGTAATTTTCAAGGGGAGCATTGGGCAGGTCATCCAACTGGGATCTGTGCAGTTTCTCTAGGGGAGACAATGCGGGCAACAAGAAGCACTGGCAGGAAAATCTACACAGTTTTCCAGAGGAGGCCATGATCAGGTTGCAGTAGCTGTTGATCAACATTGCGCAATTCTAGGAGATAGTCCGAGCCCAGACATCACTGTGCAATTTCTGGGCTGATTACAGAGCTGGACATAAGGGCAAGTGATAGACAAATCTGGGCAATTTTCTGAGCAAGAGAAAAGCAGGCTAGTAGGGAAGCTTGCCTGCCAGATTTGTGCAATTTCTGGGCTGATTACAAAGCTGGACATAAGGGCAAGTGATAGACCAATCTGGGCAATTTTCTGAGCAAGAGAAAAGCAGGCTAGTAGGGAAGCTTGCCTGCCAGATTTGTGCAATTTTTGGGCTAATTGCAGAGTGGGGCAAAAAGGCAGGTGACAGAAAACTCTGCGCAATTTTTGGGTTGATGACAGAGTAGGCCAGCAGGGAAGCCTGCCTGTCAAATCTGTGCAATTTCTTGGGACAGTGCAGTGACAGGCAACAGAGGCCTGTCCCACATGTTTGTGCAGTTTCTGCAGGCAGTGCAAGGCAGTCAGGTTGGACAAGTTCTACACAATTTTGGAGATCATTGCAGCCCTGGATCACAACTCAAGTCATTTTTTCAGTTGACCAGTGGGAGTCTTGGTGGGAGGCCTTGCGGGAAGCACAGACTGGATCGGGTTCTGAGATAGCTTCTGTGCAGTTCTGAGAGACAATCAGCTGGCTCATTTCTGAAATTATGTAGTAGGCTGCCCGAAGGACAGCCTCAAGCTCTGCACAGTTCTGGGCAGCAGTGCAAGGTCATTGAGATCGAGGTCCAGTTGAAGGAGGGTTGTCGGTCGACATATTTTCAGGAAAATGACTAAGTGTGAAAGCAAGTGTACTTGTGCATATATGACAATGTGATCACACACTTAGCACGACTTGATGACAAGACACCTCAAACCAACATGACAACATGTTCTCGGTGAGACTGACTCAAAGGTTAAGAGCGACAAGTGCGACAATTAAGATATGTCTTCGAACGATCATGATGACACTTACACGACAATGTTTACAACTTTGTTTGCAAGTGCAACTGAGGTCGACAAAGAAAAAAAACTCATACACAAAGATAAACCTTCAAAAATACCAAAACAAACTCGCAAGCATGACATAGCAATCAACATGCCAAAAGACGACCGATGGTTGATCAAGCAAAAAGGGTGCGAAGACTCGAAAAGAGCTCATGGGATGAGGCCGAGTATTTTCAACCATCAAGGGGAAAAACCAAGGAAGGCTCCAAAATTTGAATGCAGGCCAAAATTTTGGAGGGCATTGCAACTGCTACAACACAACTGCCACATAATTTGCTGCATTTTCCGCAATTACTTGGACAACATTTACAACTCCAACTTCCTCAACCACATCAGCCAACAATGTAAAAATCAAATGTGCATATTTGACATTTGTAGATGCATCAATGGATTTTAGGAACATGGTTTTTTTAGGGCAAGATACAACAAAATTTATTATTATTCTACCCCTCTAATCTGTCCACCCATCACACATACTTGTACAACCTATAAGTTTCCATGAGCTTTTAATGCTCTCCAATTGTTCCTTGACACACTCAAGCTCCTCATCTAGCTCTTTTCCCCTTAGTACATTATAAGATGAGACTTTGTATCTAGGGTCAACACTTTCAATGTCATCCACCATAGGCTGATAAAAATATGACTTTGCATAGTTGAATGAAACACTGTTATGGTACCAAAACCTCCTGATTGACATATCTGTCTCCTTCCTCTTCTTTTCATTAAAACTATCCAAGGTTGGTTGAGATCCTGGAGTTGTATGAACATTGAAGAAAGAAGAGGTTATACTCCTGTTTTCCACAACACTTGAACATGAGCTACCAATACATGGACTTTGAATATGTGTTTCACTCCGAGATGAAGATCTACCTATCCCAACAATCTCATCCTTCCTTTTTGTTCTCTCATAACTTTCTTCTTTAATGGCTTCCAAAGCAGGTGCCATTTCAGTAGTGACTTCAACAAGGCAATTCTAACAACATACCACACCATTCCCAGGAATTCTAGCTAGGTGGTATTTTAGCCTGTTTATGCATGCATGCATTGTGGCATTGCAATAATTTCACTTGACATGGTGGTAATTACCGACAATGATTCATTGACCATGTGTCCATGCCGGATCACGAGACTTTCTAGAACTCTTTGGTGGAATGGTGACGGAATCTGGATTTTTTTTTTTTAATTGATATTTTTTTTTGTTTTTGAATTCAGGCTTCTGTGATCCATAATGAATTAAGAAAAGTCTTTCGGTAGAAATCACATAAGGGAAATTTTTGGCTAACGCGTTTCGAACCAAATAGTGTTGTTCATCATCAAGACCAGATGAAGAGGTAGACCATGGAAAAGGCTTAAATAGAGAGCAATGTAGCCTTTACTTGAAATTATGGTCTCTACATTGCTCTCTATTTAAGCCTTTGCCATGGTCTGCCTCTTCATCTGGTCCTGATGATGAACCACACTGGTTGGTTCAAAATGCGTCGACCAAAAATTTCTCTTATGTGACTTCTACTGAAAGACTTCTCTTAATTTTTTTTGTTTTTATTTTTATTTTTAATTTACAATTTTTTTTCGTCCTTGTCAATGAGTTTCTCAGCGACACAGGGCCCATGTGTGGCTAAGAAACTCATCCACATGGCCTGTGGGCTGAGGAGGTAGTCCTCTTCAGCGCGCAGTCCCTGTGGCTAAGTTTCTCAGCCACACAGGGTCGTTTTGTGGTTGAGAAACATAGCCACAGGGCCTTGCGCGTTGAGGAGGATTATCTGTTTCTCAACCATAGGGCCCATGCGGGTTGAGGAGGATTGTCTGTTTCTTAGCCACAGGGCCCTCAGCCACACAGGGCCGTTGTGTGGTTGAGAAACTCAGCCACACGACCCTGCGGGCTGAGCCGTGTGGATGAAAAACACAGCCACAGGGCCCTGCAGGGTGAGGAGAATTGCTTCCTCAACCCGCAGGGCCTTGTGGCTAAGTTTCTCAACCACACAACGACCCTGTGTGTCTGAGAAACTCAGCCACAGGGCCATGCGGGCTAAGGAGGCAGTCCTCCTCAACCCAAAAAAAATTACAAATAAAAAAAAAATTGAAAACCAAAAAAAAATTGAATACAATTTTTTTTTTTTTTAATTTACATGGAAAACATTCAAACAAGGTTCATGAAGCCTATCTGAGGCAATGGAGTCACTCAACACTCATCGCAATGAGCCAAACACTCAAATGACAAGTGAATGACAAATGGAAGGGGGAGAGGTGCTTATAAATAATTTTCTTGCCTCCAATTTCCCTTTTCCTCCACCTCATTTCCAAAAAAAAGGAGAAAAATAAAAAATAAATTGCAATCTGAGGCTCAACGGGTCTTATAGGGATCCGATGTGGGTCTTATGCCAAACCCGCAGGTATTATACAAGTACATGAGTTTAATGTGAGTTTGGTCGAGTAAGGGTCTTAAGCGCAGGTTCTATGCGAGTGAACGGACTCGCTATAGAACCTGCCAAGACCCGCGTGTACTCGTAGGTCTTATGCGGGTGGTGCTTCACTGCTGAAAACTCTATTCCAAAATATACATGCCTACCCACTTAACTATCTTGATAATAATATAAAAACCAAAAATTAAAATCATTTGTATAATTAAGAAAGACAAATCAATGATAAATATGAAGATTGTGAAAGAATGTTAAATGATCAAAGGGAAAGCACGAACTTATAAGGAAATAATCAAAGGGAAAGAACATACATCTGAACATGAAATAATCAAAGGGAAAGAACATACATTTGAACATGTTTTAAAGAGTGAAATAAAATGTTTAATATTTTCATCTTAAAACCATATTGGCACCAACTAGTATAAGGAGATGTGTAATTTATTCCATGCTCAATCTTGAGTTGACATGTGTCCTTTTTAAGACTTGAAAAAAAATTATCTATAAATAAAAATATGGTGTCAGCTATAACAAAAAAATAAAAACGAATATACATGTTTAGTTAGTTTTATAATCCCATTTTCATTGTGATGTTGGTTATTGATATTACAAGAAAATATGAAGTGAGATGTAAAAATATTTCACATTCACTCTCTAAAATATAAAAAAAATAAAGAAAATATTTGGATATCCATTTGGAGTAACATAATTTTATATCAACCTTAAAGAAAGTAATTAAAAGTAAAAAGATTCTTATTTCTCATAAATATTAAAAATGTATAATTCTACTTTTGCAAAAATATTTAAATAAATTATATATGTGTGTGTGTGAGAGAGAGAGAGAGAGAGAAAGAGCAAAAAAAAATGTTAAGTATAATAAAATATTTTAATCCAAAAAAGAGTGATTGAAAATAAAAGAATTCAACTACAAAAAAAAAGTGGCTGAAAATAAAGAATTCAATTACTAATAAAAGATAGATATGTGATTCATTCAAATTCTTAATATAAAATTAATATGTAACATTTAAAATATTATTAATAATAATAAAATCAATGTATGTCATAAACAAAACATACTTGTTTTTAAAAAATATATTAATAATCAAAAAGACATTTTAATGTACACAATGATTATAAATTAGATATTTTAGTGACCATGTTAAGTAATAAATTCAGTTTAAATATATAGTTAAAAAAATATGTATAAGTTATCCAAAATAAATTTTTATGGTTAAAACATTTCAAATAGTTTCACTATTCTACATTTTAGCTTTTTCATTGTATGTTAATATTGTCTAAAATCCACCTAAAATTTGTTGGAATTGCAAATTTAAGTGATACACTTTATACAATCCAAGTACCCAAGGGAATTTTCAAAGCATTGAATCCATTTATACATTTAAAAATGCAATTTAAACAATGTTATACACATGCATACATACATAGATACATACATATATACATACATACATATGATCTAGCAAGTGTCAAGAGAGATTAAATCTATTGAGGTCCAAACTACTTTTAAAGTAAAAAAAAATGTGCCTTATAATGTAAATGCTATGTAATTAATGGTAATGTTAAATTCTTAAAATAAAAATAACCTTCTCCTTTATTTTAATTTTCATAATTTCTTTTACTTAACTTTTTAACATTAGCATTAATTGACTTAGGATGCTTGAAAGTGGTTTTGACCACATTGTATTTTATATAGAGAAAGTAGAATTCTAGATCATAATCCAACAAACTTAATATTTTTCAAGATTTCAAAATGTGAGGGATTGCCACATTTACATTGGATACTATCATGTATGAGGGTATGGAATTAGCATTTAATCAAGAGCACCTAATCCTCTGTGTACCTCAATGTTGGTGGCATTGATTATTGGACTCCTTTATTATGACCCTAGTAAAATTGTACCTATCACTCAAACCAAATCCCGACTTAACATGTTGAGATTTTTCTACATTATTTTAATGCTTAGAGGGTGATATTGATGATGAGGATCCTAATATATGTAATGTTTTTAATGACAAATAGGTATTTGTTGTAGCATGAATTGCTTTGGACTGTAGAGGTCATCCAGATCCTCTTTGTTGATGTAATTTTGGTTCAAATATGGATTACACTTGGGCTATTCCGATTATATGAACCCTTGCAATATATATGAAATTTTTTGTATAATGGTTTGGACTAGCATGTATGCACATGAATATTTACCTATTTATTTCAAAATTTGAGTATTTATGTATTTTTTTGGCCTCTTAGTCTTTTGGTGCAGTTTTTTTTTTCTAGTTCCCAGTTTGGGGTCAACTAGTTTGATCCTTAGCCTAGTTCTTATAACATTGGGTCTAGTTCTAATAACATTGGTTCACTGGACACTGTTTAATTTTAATTTAACTTTTGAATCTTGACTTTAAATACTGATGACCTTAGATCAAATCTTTGACTTATTGTTTTTTACTGTTTTAATAATTTCAATTTACTATTCCAACCTTCATACTTTAATATATATTATTTTACATAATACTAATCAAATTTTAGAATAATAAATAATAAATTTAAAATAAACTATTTCTATTCTATTGAATTATTTATGATGTATGAATTAATGTGTTTTCGGCGTCCTCATCTCAAAAACTGGGTGGAACATTGATTTGATCTAGAAATGCTTATAGAGTAGAAAATCTCTCAATCTCATTTCCAAAAGTTAACATTGGCCTGGCATTGGTTTCAACACCCATGTATAGCCTCCAACAACTACTCTGAATGTTTGACTTGTGCAATGTCCTCATTTAATCCTTTTTTTTCACTTAATCTTCTTTTCGTGGATGTTACTTTTAGAACTACTTAATAAAGTATGGGATACAGTATACTCTTTCATGATGAATCAAATAGGTTCTCATGGTAACACCTTGGGTCAAACCATCCCCTAATTTAAGAAGTCCCTTTTGAAGTCATAAAATGGGTTTAAAAACCGCCAGCCAACAAAGTGGAGATAGTAGTCCTCCTTCCGCCTACGAGTGGGTCATGGTCTTGAAAGATTTTGTGGAAGAAAGTGACGTCCGAAGATATTTTACTCAAACCATACCTACATCATCCGATAGTGAGACGTCACATAAATCATCGATATCATTTTTCATGTCATCCCAAGAACCTCACAACTATCATAACTGCATATCGGACCACCACATCAGCTCATAAATTGACCAATAATACAACGTTTAAGATTCCTCCATGTGCCATGTCATGGTGTCCATGCATGGAAAATATATCCAGCAGTGCCTGAACTGTGATCAATTCCTTGGGATACGTGCACTGCCTTGGGAACTGTAAAGATGACCCAAAATCAGAATGCAACCAGACTCCTCTTCTCATCAAAATGCTTGTGCAAATGAAAATTTATATTATAGGCACCCCTACAAAAACAAGGGTTAACAGTTAACTCCAACTGCGAGACATGCATTTTCTAAGAAGCGCATGAGAACCTCAGAATCTCGTCCCCGCACATGTAATATCAACGATTCAACATCAACACTTCAACAAGAAAATGCCATGCTACTGTCCAAGTGAACTTATTCTGCTTTCTACCTAGCTATAGTATCCTTCGGAGTGGGCTGCTAGATGAAGTCGGTGATCCAATGCAGCTAACTCATCATTTCCAAGGTACAGTGACCTCTCCACTGGTTCCAAATCAACATGTCAAATAGTAAACCATCGAAAACCAAGAGTTGATAGGCCGGAATTTCCACCACTATTGAACTGAAAGTATCCCTGGGAACTTGTACAAAAATGAGGACATGGACTAGTACATGCTCTCTCTATCCAGTCCTGAAGTGGAGTGCTGTAACCATCCCTGATCCATGATTGCTACTGTAGCTGTGGCAACTCTATATCGTGTGATGAGAAAATGCATGTTGTCTTATCGATAAGATTTCATTTCACGGGCCGTATCCACACCTACTCAAGCTTTCTGAACACTAGTTAAAAAGTTCGCTCATGACTGACATCTGACAATTGCATGCCAGGAAAAAAACACTCACCGGCATGGCCCAATTCTGTGTTTTGTGGTGTAACGATGAGATAATATGGTTCCATTTGAGGAAACGTTGGGGAACAAAAACCAATGTTGGAATTTTTTTAACAAACCTGGTGCTAGAAAAAGCAGTTGTCTAAGATTTTGTGGAAGAAAGTGACGTCCGAAGATATTTTACTCAAACCATACCTACATCATCCGATAGTGAGACGTCACATAAATCATCGATATCATTTTTCATGTCATCCCAAGAACCTCACAACTATCATAACTGCATATCGGACCACCACATCAGCTCATAAATTGACCAATAATACAACGTTTAAGATTCCTCCATGTGCCATGTCATGAAGGTGTCCATGGGAAAGAGCTAACCAGCCATATATTGGGTATTTAATGCCGTCATAGCAGCACGCGACTTAGCGCGATAACACGGGAGGGCAAATTCAGCATTAAATAATATTTGCCCGCTCCCGTGTTATCCGGCTAAGTGGCGTGCTGCTCTGAAGACATTAAATACCCAATATATCGCTGGTTAGCTCCAGCCGTGTCCATGCATGGAAAATAGATCCAGCAGTACCTGAACTGTGATCAATTCCTTGGGATACGTGCACTGCCTTGGGAAGTGTAAAGATGACCCAAAATCAGAATGCAACCAGACTCCTCTTCTCATCAAAATGGTTGTGCAAATGAAAATTTTTATTATAGGCACCCCTACAAAAACAAGGGTTAACAGTTAACTCCAACTGCGAGACATGCATTTTCTAAGGAGGGCATGAGAACCTCAGAATCTCGTCCCCGCACATGTAATATCAACGATTCAACATCAACACTTCAACAAGAAAATGCCATGCTACTGTCCAAGTGAACTTATTCTGCTTTCTACCTTAGCTATAGTATCCTTCGGAGTGGGCTGCCAGATGAAGTCGGTAATCCAATGCAGCTAACTCATCATTTCCAAGGTACAGTGACCTCTCCACTGGTTCCAAATCAACATGTCAAATAGTAAAACATCGAAAACCAAGAGTTGATAGGCCGGAATTTCCACCACTATTGAACTGAAAGTATCCCTGGGAACTTGTACAAAAATGAGGACATGGACTAGTACATGCTCTCTCTATCCAGTCCTGAAGTGGAGTGCTGTAACCATCCCTGATCCATGATTGCTACTGTAGCTGTGGCAACTCTATATCGTGTGATGAGAAAATTCATGTTGTCTTATCGATAAGATTTCATTTCACGGGCCGTATCCACACCTACTCAAGCTTTCTGAACACTAGTTAAAAAGTTCGATCATGACTGACATCTGACAATTGCATGCCAGGAAAAAAACACTCAACGGCATGGCCCAATTCTGTGTTTTGCGGTGTAACAATAAGATAATATGGTTCCATTTGAGGAAACGTTGGGGAACAAAAACCAATGTTGGAATTTTTTTAACAAACCTGGTGCTAGAAAAATTGAATGCCGACTGGCTTGATGATGCCTCTTCCGCAGCATTTCGTGCTTTACTTTGCACAACATACTAAGTGACTTTTCGAGTTGTGACAGGCAGACACACCAAAGGAACATGCGTGGCTCTCTTTGTTTACAATAATACCCAAACAGAGTCGGGCATCATCACTTACCTGGAGTTCGTAAGCACTTAGAACATAAGTTTGCCTGTTGTTTCTTCCGCGGAAAGTGGAAACCATAACCAGCCGACTACCATCATATTTTAGGTTGTTCCCAGGCCATGCGGAAGCGCACCTCTTGTTTTGGATTCGAGGTTTAACCCATGGACCAAACAGAAGTCCTATCACGAGAGAAGGGTGCCTAGTTCAAGAGGGCAGTTTAATTGATATGTTACGTAAATTATGAGATTTAAAGATTTAAATTAGTCATAGTTAATCACTAAAAATAATATTATACTTCAGTTAATTTATTAAAAAAAATTACGGTTGAAAAACATAGGTTTCTCTAAACTATAAGATTTAAAAGTTCAAATTCACCTTGGGTTAACCCAGGAAAATAATAATTATAATTTAGTTAGTTTATTAAAACAAAATTATGGTCTAAAAAACCTATATTTCTTCATAGGTGGTTGCGTTGCCCAGATCACTCCAACCAGTTACCAATGTCGCCCAAGAAAATCTATTATCATGAATTCCTATCCAAGGTAAGGTTCCTCAATTTGAGCGAATGCTTCATCTGTGTCAAACAGGTTTTCGAAAACCGACATGCAACCAGATCGGCCCCACGTTTTTTTATGGAGATACTCAGGAACTGTTGTCATCAACAAACCTGGGGGAGCCATATAAAATGTAAAATTTACTTGCGGCCCGTCCAAAATCGATGGCTTGTTTATCACTGTCATTCCCACAAGGTTTATTCATTAAATCAGATGAGTGTCGATTAGCACAGATTTGTTCCTCAGGGTCTGTCATATTACTTAAAACCACATTGAGCAGTCCACAAAGTATCAAGTCTATGAGACTTACAATGAGAAAATCATCCATTTTTAACTCTTGGGTTTCAAATATTTTCTTGCTTGGTTACAGGACTGTCCTCATCCTTTTCGGGTAGAGAACTGGAAATATCCTCCGTGTTCTGGACCTCACCATGCCAACCATGTGGCTCTTCTTATAGGTCAGCAACATTGCCTTCATATCTCAAGAAAGCAAAATCTGCAATTCCTATACCTGAGGTGCATTGCTTTTCGGGTAAAGGACTGAACATATCCTCTGTTTTCTGGACCTCACCATGCCAACCATGTGGCTCTTCCTATAGGGCAGCAACATTGCCTTCATATATCAAGAAAGAAAAATCTGCAATTCCTATACCTGAGGTACATTGCTTTTTGGGTAGAGGACTGAAATAATCTGTGCGTTTTGGACCTTACCACACCCACCATGTGGCTCTTCTTCTAGGGCAGTAACATTGCCTTCATATCTCAAGGAAGCAAAATCTGCAATTCCTATACCTGAGGTGAATTGCTTTGAGTAAAAAATAGAAACACATTCATTCAGATCTGCGTCCTCCTCCTGTTTATCAATTTTATTTTTCTCCGAAATTGGAAAAAGATGCTTGGGTTTGGACAGAGATCATTTCAATGGTTTGATGAAACCCTTTTGTCAGTAGAAATAGGATCACTCTACTCTTCTTTTGACAACAGTTTAAAAGGCAGATCAGACCTATACTCTTTTTTCAAATCTGGGCTGGAAACTCCTTCAGAAATGGTTTAATGTTTGAGAAGTGGACCATGACTTCTTCCTCTAAGAAGATCTCTTTCTAACCTCTTTTTCATTTTCCATGATAGTACTAAAAGATTCACTTTCTTGGTCAGTCTTATCATCTTAATAATTGTCTTTTCCTTTTCCAGGGAATTGGAAATGCTAATTTTTTTAATGGAAGGACCTGGGACCTTCTGTTAAAATTGGCAACTAGGGTCAAATTCCACCTTAGAAAAGCTCATATGATGGAGATGATTATTGCATTGAATCTCTTTTCGAGAGGTCCAATTTTGATATAAAGATCATCTCATTCCGACAAGCAGAACTGAAATTTTGAATTTATTCTCTCTCATGCACAGATTGTCAAGGTCGGGCTCAGTGAAATGTAGGTTCATGAAGCCCAATGGATGTCACATGTGTCTCCTCACCCTCAACGAAGTGTATAAATAGGAGTGACCTCCTGGTCAGTCCTATCATCTTAATAATTGTCTTTTCCTTTTCCAGGGAATTGGAAATGCTAATTTCTTTAATGGAAGGACCTGGGCCCTGCTGTTAAAATTGGCAACTAGGGTCAAATTCCACCTTAGAAAAGCTCATATGATGGAGATGATTATTGCATTGAATTCCTCTTTTCGAGAGGTCCAATTTTGATATAAAGATCATCTCATTCTGACAAGCAGAACTGGAATTTTGAATTTATTCTCTCTCATGCACAAATTGTCAAGGTCAGCCTCAGTGAAATGTAGGTTCATGAAGCCCAATGGATGTCACATGTGTCTCCTCACCCTCAACGAAGTGTATAAATATGAGTGACCTCTCTCTCATTTCAACATCACTCATCTCATCACATATCTCTCTCTGTCCTCTCTTGATTGGTTCGTACAGATTGGAAGCAGCGTCTTCCTACTTCGCACGTGTGAGAAAAGAACGATTTTCTGAGTTACGCTGCTAGCAGAAAATTTCAGAAAACAGGTCAGCATTGACCAGGATTGTTTCACCCAGTGTTGACTTCGATCTTGAGGGCAGAAATCTGATTTTTGAAGGCCGCATTGATTGGCACGGTTTTCAAGGTGATTGGGACAGTGTGACTAGTTTGACTTCTGCATTGACTTCAGCCTTTGACCGCATAAATTACAGCAGTGTTTGACTAGGTTGACAGAACTGTTTTTGGACTGAATTTGACCCACTTGAAAGGCCAAATTATTTTGCTATTGACCAAGCTGCTTTGAGGACATTTTGGCGCTGCTTTGACCATCGTTGACTTTCTGGTTAGGGTTGCAGTGGACTATTGTTGACTGCTATTTGACTCTCTATTGAACTATTGAAGAATAATAAGAAGATTTGATAAAAAAGTTTCCCCACATTGGGGTTTGTCCTTGGCATCCGCCGTATCTTGTGTCCTCTTGTCTTGGCTTGTCTTCTGCACATGTTTTTATGTTTTATCTGCGTTTACTATCAATGTGTTTAAGGTAATGTGATTGCTACTCAATATAATTGGAAATTGTCATTGGGCTGATAAGGAACATTGAAGTAAATTGTGCTAAAGCATAGAATATACCATTGTTATCTAAAATTAACATGGTATCGGAGCTCAGGTGAAGACAAAGCCCAAGCAAGAGTGAAGCAAAGCAATCACTAAGGGAAGTTGTTGGACAAGGACTTGGAACTAGTCCCAATGACAACTACATCTTACTTCAAATCCGAGGACAAGCTTAAGGACAAATTCAACTATCATGCATGGAAGATGTCTCTAGATTTGACATTGGAAGAAAATGATGTTGCGGACTATGTCAAAGGAAGAGTAGTGGAACCTCCTTCAAATGCATCTGCAACTGCACAAACAAAGTACAAGAAAGGTGAGGTTAAAGCTAAGAAAATTATTGTTGATTCTATTCACAAGCCTTTGGTTGCCTATATTTTTAATTTGGAAACATCTAAGGAGTTGTACGATACACTGGTTGGGATGTTAAGTAAATAATGCTAATCAAGTTCTCTTTCTCAAGAACGAGTTGAAAGACATCAAGATGGATAGAGGAGAATCCATCAAATCCTACTTCATAAGGATTACCGAGATCAAGAATGATCTCCTATCTATTGGAGAAGTCATTGGTGACAGGGAGCTTACTCTTATTGCACTTGGAGGCCTTACAAGAGAATGAGATGGGTTCAACCAGTGTTACTTGAGAGCGGGAGCGAAAGCGGGGAGCGGGAGCGACATTTTGAAAAGTTCCCGGTTTGGAAGCGAATCTCAAAGCAATTTTTATATAATATATATATATTTTATATTTTTTATATTTTGATACATATATGTCAACAAAAACATGTAGAATGATGAATTAGATATAAAAAACATAAAAAAACATAAATTGATCATTGAACCATATAACATCAATCATCTAGAAGTTATAATCTTCATCAACCACATCCACAAGTTAGTAACATACAACATATTGAGTCTCGTGAATCATGATTCATCAATCTTAAAGTTTCAACTTCAAGCTTTCAAAATTGAAAATTCAATATATAACATTTATCATCATTGATCACCAAAGTTGTACTTGTAAGCTAAGTTTAACCATTACAAGAAATAATATCTAACATGAAATGAAATGTTATAAAATGAAATGAAACAACTTTCACGAAGCATCATATTCATAATTCAAAATCATTACCAATGAGTTATAATTGCCAACTTCAAACTTCAAACATAAATTGTCATATATTGTTTACAAAAAATATCATAATAAATATGAAAGAGTCAAGACTCAAGAGTTATCAAAACTAATAGAAACTAGAAAAGAAAGTAAACTGTAAATCTATTATCCACTACTTCATGTGGCCTTTTCCACGAGAAGTGTCTGATGTATGAGCAGGTCGTGGTGGTCTTCTAGGAGTCTCCTCCCGCACAAACCAACGACCATAACGAGAGGGCACATGCCCTCCACGTGAGGGTGTAGATGGAGGCAGTGATAACAAAGGAACAAGACTTGGATTAACATCACTGCTACTGGATGGTGGAGGTGGCATGGTTATTGCTTCATCTTCCTCTCTCATAAGTTCCGCTTCTAGTTCTTCAAGATGTATAGTGCCATCCTCCAAATTATCATCCTCTGGGTGGTTGTCCCAAATTTTATATGTTTGATCCTCATAAGCTCGATCACAGTAATGACTCAACAACCTCAAGTTGTAGTGCACATAAACCAAGCTTTCTGCCCGGTTTTCATTGAGTCCGTTTCTTTTCACATTATGTATGAAGCTATAGGTGCTCCAACACCTCTTTGCAGAAGAAGTATTTACAACCTGTGAGAGAACTTTTTTTACCAATTTTGGCGAAAGTCCTTGGCCACCATATGATTCCCACCATGTGAGAGCATCAAATCTGTCTCTATCTTCCCTTGCATGAAAGGTACCAAACAAACCATTGCAACTGAAGTATCTGCCTAATTCAAGACGCACACTAGCACATTCCTCCCTGTCAGGTATCAACTTTTCTAATGCTTGCAAATATCCTGTAGATACCTCTACATCTATATGGGGTTTGACCCTAACCCCACCCCCTGGTGCAGGTTGGCCCAACCAAGATGCAGAGTAGTATTTTGGCATAAGGAGATACGCCAAGCAATATAGTGGAACATTAAGTTTATCCCACTGTATACACACACAATCGTGAATCAGTGTATAGAAGTTGGGATCATTGTTATGAACAATATATTTTATTTGCCCCAACATGGTATCCATCTTCTCATACACTTCGCCAATCATTGGTTTATCTATATCTACAAACCGAATCATGTGATAAACGGGCTTGGTGAAATCCAATACTTGCCTCACATGTGCCCAAAACATACCATCAAGAGCGGCCTCCTCCACCTGTTCAAAACCTTGTCTGTCAGTTGCATTTGTAGCCCTTTCCTTTAATCCCCGCCAGTGTGGACTTGATACCATGCTAGAAAATGACTTTCTTACCTTCAAAAGGCGCTTGAAGGTGAGGTAATAGCTACCAAATCTAGTCCTCGCAATCTTCAACAACTCCAATCTTGAGTGACTGTGGAAAAAGCCATGGGTATTGCTATGATTTGTAATAAATTTTATCATTTATGTGCCTCTCTTGTACAAATCACCAATCCATTTGTATTGTTCATTTTTGTTCTTAACAATATCATGCATCAAAAGGTTCATTGTGTGAACCAAACACCCAGAACAAAAACACAATGAACAATATTGCTCCCGTTGCCTTACAATTAGGAGCATTATCAGTGATGACTTGGATGACATTGTATGGCCCAATACGCTCAATTGTTTCAAGTAATAGTTCTGCAATGTTGATGCCGTTCTTGAACTTGTCTGATATGCTGAAAGAAAGATGGCACCACTAACAGACACAACAAGAACATTTATCAATGGCTTGCCTTTTACATTTGTCCATCCATCAAACACAATGGACACCCCATGGTCAGTCCAAGAACTTGTCATTCTATTCAAAGAATGTGATATTTTTGCTTTTTCATGATCAAATCCAACAGTCCTTGCCTTGTCATACGCGGGGCTCTTGTATCCTTTAGGGGCATGATTTTATGGCAAAAACCATTTCGTGCCAATAAGGTGAACGAAGAACATTGAATGGTATTCCACATGCATAGAGAAACCTGTAAACTTTTGAATCCACATCATTCCTACACCCTTCATCAAGGAAATCTGATATGTTTCTACGCCTTAAACTTGGTGACCCCGTGCTTCCATATGCACTGCCTTGGAAGGTTGTTGAAGGAGTTCTTTGTGATTGTGAGCTTGGTTCAAAGAAACCCTTTGATTTTTTAGATTTGTACTGGGCTTCCTCCTCTTCCCTTATGTATTTGGCTCTATCTGCTGCTGACACACCTGTACAAGTTTTGATTCCTATTTGTTTATCTCCATCCCATGGCTTTTTCCCGCAGAGGTGCTTTTTGGCACGGGTGTTTGAACCTGTGTAATTATTGTTGCAATGGGGGCAATGAAATTTAGTGGTTCCACCTCCTTTACCTGCTTCAGGCCTATTAACATATTTCTACAAAGGGGTTTGGTCTTATTTAGTTTTTTGAGTTGACTCTTGTTCACTCTCCTCCAGCTCCTCACCGGGGTTTTCATCAAATCCACTATGACCCCCTTCTTCATCCCCTTCTTCATTTTCAACCCTCCTATTTCTACTCTTCAACACCATAATAACCAAAAAAAGAACCAAGAAAAAGAAAATGCCAAGAAATATAACCACCATGTTTGAATCTGCAAAAAAATGGAATGGGAATGGGAATGAGAATGGGAGAAAAAAATTATTTATTTATTTAGTAATGAACATTAAAAAAAAATTGCTAGAATAGCGCCTACCTCTTTGGCCTTCAATCTCCCCTTGCTCCTCGCTCCTTGGCACTTGCTCTCTCCATGCACCTTGCTCCTTGCTCTCACTCTCACTTGCTCTCTCTTGCCCCTCACTCTGTCTTGCTCCTCATCCTCTCTTACTCTCCTCTTGCTCCCACTCTCACTCTCACTCACAATTTATAAAATAATGAAATTGATTGGAGAGAGGGTTTATTTATAATCCCCCCTTCCCTCCCTTTTCCCCCCAAACCGGCGACCTTTTTTATTTTCTCCACGCATTTTTTTTGCGTCTCTCACCGGCAGGGAGCGGTTGGGAGCGATTGCTCTCCGACTGCTCCTGGAGCGACGGAGCGATCGCTCCCTAATTCAGTACGGCAATAGGCAGGGAGTGGAAATTTTTTTCTAGGAGCACGCCCCCGACCTGCTCCCACCCGGAACGCGGATTGGAAGCGGGATCGGGGGGGGCATTCCCCCGCAACACTGGGTTCAACACTACCAACCTCAACAATGACAGGATTCCAAGATTTGATGAATTATTGGCTATATTCACTCAAGAAGCAATAAAGATGATGGAAAGAGACAAGCCCTCAAATGGAAACAATCCTACCGCCCTCTCCGCTCATTCTAGGAGGAAGAACAATGTTGGTACAAGAAACCAAGGTCAAGGGTTCAAGCCAAGATTCAAATAAGGAAGAAAAGGAAGATGCTTCAATTTTAACAGGTTTGGCCACTTCGCTAGAGAGTGTCCTCACAAGAAGGATACTCCAAGAGATGATGACAATAATAACAACAACTTTAAGGGAAATGGCAATCAAAGGAACAATAGGTTCAAAAACAAAGGAAAAAGGAATGCTCTCGCTGCTCGAAATGGAAATAGTCATCCTCCCAAGAATTCGAGAAACTCCAGGTATGAAGAAGTTAATATTGTAAAGCAAAAGGAATTTTATCTTATTTCTGCTCTCACCATTGCCTTTCCTCCAAGTACATTTGATCGTTGGTTGATTGATAGTGGTGTCTCAAGGCACTTCACTGGGTACAAAGAAGCTCTCTCTAACTTGATTGAAAAGAAGACGAATATGGAAATTATACCCACTTATGCTGTAAAAGGAATTGAGACTATTACTCAACTTAAATCAAAGTCAAACTCTTCATTTACAAGAAGTACAATATATACCTGATCTGAAAAATAACTTGGTCTCTATTTCTACGATGGAAGATAAAGGTTTCAGGTGACATTCGTTGATAGGAAGGTTTGTGTTTGGTAAAGGAACTCAAGAGGTGCATTCACTCTTGGATTCAGGGTTGAAAGTCTCTATCAGGTTGGAGGAAGTCCGTTGGGAGCAATGACTTGTGATACTTCTCTTCAATCCGAATTATGGCACTGGAGATTTTCTCACCTTCATTTCAAAGCCTTACATGATGTAACAAAGATGGTCATAGGTATGCCTAAATTCAACTTAAACCTTGAAGGTATTTGTCAGGGGTGTGAAGCTAGAAAACATATAATGGGACTATTCCCCTCGAGTGAAACTCAAACCACCAATATTCTTCAATTGGTCCATTATGATCTATCATGTATCTTGCCCGTGACATCTTTGGGTGGATATTCATGGCTCAATCAAGGGTAGCAGGGAAGGGGCAAAGGAAGGGGAAGAATGTCCCCATTTGAGATGTCCCTCCTATTCTAATTTCATCAGGGCCTACTGCAAGTGTTCCCTCTATTGCAAGTGGGGTTGCAACAACAGCTTCAAATGTTGAGGCAAAACAAAATCCTCAAGATAACAAATATCCCTTATGGAAATATGTCACAAGAAAGCAAGGGTTGGGCAACAAGATGAAGGGAGGAGGCAATGTTGCTTGGAAACACAGTTATTGCAACATTAATTTCATGAGCACATATCACCGTGTGAAAGCTCATTTGTTGGCTTTACCAATTTGTGGAATTATAGCTTGTACAAAGGTGCCTTTACCAAAGAGGAAAGAAATGGAAAGAGAGGCCAATTTTGGTATGGAAAATGTCGTTGCAAAAACTAAAAAAAACAAGAATGATGACCCCCTTCCATTCTTGAGGAAAAGCAACAACAAATTCCCATTTGAGAGTTCTGGTGGAGGACAAGCAGCAAAAAGAAAGGCAATTGCACTTTGTCCAATAGACAAGATTTTTTAGAAAGAGAAACTGGAAGAGCTTGATCTCACCATTGCCTTTTTTTCTATCATAACTTCATATCCTTTAATGTTGCACGCTCACCTCTATTTATTGAGATGTGTCGAGCTCTAACTCAAGGGGTTCCATCAAAGTATGTGCCTCCTAGGTCGAAGAAGCTTAGAACCACATTGTTGACGAAGGCAAAGAAAGAGGTGGACAAAATGCTTGAGCCTGTTAAATCAACATGGCCAACATTTTGGGTTAGCATTGTTTCTGATGGATGGACAGATCTAGCACGACACCCACTCATCAACTTCATGGTGTCTTCCTTGAATGGTCCAGTTTTCTTGAAATCAGTGGATGCACTTAGACAATACAAGGATGCACAATATATGGGTGAGTTGTTTATTAAAGTTATTGAAGATATAGATGTTGATTATTGTGTGCACATCATTACAAATAATACACCTGTTTGCAAATGTTATCAGAACCAAACCGGTCATCGAACCGGAAAATCTTGTGGACTGGGAACTGATCAAAATCGGGAAAAACCGGGAAAAAAACACCGGTTTACCAAAAACACATAAAATATTGATATTTTAAAGAAAAAACAGATATATTCATGTGCATCCATATGAATCCAAACCATTTATACACAAATATGCAAAATTTCTCATTCATATAGCAAGTAATAGTGCATATAACCAAAATAGCACTTAGTGCAAAACATCACTGAACCAAAAATGTCACAAACATTAAGAAGCAGGGTCTAAAAGGCCTTTATAGTCCAAAATAACATGATAGATCATAGTATTATACTACAACCTACAACACTACAAGCTACAACTACAGCGAATCAATGATCAAATCATTAATCATCATCTGGTTCCTAATCATTCTCCTCATCCTCCTCTGAAGAATGAGTAGCATCCAAGTCTGCAATGGGATTATGGCTTGATTCCCCTATCCCTGAAGCTCCTATTGGGGCTTCTGATATATCTGCCTCTGCATCCTGTGGAGGTGGGTCCAAGTCTAACCAAGAAAGGTCTTCATTGTCAAATGTTGGTGCTTAACTCTCCACAACCCATTCTAATGTTGGATCAAAGTCACCCAAGACAACGTTGCTTAATTCAGATGTTTTATTCAACAATTGGTAGTGCCTCAACCTAAGGTTGTACTGAACAAAAATCATGTCATTTAACTGATTTTTCTCTAAACAGTTCCTCTTTCTAGCGTGTATATGCTCAAACATACTCTACAACAGCTCTCCAAGGCTCCAATAAACTCTTCAAATCTGCAAAAAATCTCCCTTAGAACAACCTTGCAAAAAACTCTCTGAAGTCTCCTCATCGAACTCAACTCAAGAATTGCAAGAGACTCGAATGAATAGTGTGAGTGAAGTAGAGGGGGTGGGGGTGTTTAAATAGCTTTAGGGGGCGATAGAGTAGCGTTAGATGAAAAAAAAAAAAAAAATGTTTTTTTAATGCACATGCCGCGAGCCTTGTGAACCGATGGAACCGGTCTAGACCGGTTTAGTGGCGAAACCGATCGGTTCCAATAACACTAGTTTGCAAGGCTGTTGGCATGCTTGTTGAAGCTAAATATCCACAAATGTTTTGGACACCTTGCATTGTCCATTCATTGAACTTAACACTTAAATCTATTGCTTCTGATGTGCTTTGGATTGGAAGCATTATTGGGGATGCACGGCATATCCACAACTTTGTACAATATCATAAAAATGCCCTCATATCTACAAGGAGTACACCAATCTATCATTGTTAGAGATTGCGGATACATGGTTTGCATCTTCATTCATCATGTTGAAGAGGTTGAGGGAGGTCAAGATTGCTCTTGGGGCCATGGTTATTTCGGAGTTTTGGTCTTTTTGGAGAAAGACAGATCAAACAACCTCAAAAAGAATGAAGGACACAGTGTTAGATGATGCTTGGTGGGAGAGGGTAGATCTACTTATTAAAATCATGGACCATATCATTTCTTTGCTTCGATTTGCAGATACAGACCAACCGATCCTAGAAGAGGTTTATGAGGGATGGGATTCCATGATTGAGTCTGTGAGGAGCATTATTTTACAGAGTGAGTGCCCCAAATGTTGATAGGATATTCTTGTCAACGGATGAGACAATATTTGCACACCTTTACATTGTTTGGCTCACTCATTGAACCCAAAATACCACAGCCATGAGTGGCTAAATGGTGGGCCTTCCAGCAGATTACCTCCTCACATGGATGGTGAAATCTCACAGAGGAGGAAAGATGCATTCAGGAGGATTTTTCAAGATAGAGCATCCCTTGATGAGGTGGAGGATGCCTTTGCAGATTTTTCCACTGGCATTGGTTGATTTGCAGGATGTGATGTGATTAGAGACAGGGTGCTAAGAAGGCTCTATTCTTGGTGGGAAAACTCATGGGGAAACAAGCCCTCCTCTATAGCAGTTAGCCATGAGGCTCCTCTCTCAAGTAACTTCATACTCTTGTTGCGAGAGTAATTGGAGCACATATGGGAATTTGTATAGTGTCAAGAAGAGCAAGCTTGAGTAGTCCAAGGCAGAGACAATGGTGTATGTGCACACCAAACTTCGTCTTATTTACAGACAGAGGGATGGGTGGTTGAAGGGAAAGACAAAGATGTGGGATGTCTTTCCTAATGATATGGGTCTGGACAACAATGTTGAGTTGGCATTGGCCAACTTGGATCTCAATGACCCAATGCTAAAGCTCGTCACATTTGATGATGGTGATACTGTAGAGGGGTCATCCTCCACACCAGCAGATGCGAAGTTGACTTTGGATATAAAGGAGGAGGATGCAGCAGAGGAGAGCAGTGGTGACCATGATGATGAGTACAATGATGTTGGATTTGATGATGAGGATTGATGACTCATGAGCTACCTACTGCATTGAGGCTTGTAGACGTGTAGTTTTTTTGTATTTGTTATTTCTATTTTCCATTGGCATTGTACTACCTATGTAACACATTTTGATTTTGATGATTTAATGAGAAAACTATGGTATCTTGTATTTCTCCTATTAAATCATTGATGATTTGAATATGTATTATTATTCATCATTTATGTCATAATTGCATTTGTATGCATAATGTTACTTTGTAAAACTTACATCTCAATGAAGATCTATGTTTGAATCAATGAATTTGTATCATGAATGAGAATTTGTGTAAGAAATATCTAATTTTTAATATATATATAACGTGTCCTAATGTGTCATGTTCCGGGGGGTCAACGTGTCTATGTCCAACACTCGAATCCCCGTGTCCTTCGTGTCCCCGTGTTAGGTGACATAGGTTGATCTGTGGTGTGTGTTACCTATGTGTTTATCCCATATTGTGCTAAATAATTTTAAACTGTTGTTTTATTTGACGGTGATAAAAACATTCTATTGGTACGAGTTATCTTAGGTGATCTAATTCACTATATGAATTAATAGTTTATCTTGAGAAAATTGTATAGAGATTGTTGTGGAAATTAAATGTGTTATAATTCCAACATTAAATTATCAATCCGGGGTCATAAGGCTTAGAGGCACAAGTGCAGGTAATGCAGGATCAGAGAATCTAATCTAAATTAACATCATGAAATCTAAAATCGATTCCTATTCCTATTCTTGAATTAAGTACATAATACAAATCATTGTTCTAAGTAAATCTTAATTTTAATCAAAACTTAATTCCAATGCAAGTAAAATCTAATTGCAATCCAAACAATAAAATTTATTTAATCTAATTAATAGAAATCTGATATCAAACTTATGCTAATTTCGATCCAAGCGAATTCTATTTTAAAGAAAATGGACAATTCAAACAAGATTGAATCTAATTCCCGGGATGAAAGCCAACAAGAATTCAACTAATTTCTTTATCTTTCCTAGCACTCAATTCTGCAAACACTTCAAAGGAAACTCAACATTCTCATGCTGGCTATATTGACACATTCAAGTTTAAAAGGATTCTAAAGATAGAAATTCATTCTAATTTGAAACCACTGCAATCAAACTCAGAAAATCTATTTTATGGAAAGCATTAACCTACAACTCTAAATTCAACCACACTTCGACTCTATTGGATCTCAGAACTGAACTACATCCATCAATATGTCGTCATGTCATCGCTGGTCATTTATATAAACGTGATATTACAGGACCTATTAAGTATGGAATCACTCTGTTTAAGTACAAAATGATTCTGTATAAGTACATAATGCAGAATTATATAATTGATCCAAGCCTAGTCCCGGGATGCATGCAATAAATCGATATGAATTTCAATCCTGCAAACGTATCAACACATCCAAAAAGGATCGAGACTTCAATTCTCAATTAAATCATGCTTTTATTATGCCAATGGCTCGAAGCAATGCTACAAGTTTAATTAATAATTAACACAACCAATATCGTGTTCTGTTGTTTCTGAGAATTCTTATACAGACATGACACTACAAGATAATCGTGCTAAAAACCAAGAAGACTTCTAATTGAATGAATTCTGGAATTTTTAATCTTAAATCTACAAGACAGAGTTTTAAGTACAGAATGATGCTAGATTTCACACAACAATCTCTTGATGAAATTCACACTTCGAATGTAAATCCTATGATCTAAATAGGCTAAAGGACTTGTTTCCAGTTGTGGTGGGCCCTTGCCACTCCTGGAGCAAGCCCAGATTAACTCAAATCACTTAAAACTTAAAAACAAAAATCACTTACAAAACTTTAAGTATGGAATCAGAATTTTGTGTTACAGTTCAGCAAAACATGAATTCTAATAGCAAATGCATCAAAGTCTCCATTGTATTCATAACATAAGAAAGATTACATCTGCTTGCTACTTCCTGCTGCCATCTATTGCTCCTCCTGCTCTACCACACCATGATTCCATTGTTCATATGCTTGCTGCCCTCCTCATATTGCAGAGCATCGAGCTTTATATAATGCAACCAATGCACAACCAATATAACTAAACAAAGAAAATACAATCTCAAGGCTAAAGTAAGCCATATGAGATCTTCTAGAACAGTCTTAAGAAGGGTCATGGTTAGCTCGTTTTGATCATGGAGAAACTGAAGGAACTATTTCCATTTAAAGCACGAAGTCGTTTAGCAAAATCGTTCAGAACCGAACCCGACCTGACCCGACCCTTTCAAACCGAACCCAAGTCATTCAATGCGATTCTATACTTAACTTTGCACTGGAATATTCCCCTGATCATAACTTCTTCTCAATGACAAATTTTTCCAAAACAGTTTCAGGATTACTTGAATGAGGGTTCTCTGAACAAAACCCGCATGTCAAAATTTCAAGATTCTTCACCATTTGATCACAAATTTGATATTTTAAACTTAAGGATTTTATTCCGTACTCAACCTGTAGGAACTAGTTTAATTGACTCGTGAAGAATTTTGGCAATGGAACCTTGCAACAAATGAACTTGGCAAAAACCGTCCTTAGTAAATCATGACAAAATCAGCCCTAATCATAGAAAAGCTAAGAAAACTAATGATAATCAACCACAAGGTGTAAGATGTGATTTGGTGACAAGTTGAGGAATTATGGTACGAAATGAGTGTAAACATATAGGAATTTATGTTATGAATGGCAGTAATATATAGTGGAAAATTGGACATATTTGAGGCCCAACAGAGATTTACAAGCACACTAGCCCTTGGGCTCTGTTGTCGCTTGGATTGTACAAACACCGCGACAACTGCTCAGGGTGAGGGTTGTCACTCTGATCCCTGCCCACTCTGTTCTAGATGTCTCCTAACAACAGGCTATGGGGGGTAGTCCCTATGTAAATGAGATGAAAGAAAACAAGTTGGGAACCAAATTGTTTGGGAGACACAAATGAGTGACCTAGCTACTTGGTTAAATTTAGCAAGATTAATGATTATATTAGATTTTAAGTATGAGACCAGTGCCTTATGGAGTCACAATTCTTTCTTAATGTGAATTAATACTAAGTAACCAGATGGACACCCGCTGCTTGAATGATAGACTAGCCTATATGATGTGCAAGTCCTAGGGTCTATGTGTGATGTAGTGATCTTGGTTAATTTTAATTATATGCCTAGTCTAAGTAGAACCTTTCCCCTAACTGTTTTGAGAAACAATCCTCAAAGTAAGTTGTGAAATGGAAGCCAACGGGAAGCAGGCAAAGGCTTGATTAACGATACTTCCCCGTGTTCCACTCACCCAGTGCCTCTGACGCTGTAGAGACTCTGGCTTTGATGACTGCAAGGTCACTGTGTTAACCACTAGGAAGACTTGAATCTCTCAAGCTAGTTTGAAAAGGGTTGCCCTAAGAGTCTATCAACCTAGCTTATGCTAGGAGGTAAGTTTTTAATATAGGCTAGATCTTAGAATGCTTATGCAAGAAGATGAATGAAATTATCCGGAGTTAAAAATTTTTATTTTACTTAAGTACTTAGTAGTGTGAATCGTCTTATAGCAAGAGTACTTAACAATATTGAGATGGAAATCTTAAACAAGATAAATGCTAACATATACAAGTGCAAAATTCAACCAGAGATTAATCTACGAGATGCTAGACCAAAAAAATTAAAACACTTATCCAGTAATGACTATCCACAAAATGTAAAATGTCAATATTTCAACAATGTTCAATACCACTTAGGATAAACCAAACACCACTTTTAAGATAACCAATGAAAAACTTAGATGCCAAGTGCTTAAGATGATCAACCCAAATGCCAAAGACTTAGAGCAATTATTCAATTATATGCCAAACACAATGATGCCAGTTAGATTTCAGGTATTGGATCAACTTATACCAATCACAAGATCAAATCTTTAGAGCTTAAGTGTAAGAGTGTTTTAGGTGCCAAATTCAGAAAATTTTTGCAAACTTAGAACAAGACACACAAATGTTAGATCTCAATAATCAAATCAGCAGTAGCACTTCAGAAAATTTCAGCACTTATTAGTGTTGTGACAATAGTAGAAAAGTCACTCTAGATTATAGAATTTGTCCAACACATGAAGCATAAAACTTTCCAATGACCAACAAATGTAAATCTAAGAGTTTAACTTACTTTATGATGATGTATTCAGCAATATTTCAGATATGTAATAAGTTATTACAACAGTAAATAAACTATAGATCAACAAGCTAGTAATGCTAAAGACAATGCTCAGAACACCCAAAAATAGGAAAATTTCACTGAAACTGAAAATTTTAAGTTTTTGACCCTTTTTAGGTGTATGCTTCAGAAATTTCAGATCTAAAATCTCCAGTTATGTAGTAAATTCTAGCAAACAGAAAAATGGTTCTAGGCTAGATCTAGGGTGCCCAAGTGGCAAAAATTTTAGGAAAATGAAAATTTTGCAATTTTAAACAATTTTGACCAATTTATATGTGATTTTAGGGCCTAATTCTCACTGATTTAACTGCTGTAATAAAACAGAGAGAAAACAAATGTTTAGAGGTCAAACCCTAGGCCAAAGGCCTTGTAGATGCACTTGCCCAAATGGCCCAAAATTTTAGGATGAAGATGCAACCTGAAAATCAATATTTTGGAGACCAAACACCTGCAAAACCACCAAGGGACCAGTCTTGAAAAATCAGATGAGGGTTTAGGGCAGAAAAGGGCCAAGAAAAGCCAACTAGGCCAAGGAAGGCCAGTTTTGAGGAAGGACAGGCTTAGAAGGGTAGATCAAGGGTCAAGAAGGTGAGAGTGTTAGGAGAAACACTGAGGGGGGCGAGGGGGCGGTGAATCAGTATCTTAAACTACTTAAACTTTTCTTTTCTTATTCAAATTTCTGTATGCCACTGTTATGAAGTAAACCTGCGTATGTACGCACTGTGATGAAGACAAGTAGCGCATATCCCGTTCACTAACTTCAGCCCAAATAATACTGTCAAACACATATAATTATAAGAGACTTCATCGACGGACAACATCAAACATAAAAAAATAAATCAACCATTATCATCAGTTCATAATGCAAAACCCTAGCAGATGTACACGACCCTTATACATCATTTTGCATATGTACGTGCTCTTCATACTTGATACCCGCATACAGATTTGTCCATACTGCAGAATATATACGTGACTACCCAGAAGAATATTCGCGTACGTATGCGACTTGTCTGAAGAAAACCTACGTACAAATCTATAATCACTGAATCAAACCTTTGTTGCACATTAGAACACCTATCAAACCCAAATCTCAACATAGACCATAAAAGATATACATCATAAAATCATCATCATAGATCTATCAAACCATAAGAAGATTATTCAATATATAGTCATTTCAGATCTAATAAATCTGATCCATTATGATACTCCTTGGTGCACACCTATTTCATATCAAATGAATCGTCAATAACCCAATACATGCACCCTTAGCACTTTGATCTCCATCTCCTTATATAGCTTAGGCCTTAGACAATACTTTAGGCCAATTTCGTAGTTATGCCGATGGTATTCATTGACGAGATCAAATATTCATTGTCGCGCTCATTACTATGGGCAAATACCATGGTAAAGACCCTTGGTATTGAGAATACTATCGTGCGGAAACTGTACGTGACTTTGCTTCACCATACCTGCGTATGTACATGGCTTTGCTTCATAGAACCTGCAATATACTTCCTCAAATTGCATCTTTATCATTCTTCTGTCTCTGAACCGATATTCCTTTGTCCAATCTTTCTACCACATCTGTACTTCCCTATATACTCATTCTGCTACCATCATCTTAACATCCTTATCAAGTAGGTTGCCATCAAGAACAACACATTAATCGTAATGCCAACAATCTCCCCCTTTGGACTTGATGGAAACCACTTTGGTGTTTGGTCACCAACACCTATAGATACTTGTAACCACATCTGTAGAGATACCAAGCTTCTCTCCCCCTTTGACATCAAGGGAAAAAGCCTCTTGTTGTAGACATGAGCACCGCAAATGTTGCTGCATATGAGCACTGACCATACTCCCCCTGAGCATATGTCGAAACTTATAGAAGATATACAAAGAAGTACATGATGCTATGACTCAACCAAATCTAACCTTTCCTATCACCAAGGACTCATGCTTACATTAATTACCCAACATAGTGGGGTTACATATTTGACTCAACATTACATTAAATGCCCAAAATAATGGGATTACATACATAATGAACTTGACTCCAATAGTTCAATCATGACTGAATATAACAATTTTACATCATGGGTCTTTACATGACCATTACATCAAGAGACAAATATGGCATTTATAACTAATACCAAGGACCTCAATAGTGAGGTAGAAATACCATGATAGTCATCAGTAACCATTATTTCCCATATAAGGATGAGCATTTGTCAACATCAATATGAGCATCATTATTCAACAAGGAATACTCAAGAAATCAACAATGTGCACTATTAGAGATATAACAAATGCTCCCGTTGAATCTGTGCCATTTGTTCACTGTCAGGGCTAATCATATTCACCAGTAAAGTCATCAAAGCAACTTCATCAATCAGTAAAGTCATCAAAGCAACAATGTCACTTAGTAACCATCATAAGCTAATATCACTTGTAAGTAGCATCTCAGCATTAATAGATTATTACCAATCAACATCAGGACCAGAATGCCAAATAATAATTGTCTGAAGCATATCAGAGCCTTTCCCTGAGTCTATCCCACTATTTCTTCATCATAGAGAAACATATGCGACTATCTAGATCAAAACTCGCGTATATACGCATCTGTCCTTCATAATATCTGCGTACAGAAAGTAAAATGTTGATTTTATTTATTTATTTTATAACCACAGCTCCCCTGAGCCTGTATTGTTCGTACCTGTTCAAAATTACTACATCAGATGTATTGTTATTAATATAAGCAACATGAATATCAAAACAACCATGGGAGTCATCATCAAAACAACATATGTATTGCTCCCCCTGAATATGAAAGATCTATCAGAATAATTAATGAAGTGATGAAGCAGAGACCACTCCTAGTTTCTGTCTGAGATATTCAAAGGAATCACGTGGAAGAGGCTTTGTAAATATATCTGCAACTTGTTCCTTTGAGGGAACATACTCCAGTTTGACCTTTTTTTCATGTACTTGTTCTCTCAGAAAGTGATATTTGATTGGAATATGCTTGGTTTTTGAGTGCATGACAGGATTTTTAGAAATACTTATGGCACTAGTATTATCACATAGAATGGGTATAGTTTGAGGAAAATTTATTTGAATATCCTGCAATGTTTGCATCATCCAGAGAAGTTGTGTGCAACAAGATGCAACAACAACATATTCTGCCTCAGCAATGGATAAAACAATAGAGCTTTGTTTTTTGTTAAACCATGATACCAAGCGGGGTCCCAAATACAATGCTCCTCCACAAGTACTTTTCCGATCATCAACATTACCTGCTCAATTTGCATCTGTGTAAGCATGAAGAGAAAAATCTGCAATTTTGGAATACCATAGACCAACCTTGAGTTCCTTGTAGGTACTTGAATATTCTATCGACTGCATGGAGATGAGTTTCTTTAGGATTTGCTTGAAACCATCCAACAATCCCAACTGCATGCACTATGTCTGGTCTTGTGCCTGTAATGTAGATCAAGCTCCCAATCATAAATCTGTATTCTGGTTGATTTACTGAGGGAGAATCATCATGTGAACTGAGGTTACAACCTATTACCATTGGTGTGCATACAGGTTTGCAATCTTCCATTCCATACTTCTTTAAAATCTGCTTGAGGTACTTAGTCTGCGAGAGAAAGATACCATTCTTTGCTTGCTGAACTTGAAGACCAAGAAAGTATGTTAGTTCACCAAGTAATGACATTTCAAATTCTTGCTGCATGACTGAGGCAAAACTTTGACTCATAGAATCTTCATTGCTTCCAAATATGATGTCATCTACGTAATAAACAACTATTAAAAGTTTATCATCATCCATATTTATATATATATTTCTATCTGCAAACCCCTTAGTGAAACCTCGTTGTTGAAGATACTTTTCAAGGCGATAATGTTGGAAAATGTAACTATGTTCAGTCTTCAATAATGTACTTGAGTCATTATGTAATGTACTTGTCAAAAGAATAAAGAAAATATTTTTTATTATTATTGTTGTGACTTATTAAAGCATGGGTTTCATGCTTGGGTCACCATGTTTTAGGTCAAAGTCCCCATTGAGGACTTCTAGGATTTATTTTGCATCTATAGAATTATTGTACATTTAAAGAAACCCTTCTTGGGCTTTTGAATCATGTAAAAAGGTTAAGTATTGAGTCAAATATGAATTATGTAACCTCCACACCATGTCGGCCTAAGAGAAGATCAAGTCGGCCTAAGGACCCATTCGACCCCACAAGAAGCCTATAAAAGGAAGCACATCGAATTCATTTGTAGCATCACTTCTCATTTTCTCTCTATTGGGAAGAAGTGCGAAAATATGTTTGCTGGGCAGAAGTGTGAAGTAGGAAGTTGGGAAAGTCTATTGCCGGGAAGCCGAAGTGAATGCGAGTTTGGGGGAGTCTAAGGAGTCAAGGAAAATCGAAATTTTGGTGGTGGTATCTCTCTATTTCGTGTTTTGGATTGGGAGAATGAAGTCTTCCAAGTTCGAATACTATTGGACGCTGTGAGCTACTGCATAGTCGAAGTTGTCGGAAAGAGGTCAATCTTTTGGAGGCTAACTTAGTGTGGAGGGATGGTCTGGTCTTGGTATAGGGTAAAGAGTCTCAAAGAATACTACTAAAAGGAAGAATTACTTTGACTGGGTTTTCCCCTCGAGGGGGTTTTGCCCTAGCATGTGCCTACATCTTGTGTCCATTGTTTTATGTACTATTGCTTTTGGCAATTGCTTGATGAACTAAAGAAAGAAGATATAAAGAATTGCAATAATAAGAAACATCACAAGTAATTATCAAGATCACGAAAATCTTTACTTTCTTTATGATTTTCCAACATGGTATCAAAGCTTTGGTGAAGAAAGAAGAAAAAGGCAGATCCATTCATAGGCACTATCTCAGGGAAGGAGTCTATCATATTCAAGGAAGATATCTAACTCTATCAAGCGGGAGATCAAGTTTGAAGGAGCATCTAACTTCAGATCCTAGAAGAAGAGGATTGACCTAATCCTTGAGAAGAACAAGGTGCTAGTCTTGGTTAAAGGAAATGTAAAGAAGCCTACAGAGGAAGCCAGTGATGCCGACAAAGCAAAATTCAGGGATCTATAATTGGTGGCTATGACTCTAATGGTAGAAGGAATAAAATACAATCTTGTTCCATTCATAGCTAACATCGATCATGCTTAGGAGATGTATGAAGCCTTGTCGAAGCTATTCACTATTAAGAACATTGGTCAAGTAGAAAGTTTGAAGAATGAGCTGAGGACTACGAAGATGACTAAAGAAGATACTGTGGAAACCTTCTTTGAAGTTGTTCACTATTAAGAACATTGGTCAAGTAGCAAGTTTTAAGAATGAGCTGAGGACTACGAAGATGACTAAAGAAGATACCATGGAAACCTTCTTTGTGAAGATAGCTAGACTCAAGGATGATCTCTTGGCCATTAATGAGATTGTTCCGGAAAAAGATAAGTATCTCATGTATTTTCAGTTTTGGGCTCATGCATTCATTTAGTTTTGATTATGTTAAATACTAATCACCATTCTCCCTCTATTGTCTTGATTAGGGAAAACATCCGCAAGAAGGAGGATCTCTCAAGACAAGGTTAGTCAAGAAACAAAGGTATGCTTTGAATTCATTGATTGAAAATATTATTCATTTGATGATCTATTACTAACCTTGTTATGAATAGCAGTATTGAATCCTAGTGATTCTTGTTTGGGTGATTCATCTCTTGATAAATCTACCCACCCCACTCTTATCTGATTTGGTAGAACCCTAGACAGGTTTTGAAAACCCTAACCGAAGGGTACGCTGTTATTAATGTCTAAAACCCTAAACTAATTAGGGATATTGTAAAATGCTAGTTGAAGTATTTATTGATGATTTCATATTTGGGATTTTGGTATGATCAGGAAATCCTAACTTGTTAGGATGGAATGATAAGATCTAAAATCCCGGAACCTTTGAAATTTTGGTAATATCATTGTTTTACAACCAGGCCGAGTTGACTCGGAAACGGCCTGGTCAAACCGAGCCGATAAAAAAAATTACGACCAGGCCAAGTAACCAGCTAGGTTGGCCGAGTCAACTATGACTCGGCCTAGTCATCCAATGACCAGGCCGAGTCATAGTTGACTCGGTCAACCAGGCCGAGTACGTATTGACCAGGCCTCGTCATTGGAAAACAGCTGGGCAGCGTAAAAAATAAATTTTATTCACTTTTTTTTGGATTTGTGGTGTGAAATTAATCTGTTTGGATGTCTGTAATTTTATTATGAAGTACACAATGCATAAAGTATGCCATGAACCATTGCAAAACTATTTGTAATCAAGTTAATAAGAAGGCGCCTTGCTTATAAAAGGTAACCTCTCCCTCGTAATAGAATGGTGATATTCTTTTCAGAATCTTGCTGTTTATCTCTCTGATGTTTTCATTATGTCAGGTATGACTAATTTTTTTCAGATCTGCAAGTAGATCAAAGATCCTCTTCATACTTTCGAATCCAAAAGTCCAAGTACCTGTAAGATATGTGAGGCTGTTTTCCCTGCAATATACTGATAACATCTCCAAAGGCAGAAAGTGACAAGTTTATAGCTTTTGCTTCTTCCATAGTTTGGCCACTAGCCTGTGTCTTAAGAATTTGTTCGCTTCCACCTAAATTAACCATCCACAACTTACCTGTTATGGCGTATGTCTCATCAACTCTCAAACCCCTGGTGACAATCCTGATCAAGCTGAAAAGAGGAACAACTTTCTTCAGGAAAAGCTTTCTAATATGCATTTTCTGAAAAACCAAATTTCCCAGTAAGCAAAATTATGCTGAAAGGTGTATTTACTATTAACACATCTAACCTTTAGTGTTGTATCTAGATGTCTACCTGTAATACATATCTTCTTGCTTACAGAGACAAAAGGATGTCATGAATCCACTGGACTTGAGGTTTTTCATTCTTTAAGATTTTGCTGAGGACCTCAATCAGGAAAAAACAGAGCACAAAATTTAGTAAACCCCACTGCCACAGTGCAACTCTCACCTATGTGACCTGCTTGAAGCCTCATTGACATTGGTCCACACAGTAGATCTTGTCCATCTGCCAATAAGGTACCATAGAAATGCTTGTTTGAAATCCATCGCTACAGCTTCAATCAAATTTTTAATCTCCATACCACTTGGTGCATCCATTTGAATTAAAAGGCTATACCAATATTAGAAAGTTCTTCAATCTATTCAAATCTTTAAATCAAGCTCTGTGAGAGAATAGAAGCACATTTCAAAATCTTGATTTGAGAGGCAAATCAATCCCAACACTTAAATAACCAAAATTTTCCTTATGCAGAATATAAAATGGCATTATGTAATTACTACCACAATCCAGAATTACTATTGCAGCACCGCAAACATATTAATAAATCCATTTAGAAACATGTAAGACCTGGTAAAAACAAGCAAAATTTGTAAATATGAAGAGCATTTTAACACAGAAGAATTAAATAGAAACACATATCTATATATGTTTAGTTTTCAAGGTTAAAATGTGTATACTATAATCTAGAACCTGAATTAAAAGTGTTCGAACCAAAGTGTAAATACATAAGACCCTCCGGTATAAACCCCCCTAGTCAAGTTAAAAAGTTTGATCATATGTTGTCTTCCATCTATATTATAATGCTATGTGTTTGGAAACATGAATGAAAATCTTTAAAATTATGTTTAAAATATTTAAAAATTATGTTTTTTTATAAAAAAAATAAATATTTAATGTATTTTTTACAACGACCGAGTCATTGAAATCGACTAGGCCGAGTCATTACCGAATCCTGGTCGGAGTCGGAGTCGATCCTCGGCCTGGTCGGAGTCCTGGTCCTGGTTGTAAAACACTGGGTAATATAGGGTCCGCTATTTTCCCACATTGGAACCCTAGCTCATTAGGGTTTGGTGGAATGTGTGAGCAAGACCCTTATATTGTTTTAGAATTGATTTACTTGGTATGTTGTCGGATCAAACCCTAGTATAATCAATATGTTTGTGTGTCTAACTCTTGTTGATATTTGTGAAGTTGGCTTTGACTATCTCATGATATGAAATGTATTTGAATGGTGATGAAATCGGGGCAGATAAAGATATGTCCTTTTGGTTGAATCCCTAGCTTGGTCTAGGTTAGATGTATTAATGTTACTGGACATATTATATGCTTATGAATGGTTATGAATTCCTAGATATGTGTTGACCTAGTCATTAATGGTCATGAGTTTTAGGATTTAATGAAGTCCTTGTCCGAGATTCTAGGATGTTGATCTTTGGAAATCTAGGGTGTTATAGCTAAACCCTAGTGAAGTTAAAAGTAGTTTAGTATGTATGATATAAAAACCTGAAATCTATTAGATGATTGTTGAAAAAAATTAAAATCTAGGGTTTGGTAGTTAAACCCTAATAGTGACATTGTCTAGTGTGAAATATAACAATCTAAGATTTATGCATGTAATGATTGTTGAGATTGGAAATCTAAGGTTTTGGAATTAAACCTTAGTCAAAGTAAAATCTCTAGAATATGATGATTTGAGATTTGTATAAGATTGTTGAATTTGTGAAAATGGAATTCTAGGTTTTTGGAGTTGAACCTTAGTCGGAGTAGAAATCTCTGATGAATATTGACTATATGATAATTTAAGATTTGTGAAAAAATTGTTGAAATTTGAATTTTCAGTTGAGCATGATGATTGCTAAAAAATCTAGGGTTTGCAACTAACCTTAGTAGTAGTTGGTCATGTTAGTGACTGATTGGTGGTTGATTGAAAATCTAGGGGTTTGGAACTAACCCTAGTGGAAGCTAGCCAGGTTAATGACTAAGCTGTGGTTGACTTTGATTGATTCCTTCGTATGAAATATAGGATTTGTGTGAATCCCTAGTGAGAAGTCTAACACATGTATTTTGGAAGGTTGTTAGATGATTTGTAGATCCATATTTGTGTGAATGGTTTCTAGGGTTTCCTATATGTTGTAGTAAGGTATGTCATACTTTGGAAGACATATTCAAACCCTAGATGGAATGAGTGTTGTTATGAAGTAGTCTAGGGTGTATGACAAAGTCCCTAGCAAGATGTTGAAGAGTATGTCTCTTGTTCATAATTAAGTCTAGGTATCTGATGTGAACAAAGTTGAAATGCTTCCGTGTTTTTGATATGGCTAACATTATGCTTCTATAGTTTTGGTTGTACTTGCTATCTAAGCTATGTAGGTACACAATCTTCAACTTGGTGAATATGCTTGATGTGACAAGCACGCTGTGCAGGTACACAATCTTCAACTTGGTGAAGATGCTCGATGTGACAAGCAAGTTGTGCTAGTACACAATCTTAAACTTGGCGAAGATGCTCGATGTGACAAGCATGATGAGGTTGATGATAACTCTGATGAAATGGTTGGAAGCCATGAAAATATTCTCCTATGTTGAAAAAGAAGAAGTTGATCTCCTAGAAGAAGCATGAATAGAAGAGATCTCCTTAAGATTAAGAGGGAGTCTGGATAAAGAGGTGGTTGCTAGTTAAGAGGGAGTGTCAAATATGGTTCTCTGCTTCATGTGTGATGCACTAGACTAGGACTAACCACTGTAACTCTGACTGAAGACCATAAACAAGAAAAGGAAATTGGAGAATGCATTTTGAAGTGCTGCTAAAAGAAGAAAAGAAGGAACTGATTGAAGAATATGTTGCTACATATGAAGTAGGAAGAAAATGTATGACTAAGAAATCTTTTGTCAAAGATTCGGTTGATAGTCCTGTTAGCCTCACTGACAAAAGGCCCAAAATTGGATCCACATATTCTCTTAAAGTCTCCAAATTTGCTTAAAATCATCTCATGGGATCCATATATGCTCTTGAAATCTTTAGCATTTTCTCAAAATCATCAAAGGGTCAAAATTGGCACAAGAGGAGAGCCCATGGAAGGGCAGAAATGCATTATCGGGAGGTAAAAAAAACGCTTGAAAACCATGAAAACCCCACAATCGTAGGCTTGAATAGAGGAATGAACAGCAACCATTAGATCGGGCCGATCAACGACCTAGATCTAAGTGGCTAATCGCAATCGACCAAGAAGAAAGGACAACTTAAAGTTGGGCGCATGACACCGTCGATCAGCGATCGCCGATGATCAGATCAGTGGGTCGCATCGGCGATTTAACTAAAGGCCCAGGCATTGAGCGATTAGCGATTGCGATCAGATCGCATCGCTATATCGCATTGGCACTATACCATGGGGCGGGGCCTATGCATAGGCATATGTGTGACCCGATGAGCCGGACCCGACAGCATTATAAATGATTTTTCATAAGATTTCAGGTCCACGCCAAAGCCATTTTTAATGCATTTTAATGTATTTCGTTATATAATGAAATACAACGAGAAACAGGGCAACGCCGATTGCGATGAAGCCCGGACCCGAAAGGGTCCAGGAAGGGAAATACATAAAATTTGAAGTCCACGGAAGGCCCATTTTCAATGCATTTTGTGTATTTTCATTGTTTAAATGAAATACAAAGGGAACCTTGGGGCATTGCTATAGCGATAAGGCCCGGGCCTGAAAGGGTTCGAGAATCGAATATATAAGGTTTGAAGTCCGGGGGAAGCCATTTCTCATGTAGTTTCACTGTTTTTACGTATTCTAGAATACAAAGAAAACACACAGGGAACGGGCCAAATGTGACTTGCGATAGCGACCCAGAGGGTGGACCCGAAGGGAGAATAGGCCATATCTGAGGACTTTTGAAGTCCGAAATGAACAGTGATGGGCGAGATTTATCAGTGTTGCAACGTTTTCGCTGTTTATAACAGAAACAGTCATTGTTTGCAGTTTAAAGGAAAAACAAAGGCCCGAAGATCCATTCCACCATATAACAGAGCCCAAGAGATAGTTTGCTGGGAAACAGACGCTGGAAAAGGAAAGAGAAGGGCCATAGCACACTGTAGCCTGACAAAGATACATCATGGTGCATCAATAGCGCGACACAACCGAAAACAACAGAAGTGATTGTGGGCATCTCTGGCAAGAGAGAGCTCCCTGCGAGCGCACCCAAAATATCAGAAAGCGGTTACTCTTTTGTCAGAAGAAGAAACCTTCGAAGCCATGCTTGCCTAAAGGGTATCAAAGTTGTTGAAGAGACAAGGAGGATGGATTAAGACACTTTGAGCCTTTGAGAGCTTACGAGCATTGTAAAGGCCTATAAAACGCTAAAAGCTAGATGTAACAAAGGTTCAACTTTTGGAGATTATTACTACTCTGTTCCTTCAAGCTTCTCATCTTCATTCTAGCAATATAAGCTTCTTTTGTTGTTACATGTTCAATTCCATTTTCTCTACTGTTCTATGCTTGCACATGAATAGGTTATTCATGTTTTCTGTTGTGTCTAATGCTAGATAACTGCCATCTTATCTCTACATTGATAAACTAGATTTGCAAGTTTCATTTGCTTCCTGTAGCTGACCATTCATATATGTTTATGTATGCATCTGTTGGTACAGTAAGTATTCTCCATCCTTCCATTGAATCTATAAACTATTGAGCATTAGTAGTCTAAAGCCTTGTATTGTTGAGGGTGTTCATGCATGTCTTGAGTGAGAATAGAGCTGAAATGATTCTCTGACTTGATCCAAACCATCATTCATTCCAATAGTTCAGAGAACAATATTGAAGATTATATGTTACCAGGCATCTCCGATCTGCAACCTATGAGAGTTTCCTGGAGTGATAACAAGTCCTAATATGGAAAGTTGAGAAGCAACATTTGTTGCCTGGAAGACCCTAGAGGTTTGTGTTTGATTGTTTACATGTGAAAGTATATTATTTATTGGGGTTGTGTTTGTACAGGTGAATCTCTCGAAGGATTTGATAGCATGTTGGCTACCAATCAGTTTGATTGGGAGGAGTGTTAAGGCTTTGCGAGTGAAGCATTGCCTGGGAAGACATATGACTAACACTTTGTGTTAATGTCTGGGTCCCGAAGTTGGAAAGGTGGAGTTGGTCATTGAGCTCTGACATGCACCTGGATTTTGGGTTGATGGTTAGCAAGTAACCCTGATGGTACCTAGAGGGGCTAAAATCTTGAGTCCATCTTAGTCCCACTTCGATAGATTGCCCTGGTTAGGAATCTAGTCCATGGCATTGTGGTACCTAAATTGTTGAATGACTAGTTGGTGTAATTTCCCCATTTTTATTCTTCTTCATAGTACAACCAGGGTGGATTTCCAGGGTAGGGGATGGCCAGGTCAGTGGAGCAGGTTTATGTCATCAGGGGTTCCGATGGAGTTTTGAGGAGTTTTCATGGGGTCCGATGGAATTCCCCTGGCATATTCATCATTATGATCAGTGCCGCACATCTTGTTTTTAGTTCTGTGACTTTCTGATAATTCCCGTAAAACAAGGTTATTATTGGCATAACTTAATTAATTATGCTCGAGGTGGCATTCCGATGAGATTAATTGATGGAACACCTCAGTGTAATAGGTCATTGGAACCGGAACGAGAAGATCTACAGGATGGTATGCTGGGAAGTGACTTCCAGTGGTCGAAGAGAGTATGGTGGGCGATTTTCCATTTTCCTTAGTTAAAAATTACTTTAATTAGTCATTTAATTAAGGAAAATTAATTAATTGGGGAAAATGGGCCAAAGTGACTTAAGTGGAATAAAATAAAATTAAAAGGTCAATTGATAAAATCAATGGAGGAGCTTCCAGAATAATAATAAAATAATAAAATAAGATGCTTCTAGAGGCTTGGGATCTATAAAAGAGGAGGAGAAGGTCATTTGGAGACATCTTGGATTTGAGATTTCTTCTTGTGGAGAGGTTTGGGAATGTGGTTCTCTACTTTAGCAATAGCCCCAGGACAGAAACCCTTAGGTGATTCAGTGAGAGTGGGAGAGCACTCATCTCTTCCCTTGGTGGATCCATTCAGGGTTCACGGGTAGCAGTGTATTGTTTTTTAATTTGTTTTACAGGCTGATTTTCCGCACTATTGTAGATCTGTTTGAGGCCATATTATCTCAGCTATATGGGTTGTATGTGCATGTAAACCCCAGTTCATTTAATATAATAAAGCTAAGTATTTTCTTGTTCATCGTGTTATGTGATTGCATGCTCTATTTGTTTAATTTTTACATGACAATCTTCTGTTTATTAATGAAATTTTTATCTGGAGATTTTCCTAAGTGAAAAATTTGAGTTGTTCTAAATTTATTTCAATTGGGACATTACAGTTGGATGGATTGCCCTGGTCAGGAATCTAGTCCATGGCATTGCGGTGCCTAAAGTTATTCATGGTTCATATAGTTTGAGATTTTCCATTGTATATGTACATTATGAATACCTCCCTAGTTAAGAGGGAGTGTTGGAAAAAGTAACTATTTTCGGTCTTCAATAATGTACTTGAGTCATTATGTAATGTACTTGTCAAAAGAATAAAGAAAAGAATTTTTATTATTATCATTGTGACTTATTAAAGTAAGGGTTTCATGCTTGGGTCACCATGTTTTAGGTCAAAGTCCCCATTGAGGACTTCTAGGATTTATTCTGAGTCTATAAAATTATTGTACATTTAAAGAGACCCTTCTTGGGCTTTTGAATCATGTAAAAAGGTTAAGTATTGAGTCAAATATGAATTATGTAACCTCCACACCATGTCGGCCTAAGAGAATATCAAGTCGGCCTACGAAACCATTCGACCCCAAAAGAAGCCTATAAAAGGAAGCACATCGAATTCATTTGTGGCATCACTTCTCATTCTCTCTCTACTAGGCAGAAGTGCGAAAATATGTTTGTTGGGCAGAAATGTGAAGTAGGAAGCTGGGAAAGTTTGTTGTCGAGATGCCGAAGTGAATGCGAGTTTGAGAGAGTCTAAGGATTCAAATAAACTCGAAATTTTGGTGTTGGTCTCACTCTATTTCGTGCTCTGGATTGGGAGAACGAATTCTTCCAAGTTGGACCGCTGTCGGAAGCTGTTAGTTGTTGCATGTTGCTACATAGTCGAAGTTGCTGGGAAGAGGTCAATCTTCTGGAGGACGACTTGGTGTGGAGGGAAGGTCTGGTCTTGGTCTAAGGTGAAGAGTCTCAAATAATACTATTGGAAGGAATAATTAATTTCACTGGGTTTTCCCCTCAAGGGGGGTTTTGCTCTGGCATGTGCCTACATCTTGTGTCCATTGTCTTATGTGTTGTTGCTTTTCATAATTGCTTGATGAACTAAAGAAAGAAGATATAAAGAATTGTAATAATAAGAAACATCACAAGTAATTATCAAGATCACGAAAATCTTTACTTCCTTTCTGATTTTCCAACAGATAATACCATGCACAAGGATCTTGTTTTAGCCCATATAATGCCTTATTGAGTTTGCAAACAAGGTTTTTATCATTTCCTAGAATGAACCATTCAGGTTGTTCAATATAAACTTCTTCTTCTAAGTCTCCATTTAGAAATGCAGATTTAACATCCATTTGATATACTTTAAAGTTATGAAAGCTTGAAAATGCAAGGAACATTCTTATGGCTTTAAATCCGGCTACAGATGCAAATGTTTCTTCAAAGTTTATTCCTTCTTGTTGCACATAGCCTTGGAATACAAGTCTTGCTTTGTTTCTAATTACCTCTCCATTTCCATTTAGTTTGTTTTTGAATACCCATTTTGTCCCAATAACATTTTTTTCATGAGGTCTTCGTACTAATTCCCATGTATGGTCCTTTTCTATTTGATCAAGTTCTTCATCCATATCCTTAACCCAACATTCATCTTTTCTAGCTTGATTTACATTTTGTGGTTCAATTGTGGATTATAAAGCTAGATAACTCGTAGATAACTCGAAGTTCAACAAGAGTTCTTATACTTTGTACTCCAACTTCCTTATCACCTAGAATTTGAGATCTTGGGTGATTTTTCTGAACATGCCTTGATGGATTCTTTTCTGATGCTTATGTACTGTCAATTACTTCTTCTGATGTCTACAACATCCTTTTGGCTTGTTGTATGAGTATCTTCATCATTTGTTGGTGTTTCCTTTTTGGTCCCCGTGCATGCTTCATCAATGCATTCAACAAGCTCTTGAAGTCTTTTATTGTAGTATTTATATCCTTTGCTTCTAGAGGAGTATCCAAGGAGAATTCCTTCATTAGCTCTAGCTTCAAACTTTCCAAGTTTATCATCATTATTCTTTATGTAATATTTGCTTTCAAAGACTCTAAAATGCTTGACAGTTGCATGCTTGTCAAACCATATTTCATGAGGAGTTTTGTCACTGTTTACCCGAACATGAGCTTTGTTGAGGATATTTATTGTTGTATGTGTTGCTTCCCCCCATAAGGTATGAAGCGTTTTGGACTCATCAAGCATAACACATGCCATTTGTTGGATTGTTCTGTTCATTCTTTCTGCCACTCCGCTTTGTTGAGGAGTTTTAGCTATAGAAAACTGCCTCTTGATACCATGGTGTTCACAAAAGTCGGAAAACTCATCTGATATAAATTCTTCTCCTCTATCAGATCTAAGACATTTGATTTTCAAATCTAACTCATTCTCTACTAGAGCTTGGAGGACTTCAAATTTATCAAATGCTTCATCTTTATGGTATAATAAGCCAATCCAACACATACGAGTAAAATCATCAATGAATAATATGAAGTATTGTCCCCCCGAGGAAATTCTTTCTTATAGGACCACACAAATCAGTATGAATAAGGTCAAGTGGACTTGAAGTACTTTATGTGGCATTAAACCAGTGTTGTGAAAATCGCAATAATATCACGATAAAATGAAATAATCGCGATTCTTTCGTTGTTCCGATAATATCACGATAACTATATGAATTTATCGCCGGAATTTTTCTTGCCGATTTTTATTGAAATTATCGCGATAATTTCGATTTTATCGCGATAAAAACAGAAAAAATTGCGGGGCTTCGCGGCAGCGAGGTTTTATAACATGTTTTTGGTTTTTTGTTATGAATTCATTTGGACAGTGCAAAGAAGAGCTGGAGACCAAGCTGGAGAGGGTTTTTTGCTGAATCTAAGTGCTTAGAGGAGAAAATCAAGAGGAGACCACCGATTTCTCCATAGAAACGGTATGTGGATTATTATTTTTTTTTTTTCATTGTTTAAAAACATTGTTTTTGTATGTTTTTCATTGTTTTTGGTTGGGTAACTTGGTATGGGCACCATTTTTCTTTTGTTTTCATTGTTTTTAAATATTTTTTTGTATTTCTTCATTGTTTTTGGTTGGGTAACTTGGTATGACTATGGGAACCATTTTTTTTTTTTTTTGTTTTCATTGTTTTTAAATATTGTTTATGTATTTTTCATTGTTGCCAATTGGTTGGGTAACTTGGGTTTGGAATGGTTGGGTAACTTGTGTTTGAAACTTTGAACTTTGGAATGGTTGTTTTAGGTTGGGTAACTTGGATTTTCAATGTACAATGTCAAAAATTAAAAATTAAAATACTAAATTGTAAATTTGTAAGTTGTAATTTTGTAAATGCTAAATTGTAATCCTTATTTAACTTTTCCCATAGGTTCACAACTGCACCAAAACACCATTCAAGAGTCAAGACTTCAAGTTTGCAACTTCAAAGTTCAAAAACAAACATGCCAAAGAAATTGGATCCTTTCTGGGAATATGGTGTACCTGATTCTCCGAATGATAGACTAAACTTGAGTTGCAAGTTGTGTGGCCACCCTGTGTCCGGGGGGTGTACAAGTTGAAGTTTCACCTTGCAAAAATCCCTAGAAAAGACGTGGGGCCTTATACAAATACAAATCCTGAACTTATCCAAGAGCCATGAGAGAATTGGAAGAATTAGAGCAGACTAGAGAGGCCAAAGAAGAACTCAAAAGGCAACTAAAAAGGTCAGCTGAAGGAAGTGGGCCAAGTGGCACTAGTTCTACTGCAGCATCAACCAATCCGGTAGCTGCCACATCATTTTTTGTTCCTCGAACCACACCTGGTTCACAGCGATCTATCGGTTCAATGCTAAAAAGAACTGAGAAAGAACAAGCTAACAAGTTGCTAGCAAAATTTCTCCTCTAGAGTGATATAGCTTTCAGCATTGTAAGGAATAATCCATTTTTCCAACCTACTGTTGATGTTATTGCCAGTGTTGGCCCAGGGTACAAAATCCCTTCTTATCATGATTTCAGAGGCCGAATTCTTCAAAATGAAAAGCGTGACTGCACCCAAAGATTGGAGGAATTTAGGGCATAATGGGCACAAACAGGGTGCACTGTTATGTCAGATGGTTGGATTGACCAAAAGGGGAGAACCCTTATAAACTTCTTGGTTAGTTGTCCCAAGGGGACTATGTTTATCAAATCTGTTGATGTATCTGCACAAATCAAAGATGCAAGAACTTTATGTGATTTGTTGGATGTATTTATTTTGGAGGTGGGTGAAAAACATGTTTTCCAAGTCATAACGGACAATGCAGCAAATTATGTTGCTGCTGGTAGGATGCTTATGGACAGGCATCCTACTTTATTTTGGACACCTTGTGCTGCCCAGTGTATTGATTTGATGTTAGAGGACATAGGGAAAATTCCCTTTGTCAAAGATATTGTTGACTCATCAAAAAGCATTACAAAATTTATATATAATCATACATCTGTGCTTAGCTTGATGAGAAGATTCACCAACAACAAAGAGTTGGTGCGCCCCGCCATTACACGGTTTGCCACCAGTTTCATATTTCTTCAATCCCTCTTGAATTCTATGTGGGATGTGAAGAGAATGTTTCTTTCAGAGGAGTGGCGTGCTTTGCCAATGAGCCGCAAACCAGAAGGAGAGGCCGTATGCAGACTAGTTTCATACCAGGAAGACTTCTAGGCGAGAGTGCAGGAGGTGTGCGCCGTTACTGAACCTTTGGTAAAGGTTCTTCGGTTGGTTGATGGTGAGAAGCCCGCAATGGGCTATTTGTATGAGGCCATGGACAAGGCCAAAGAAGCCATTCGAGCCTACTATGATGGTAAGGGAGATGATGGGTTTCAGAGACAACTCCTCCTATGGGAGTGATTGATGAGCGATGGAACAACACACTCCATCGTCCCATTCATGTTGCTGGGCTTTTCCTGAACCCTGCATTTTCTTACGCATGTGGGTTTGATTTTGATGCTGAGATCATAGATGGATTCTTATCCTGTGTCTAGAAGATGGTGCGATCTCCAGAACAACGTATAGAGATCTATAAACAAATTGAGACATATAGGATGGCAAGTGGCACATTTGGCTTTGAGATGGCTGTCACTGATAGAACGATTAAAATGCCACGTATTTTTTAGTTTGTAACTTCGTTTCAAATTTCCTTGTCTCTTCAAATTCCCTTTTTTCTTATGTTTATTTAAAATTTTATTTGTAATTTTGTTGTAGATGCATGGTGGAAAATGTATGGTGGCAGGGTACCCCTTCTGCAAAAGCTTGCCATTCACATCCTCAGCCAAACATGCAGCTCCTCAGGATGTGAGCGCAACTGGAGTGTATTTGAAAAAATACACAACAATAAGCGCAACAGGTTAACACTTAAACATTTAAAATATTGCAAATTTCCAAATAAATTTTTGAATTCATTAAACAATTTTTTTTTTATAATTATTAATTATTATTTCATGATCTTTGTACAAGTTGGAGTCCCAGCGACTTAATGACATGGTTTACGTCTACTACAATCTTCGATTGTGGGTGAGGCAACTTGAGAGGACACCTGATGTGGATGCCATCTCATTGGATGGGATTGACACCATTGTTGCATGGAGGGTTGAGGCCGAGAGGCCTCTCATGGAGTCCGCTGATGTTTGGTTAGTGCAGGATGTAGTGGAGGGGGAGGAGGAGCAGGAGGAGCAGGAGTTGGAGGAGGAGGAGGTGACACCACCTGCCCGGGCTACCACTGCCACCAGTAGAGGACGTGGTCTACCTCCTATAGCTCCTACTTCTAGTTCTTCAGCTTCTAGAGCACATCAGACTCCACTGCCATCTCCACCAGCACAGGCACCAGTAGCTACATCTAAAGGGAAAGGGAAAGCTGTGGCATTTTCCCGCAAGAGGGGCAGAGGAAATCAATAGGATTAGACTTTAGTTATTTTCTTCATTTTATTGTATATGACATTATGACATGATGAGATACATTATCATATTTTTTGTTGATATTTTGAGGCTGAGTTGGGACTCAGGAGTCAGGACTTACTATTCAGGACATGTTTCAATGTTATGCATGATTTTAGCACTAGAAATGATATTAAACATCTTATATATTAGTTCTTTTATCATATTTATGTGTCTATGTATTTATTTTATGTTGTAGATGGTTTAGATATTAAAAATTTGAAAAAAAATGAATTTTTTTGTACCAAACGATAATTTCCTGATAATTCTGATTTTTTTCGATTTTTTCCTCGCGTCGATGTTATCCTGATAACGATTAATGTAACATTGCATTAAACTGCACCTTGGTTTGCTTACCGAATTGACATGATTTGCATATAGTACTTTCTAGTAGAGAGATGTTAGGCAAGTCACAAATTTCTCCCATTCTGCTTGACTTATGTAGTTGACTGAAGCTTAGGTGTCCCAATCTTTTGTTCCAGAGCCAACTTTCTTCTGATTTTCTCAAGTAACAATGTTCTAAACCACCTTCCAAGACATAGACATTACCTAGAGTTCTCATTCCCTTTATTATGATCTTACCTATATTGAGATTTCGTACCACACAATTCTTTGATCTGAAAACCACCTCATGCCCTTGATCACACATCTGACTAACACTCAATAAGTTATGTTTTAATCCATCAACAAACAAAACATTTCCAACTTTAACCTTTTCTTTCAGCAAAACAATTTGTTTTCCTTTGATACTAGCAAGTGAATTATTTCCAAATGTTACATTCTTTTCTTTCTTTATCTCAAAGAAGGACATAAAATTTTCTTTATCACATGTCATATGTTTTGAACATCCATTGTCAATGTACCACAAATTTTCTTGATCTCCTGCATATAAAGCTAAACCACAATAATCAGATCCTATGGTTTTCTTTTTCCATACGTTAGATGTTGTTGTTTTTTGTTCATTCTGAAGAGTAAATCGTTGTTAAATTGGCAACTAGGGCAAAACTCCATGTGGGTCAGCTTATTTATGGCAGCTGATAATTTTATTGGATCCCTCTCATCGAGAGGTGTAGGATTGATCCAAATATCATCCGATTCCGATAAGTATTTATGGAGATATGAATTTATTTTGTTTATGTAATTATTATCAAGCCGACCAGCTCTTATGTAGGCTCTAGAAGCCCAACCGACGTGTCTATTCATCATCCTCATTGTGGTATAAATAGATGAGGATTTGATATCATTCACACACTTATTCTTGATGTGATCTCCTCTCCACGTGTTGGGTTTTTGGAGAAGGAGAGTCACAAAAAGAATACGCTGTCCTTGTTTGATGATGCCCTAGCCAACGTATGCTGATCCAACACAGGGACAAGGAGACTCCTTCAACGTAGTCATGAAGACACATATACACAGTCAAATGATGCTCTAACTCATTGCTAAGAAGAGGACTATTACGCTGCACACAGAAACTCTCTTATATGCTATTGATGGTAACGTTGTTCATGGAGCCCTAGCCGCAGTAAGCCACAGGCTTATGGGGATGCAAACAGTAATCTTTTTGGAACACTGTCTCATATGCAACCCGCAGTTATATCTGGTAACTATACGCAGCTCATACACGCAGTTCAGGAAGCATGATATGTTGTTCATACACGCAGTTCAAGAAGCATGA